>JAJOZX010000116.1:585000-1185000 GCA_023014485.1 Bathynomus jamesi
CGTATAGCTTCCTCCAGCATCAATAATTTCTTGCAATCATTGCGGCATAGAAGAGGCCAGATTGTAGGGAATGTTTGGTGTTCAGTGTAAGCTCTCCCAACTATTCCTCGTGTGAGCTAAAAGTGCTTCAAATGTTCTTTCATTGCGTTGCTCCCATTCGTTAATCATTATTGCCCAAAGGTTTTCAATCAGATTCAATCAGGGGAATTTGGTGGCAGAATTAGATTAAGATTAATAATCTCTGGGTGATCTTCGTACCACGCTCTCACAACATTACTCCTATGAATGGGACTGTTATCTTCCATTAAGTAAAATGGTTCTGGTGGCTGGAACCAGATATGCATGAACACTGGGTAGCAGCACCTCTTCCAGTATCTGGCAATATTGCTGTCCAGTAAAGTGTCCATCTACTTGAGTCAATTCTCCAACACCATAGCCAGACATCCAGCCCCACACACCGAGATTGATGTGAGCACTACCTTTGCTCGGGAAAACATTTCCTTCTTCATAGCGTTTTCCGCACTGCCTCCAACAATGCAGGGAACCATGACTATCTGTTGAAAATGGTTTTTCGTCACAGTACACAACTTTTCTCCAGAATTCTTCCTCCTGCGGCAAGTATTGCAAGGCAAATCCCATCCACACCTCTTTATGCTCAATCATCAACGCAGGTTTTATAGCTGGATGGTGAGAAAAATACCCTGCCTTGTGAAGTCTGTTGTTCACTGTATTTGCGCTACAATGAAGGTTCAGGTGTCTGTAAATACGCGTCGCTGTAACAAACGGATGCTCTCTGGCATGATTAACAATCGCAGCATCTTCCTCTTGAGATATTGAACGCGGAGGACCAGACCTCAGCAAAGTATTTTCTGCTTCATACCGATGAATCCACCATTCTACAGTGCTTCGATGAACGTCGTCGTCGTCTTGATATTTCTCTTATTGGCACACCATATTCATGCAATGTCACCATTGATCCCCGCATTGCCTGGGTCGCCTCATGATGCACAGATGGCCTTTCCATCTTTGTGTAAATGGCTTATGTGAAGCGTGTTGGGACGATAAAGGAAATGAGGATACCATGCACCCCTTCTGAAATTGATTTCGGTTGTGAAGGGTACCAACCCTTCGAATGGTAATAGTAATCAGCCAATTTCCTATTTTGTTGAACATATGCATAAAAAAATTTGTCTTAAAAGCCAAGGATCCAAAGATTGTCAGCAATAGTTTATATCCCAACTGAATATAGTCAGCCATCAACGTATAATCATATTTTATTTCCATAACTACTCATGACTACTCTGTCATAGTAAATAACTTATTATGACTTAGGTAGTAGTGGTAATTGAGTGGCAGCCTCTAGCCACATACATTAAACCTATCAGTGCGTCTAAGACTAGACTCTTCTGTTTCTGTCAATTCATTGTTAGTTTAAGGTATTTTGCTCTTTGTCTTTCTAGGTCTAGGGCATTAAAATAAATATTTGAATTTGTGTTCAGCATTTCCTCCTCCCTTCATAATTCCCCACCCAACCTCATTTCCTTCGACATAGCAATGCTTACCTCCATCCTCATTCCACTTCCTTCATTAAACCTATTATCGCTTTTACTGTCCCTTCCTTCAATGCCAGCATTCTTAAACCTAGCACATAAATTATATAATATGGAATCTAACACCTTAGATCTCTATGCATTCATGTTACTTGAAGATGCCTGTGTCTTAGGGGAATCTAAGTGTTGAGAGTGGGCTTGAGGGGTAGTCTGTAGATTATTACAGATGACCTTGAATGCTCCAACTATTTAAAAATGATTATTTATTACGCACATCATATGGCATAATACACACATGAATTTAAGTACATATTTTGTGACTTTTTAACTCTGGTGGAATTCAATTCCATTCCTATAGTGTAAGAGATATTTAAGTATCTCTTACACTATAGGCATGGCCGTAACTACCTATGAGGTCACCGAGGTCCGGACCTCGGTAATTATTTCCTAAAAAGAAAAAAAAGAGTGAACCATTCTCCGTGCAGCTTTAATAAAAGTATTTTTGCTAACAGGTCCCTTTGTACAGTATTTAATTATAGACAAGGGTTTTGTATTTAGTGTATAGCTTGGGTTGTGTTTGTAGATGTCATTTTGGTCTGAATTTTGCTCGTCCCGCCGCGCTCGAAAAAAATCTGGACCTCACTAATTTCTAAACCCTAGTTACGGCCCTGACTATAGGAATGGAATAGAATCCTACAAGAGTTAAAAAGTCGCAAAATATGATAGATTAATTTGTATTGAGAGAGAGAGAGAGAGAGAGAGAGAGTTACAAGGAGTTACAAGGAAAAGAAGTACCTCAAAAGGCCTTGCGGCCCATACCGAGGAGGTACCAATGGCAACGGGTGCCAGGGAAAATTTTGTATCTTTCTTTCAACTATCCTAGCAGTAGTAGAAAACTGGATAGAAAAGTAGAAGGCTCTCTCCCCACCCTCCGCTCCCTCCCTGCCAGAGGCAGGTACGGAAAAAGGTTGAAGAAAATACCTTGACCCTGGAAAAGTAGCCAAGGAAATTTTACAGGAAAGTGGAGAATATATAAATAGCTCTATATTTAGCTTGCTCACAGAGACACCGAGCAAACGAACTCCTGCAGAGTTTTCTGAGGTTTTAATCTTAAACTATGAGTGTGTTCAGTACTTTGTCTAGCCTATTTTTAAACAGATTTACACTTTGACTGGAAACAACCTCTGAGGGAAGTTGGTTCCAGATATTAACTATTTTATAGGAAAAGAAATTTCCGCAGACTGAGGACCTAAATGTCTTTACACACTCAAATAGTGTGCAAGATTTCATCTAACCTTTTCTTGAACTGATCCACAACTTCCGAAGGTAACCTGTTCCATGTGTCACAGATCTTATACGTAAAGTAATTCCCATACACACTAGTACTAAACCATTTCAAATCCAACTTCCAACCATTGTTGCGAGTTGGGTTATCATTTAAACTAAACATACTTCTAAAATCGACATCATTGAACCGTCGTAAGAGCTTGAAAACCTCGATCAGTTGACTGCGCAGCCTCCGAGTTTCAAGCGAAAACAAGTTCAGGGCGCGTAACCGTCGATTGTAGCCCATATGCCTAATGGAAGGGATTAACTTTGTGGCCCTCGCCTGCACTCGCTCCAGCCTCTCAATATCTTTCCTGAGGGTGGGCGACCAGAACTGCACAGCATACTCCAGGTACGGCCAAACAAGGGAATTGTACAGTGAGAGCACAATCTCCTTGTTCCAAAACTGAAATTGCCTCCTGATATAACCCAATAGTTTCTGGGCTTTCTTTTCCACCTCTACACACTGTTTCGTAAACTTAAGGTCGCTGCTAATTAGCACACCCAAGTCCCTTTCTAAATCAGTCACCTCGATATTACTGCCCAACATCGAGTAGTCCGACTTGGGATTGGCGTAGCCAATGTGCATCACTTTGCATTTACCCAAGTTAAACGGCATTTGCCATTTTTCGGACCACTCTCCTATCCTACCTAGGTCCGCACGCAGTTCCTCGATCACTTCGGGTGTCCCAACATTGGCCCCAAGCTTGGTGTCATCAGCGAATTTGGCGATCCGACTGACGATGCCACCGTCGATATCATTTATGTAAATGGTAAACAACAGTGGCCCCAAAACGGAACCCTGAGGAACCCCACTAGTGACCGTGGCCCAACCCGAACTAGCCCCTTTAATTACCACCCTCTGCCGCCTATTCCTCAGCCAGTTTTCAATCCACCTACCTATTTCCCCACGATACCCAGCGCGCGCACTTTTGCCATTAGCCGGCGGTGAGGTACCTTATCAAAGGCTTTCTGAAAGTCGAGATAAAGTATATCAATCGCCCTACTCTTATCGTACTCACTCAACATGACGTGGAAAAAACTCGAGCAAGTTGGTGAGACACGACCTATGCCGTCTAAACCCATGTTGGGAGTCCCCAAGCAGCTTGTAGGAATCCAAATGGTCAACGATTCTATCAGCTATTATCCTTTCTAATAATTTACCTACAACTGAAGTGAGACTAATAGGACGATAGTTCCCTGGACTTTCGTGATCCCCTTTCTTAAAGATAGGGGTCACGTTGGCCTCCCTCCAGTCACCAGGCACCTGGCCCATCACCAACGATTTGTTGAAGACTGTAGCCAGGTGGGGAGCCACCTGGTCGCGCACTTCTCGCAAAACACTGGGGAGAAACTGGTCTGGCCCAGGAGCCTTAAACGCGCTCAGTTTGTCTATTCTATGAGCAACGACTGTCGCGGTACATCTAACACTATCCAGGCCAGCACCTGGAGAGAGAGAGAGAGAGAGAGAGAGAGAGAGAGAGAGAGAGAGAGAGAGAGAGAGAGAGAGAGAGAGAGAGAGAGAGAGAGAGAGAGAGAGAGAGAATTTTAAATCACACCTTTTAAATGGTTTGTGGGTAAGGGCTTCACGTATGTTATTTTAGTCCAGGGTAGTTTATGTGGAGGTGTTAATGCAACTTGCACTTGGGACTGTTAATTGTAAGACAACTACCATAGCTGGGACTGAGACACGTTATCCCCTGCATACTAGGGTGCATCAAACGCCCTTAGGTTCTTGGATTTTAATGTCTATTCTCTCAAATGTTACACTTGTTGCTAGAAGTGTGTATGCCAAACATTAATTAAATCGGAGGTGGTCCTGGGTGGCCACCGGTCACCTTTATATTTTCGCGGCAATTTTCGGGGGCCGCGCTATGTAAAAATATCTATTTTTTTTATTTACCAACCAGTTGACTACTTACATTGTTTCTTTTAATATAGAGTTGCTAAGGGGTGATTTACATAACATTTGAGAGAATAGACATTAAAATCCAAGAACCTAAGGGCGTTTGATGCACCCTAAAGGGGTGATTTACATAAAACATGTACCATAAACGAAACTTCACTTATAGTCTAATAATCCTTTATTGTCTTTCAGAAACAATGGAAGCTGTAACAATGGAAGCTAGAAGACCAGATTAGCAAGTGCCATTTTTGGTCTTGGCAATGCTCTTACAGAAGGAGATGGTACATTGACAGGAGTCCGCCTCCCAACTTGCCGGCAGGTTCTTCGATGCATGATGTGGCACATCGAGAAAGAAATATGTGAAGGCAAACAAACACAGCCACTCAAATGGAAATCTGCCAGCATAGTCCTTATCCAGCTGAAAACATTCTACACTAAAGCAAATATTCCTATGCTTTCAGACCATCAATGCTGCAAACTAATACTTGACCTTCTTAATGACAATAACAAATTGCGTCAAATACCTGTTTCTCGCAGAGAATCTCCAAACACTTTGGCTAAGTTGCAATCCATGAATGAACGTTGATAAGACCTTTGGTGTATGGACAAAAGATGCAATGACAAACATTAAGAATGAGGAAGATAGAGCATTTTAGAGTCAATGAAATCTGACAGAGTAGCCTCATTTGGTAGTGTTGACAAGAAGAAAGCTGATAAAGATCGTAGAAAAGAAAAACGCATCTTAGCGGAAGCTTCAAGACGAGAACGTCATGAATCATCCAGTGTACAAGAGATGAAAAGTTCTGTATGCTCTGATGATAGTGCCTCTGCAGATAGCTTGGAAGAAACTGAAGAGGAGGCGATTCCAGAGCTTCAAAGGAAGCGTAGTCACCACAGATCAACATATGCAGGTACGTCTGCCTTTATTCCTCATGATATTCTGAAAAGGCCTTCAGTCGTGTCTGTTGCTACTCGACTAAACATAACTCCTGTTCAACAGGCTGTGCTCACCGAAGCTGTAATTCAAGAGGCAGGAGGTGATCCACGTCGTGTGGCCAAGTCGTATTCAACTGCTGATAAGGCTCGATGATCAATAACAAGTGCTATCGCCAAAGATATTCGAGAAAATTGGATCGCCCCAACAGCTGCAACACTTCACTGGGATGGCAAGCAGATGCATACGCTCACAAACAAGAATGGCAAGGAAGAAAGATTGCCAGTGTGGTTGGGAATGCCACTGATGTAAAGCTACTGGGAGTGGCTAGATATCCTCGTGGAAGTGATATGTCATCAGGTGACATCATTGCCGAGCACACTTACACGTTTCTACATTCATGGAAGTGCAAACAGTCAGTTGTCAACTTATGTTTTGACACAACAGCATCAAACACTGGACACGTTACAGCTGCCTGTGTTACCATTCAATCAAAACTGGACCGTGCTCTTCTGTGGTGTGCATGTCACCATCATGTTGGAGAGGTAATCCTGGATCATGTGTTTGACGCTCTCAAAATTGAGACATCAAAGTCTCCAGAAGCATCTTTGTTTCCAAAGATTCCAGAATTGGGAACGCATATCGCATGCAAAGGATGAAAGTTTAACCAAAATTGACATTTCAATGTACAATGACGATGCACAACTGCTTTATCCTGCAAAAACAAGGTTTTAAGCACAATCCGCACAAGCGCTTCATACTGTAGGGAAGACTACAAGGAAATGGCACAACTCTGCCAGGTAGTCCTCGATGATGATGTCACAAAACAAGGAACACTCCACAGACCTGGGGCCATGCATAAAGCAAGGTGGATGTCAAAGATTCTTTATTCCATCAAAATATGCCTACTTGAAGAGCAAATTTCTGTAATACCTTGAGGAACTGTAACAACACAACATCAACAGGAAAAACTGAAGGAGTTTGTTGTTTTTGTTGTTTATATTTATTGTGATTGGTGGCTCATATGTCAGTCTGCTTCAAATGCCCCATGGTTTGATTTGTGCTTATACAAGACTCTGCTCAACTATAAAGCTGTCACTCAATCATTTCAGTCAGCACTGTGAAAGCCTTTGATAGACATTTGTGGTATTTAACCCCAGAACTGGTTGTTTTGGCACTGTTCAGCAATGCAGTACCTCAAAAGGAGCGTCGTGCCCTTGCAGATGTGTTACTGGCCATACAACCAGATGAAATGCCAAGCACTCCAAAACACCGCTACGGGTTCTGGATATGGCAAACCGTCATTTCCAAAAATTACAGAAGCGACAACCCTGGCTGATCTTGTGAACGAGGACTCGTGGTTTACAGTGAACCTTCTTCACCTGGATATGACCTTCCTAACAGAGGATGTTGACAATTGGCAGAACAATGACCACTTCAAGGCAGCCAAGTCCATTGTGGATGGGTTAAATGTTGTGAATGACCCTGCGGAGAGAGCAGTAAAGCTCACAACTGATTTTGTCTCAGCTGCAAGAGGAGAAGACCACTTCCAAAATCTTCTTCAAGTGGTTGAATGTGACCGCAAAGCGAGGCCAAATTTGCGGAAACGAGCAAAGTTGGAGTAGTGACATTGGCGTTGTGTTTTATACATTTTCAACTTTCAATCAATGTAAGTATAGTAATACCGAATATTTGTATATTAGTATTATAAGTAATACCGAATATTTGCCGAATATTCGGTGCATCACTACTAAATATATAAAAGTGGCCGGTGGCCACCCAGGACCACTTCTGATTTGATTTATTTTTTGCATACATACTTCTACCAACAAGTGTAACATTTGAGGGAATAGACATTAAAATCCAACAACTTTTTGAAAATCATGGGGCATTTAATGCACCCTACCAGTGCATACTCTATATATAAATAGAGTGATCAACACAATGATAATGTGGATGTCATTGATGGGGTTAGAGCAATTATGTGCACCAATCCGAACACACCTCCGCTGCCATAAGGACCACCCATTTTATACCTAACAGACTAGCTTGGGACGAGACAGAGGTGCAAGACTTCTTGTAAGCACTGTACCTGTTATACCTAAAATAAAGTATTTGGTTTTGGTTGGTTGTTTGTCTTTCATGAATTTATTAATCCACACTGCTTAATTTCATTCTTTTATGAACATCTCATGTATAACTCCACTAAAATGTTTTTATTGCAGAAGAATGAAAAGTTTTGTTTTTGTTTTTTAACTTTAGGCATCTTACAAATAAAAATAAGGTAAATCTCTGGAAGTAAATTTCATAAAACTAGAAAATTTGTGTGTGGAACTTTTACATACCTTGCAGAGAACAAGGAACTCTTCTGGGAAAATTAAATTTGAATTGAACTTAAATGAATAACCTTTATTAATAATAAAATAAATACTCATACATTGGTCTTACAATAACATAAATAACTGTGAAGCTGGACTATTTATTTTATTTAATTTGGCCCTTACTCTTTAGGCTTTACTGGGCTCTTATTAAAAATAAAACACAGTTATTATTAATAAATAAATATTATTAATAGTTGAAGTATCTATTAAACTTAAATAACAGCAGCCAACAAGTATTTTTCATCAGATATAATTATGGGTGGGCTAGATAGCTGTTAGGACACTGATTCCAAATCTGTTTTCAGTTTTCTTCTAGCACGTCTAGTTTTCAAGATGAGACCAATCATAATATAAGCACACCGGACAAAAAATTAGTCACCCCTCTCAGAATGTACCTAATAACGTGTGACGGCGCCTCTGGCCTTGATAACCGCACGAATCCGGCGAGGCAGAGACTCTACGAGGTTGTGCATGTACTGAACATCGATTTGCTGCCACTCGTTCATCAGCCGGTCCCGAAGTTCCGCCAGAGTCCGTGGGTGTCTATTCCTGCGCTTCACTTTCTGTTTCCAGCCTGAACAACACCTTCGACGCATCCAGGATTAAAGGCTTCATTGGACCTGCGATGTACTCGTCACCTCCCATCATTGGAGAACAAACAAAACGGGACTCATCGGACCAAATTACACATTTCCAATCTGCCATAGTCCAGTTTTTGCCTCTGAGCCCATTTATAACGTGCCAATTTGTGACTTGCTGTTAACAGCGGCCTCTTCCGTGGTACCTGCTCCAGATGTCCATCGCATGCAGTTCTCGTCGCAATGTCCGTTCGGAAATTGGTCGCTGGAGAACCTCATTGGTTTCTTGGAGCAATTGTTCTCTGGTTTGAAAATGATTTGCAGTTACTAGACGAGAAACATGGCGGCGGCCCTATTGTCAAGAATTGTTTTCCGGCCACAGTTACGCCGTCGATTGTCAGTTGATTGCGAACTACACCACTCTTTGTAAACTCACTGGACAGTACGCGTTGACACACCAACAAATTGGGCTACTTCAGACATTTTGTGTCCGTGGCTCTGCCAAACACGATGGCTCCTTTTTGCCACTGAGTAACGTCTGCCTCACGACCCATTTTGCAGACTATATCCAACACACACTTTGTTCTTCACCACCTCACGAAACAGATCTAATCCTGTGTGCTACGTCACCGCTACTTGTCACTTACCAATGCTACATCAGCGCCCTCTGTGTGACCTTGAACTTCCTACTATCGGTGCTATTAGGGGTGACTAATTTTTTGTCCGGTGTGCTTATATAATGTATATAATATAATACCTATATATAATATGCATATATCTATATATAATACCATATCTACAATATATAATATAATAATATATATAATATGCATATAACTATATATAATATATACTACTATATATACAATATATAATATGCGTCCTTTATACACGTAGCAGAGTATTTTGTCATCGCAGCTTAGATGTAGGTTTTTACTTTACTGTTTCTGTACCCTCATGTATGTCATTTTGTCATTTCAACGTAGGCTTTCCACAGGTTGTCTTGTGCTATTTTTGGTGAGGGCAATTGCTGGCCACAAATTTGCAAACATTGCACATGTACACCCTTTTATTCTTTGGCATAACAGTCACATGTCTAGATATGCCTTGAAAGTGTAAAAATCACCCAACAATTTCTGTTAGGTGTGTGGCTCATTCACAACTAAATCACAATGGTGTACAAGCACGATGGATCTTCAGAAAACTTACTGGTTATACTTCAGCTGTCCAATAGGCAACCAAGATAAGGGATCAGTGCCACATGTTATCTGTACCGCTTGTTCAAATGGATTTCATGGCTGGTTGAACCAAAGGAAAAAGTCAATGCTATTCACCATACCCATGATATGGGGGGAGCCAAGAGACCATAATGGTGATTGTTACTTTTGCAATGTTAACATAACTGGATTCTCTGTGAAGAACAAGCATAACAGTGTTTATCCAAACGTAGACTCCATGATCAGACCAATCCCTTACGATAACACAATGCTGATTCTGGTACCTCCACAGCATGAACTGGATTCTTTAGAAGACAAAATGGAATCTGAAGAAGGTGTGAATGGCGGAGATGTGGGACCTTCGGCCAATCTTGACTACACACCTGACAAAGAGCAATCAGAGCCAGAGAGGCTAACCCAGAATGAGTTGAATGACCTCATTAGAGACCTAGCCCTCTCCAAAGAGAAATCAGAACTTCTCTCCTTGAGACTCAAGCAGAAACACTTACTTGAGAAGAATGTCTGTGTGTGTCACTATCAAAAACAAAACCATGATTTAGCAACATTCTTTACAGTAGATGGTCCACTCTGCTACTGCAATGATATCAATGGACTTTGAGACCTTGTCACAGGTACACACACCATCTGAGTGGTGCCTCTTCACTGATTCCTCACAGCGAAGCTTGAAAGCCATTCTCCTGCATAACGGAAACTTAAAGCTGTCCATCCCAAATGCTCACTCCATTCATCTAAAGGAGACATACGATAACATGAATATACTACTAAAAGCAATCCAATACAGCACTCATCAACGGAATATCTGGAGTGAACTCAAAGTCATTGGTATGTTAATGGGCATGTAAGGAGGGTTCACAAAATACTGTTGTTTCATATGCCTATGAGAGAGCAATGCTACTGCAGATCATTACATCAGACATGACTAGCATCAAAGAAGCACATACAAGCCAGGAATGAGCAGTGTCCAGTGTGTTCCTTTAGTTCACCCAAAGATGATTTTCCTGCACCTCTCCACATTAGGCTCGGCTTAATGAAGAATTTTGTGAAAGTGATGGGTAAGGAAAATTTGAGGTTTCAATACCTTTTTGAGAAATTTGCAAACATCAGTGCCATGAAATTGAAGGAGGGAATCTTTGTGGGGCCTCAAATCAGGGAGGTTCTGCAGGATGAAAGCTTTGAAGAAACCCTCAATGCCTTAGAACTAAAAGTATGGCAGGCTATCAAATGAATTTGTGGAAACTTCTTTGGTAACCACAAGCCTTCTGCATACAAAGATGGAATTTAGAAATTGCTCGATGCATATCAGGAAATGGGCTGTCCTATGTCCTTGAAAATACTTTTTTTTACATTTGCATCTAGATTTCTTTCCCCAAAACTTTAGCACAGTGAGTGATGAACAGGGGGAACGCTTCTATCAAGACATTCAGTCAATGGAAAATCACTACCAAGGTTTCTGGAACAAAAGTATGCTGGCAGACTACTGCTGGATGTTGTACCATGACGATCTGGACAAAGTTTATGAAAGAAAATCGTACTCACAACATTTTTAGGTTGGTGTACATTTCTTTTTATGAATAAAGTTATACTTTTCAAGATAAATTGTGCTGAAATTAACACCAGTCATATTTCAATAACTAGATGTGCTAGAGGAAACCCAAAAACAGATTTGGAATCAGTATACAAACCTGGTCTAGAAAAGTGTGTATACATCTTTGATGAGAGAAAAAAGTTTGATTTTGTCAACCAGTGACAATCATTATCCATATGATAAATGCAAGGTCATTAATGAAGGTATTATACCAATACCATACAAAGAAATCAATATTATACATGTGAGAGATAAGAACTGAACAATTACAAGTAATGTCTTTAATCCTAGATTACATGCGAGAAATGATTAAACAATAGTAATGTATATTAAGCCTAGATTTTTATTAGTATGCTGTTATTAATTGGGATTTCAACTTGGTTTTAAATGAATTTACACAATATTTTTTATATCAGCATTTAAATCATTCCATGGTTTCAATCCAATGAAAATTGCTAGTTTTTGAGATGAAGACAATCTACATTGAGGAATAATATATATATATGATATGATCTACTTCTGGTCAGAGCTTTAGTAGTTTTAGCTCTTTAAATAATGCACTTGAGTCATCAAGGAAATCAGTATCAGATAATAACCTTATTGCTCTTTTTTGGATGACAAAGATACCAGTTAATGCATTGTTAATGGACTTTCCATAAACAAGGGTGCACTACATTATATAAGGCAGAACAAGAGTATGATAGAGAGTCAATAAAACCTGTTTAGGGACTACATTTCTAAGTTTAAACATTATAGTAACACTCCTTTAAATCTTTTTCACGATATAATTTACATGATCACCCCATTGCAAATTCTTATCTAGCACTACACCAAGAAAGAACAAATATTACATTTAAAAGATTTTTATTTAGTATGAACTTTTAAATGAAGTTGAAGGTTACTTTTCCATGCTGTACTATAAGAACAAATACCACACTTAAGAGGTTTTTCCCCAGTATGAACTCTTACATGCTCCTGAAGCTTATCTTTCCGTGCTGCAGTGTAAGTGCAAATATCACATTTAAAAGGTTTTTCTCCAATATGAGCTCTTATATGCTGTTGCAGATTAGTTTTCTGTATTGCAGTATAAGAACAAATATCACATTTAAAAGGTTTTTCTCCACTATGAATTCTTAAATGCAGTTGAAGGTTACTTTTCCATGCTGTACTGTAAGAACAAATACCACACTTAAAGGGTTTTTCTCCAGTATGAACTCTTACATGCTCTTGAAGTTTATCTTTCCGTGCTGCAGTATAGGTGCAAATATCACATTTAAAAGGTTTTTCTCCAGTATGAACTTTTGAATGCCTTTGAACCTTAATTTTCTGTGTTGTAGTGTAAGAACAAATATCACATTTAAAAGGTTTTTCTCCAGTATGAATTCTTAAATGCAGTTGAAGGTTACTTTTCCATGCTGTACTATAAGAACAAATACCACACTTAAAAGGTTTTTCTCCAGTATGAACTCTTAAATGCATTTCAAGGTTACCTTTCTTTGCTGTAGTGTAAGAACAAATATCACATTTAAAATGCTTTTCTCTAGTCTGCACTTCTAAATGCACTTGAAGCTTATTTTCCTGTATTGCAGTATAAGAGCACATTTCACATTCAAAAGGTTTTATTCTAGTATGAATTCTTAAATGAATTTTAAGATTTTGTTTGAACTTTGTTTGGTAAGAACAGATAGAACACTTGAATATATTCTTTTCTATGAACTGGTCTTTGTGGTTCTCATTATTCTCAAAATTAATAACATTATTTGCAGATGTAGTAGAGGCATTTTTGGTTTGTTTATGAAGGACATCAGACTTTGTTTTTTCAGGTTCCAATTTTGCTTCTGAGTTCTGCTTTAGCTTGAAGTTCTGCAAAAGTTATATAAAATTAATTTAGCTGTTACATAGAGTTTATAAACCAATTACTCAGCTGAAACCAAAATATTTATGCTTTATATTTTCTCTGCAACAAAGAATATGAGTACTTCATCATTATTTTTTTTAAGTTCTGTTGTGCTGTTTCTACACCATTTTTTCCTTAGCATTACTTTTTCTCTCAGTCTTTTCAGATTAAATTTTGTTTAAATGAATGAACAATTTACAGGTAGTTAGTTTTATATCTTTACTTTTCTAAGACCTTTTCTCTGCTCCATAAAATGTCTTAATGTACTATAAAAGACTTGTGGACAACATATATTTAATCATGTCAATGTGATCAAACAAGTTAAGGGCTGACTTGACATGCGTCTGTATTTGTGTGGTTCAAGTCTACCACCCCACCCTCTATTTCCACACAGACAGAATTTTCACCATAAATGAAAGATAACATTGTACCCTAGCTTCTGTAGCTCGACTCTGCCCTACCTTCTCAATTAATGTCAAAATACAAAGGGTGCTTGCAAAGTTTCTAGAACTTTTTTTTTAAGTTGCACACTGGTCATAAACCAATGCCACCCAAAGGGGAAAGTATGACTCATGATAGGTGAAGATTTAGCAGAAAGTGCACCTGTTTCAGCAGGAACTTATCATTTGATTTTCAAAGGCATTGGTAGACTGGATATTCAGTGTTTGTTGCAAAAACTGACTGGTAGCAAGTCAATGAGTCAGAGCAATATTTATGAAGGGGTGCAAAAATTCAAAGATGGCCAGATGACATTTGCCAATGAAGGCTGAAATGGTCAACCACTGACTGCATTGACAGATGAAAAAAGGGGACAAGGAGATGAGCTTGTGAAAGGGGATAGATCAGTGGCAATGCTGAGGGGAGGCAGGTGCCTCCCATTAAGAATCTAATATACACCATTTATATTAAAAGTATTTCATTTAGATTAATGTTGGTTGATTTGTGAAATTCCAATATTTTGATAAATGTATGCACTTGGCAAATATTGTCATTTATCTCAAGGCAACTAAAAGTATCTCTCATAATCAAGGTAACTAAACAGGTAGACCCAAGTTTTCTTTCCCACCCTTCCTTGCTGTCTTCTGAGACAGTCCTCTCCCATGAAGGAAACCAATTCACAAGCAATTTAGATACTTTTTTGTAAGAAATTAAGCCTTATTAGTTTTTGTCTTTTTCTCACATGTTTGTCATGGTTGTGTTTACTTGACAGTTATGTGTCATATGTTCAATATTATATTAATTTATGAAGAATATTTGAAATAAAAAATTCAAGAAGCTTAAACTATGCCATTGTTTGACACTGTTACATTTAATTTTGGTTATGGGAAAAAACATTGGTGAGACTCATCATTACTTTTGTGAGAAACAGTGTATGAAATGTACTGGTTCAAGTATGAAATCACACCTTCACAATATATACAATGTATATATGATGCAAACCCACAAGGAAAAAGAAAAATGATTCCAAGTCCTTTTGTTTATTCAGAAGTACACCTCATCAGGGAATCAAACTGATTGGTAGCAGTATTCCCTGATGAGGTGTACTTCTGAATACATGAAAGACCTTGGAATCATTTTTTTTCCTTGTGGGTTTGCATCATCATTCATTCATTTCACATGTTTAATTGTGAAATTCATTGCATATATGATATATATATATATACACAATGGTCTGCAAAAGTATTTATGAATTGAGAAATATTATCCAGATATTAACCCTTTGAACCCTATTGGGTGGATATCTACCCATACTTGAGGAGCCCTGACAGCCCCAATGGGTAGATATCTCCACCAATGGCCATTTTCATTTATATATATATATTTATATGAGCATAAAAAGTAGAAAAAATACAAAATGTTATATATATTATATATTTTATATATACAGGGTGTCCCATAAGTCCAGCATCATAGGAAAAATAATTTAAAAAGGCAAAACAAAAGCTTTTATTTAGAGAATGTGCTCAATATGTATTGTTCCATAGCCCATTCACAAAATTCCATCTGCTGGTCGAGATCATCATCGCTTAATTTCTGTAGGATCTGAAGTTTATATGGATGCCATTTGTGAGCCTGAAGAATGCGATGGATGCTACTTTTCGACACTCCTGTCTTGGTGGACAATCACCGAAGAGACTTATTGGGACTTCTGTTAAAATGAGCCAGGATAGCAGTCACTGTATCATCATCAGTGGACCTCCTTGAAGGTCCACTGCATGGTTTATCTTCTATGGATCCTGTTTCCTTAAACTTTGCAACAAGTCTACTAACACAACTCCGTGTTATTGGCTCGTGGTCTGGATGCAGTGTGTTAAATTCAGCAGTGGCCTCTCTTTGACTCCGATTTCCTACGAGTAAAATTATCTGGATTCGTTCTTCCTTGCTTACAGACATTATGCCCTGTAGAAAGAGAAAAATATGAATTATGGTTTGTAGAAATAGAAAAATATGAATTTCTCCTATGATGCCGGACTTATGGGACACCCTGTATATTATTTATTTATATATATATATATATAAATATATATATATATATATATATATATATATATATATATATATATATGAGCATAAAAAACTAGAAAAATGAAAAATGTTCTTACCTTGGAAATGAAAAATGATTACCCATATCCTTTTCAATATATATAGCTAAAACTTCCTAACACATACATACATACATATATATATATATCTATCAGTAGAAAAATAGATGTTCTTACCTTGGAAATGAAAAATGAATATCCTTTGTTCTTCTGAAAAGTTCCTTTTTATTCCAAATTCTCACATAAAATAAATGTCCATTTTTTGACAAAGTTTTCCTTTTATTCAACTAAATTTTCACAAAATAAATGTCCTTTTTTTGACAACATTTTCCTTTTATAACCTAATGCTAACTAGTATCGTTGCAATGTGTGGAAATCAGCAAAGCAGTTCATACAAAGGGGGAGTTTACACTCTGGACACCACATAACCACTTTATTGTCTCTTCTTTTTGGTTGTGCTGAATCCTTTTTGGAATTATAACACACGTGGCATCTTCTCTGTATACTTTTGTTTTCACGTTTTCCAATGTTCCAAATGGTGTCTTGAAATATAATTAGCACATGCAAGTCTATCAGGTGGGTTTGAAAGTGGCCTGCGCTGTATAATATTGGTGACTTCTCCATGTTTTGTCAGAATTTGACGAATTAGGTTCAAACTGAATTCTCGTAGAGTCATTTGCTTTTTAGATCTAAAGACGTACATATGGTGAGCATTCAGAACAGATAAGTCAATGCAATGAAAAAAAAAATTTTTATACCACTTCATGGTACGTCGTAGACAGTCATAGCATTCACTTGCATATCAGACTTATCTACAAGTCACATGTTCTTATTGTAGTCTATTATGATATCAGGCTTCCTTAGTGTCGTGTCTGTTCTATGATCAATTTTATTCGTATCCACCATTTCTCCTTTGTGGATTGTCATTAGAAGGTGAACATCCCTCTTATCATGGTACAATAGTGCTAATAGGGGAGGGCTAGCCATACACTGCAACTTTGATTTGCTGTCTGTAATGAATTTGGGCATCAATTTTCGATTCTTGTGTATGGTTCCACAAGACCCAGTGTTACACTGATGAAGAAATAGGGATAATGAGGGACTTGTGTACCAGTTATCCGTATACAGGATGTGACCTTTATGTAAATATGGATGTAGCAATTTTTTTACCACCGTTCCTGATTGACCAATAGGGTCATTTCCGGGTATGTCCACGTTTGATGCTGTGTACACAATAAAATCTAGTACAATGCCTGTCACACAATCACAAAGTACGAAGAGTTTTATGCCAAAATGGTGGTGTTTAGATGGGATGTACTTTTGAATATCAAGTGCCCTTTGAAGAGCACTAATGATTCGTCTATAACGAGTTTTTTGGAATGGGTGAAGGCAACTTTGGAATGACTTTTGAACCAAGTCTAGCACAGGTCGTATTTTGTACAATCTGTCATGCTGCTGTTTGCAGATGTACTATCATTGAAATGCAAGTATTGTAAAATATTTTCATACTTGTTCCTTGACATGTATTTTTGAAATATAGATGTTTCAATGAGCTGATCTGTACTCCAGTAATCCTGAAGTCTGCTTTTCTTTGTATGAGCCATGAGCATTGTAAGGCCTAGAAATATATGCATCTCATCTGATGTCACAGGCTTCCAATAATGACTTGTTGAGTGTGGAGAAAATGGCTGCTGATCTTTCTTATATAAAAAAATTTTTTGTTTGTTTCTTCCACCAATAATTCTATCAATCTATCATTGCAAAAAAATTGGTAATAATCATATGGCCTTGATTCTTCTGTGAAATTACATTCGTGAGGTATTCCACTATGTCTTTTGTCAAATTTATACCTATGTGGTGAAAACATTTTCACCTTTTTCCAATGAACATGTTGTGTATCTGTGGCAGTTGCCAACTCATGTTGAAACAGCTCATCTGTTGAACTATCTGAATCACTAACAAATTCACTGAGTATGTCACTATTGCTATCTGCATATTCCTCCAATAAAGAGGTTATATTACTTTTGGAAAGTTTTTTCCGTTTTGATACCTGGGAAGTAGACTTCTCACAGAGCACACACCTCTTCCTACTGCCAGATGGGCTGGACTGCAATGCTGCTGCCATGTTATGGGCCTGAGAAGGTGTAGGGATGTCACAGACACAGCTGATTGTCATCATCAATATATGTGGGAGTTGTGGATTACTGGTTCTCTCCTGTGCCCACGGCTTGACCAATGCTGTAGCCAACTCCTGCATGAACTGTCGCCTAGTCATTTTAACTGCCCCTGCAAGCTGCTGGTTGCTTGAATGAAATTATCCATGCATTGATGGTAGCAGCGTTGATCATTCCATAAAAAAAACAGAGGGGCCATCTCTTTATTTTTCTGCTGCATGAATATGACCCACACATTTGGTCGAAAGTATCCCCCCCCCCTTTGGTTTTGTTATAATACTCAATTATTTCTGGCTTCCCACTATCACTGATGGTTGGGCTCTGTATGCATAGATGACATAAACAACCAACTTTTTCTTACTTTTCTTTGCTGGGGGTTTGTAGCTTACAAGGGTAATATCTTTTGTGAAACAGAATGCACTTGATCCTGGTTTTTGACCCGCTTTGTCACTCATTTCCTTGGGTATTTGTGGTTTGTTGGCTCTGACAGTACCAACAAGGGTCAACCCGCAGTTCATCAGCAAGTCAGTGATCAAAGGAATAGACGTGAACCAATTATCAGTTGTCACATTTCGGTTACTCTTGTGATATTTCTTGGTAAGTTCCTTGGTGAAGTAGTGGCCAAGTGTCATGTTCGGTGGAGGTTGGGTATTTTTTCCCAGGTACGGTATTCCACTGAGGAGGTATTTGCTATCCACGTCATTGGCTAGCACAAGCTTTATCCCATATTTGGCAGGTTTATTTGGGATATACATACGAAAGGGACATTTTCCCCTGAATCCAAGGAGCTGCTCATCAACCGTAATGTTGTTCCCTGGAGTGTAGTAAAGGTCACACTTGTTGATGAAGTTATCCCATACAGTTCTCAGGGGTGCAAACCTGTCTGTGGCTACTCTTGCCTCCCTTGTTTCTGGATTATCAAACCGTAAATAAGTTATCAGGAATCTGAACCGACATTCAGTCATTGCTGCATGGTATAATACAGCACCCCACTTGGGGTTCCACATTTCCTTGGTGGCCAGGTGATTGTCTCTTTGCCAACCACTAAAAATAAGAACACCAAGTAGGGCTTGGATCTCAGCAGGTGTTGTCCTACATACAGTATAATCCATCTTCTTGTATTTGGCACTTTCGATACCAATACGGACGTTGGTCCATTTTACAATTTCGTCAACTAAAGCATCACCTAAGAATAAAGACAGACACCTCTCTGGAGTGTGCAAGTCTGGCGAAGCCTGGTGTTGGTCCTGTTGTATATGGTGGCATTATGTTTCGCCTGAGTGTTCTTACTGTAGGAGTTGTATGTGGTGCACAACTCCACCTAAATCCAGTCTTAGCAACTGTTAGTGATGGAGTAGGAAATTTCACTACTTCTGGGCCTTCTTCATCTTCATCACGTCAATGTTTCCATCCTCGGCGACCAGCAGTAGTGGTAGCTGGGACAGCAGGAGCCATAGCAGGGGCAGCAGTAGTTCTAGCCTTTGTAGTGCAGTATAGGTCTTCCTCATCTGACTCACTATCATTAGGGTCTGGAACATATTCCACATCACTATCACTGTCATACATGTTCTCAGGTTCAACATCATCTACCGCTTCCTCATCACTGCTACTCACGACCATGTTCATAACACAATCTGCAAGATCTTCATCTTTCACATATTGTTTAGCCATTTTGCAACTATTATTATCTTTCTGTAAAAATAAGAGAAAAAAGAAATGAATAACAAAAAAATTATCACTGCACAAATCACAATCATGCGAGTTATATACACAGTTTCTGATTTCACTAGTGGCACACTAAGATTATTTATCCCCTGCACTAATGGTATCCTTGGGTCTAATAGACCCAAACACCATAAACACACAATAGAGGAATTGGAGCACAGAGTGACGCACCCACCCTCGGCGATCTCTAAGAGGGAACTGAAGGTATAGGATGCCGCGAGGGTGTACTGACATAGGAACCCCATATAACAAACAAATGTCGACAATCATTGGGTCTGTCAGACCCGACGATACCATTCTAGGGTTAATGGTAGCTTTATTTTTTGCAATTTAGTAAAATTTATTTTAATATATTTTTTATGGTAATTTATGTTATGCAGAACACAAATAAATTACCATAAGACAGTAATTATTAGATTAAATACAATATTTTACCACTTTAAAAGTCATTGTAATTAATTCCCATAGAGTTTCTTCAATATTTTGATAACACTGGTCTACAAATTTTGAAAAAGTTTGTGCTTCAGAGAGAAAATATGTTTCCTATTATGGATTTTGGGGTGCTGAAAACGAATATGACCATAAAAACAATCGAATGGCTACAGTTTCCAAGAAAATTTAAGTTACACATTTTGCATATATGTATACCATATATTAGTAACATACCTGTATAATGTCGCTTCTTTGCTTGTCTCTTGTATTCAACTTCTGGAGCATCTCTTGTTATTGTCCAGCAGTAGTCTGCTAACATTGATGGACTCCATTTCTTTTGGTAGCATTTCTCCATCGCCAAGATATCCTGGTGGAAACATTCACCATGTTCATCACTGACTGCTCCGCAGTTAGCCGGAAAAAATTCCAGGTACGAATGGAGGAAATGTATCTTTAAAGACATATTGCAGCCCATTTTTTGATACGACAACAGCAGTTTTCCACCAGCTCCCTGTAATTGTCAGGTTTGGTATTTCCGAGAAAATTGGTTGCTACTAACCGGAAAGCATTCCACGCTGTCTTCTCCTCACCACCTAGGATACGGTCAAACTCATCTCTAAGAAGCTTGCGGATCTGTGGACCAACAAATACACCCTCCTTGATTTTTGCTTCACTGAGCTTTGGGAATTTACAACCGAGGTACTTAAAAGCTGCCCCCATTTTATCCATAGCCTTAACAACATTTTTCATGATGCCCAGTTTGATGTGTAAGGGTGGTAACAAAATCTTGCTCGATTCTACAAGTGGAGGATACCGAACATTTTTTGTTCCAGGTTCCAATGAGTGTCGGAGTGGCCAATCCTTCTTGATGTAATGAGAAGTCCTAGCCTGACTATCCCATTCACACAGAAAACAGCAATACTTAGTGTAGCCGGCTGCAGTCCAAGCATGATAGCAACTTTCAAGTCACCACAAACCTGCCACTGATGTTTGTCATAGTTTATGCAGTTCAAGTTACTTCATGTTGTCATATGTTTCCTTCATGTGGACTGCATGACCAACTGGAATTGATGGCAATACATTGCCAACATGCAACAAAACAGCTTTTAGACTCAACTTTGATGAGTCAATGAACAGTCTCCACTCATCATGATTGTGAATAATGTTGAGAGCTGCCATCAGACCATCGATGTCATTGCAAGCTACAAGGTCACCTTCCATGATGAAGATGGGACAAAATCTATGACAGTCACAAAACTTACACACACTAACATTTTCAGCAAGGAGATTCCACTGCTGCAATCTGGAGCCCAACAGCTCTGTCTTACTCTTTGGCAGTTCTAAATCTCTGATAAGGTTGTTTAATTCATTCTGAGTTATCATGTGCAGTTTAGAAGTGTCAAGTTATAAACAAATTCAGGGTCTTGTGAAGTTGAAGGCTCAAGTTTCGCAGGTTCCTTCATTCTCCTCGTCCTCTGACTCCAGGGAGAATGAGTGTGGGGGCTCAGGAACGGGTAGTCCTTTGCCGTGAGGTACCAGGCGTATATTTGGATATTGTAAAATCCACTTTTTCTTCTTGCAAATACCTTTCTTGACTGGAGGCACCACGCAGAAGTAACAATTGCTGACATGATCTGTTGGTTCCCTTCACACATTGGCACTGCAAAAGGCATAGATTTCCTTTTCCGATTCATCAGCCAGACTCTGTACTGAGCGGACGCATTTCCTGAGCTCTCTGATATTGCATCTACTTTTGTATATTGCTGAGAATTTTGCTTTTGGATAGCTTTGAATTTTATATACTTGTGTTTAAATTCATGTTATAGTTAAGTAATCGAATATTAGTGGTTTTTAGCGAGTTAGAAGTTTCCATAGCGTGCCGGCTTAATTTAACTTATACCTGTGATGGTTTAAACTAATTTTTAACTCAGCGATGCCATCGCAGAAAGCGTCGTGTGTTAGGTGTCGGGTTAACCGGTGGTATTCGGAATTTAGGGATTATAACGGCGGTCCTATGGTGATTACCGATAGATCAGTTTGTTTCTTTTGCGAGTTCATGGAGGAATTAGTTGACATAAAATGCAGTGTACGTGAGGTAGCGGAAAGACTTGTAATGCTTGATGAGGGCAGGGGTAGGGCTACGGTTGATGGAAGCGAACCAATACTAACGTTGAAGACATTAGTAATTTGAAGGGTGAGGTGCGTAACCTAGTTTAGATAGCTTGTCGGGAAGGTTAGATAGAGTTGAGGAAGAGGTTAAGGTTAGTCCGATAGTAGTAGATAGCGAGGGATTTAGAGAGGTTAAGGGTGGAGCTAGGCCGCGTACGTTAGTGATAGGAATTCCCCCCCTATCGAGGTTTCGAACCCTTTCGCCCATTTGGAAAGGGACGTGAATGAGGGGGAAACTATTTTAATTGGGGACTCTTTATGCGCCACATGGACAAAGAGTTCATTGAATGGCATCCAACCAAGAGGAGGATGGTCTGTCTCCCAGGGGCCAGGGTTGACAGAGTTAGAGATGAAGTGGATAGGATTGATGTTGCCTCCCGTCACTCAATGTTGGTAACGATGGTAGGAGGCAATGACTTGTATAGGCCCGATACGAGAGTGCCTGACCTTTTGGAGAGATATAGGGGTTAATTAGGTCCTTGAAGGCAAGGTCAGATAGGTCTTTAGTTCTAGGTGTTACCCCTAGGCACTGGTTGGGTCTTAGAATTACGTCAAAAACAATATTTTTAATAACAAATTAGAAGAGATTTGTGCTGAGGAAAATGTACCCTTCATAAAGCTGTGGTCCAAATTCAGTGATCCTAGCCTTTTTATAAAAGATGGGGTGCATTTTAATGAAATAGGTAATGCTAGGCTAGGTAGGTTAATAGACGAAAATGTGCGAAAGCTGTATAGGTCGAAGCCTTCTTCAAACGTTGTGGGTCCGGGGAACGCAGGCCCGACATGATAAATAGTTTAAAACATGGGCCCGTGGTAAAAAATAACTTAAACGTCTTTTATTGTAACACGCATAGTATTAGAAATAAATTAAATGAATTTAAGGCAATAATTTATTCCGGCAACTATGATATAGTTACTGTCACTGAAACTTGGTTAAATACCGTGACTCGGGACTTGTTGGGGGAACTTGATATACCGGGTTTTAAACTCTTTACTAATGATAGGTTTGGTGGAGGCGTTTTGCTGTATATTTGTAATTCCCTTAAGGCTATCGAGGTTAAGTTAGATTTTCCAGCAGCAATTAATGCGATGTGTGTTGAAGTTAGGGCATGTAGTATTAGTTTGAGATTGGTTGAGTTTATGGATGATAACTTTTTACGACAGATAGTTACCGAACCAACACGCAGTGATAATATTTTAGATTTGGTGATGACGAACGGCGAGAATATAGTCGAAGGTTTAGAAGTAGGCAAGAGTTTAGGATGTAGTGATCATCAAATTCTTAGGTTTAAGTTATTGATAGAAAACACTCAGGATAGTAATGTAATAGAAGTCCTTGATTTTCATAGGGCTAATTTTGATAGTTTTGCAGATAGGATGAGAGTAGTGGACTGGGATAACTTATTTATGGGTAATGACACAAATTTGCGTTGGAATGGCATTTAAAGAAAGTTTTAGGAATATTGAAAGGGAGTTTATTCCTCATAGGCCCAAGCACGTTAGAAATCATGGTAGGCCGAAGTGGTGGACTAGGGAAATAGGTGAGTTCATAAACGAGCGTATAGACTTAATAAGCACAATGGCACGGCAGCTAACTTTAATAGATATATCGATCTTAGACGTCAGGTTAAAAGATCAGTTAGGAATGCTAAGCGTAATTTAGAGATACTTATAGCTGCGGATAGTAAACATAATCCAAAAAAGTTTTTTGAATACGTAAATAATCGTAAGCCGGTAAAAGATAACAGGCCCTCTAGTGGATATTAATGGCGCTTAGGCTTCTGACCCTCAGGCGATGGCGGGTATTTTCAATAACTTTTTTGCGACAGTTTTTACCGTAGAAGACGGGAATAATGTCCCCGACGTGGATGATATCGTTCCATTTAGGAGAGAGACTATTTTGGATGAAATAACTGTTTATGAGGCTGAGATTGCGCATTATATCAATAGGCTAAAAGTTAGCAAGGCTCCAGGCCCTGACACTTTTTATCCCAGACATTTGAAAGAAGTTATCGTAGGCCCCTTAACGAAGATTTTTAATCAGTCACTCGAAACGGGGATTATTCCTGAAGACTTCAAATTAGCTAACGTCACGCCTATTTTTAAAAAAGGCGACCGCGCAGTAGCTAGCAATTATAGGCCCATTAGCTTAACGTCAATTGTCGGTAAACTTTTGGAATCCGTAGTTAGGGATCGTATTATTGATCACTTAGAAAGTAGATTTGATTAATAGTAGTCAGCATGGGTTTTGATGCCATAGGTCTTGTTTAACTAATTTGTTAGAATTATATAATGAAATAGTGCGCGAATACAATAGGCATAGAGCAGCTGACATTATTTATTTCAATTTTAAAAAGGTGTTCGATACAGTTCCGCATAGGAGACTAATTGCGAAGGTTAAAACACACGGTATACGTGGTCAGGTAGCTAACTGGTTAGAAGAATGGCTTCGTGCTAGGAGGCAGAGGGTCGTAGTTAATGGTAGTGAATCTGGGTGGTTAGATGTAGGTAGCGGTGTCCCACAGGGTTCAGTGTTAGGCTCATTGCTAATCGTAATTTACATTAACAACATAGATGTAGGATTGACTAGTAGCGTGTCAAAACTCGCGGACGATACTAAAATAGGCAGTAAGGTTGTTAACGAGGACGATAGAAATAGGATCCAAGATGATGTAAATAGGATTATGGAGTGGACAGATAAGTGGCAGATGCAATTTAACGTAGACAAATGTAAAGTTTTGCATATAGGTTCTCGCAACAATAATTACACGTACACGATGGATGATAGGGAGTTAGTGAGCATTGAGGAGGAAGTAGATTTAGGCGTACACGTATCTAAGGATTTAAAGGTTAGGAACCAGTGCCTGGAGTCTTGCGCAAAAGCTAATAGGATGTTAGGCTTCATAGCGCGTAATTTCAAATTTAAATCGAAGGATATTATATTGCCCCTTTACAAGTCCCTAGTCAGGCCTCATTTAGAATATGCCGTTCAGTTTTGGTGCCCGTACTTGCATGAGGATATTGATAGGTTAGAAAGGGTTCAGCATCGTGTCACGAAACTTATTCCGTCATTGCGCAATAAGCCTTATGAAGATAGGATTAAAGAGTTAGACCTGTATTCACTCGAAACTAGAAGATTAAGGGGGGAGCTTATTGAAGTTTTCAAAATCGTTAATAACATCGATAACGTAAATTTTGATAAATTGTTCACTTTTGATAATAGTAATACTCGCAATAATGGATTTAAGTTGCGTGGCAGACGTTTCATTACTAATATCGCTAAAAACTTCTTTACGTTTAAAGTAATTGATAAATGGAATAATCTTCCCTCGTCAGTCGTTCAGTCTACCAGCATTAATATGTTTAAGAACCGTCTTGACAGACATTTTAAAGGTATTAACGTTGTTTCATATAAAAAAACAAAGTTAGCAACAGGAGCTCTGGTGGTGGTGCTCGAGGATGAGTCTGTTGACGATGAATGCCAGCTTGTGACATGCCAGCAAAAAAAAAAAAAAAAAAAAAAAATTAGACTAACACGAACGTAGATGTTGCTCGTAGCGTAAACTAACCCACTTTCTGTTTAACTTTACCTACTTTTTTACTTTGCATGTCTGTAACTCTCTTTTCTTGCATGTTTGTAGTTTGCATGGTATGACTGTGAGTTAAGACTGTGTTTGCATGGTTGTAAGCGTTCTTATTTCACTTCTTTTCATCTTTCATCCCTCTCCTATTCTCTCTGACTATTTTTCTGACTTGTCGGCAGTGGCCGGCGGATGATGATGGTGAGTCTTTTTTCTCTTTTTCTGAATGAATGTTAACCCACAAATGATAGGTGTTGCTCCTTACTTAACCCCTTATTCTCTTCTCTTCTCTTAACCCCCTACTCTTTCCTTTCTCTCGGGCTAACCTTAGAGTAGATCTTAGGGTCTTTGTTAGCCTTAGCTTCTGTAGATCTGAACCACTGGTGAAGGTTTGTTGCACAAGTATTGCAGCATATGTGTGGGGCCCAGCTCTTGTCCTGATCTCCAATCTTACAGCCAAAATAAAGGTGATAGGCTTTCCTAATCATGGTGGTTATAGCAATAGCACACTTTTGTGATGCAAAAGTCAATTCTCCACTGGTTAGAGGAATGGCTTCGTGCTAGGAGACAGAGGGTCATTGTTAATGGTAGTGAATCAGGGTGGTTGGATATAGGGTAGCAGTGTCCCACAGGGTTGTGTTAGGCCCATTGTTATTCGTAATTTACATTAACAACATAGATGTAGGATTGACTAGTAACGTGTCAAAATTTGCAGATGATACTAAATTAGGCGGTAAGGTTGTTAACGAGGATGATAGAAATAGGCTCCAAGACGATGTAAATAGGATTATGGAGTGGACGGATAAGTGGCAGATGCAATTTAACATAGACAAATGCAAAGTTTTGTATATAGGTTCTTGTAACAATAATTACACATACACGATGGATGATAGAGAGTTAGCAAGCATTGACGATGAAGTAGATTTAGGCATACACATATCTAAGTATTTAAAAGTTAGGAACCAGTGCCTAGAGTCTTGCACAAAAGCTAATAGGATGTTAGGCTTCATAGCGCGTAATTTTGAATTTAAATCGAAGGATATTATATTTCCCCTTTACAAGTCCCTAGTCAGGCCCCATTTAGAATATGCTGTTTTGGCACCCATATTTGCATGATGATATTGATAGGTTAGAAAGGGTTCAGTGTCATGCCCGAAACTAATTCCATCGTTGCGCAACAAGCCTTATGAAGATAGGATTAGAGAGTTAGATTTGCATTCACTCGAAACTAGGAGATTAAGGGGGAGTTTATTGAAGTTTTCAAAATTGTTAATAATATCAATAATGTAAATTTTGACAAATTGTTCACTTTCAATAATAGCAATACTCGTAATAACGGATTTAAGTTGCGTGGCAGATGTTTCATTACTAATATCGCTAAAAACTTCTTTACGTTTAAAGTAATTGATAAATGGAATAATCTTCCTGCATCAGTCGTTAACTCTATCAGCGTTACTGTGTTTAAAAACCATCTTGACAGACATTTTAAAAATATTAACATCGTTTAAAATTTAAAAAAAAAAATTAGCAACAGGAGTTCTCGGGGTGGTGGTCAAGGATGAGGCTGTTGATGATAATGCCAGCTTGTGACATGCCAGCAATAAAATTTTTAAAAATATATTAAAAAAAAAAATTAGACTAACACGAATGTAGATGTAGCTTGTAGCGTAAACTAACCCACTTTTTTTTTTCTTCTTTTTCTTATCCTCTCTTTACTTGCATGTCTATAGTTTGCATGGTATGACAGTGAGTTAAGACTGTATTTGCATGGTTTGTAAGCGTTCTTATTTTACTTCTTTTCATCTTTCACCCCTTTCCTATTCTCTTCGACTATTTTTCCGACTTGTTGGCAGTGGCTGGCGGATGATGGTGAGTCTTTTTTCTCTGTTTCTGAGTGAATGTTAACCCACGAGTGATTGGTGTTGCTACTTACTTAACCCCTTATTCTCTTCTCTTAACCCCTCCTCCTTCCTTTCTCTCGGGCTAACCTTAGAGTGGATCTTAGGGTCTTTGTTAGCCTTAGCTTCTGTAGATATGTAGATAACAGAAGTTATCTACACTGTTCATGCAATTACGAGGCATCTTTGTTCAAATTAGGCTGAAAAAATTTGTTTCAAAAGCAAACACTAAAAAGAGTTTGACAACGGTGTACTGTATGACTTCCACAAATGAAATGATGCTGTGGTGTAATATGTATACGCCTGTGACACATCAATGCCCTGACTCTACTGCGCATGCGCGGTTATATTTTTTTTATTTTAATAAATTAATGTAATTACATTGCATTTTAATAATTTTAAATTAGGTAAGGTTAAGTTAGGTTAGTATTCCATTTACATTAATATCAAAAACATTATGGGAAGAAATGTTAAAATGATCCAATCTATTTTCTAATAAATAATTTACAAATACATAATGTAATAGATAAATTTAAAATTATATTTTATTGTATATATATGTATATTAGGGTGGTCCACAAAATGGAAGTATTTTAAATTCTTCCTCCCAGGGCTTCATTAGGTTCCTTTTCCCAAAACACTTCTCTGAGCAAAATGTGGGTTCAATCAGTTAATATTTAGAGGTGGCTCAACTACCCCCAGAAGTCCACATTCATGGCTTCTGGGTTCCCCCCATATATATGGGTATTATCCACTTGTTGGCGGGGGTATCATGGCTGACCAGGCCACTCATTGTTGCCCAGCTAAGATTGTGGACTTGTTAGAATCAGGAAACCTCTTTCGGTGCTCATCCACCACACTTAAGAGAAACTGGAGTTGATCTTCTCCTTTCGTCAGAGTTCCGCTGAAAGTCTGAATGAGAGCTACTGCCCTTTCAGCATGATCATTAACTACTTTGATGTTTCCTATGATTCTTTTAGCTTCTTGGAAGTTTTCATTCTCCTCCCAGGTGCTGGGGTCATCATCAAGAAAAATAATATTGATCGGTAGGGCCTTAAGAAGCTTTAATGAGTTCTTTGTGGCAAGAGTTTCTAATTTCAGTGTTGCTTTGCATTCCTTGAGTCTTCTTCTCTTTGAGAAGTCTAATGACCCTCCTTTCCCCTCATACACTGGACCATGATTCCCTTGGTGTCTGGTGCAACAGTTTGATCGAAGAGAGCAAGGGCCACCAGCTCTTCTGATAAGTACCATAGGTGGTTTTCAAATTTCTTGAGAGCTGCTTTGGCCACTTTCTGGTCATGATAGTCCTTTAACTTTTGGATAAGATCCAGATCATTCTTCGGAGCTTGTGATGGAATAGGAGCAGTGATCCAGCTTTTTAAGTAGATTAGGACTCCAAAAAGGGTAAGGGTTTTCAGGTCCTTCTTCTCTTGAGGAGTCAGGGTGATTTGATTTCGAAAAAGCCACATTTTGATGGCATAGATAACTTTAGCCATCCACCTTGCATAGCGCGTGCCAGCAGGACGTTTGAATGTGTAACTTTCAATTTTTTCACCAAGAAAGATCAAAGAAAGTTCCAAAAACTCTTTATAGTCATCTCGAAAATTTCCAGTGGCCAGATGTTCTTTGGCAAAGGCAATTATTTCATTTCTGAAAGGATCAACTTGCTCCTTCATCTCGTCATCATCCTGTGATGTAGAGAAGGTTTTTAAATCAATGTAGTCCCACATAGATTGGAACCTTTTGAACAAAAGTGGCTCAGGGGCAGAAGATGAACCATGGACTGCTTCAAACACTCCTCCATACATGACTTCCATGCAATGATGCCTACAGACAAAATAGAAGAGTGGTCGACCAAGTTTCTGTTCCAGAAGAACGCATGCTCCCCTGTTTGTTCCTGTATTTGATGCTGTAGTATCTGATAACATTCCGATTATTGACTTATCTATGTTCCATTCGGAAAGAAGATTATACACTGCAGCTGATTGAGCTTCCCCTGTTCCACTTGGTAGTTTGGGAACACCAAGCAGTTTTGAATCACCTGATTCAACTGAAGAGACAAGGACTGGGAGTCTGTCTACCTTTTCATTCTTGGCAAGTAGATTAGGGATCAACTTCCCATCCCAGTGGACAATCGAAATACGTGGACTAAAGCTAGCTTTAATGGCATGGGTTATTTGCCTTCGATGCCTCTCTCAGTGCCTTTTGATTGAAGAACGAGAGATGTTCACCTCTGAAAGATCTTGACCAAGGCTAGATGCAGTTTCAGCTAATACAAAGGTGGCCCTCCTGTCACTGATGCCAGTCCTGTCCAGAGCAGCAGCCAATTCAGGAGATATGATATTCTTTGCTGCCTTTTTCTTTGGTGGAGTTGGTCCGCTGGTAGATGGGGGATTAATAAGGTAATCTTCATCTTCTCTTTCTGACTCACATAAAGACTCAGAAGAAGAACTTCCCTGATCTAGCATAACTTCCTGTGAAGCAGCATATTTTTCTTCTTCAGCTTTCCGCTTCCTATTTACCAATTTTCATTTGCTTCTCAGCAGCTCTTTTCTGCCTTGTCAGTCACCATATCTGCAGAGACCATTGATCCCACTCGTCCCGCTTTCCTTTGTTGGATCAAGAACTGCCGGTCTTCTTCATTTTTGATTAAGGTAAAGGCATCAGCATGGGCGACATCAAATAGGTTCTCCATTTCTTCCTGAAAGGTTTTCTCTTTTTTTAACTGAGAGTTGCTTTTCCTCCCAGCATTCTTCTTAATCGCTTTCCACTCCAAGTGTAGAGCCTGAATTTTGTGAAGAATGTGGTCTTTCCTTTGAGTAGGGATTCAGGCTCTCTCCCAGAAGAGACGCAATTCTTCAAAAACAGCTTCTGAACTAGGTTTGATCTCCTCCTTCAAGACTTGATGATGGTGGAGGAACATGCGGAGGACCTGGCCACAGCAAGGCAGCTTGGCTCCAGTGATTGTTTCCTCTGACTTTTTCATTAAGTAAAATGTATGTTTATTTGACATTGCAAAACCTGTAAATTTAATAAATCTATCTGAAAGAAAAATAATCATTAGTTAATGTATCTGTAAATAATGTTTCTTTTAATTATTCACTATATTAATAAAGGGCATAATGGTATACAAAAAACAGCTTTGAGCCACCCCTAAAAGTTATTCGATTTGCCTTAAATTTTACATGAAATATGTTTTAGCTAAAAGGAACCAGATTATAGCCTGGGAGGAAAGAAAATTACACTTCGATTTTTTATCCCATTCTGTGGACCACCCTAATGTATATATTTACATTAATTTATTAAAATAAAAAATATAACCGTGCATGCGCAGTAGTCAATTTGTCGGTGTCACAGGCATCTACATATTACGCGACAGATGCAGTCCAGTTAGTAGGGTGCAGGGTTGCCTGATATCCTTATAAATAGAGCCAATTGGCAATTTTAGGCATCATTTTCATATTCAGTGACCCAAAATTAGTAAAGATTGACTACTTTTATTTCCGAAGCATTTTGGCTATAGACCAGTGTAATTTGGCATCACTAAATTAAAAGTCCTCCAATTTTGAAATTAGTAGCACATACTATGCGCAGTTTAGTATGCTGTCAGCCTTGATAGGGGAAGGTTCATTTTAATGCTGTTCAGTGAAATTTTTACTTATACATCTCCAATTTGAGAGGATGATTACGACACACAAATTATCTAGCCAAAACTTATGAGAATTAACTGCTCTTGTTAAAATGGGTAATTATTCCAATGCAAGTATTGCAAAAATGCTGAAGATAAGTGAAGGTACAGTCAGATACCATAAGAAACATATTTTAAAACAAGCAAGTACCTACAGATCTACAGAAGCTAAGGTTAGCCCCAGTGGTGGGCACAGCTAATCGAAAAGTTAGCTTCGATAACCGCTGAACCGCTAACTCAAAACTTAACTTCGATAACGCTAAACCAATAAACCGCTAAAAAATTTAGCGGAAGCTAACGATTACCGCTAACTTTTATTATATGAATTTAGCTTCAGTTTGGTTTTTTGGCTCTAAAACCCAGAGAGAGCTGAAATTTTAATATGTTGCAGCTTAGACATAGAGCTTTCCAAAAAGGTATAGCATGCCAAGATCAGATGATGATCAAGGTGTACATAAATAATTAAATGAACAAATGAAATTAAACATGTTTACATTCAACATACAGTTTATTTACAGTACAAAAAGTATTAAACTACTCAATGTTGGGGGACAATATCATGGCGACTGATTTGGAAAAGGACTTGGGTGTGCTAATTAGCAGCGACCTTAAGTTTACCAAACAGTGCGTAGAGGTGGAAAAGAAAGCCCAGAAGCTGTTGGGTTATATCAGGAGGCAATTTCAGTTTTGGAACAAGGAGATTGTGCTCTCTCTGTACAATTCTCTGGTACAGCCGCACCTGGAGTATGCAGTGCAGTTCTGGTCACCCCCACTCAGGAAAGATATTGAGAGGCTGGAGTGAGTGCAGGCGAGGGTCACAAAGTTAATCCCTTCTGTTAGGCATATGGGCTACGATCGACAGTTACGCGCCCTGAACTTGTTTTCGCTGCAAACTCAGAGGCTGCGCAGTCAACTGATCGAGGTTTGCAAGCTCTTACGCGGGTAAAACGATGTCGATTTTAGAAGCATGTTTAGTTTAAATGATAACCCAACTCGCAACAATGGTTGGAAGTTGGATTTGAAATGGTTTAGGACTAGTGTGTGTGGAATTACTTTACATATAAGATCTGTGACACGTGGAACAGTTTACCTTCAGAAGTTGTGAATAGTTCCTCTGTGGATCATTTCAAGAAAAGGTTAGACCAAATCTTGCACACTATTTGAGTGTATAGAAAATTTTCCCTGGCATACATGCCATTGGTACCTCCTCGGTATGGGCCACAAGGCCTTTTGAGGTACTTCTCTCTCTCTCCATATATATATATATATATATATATATATATATATATATATATATATATTAGTTAAGTTCGGGAAGAACTGATTCGCCTCTATTTAAAAGGGCATATCTCGGCGGAAAAACAAAGAAAAAGTGAGAGGAAAGACAGAGGAAAAAGAAAGGGTGGAGGGGACAGTCGAAGTGGAAAAAGACCAAGGATGACAAGGACTGCAGGGTCGAGCCCCATCATCCTTGGGTGCTAGGCCGGGAGGGCGCACGTGAAACCTCCAGGAACAAGCACGTACAAACGAGCACAAAGAACACTCGTTATATATATATATATATATATATATATAATATTATATATATATATATATATATATTATATACAGTGGGCTGTTGTTGTTCGTGATTAATTGGGACCGAGAAAAACTTTGTGAATTAAGAAATTGCGAATAATGAGATCCATTTTCATGTAAAATGGATAATTGGCTCCAAAAGCTCAAGGATGGCAGTGTAAAATATCCTTGAAATACCAAAAGTTTTATTTTAATAAAATAAACAGAGAATATACTAAAGCAATACATATTATTAAATAATGATTCGCATCAAACAATGATAAAAACCAATACCATTACTGTAATATTACATAAACAATGATATTTTACGTAAATAAAACTTTTTACTGTGTGTAATATAAAGCATTATTATTATATAAACAATTATGTAAAGCAATAATATTTTATAAACAACTAAATAACACACTAAATATAGTACATTGGCATTGAAGAGCACAAAATGACAACCTCACTCAGTGAAAGACAGCGTGACTGAGCCTGCGTCAACCTGCGTGGGCAGCATTGCAGATGCCACGTGACAAAATCACAAATTTGCGGAGTCAGTCATGAATTTACCAAAAATATGGTAGTAAAATGGGTCATCATGAATTTGCAAAATCATGAACAGCAATCCTCACGAACAACGAGGGCCCACTATATATATATATATATCCAGCATGGAAGTAATAGATTGGAAAACCATTTTCGAGGCCAAGACAACGGAAGAGATGCTAATGACGTTAGAGGAGAAGACGTTAGAAATTGTGGAAAAACACGTCCCAAAGATACAACAAAGAGGAAAGAGAAGCAGGTTCGAAAGACAAAAGAGGGCATTGTTCCGAAAGAGAAAAAGAGTGACTGCAAAATTAAGTAATTGTAAAGATAACATCAGAAAAATATTAAATGATAAACTGCAAAGTATCGATGTCGTCATACAGGAACTAATCGAGAAGCATACAGAAAAAGAAGATGATGACGCTATAGAAGCGATAAAGGCTAACTCAAAGTACTTCTATAATTTCGCAAAAAGAAAGTCAAAAAACTATGCGACTATCAGGCCTTTAAAAAATGAGACCAGTGATTTATCTGATGATCTAACAGAAGTAGCTGAAATATTAAAAGCTCAGTATGAATCATCTTTCAGTATCCCAAAAACTGACAAACTGATATGCGATAGAAACGCGTTCTTTGAAGAAGAACCACAAGGGGAAAAGTATAACGGATTTTGACTTTACGACGGAGGATACTGCACAAGTCATAGGGAAACTAAAAACACACTCAGTGGCAGGACCGGATAAATGGAATGCCACACTGATCAAAAACTGCAAGAATGCAATCGCTGAGCCCCTATACTGGATATGGAGATGATCATTAAACACGGGAGAAATACCGGGCATCCTGAAGAGCGCGAACATCGTCCCAATATATAAAGGAGGAGATCGATCTGAGGCCAAAAACTATAGGCCAGTGTCGCTTACATCTCATCTCACCAAAATATTTGAAAGAATTGTTAGACAGAAAATCTATGACTTTTTGGAAACTCAGAAAAAATTCAATGATAACCAACACGGGTTTCGGTCAGGCAGATCATGCCTGTTACAACTAATGGAACACTACAACAACATTATTGATTCACTTGAAAGTAATGAAAACTATGATGTACTATACACAGACTTTGCTAAAGCGTTCGACAAGTGTGACCATGGAATCATAATACATAAACTGAAATATATGGGAATAACAGGAAAAGTAGGGAAATGGATATATAATTTCCTTAGTGAGCGGAGGCAAGTCGTTACAGTACAAGGAGTATCTTCATCAGAATCAGAGGTCCTCAGCTCAGCACCACAAGGAACAGTATTAGCTCCACTACTCTTCATAATCATGCTAACTGACATAGATGAGACGTTACCAGAGACAGCACAGTAACATCCTTTGCAGATGACACAAAGATCAGTAGAAAAATACGAAAACCAGAAGACATAGGATCTCTACAAACCGACATAAACAAAATTTACAAGTGGACGGAAGACAACAATATGAAGTTTAACACCGAGAAATTTCAGCTATTACGGTACAGAAAAAGAGAAGACCTAAAGTCCATGGAATATTATACCCCAAATGGACAGGAAGTCCAGAGAAATTCCAGAGCAAAAGATTTAGGGGTTGTAATGAGATGATGCGAAATTTGAAACAAAATAAGATAGCAGTAAACAGAGCAAAGAGAATAACGGTCTGATATTGAGAACTTTTAAACGAAGGGATAGGAATGTAATGATCCCCCTACTGAAAACCCTGATAATACCCAAACTGGAATACTGCTCGGTCCTAACATCCCCATATAAAAAAGAAGACATTAGACAGCTGGAGGGGATTCAAAGAAGTTTCACAGCCAAGATCAATGGGTGCAAAGAACTAAATTACTGGGAAAGGTTACGAGAACTAGACCTATATTCACTGGAAAGGGGAAGAGAGAGATACACCATTATTTACTTTGGAAAATAATGGAGAAACTAGTCCCTAATCTTACTCTGAATCCCATAACTCCCCAAACAACGGTGGAAGGTAGAAATGGTAGACTGTGTCGTATTCCCAAATTGAAGGCGAGACAGGGAACATCCTTAACCCTGAAAGAAATAGTTTTGTAGTGAGAGGACCAAAACTATTTAATCAGCTGACCAAAGACCTAAGAAACACGAAGGGAGTTGCAGTGGAAATCTTCAAAAGACTTGATGCCTGGCTCAGAACAATCCCCGATGAGCCGGGCGTACCTGGCTATGTGAGGTGGAGAGCGCAAGAATCCAACTCACTACTTCACCAGGCCAACTCGAGAGGAGGGGCGACACGCTTGACCTTCGCGAAATGAGAAATCATCACGTGGAACCTTTGTAAGGTAAGGTATATATATATATATATATATATATATATATATATTATATATTATGTATATATGTAATATGTATATATATATATATATTAGGGTGACACTAATTTTCGAAATTTTGAATTTTTATCGGACGGGCGCGTTTCTGGTTCCATTTTGTCAAAAAATATCATGTGTAAAATATTTTTTGAAATAAAACAATATTTAGAACTGCCTCAATACGGTCAAAGTTTGTATATTTTCTCGAAAAGTAAAATTTTAGATCATGATGTTCTATGCCTCTAGCAAATAAAATATCACTTCTAGTTTGTTCAAGCTACTAATCTTGACCTAAAACATATAACTGGACTTCATACTTTCAACTCTAGGTCCCCCTCAACTCGAGTATTAGCCCCCTCAAGGGGGGGGGGGGGTATCATGGGCGCCCATCTCCCTCTCATTGTTGCCTACTTTGCAGAGGTCACGGTGGACTTGCGGGTGGTTGGGAAGTCACAGCGGTGCTTCTCGACCACTTGTAGAGGAACTGCCTTTGGTCTTCACTCTTGGTAAGGGCCAGGTTGAAAGACTGCATCAACGCCACCCCGCGCTCCGCGAAGTCATTGACAACTTGAAGGGCCTGGACTCGGCGGGATGCGGCGATGAAGGCTGGGTCCGTCCGCCACTCCTCCGGATCCTTGAGCAGGAAGGCGGTGCTGATGTCCAGAACCTTGAAGAACTCCTTTGATGTAGTCGTTGTGAACTTGGCCAATGTATTGTTGGCGATTGAGGCGGTGGACAGGTCCACATTGATACGCCGCGGGGGATCCTCCGATCCTTCCTCTTCTTCCATCGCTTTAATCATCTCCCGCTTTGTCGCCAAGTCGATACCCTCGTCGAAGATGGCCAGGGTGACGAGGCGCTCGCTCAAGTACCATAGGTGCCTGGCGAAGACTGTCGCCGTCGCCTTGGCCACCGCTGAGTCCGGATAATAGACGAGGGCCTTGAGCAGCGCGAGGTCCGCGGCTGGGGCCGTTGCCGGGAGCGGCGCTTTGTACCAGGCCGTCACGTAGATGGACACGGCGAAGATGGTGAATCGCCGGATTCCAGCCGCTTCGCCTGACGACATCTGAAACTGTTCCCGGAACAGGAACAGTTTGATGGCATAGATGACTTTTGCCATCCAGCGCGCGCGATGGAAGGCGCCGGGACGAGCGAACCGGGCACCCCGCTTGTTCGGACCCCCAGCACAATTACAGAGAGCTCCAGAAGTTCCCTGTAGTCATCACGTGGATGTTGACCGTCGAGGAGGCGGCTGAATTCGATCAGCAGGTCGTCGCGGGCGTCCTTCAGGTGCTGCGGCATGGTTCCATCCTCGAAGGGCTTCGCTTTGGTTTGATCGATGAAGTCCCACTGGGCGGCGAATCGTTTGAACAGGAGGATGTCAGGACCAGTAGAGGGACCGAGGCACGCCGTGAATGCCTTCTCGCACACCAGTTCGTGGATGTGGTGGCGGCAAGCCAAATGAAGCACTGTCTTCTCGAGTTTCTGCTCAATGATATAGCAAGCTCCTCCTGAGAGTCCTGTGTTTGAGGCGGTGGTGTCAAAAGAGAGGGCACAGATCCGTCCCTTGATGTCCCAATCCTCGAGGGCAGAGAGGACGGCTTCCGCCATGGCGCGGCCGGTGCCGTCGGGGAGGCTGGGCACAGCCAGAAGCTTGTCGACGTTCTCCCCAGACACCAGAACTGGAAGGCGATCTTCAGCAGGGCCTCCGTCAGCCGCTGGTACGATTTTCCCGTCCCAGTGAACGGTCAGCGGCACAGTAGGATGGAAGGCTGCCTTCATTTCCGCTGCTGCCATAGCACGGAACTTTGCTCGGTCGCGGCGGGAGGATTCGCGGTTCAAGACCAGCTCCTCAGGGTCGTGGCCCAAGCTCCTCGCAGCCGCCGACAGCAAAAAAACACCTTCTCGGTCGGTAAGTTTCGTCCGATCCATCGCTGCGGAGAGATCAGGGGTGATCATCTTTTTCGACGCGCGGAATCGCTTGGGTGGTAAAGGGGTCGTAGATGCTTCTGCATTCGACGTGGACGGGCCCGGGAGAGAGAGCTCTTCCTCTTCTTCTCGGCGACGACGCCGTGTCGGTGACCGAGTCGGGCTGCTTGCACCTGAGCTGGAGCTCGATGCCAGTTCGACGAGTTCTTCTCGGCTCTCTCTGTTCGCCCTTTCATCATCTTGCCGGCGGCTCCTTTCCGCTTCCTGTCTCCTCGCACGCTCCTCCTCAGTGTGCAGCGTCATGTCACGTGTGGAGGAGATGCGGCCGCGCCGCACCTCGGCCCTTTGTCCCGTCAGGAACTCCCTGTCCTCTTCGATTGTGATCATCGACATCGCCTGTTCGTGTGCGATGTCGAAGAGGCGGTCAAGGGATGAGAGGAACTCGGCCTCGTTCCTGATTTGGGTCACAGTGCGCCATTTCGAGTTCTTGTTCAGAGCCCGCCACTTCTCGTACATTCGGAGAACCTTGTCCCTTGCGCGTTGGTCTTTCTGCGTAGGAATACGGGACTGCTCCCAGAATTCCTTGACTGCGGTCACTGTCTCAGCGGCTGCTTCCTTGATCGGCTTCTTGACGTCAAGGTGAAGGTGGAAAAAGTACTGAAGCGCCTGCTTTCCCGTAGGCAGCATGCTTCCTGTGATGCTGTGGTCCACGGTCCCCAGGAGATAGACTGCTGTTTTAGATCTTGTTGCCGAAGCCATCACGTCGTTTCAGAACTCACTGAAAAAGAGAATGAAACACTGTTAGTGTTGGCAAAACTCGTCCCAACCCATTTTCTACTTAGAATAACATGTTCTTTCGCCTGTATCAATATTTGGATAAACTCGTGTTACACCCTGTATAATACCTCATTTTAGTCTTCTGTACACCAGTGTGGAAGACTAAACCAACGACTCTGACCGTCCGTCTGTCTGTCTGTTATCATTTTTCAACTCAGAAACTACAGCAGCTATCGAAACGAAAACTGACATGATAACAGAACGCCATGAGTACTTTTCGACAAAAAGTATAAACTTTGACCTCGTTGAGGCAGTTCTAATTATTATTTTTTTCAAAAATATTTTACACACAATGTTTTTAGACGGAATGACACCAGAAATGCGCCCATCCTGATAGAAATTCCCAAAAATGAAAAACACCCCAAATAAATGGCACCCTAATATATATATATATATATATATATATATATATATATATATATATATGGGAATGAACTCAGAATAGTCTCCTGAGTTTTTTTATGATACACACAGACAGTGCATGGAACAAGGAACTCTTCTGGGATAATTAAATCCACTATAGTCCGAATAAGTAATGGTAACTGACAAATACCATAGTTTTTCTTTTTCATGATCCAGAAGAGTTCCTTGTTCCATGCACTGTGTGTGTATCATATTATATATATATAATATATATATATATATATATATATACGAACAACGAGGGCCCACTATATATAAATAATATAGAAATTATTTCACTAAAGTAACAACGTGAAAAATATTTATGGTGAATAAAACCACGAAGGAAAGGAAACAGAATGGTGCTCAAGCGCTTTCGTCTAATGACATCCTCAGGATGTCATTAGATGAAAGCGCTTGAGCACCATTCTGCATTTCCTTTCCTTCGTGGTTTTATTCATCATATATATATATATATATATATACAGGGTGGGCGGAAAGTAGCTCCCTAATTTAAATTACATATAAATTATGTATAAATTGTGATTGTATTGTTATATTGTTATGGTGTGTTCTCTAAAGTGGTACAATTGTAAGGTTCATTTTTTTTTTTTTCATTTCAGATTGAAGGGTAACATGGCTGAGCGTTTAACACTGCAGGAGCGTGCCCAGTTGGCGGCATGGTACGAAGTTTGGCAATCTGTCGTTCGAGTTCAAAGATGGTGGAGGGCCATTCACGGACCACGTGCCCAAGTGGACCAGAAAACAATCAAGAACTGCCACTCGAAGCTCATGACCATGGCGTCTGTGGCAGATGTTTGAAGATGTGGTCGCCCTTCGACATCCAGGGCCCAGGAGACGGTGCAGGCAGTTCAGGAAATGTTCGCACGGAGTCCACGAAAGTCAACTCGCCAGGCAGCTCGGGAAAGTGGACTCTCCCGCTACTCAGTGCGAACTGTGCTGAAGAAGGAGCTGAACTGGCGTGCGTGGAAGCCGCATTACTGCCAATCTCTCTCGGACGAGGACTGCGACATTCGCATGGAGTTCTGGGAAATCATGCTGGCTTGGCATGAAGACTGGCCCCATCTCTTCCGCAACATCCTCTGGAGCGACGAGGCGGTGTTCCACGTCGGAGGCTTTGTCAACCGCCACCAATTGCCACTACTGGGCAGGAGAGGATCCCATGGTTACCGCTGAAAAACGGCAGAATCGGTTCAGTGTAACGGTGGTGGTGTATGACCTCAGATCAGGTTGTGGGCCCGTTCCTTCTGCGCAACACCATGAATGCTGAGCGTACCTTGCTATGTTGCGAAACGAGGTCTGGCCGGTTGTCAGCACATGGGAGAACATCGACGATCTGATATTTATGCAAGATGGCGCCCCTCCGCACTTCGCTCTTGTTGTCCGTGAGTGGCTGGATGCCCACTTCCCTGGGCGTTGGATGGGTCGTTGTGGTCCACATCAATGGCCAGCCAGGAGCCCCGACTTGACACCGTGCGACTTCTTTCTTTGGGGTGGTAAAGGAAGAAGTCTACCGCACCAAACTGAGGACATTGGAAGAACTGGAGGACCGAATTCGGGAAGTCATGTCCTCCATCCCGCCGGAGTTCCTGCTAAAGTCAGTGGACGCCATTCCTGGGTGGCTCCAGAAGCTGGTGGAAAGAGTTGGAGCCCACCTTGAATTTTAGAGAAAACCTACCATGTATGCCTACCTTTTCATATTATTTCTTATGAAATAAATGGATAATACGTATTTTTTTACCAATCCAAAATAGGGAGCTACTTTCCGCCCACCCTGTATATATATAATATATATTATATATATATTATATATATATATATATATATATATATATATTATATATTATATATATATATATATATATACACACTTTTTTAAGTTTGGGAAGAACCGATTCGCCTCTATTTAAAAGGGCATATCTCAGCGGAAAGACAAAGAAAAAGTGAGAGGAAAGACAAAGGAAAAAGACCAAGGATGGCAAGGACTGCAGGGTCAAGCCCCATCATCCTTGGGTGGTAGGGCCAGGAGGGCGCACATGAAACCTCCAGGAACAAGCACGTCCAAATGAGCACAAAGAGCACGAGCTTAGAACCCCCTTGCGGGGATATACACAGGGTGTACATAAAGTCAGGATCTATTTTTTGAAGCACTTGGAAATTATATGGAATTCAATCATAAAATGATAAAGTGGTAACATTTATTAAATAATTAAGAGTAGGATTCAACGTGACGCCCATCAGTATCCCTGCACAGCTAAAATCGTTCTGCAGCATTTCTAAACACATTCTGGAGCATTTGCAGGGTTATGTTATCTGCAGCAGTTTGTATATGTGTATGTAAGTTTTCAAGACTCGTAATCTTCGTCTGATAGACGTGCGATTTGATAAAGCCCCATGCAAAGAAATCTAAAGGGGTTAAATCTGGTGATCTCGCTGGCCAAGGTCTGTTGCTTCCGCGTCCGATCCAGCGATTTGGAAAACGTCCATTTAGATAATCCTGAACAATTTTGGCATAGTGACAAGGAGCACATCATGTTGATAGACAACGGGGATAGGATTGTTAGTACCATCGTCTATCAACATGATGGTGCTCCTTGACATTATGCCAAATTGTTCAGGATTATCTAAATGGACATTTTCCAAATTGCTGGATCGGATGGCGGAAGCAACAGACCTTGGCCAGTGAGATCACCAGATTTAACCCCTTTAGATTTCTTTGCATGGGGCTTTATCAAATCGCACGTCTATCAGACAAAGATTACGAGTCTTGAAAACTTACGTACACGTATACAAACTGCTGCAGATAACATAACCCCGCAAATGCTCCAGAATGTGTTTAGAAATGCTGCGGAACAATTTTAGCTGTGCAGGAATACTGATGGGCATCACGTCGAATCCTACTCTTAATTATTTAATAAACGTTACCACTATCATTTTATGATTGAATTCCATATAATTTCCAAGTGCTTCACAAAAATAGATCCTGACTTTATGTACACCCTGTATAATATAATATATGTGTATATATATATATATGGGATGAATTTCACAATTAAACATGTGAAATGAATGAATGATGCAAACCCACAAGAAAAAAGAAAAATGATTCCAAGGTCTTTCATGTATTCAGAAGTACACCTCATCAGGGAATGGAGGGAGAAGGCAAGATGACAAAAATATATACATTAGGGTGGATCAATTTTACATTTTTTTCGATTTCCATATTCTAATAGAGACAAAAACTTGCGCATGCATGAGAAAATAGCCTCTGCAAAATTTTAGCTTAATAGGTAATCATCTTCTGCCCCCGGCAGAGCGATGAAAATCATATTTTAGTAGTCAAAAACGTATTTTTCTTATAATTTTTAAAATATTTCAATATGTGTGTGTGTTATTTCATGCCTAAGCGACGATATACTGTAAATGCTATGGGAAATATATAAATGCATTATTTAAGACAAAGAGCCGATCTGAAAATATGCATATAAATTACCTATTTTCAGATCGGCTCTTTGTCTTAAATAATGCATTTATATATTTCCCATAGCATTTATAGCGTTGCTTAGGCATGAAATAACACACGCATATTGAAATATTTTAAAAATTATAAGAAAAATATGTTTTTGACTACTAAAATATGATTTTCATTGCTCTGCCAGGGGCAGAAGATGATTACCTATTAAGCTAAGATTTTGCAGAGGCTATTTTCTCATGCATGCGCAAGTTTTTGTCTCTATTAGAATATGGAAATCGAAAAAAATGTAAAATCGATCCACCCTAATATACATATGTACAATGGGACAGAAAAACAAAAAGATTAGCAAATGATTAACAGGAGTTAATTACAGGCAAATGGTATTTTAACAGGATACTGTCAATCCCACACTATTATTGAAATTATTTTTAAAATGAATAAATGCACATTCTAGAATATATATTCCTTTCAATTATATATCTGTTTTTAACGAAGGCTTTAGAACTATCCCCCTTGATACTATGATTACATCTATACATATGGTTAAACAATTGCATTAGAATTACTTGCTGTTCTACACGCATATTTATGCTGTTTTACCCTAATATCTAATGTTTTACTCATTTGGCATATATATATATATATATATATATAATATATATATTATAATATATATATATATATATACCCGCAAGGGGGTTCTAAGCTCGTGCTCTTGAGTGCTCTTTGTGCTCGTTTGTACGGGCTTGTTCTGGAGGTTTCACGTGCGCCCTCCCGGCCCTAGCACCCAAGGATGATGGGGCTCGACCCTGCAGTCCTTGGTCTTTTTCCACTTCGACTGTCCCCTCCACCCTTTCTTTTTCCTCTGTCTTTCCTCTCACTTTTTCTTTGTTTTTCCGCCGAGATATGCCCTTTTAAATAGAGGCGAATCGGTTCTTCCCGAACTTAAAAAAAAAATATATATATATATATATATATATATATATGTTGTTTGGTGGAAAAAGGTACTTCGTCAAAATGGAGGTAGGCATGGTCCACTGAAATAGCTGTAGCATCTATACTAACTTAATCAACACTAAAAATCTTGTTCTAGGTTAAGGTAGACATGTGTACCCAAAATTGGGTGAAAGGAGAAAAATATCAGTTGTGACATCAAATGACCTACACAAGGTCAAAAGTCAAAAATAAGATACTTTTTTTTTACCACTGAGGTAAAATATGAATAGAAACAAAGTTGTAGATCTGCTTAAAAGCTTTAAAATAGTGTTTAAATGGTCTCTGAAGTGCAATAGCAGCCGAGATATTTCATGTTGAAATATGGTATGACCTTGCAAATTGACCTTTTTTTTTACAAAATTCGAATGGCCATATCTCTGGAACCATATGACTTAGTGTTGAACAAGTGCCATTCTGTTTTTCTCATCGAGATCTATAAGTATGCCAATTTTCTAAAACATCGGTGATGGCAGGGATGGGGAGTCGGCCAAAAACAACCGACTCCCGACTCCTGAGTCGGTATTTTTAAAAACTGACTCCAACTCTTTCCTTATCATGCTGATCTACAACCTTATAAATATTGGGATGTTTGTTTCGTAGATGGCGTTTCAAGTTTGAGGCTCTAGTTGGAGCATTAATTAGCATGTTTCCCAGTGTAAGCACTAATTTTTGCATTACACTCTTTACCATCCTTTTCTACTTGACAAATAAAAATACTTTCATCCTCATTTAGCTTAAAATATTGAAAGACTGCTGATTTTCTACTAGGCCCATGACTCATTACTAATAGGGGCTAATTAAATTAATAATTAATATATTGCTAATTTTTATATGGTACCTAGTATCCTAAAATAGAAATATGAAATTCATTTGCTAAGATTTACCAGAACAATAAATCAAATGTGGAAATGTGAATCTAGAATTAGTTCAGGAAGATATTTATTTAGGGCAGAGTAGTATTCTGGTAAATTGTTGGCATATAGAAATTGAATCAAAGAGTCGGGAGTCGGTCATTTTTACCAACTCCCGACTCTTCAAAAAAGCCCCGACTCCCGACTCCCCACCTCTGGGTGATGGTCATGTTTTTTCAACCCAAATTCCGTTGAACTGACATGGAATGACCCAGTTGTCATCTATTCACCATACAGCCCACACCCTGCTCCCTCAGATTATCACCACCTCAGCCCCATGAAGGACTATCTCCAAGGAGTACATTTTACCTCAGATGAAAATCTGAGGTAAATGCCCCAAGAACATCACTGCCAGCAGAGGACAGACTTCTACCACAAAGAGATACACTTCCTCCTTCCAAGAGCACAGAAGTACATCTATGCTGATGGGGAATATTTAAGGGGTAGAGGAGGTGCTGTTACACTCTTCCTTTATGTTATGCTTCATTCTAATTAGTAGTTCATTTTTGAAAATTGTTTCCAGAAACATTTTGGACACCCCTCACATATTAACCTACAGTAAAAGTCAGAAAATCCGGACAACCTGAGAATCCGGACTTTTTAAAATCGCACACTTTTTTGAATTTTGCGTTCTTTTTTGTATTTGCACTCATTTTAGAAAGTTCCGATTGAAGCGCCACAGATGCGCGGCGGCAACAAGCAGCAACTCTACATACGGAAGCGATAATTTGCCATTGTAAATCGTGAAATCACCCTGTGACCACGCTTTAACTTACTGTCCTGCTGTTTTCATTTATGTATACAGTATACACATATTTACAAACTTTTATTAACCCATAATAATGGCTCCAAAAGTAGAAGAAAATATAGTTCAAGAAGAAAAGATATCTTGGGCTTATGCAGAAAAGAGTATAGAAAATGTTATAAAATTCGTGAAACAGAACCATAGCTTTAGTCTTCAAGATGTCATGCATGTGCATATGGTGCAGAACAATTTAATCAAAAAGAAATTAGAATCTCGCAAACAAAGTGACATAAGAAGATATCTTAAAAAAGTAATAGCAGCATCTGTCGGCGAAATAAGTGTTCCATCCACAAGCAGTGCATCAGATGCAACAGGAGTCGTCGAAATGAATGACTAATTTTTCGTAGTGAATAATTTCTGTCATTTTTGTCAATTATTTTTTTTTAGAAAATGTTCATTCTTATGAATGATTCAAGAATTAAACACGCTGTATTTTGTAGTGACTAAACTATCATAATTTACATGTTCTTTTCTTCTTTATTCCTCCTTAAATTTGAATTTTAAAATTACTGCCTGAGAATCTGGAAAATCCAGAAATCCGGACCCTCCCAATCCCCGAGCAGTCTGGATTTTCGGACTTTTACTGTATTATCTTCTTACCTATATATTTAAAAATGATCTAAATCAGTTGAAAACATCTCGGAACTAAAATTGTTAACATTATCCAAACTTGAAACAAATAAAAATTTAATTTATTAATATCTGGCTCAGAGATGAGATACATACCAACTGCCAGACTACTTATTTCTTACAAGAAAAAACTTAATTTATCCTTAGAATCTAATCTCTCTCAACCAGAACCATAACATAATAATAATTCTGGTGGTGTAACAGATTAGGGCCTACCAAGATTTACCATTTTTTCAGGTATGAATTAAGAGACTAAAGGATACACAACAGAAATGTTCACTAAGTAACAATTTAATTTAATAATGAACCATAAAATTTGTTCCATAAATTCCTTTTATTAAGGGAATGAACAAGAATGACATGCAATATAACCCAAATAAGAATTAATTACTGTGCGTGTGGTTGTCAGAGGCATCACAATGTAACATTCTTGAATACATTAACTTTCATGAGCCATCAATATCAATCTTCACAATGTCTCAATAAGCAAAACCACGAATGGTGAGGTATTACTGTATTTCCAGTGGTGCAGTGCTGTGGAACATGTAGGAATGGCTTCCCTTACTTTTTTTGGTAGACGGAACGGCGTTCCCTCACTATTTCAAATAAATCCAAACTTACAAATCTCTAACGTCATGAAATTTTAATTCCCACCCCTAGAAGAAATATGAGAAAGAATCATTAACTGCTTCATTTCTTTTAGCTTCGACTGAGGCAATGCTAGCCTATAAAGATCTGGTGAAACAGTCACCACGGCGTACCAGTTGTTAACTTTTTTTTAGTTAATCATTCCAGTTAGCTATTTTTATTGATCGTACTGGATTTCATATATCTAATGACACTGGAAATACTGCATCTTCAACCTTGGAATATATCCTAATATCAAGTGCATATGACCCCAAAATATCCCTGAAATTGGTCAGATTTCAAAAGATTTCCCGGGGGGCTTACAGTGCCCCTGGACCCCCAGCTGTATGGGCTCACCGCACTCGCCATTGTCCCCCCCACATCTGAGTAACACTTTCAAAATGCGTTCCCTCACTTCTTTATTTAACACTACACCACTGTGTATTTCTCATATACCTTGCCATTTGTGGCTTTGCCATTCACACTTTTGCTTATTTGCAGTGACCATTGTTGTAACCAGTTTTGCCATTTAAGGCATCATGTCTCCTTTTCTTTGTGGTTAAAAATCAATAAGAGTGCAGCACAAATTTACACTACTGTTGAGTGACTGTGAATCACCATGAAGGGCTGGAATGACTCAAAGACTGCACAACACCCAACTTACAGCAATACTGTTTACAACTGGGTACTCTGCATTGCACTACTTTGTGACACATGGCATTGTGTTTGGGTAGTGGTGACTTGCCATTTGACCTGTTTTTTAAAAATATTTTTCTAAATTTAATCCATCCTTTGAAGTCATTATGGTTCCTAAGCATGCAAACACAAGTAGAGGTGATGAACCAGTTAAAGGACAGCATAAAAGTTGTGTCTGAGTGAAAAGATCACAGTATAAGGTAAGTTAAGCAGTGGTGTAAATGCTATCTAGGTAGAGAATATGGTGTGAATGAATCTATGATTTGCTATATTCAAAAGGCACAGGACAAAATTTGAGCTAGTTTAAGTACTCCAGCTCTATCAAGTGCTAAAGTTTATTTTGTGAGTAGATATGCAAGTATTAGCTATTTGTGAGTATTACTGAAAAAAATAGAAAAACCCTTGAGTGTGTAGATAGAGAATTAAACACTGAAAAATGTCCTTAGTGGGTGGTGATAAGGAATAAAGACCTTTATTTATACAGTATTTGCTTTGCTAATTGTTTCAATACTAATAATGATTTTATTATTATAACTAATATTGCTTCAGTTTCTTTATGTGGCTTCAAACACAAATACAGTTATGAAAATATTTCAGAGAATTATATATTTAATAATAATAATAATGAACCATAAAATTTGTTTGATAAATTCCTTTTATCAAGTGAATGAACAAGAGTACTATACAACATAACCCAAATTAGAATTATTCTCTCTCTGGTTCTCAGATGCATCCCTGTGTAACATCCCTGAATAAATTAACTTTTATACGCAACCAATATACATTTTCACAATATGTCCCTAATACAAGCAAATGTGTAGGTTGTTCCAAGGAAATATTTCAAAGGTAAGTTTATAATGTTCAGAAAGGAAATATACAAATTTAAAATTTTAATGACACCTTATTAATGTACCATCCTCAGAAAATCTTGTCATTTTATAGCTTTTATATTACTTGTACCTACTTTTAAGGTATTTCAGAGCTCAGACTACAGATTAACTACCCTTTTCCATGCTAGGCTATTCTGAAAACAGGAAACTATAAAATAATTATTAAATAACAGATTCTATACATAATTCTCTAGGAATTTGTTCACACAGTCGGATACAAAGCAATGCAAGACACCATTCACTATTGTGGGAGAGAATGACAACCTGGAGAGTCAAGTGTTTTGACTCACTCATTGAAGGTATGCAAGAGCCAAGCAGATAAGTATCATAATAACTAATTTTAGCAAAGGTGTACTCAAGCAAAGCATAAACATATTTACCTTAATGTCAAGTTCATAATCAGTGAAGTCTGTTTCTTCTTTAACAGAGATATCTTTCATCCATTCATCTTTGATCTGATCACTCTGAAAGAGGTTTTGTTTTCATCACATTCAATAATTAAATTCCAATTTCAATTTATTTCAAAGTTTATTTATCTATTAAATTCATTAACTTAATACTTTGATAAATAAATTGCCAATATAATCTTACTGAATAATCTCTATTCATTAAAAGAATTAGACAAACTTCAAAAAGGTTATTACATTTTCTTTTTTTGGGGTATGAATGGTAATCCAATTAAACTACATGATGAGAAAAACAATTTTACGTATCTATTCTTTACCTCCCATTCATCATAGAGGTTTCTGTGACCAACTGTATCTTCCTTGCAGTAATTTGCTTCACATGAATCAACTTCTTCTTTAATATCAACTTCATCTTTAATGTTCCAATTTAATCCTTCCAAATCACATTCACTTTCATCTTTTTCCATTTTGAAACTAATGGCATTAAATCTTTTGTCTTCTCAGATATAAAAAAAAAATAAAATATTTATTTTGTGGCTCTTTTCTCTTTCTAGGTGTTCACCCTTGGCTTCTCCTTTCTGCATAAAAAAGAAAAAAAAAAGTAATTGAAAAATTTACCTTCTTTAACAAAAGTGCTTTTCTTTAGTTTACAGTTAATTATTCTGAAGGACATGAAATATTTGTCTAAAAATAATGACATTGCATGAGTTGCAGTATGGATCTGTACACCATATAGTAAAATGAGATTATAAGAGAGAAAATGCATTAACATCAATCTTTTATGATAATATACATGTTTCCCTTGCCAGCCACAGGTTTTCCAACTGTGGGTCTGAGTATCCATGCTTAATATTCTGTATACCATTTTGTCTACAACATTATACAGTTTTGAGTATCTACAGGTTTCCACAGTGGTCTGAGCACCAGCCTGCCACCCACCATTTCAAATCAGCCAGTTATGCATTCTTGCTCACTGCACGCTCTCCCACCCACCATGAAGAGGTGGTGACATGGCAAAAGCTCATTCTTGCCACCCTCAGCAAGGCAATGCCAGCAACTAAGACTCTCTCTGACCTGGTGGTTGATGTGAACCCCTTCATGGAGAGAACTATATACGTAGGCCTATGGTTGATTGCTATCAACCTGGTGATCCAGTGAAAATTTCTACCAGATTTAATGCCTTCAGTTAACAGCAAAAAGCCTATGTTTTTTCCGTAAAAGGTTGTGTTTGTAGGCCTTCAAAAGACCTAAGTATTTTTTTTTTTAGTTAAATTATTAAATTATTTGCCTTCAGTAATTAGGGCTGCCTAATGATAAAAAGGAAACCACCATACCTTTTTTTTTCCATTGGATCTCGCTTCCAGTTGTTGGTCATGAGATTGCCAACTGCACCTTTCTCAATAGGCAACTAGGTTATGCATGGTATTTGTTAAGTCCAATTAACACTGGCAACTCAATGCCTAATTACATGAAGGGACAGGCCTATCCTATAGTTTTATTAATGTTTTTCACTCAGAACTTGAAGGAAGCTTAAACACATCTTCCTTGCCTACAGCAATGCTCACAACTTGTCAGCTCAGAGCTTTGGTCTTAAATTTTGCTTTAAGTCAGCAAACAGAAAAACACCAAATATACAAGCTTTTTTATTTTCATTACTTATCAGTTTTCATGAGTCAATGTGATGGAAAATTTTGATATGAAAAAATATGTTCTTACCTGTTATGTAGGCCCAATGCCTACATAATTTGTTTGACTTATGGCAATTTTCCCTATTCCCAATAGGCTTTATCACAAATCCTAAGGCAATTTGTAGTTATTTAATAAAATAAAATAATATTTTGGATTTAATTATGAAATAAAGGTACCATATATGATACTAAGGGGTTCCAAAAAACGTTAGCCCCCCCCCCATTTGCAGCTTACATATTTACTTATATCAAAATAGTTTTTAGTGATTATAAAAATATATAAAATTCTTTATTTATTGCAGGTATTAAAATTACTCTAGCTGATACAGTGATAATATAATGGCTTCTCAATTAATTGGTGATTCGGAGAGACAATGGCGTGTGATAGATCGCATATGAGCAATAACATTTTGGGAAGCTCGTGATGCTGGAGCCACCTTTATAACACGTTCATGGGTTGCCAAAAAGTTGTGAAGAAGTGAGGACTTCGTCAAAAGAAATTGGAATAAAACTTTGGATGAATGTGAAATGGATACAACCAAATCTGGGTGCCCAAATTTGCCACTCTCTCAGGAAACAAAGGACATCATTGAAAGCGGTATGCATAAGCGGAAAAACAGCTGTGCTAAACTTTCTAGAGATATCGAAGTGTTGAGAGGAAAGATCGTTAGTGGTGAGATCATTCAACTGTACCATCATAGCAAAGGTGGGCACCCGGGCCTCAAAAAGGACCGACGGTCCCGGTCCTTGCCTCAAACTGGACCGACGGTCCCGGTCCTTTCTGAAGATAGGACCTAGGAATGACTCGGTGCCCACCTTTGCATCAAAGGCAAGGTTTAAAGCCTTGGCATGAACTTCCAATGCCAAGAAAAACTCAACTTAACATCAATGACAGAATGTGGTTTGCCCATTATCTTGAAGATTAGGATGTGGATGATTTCATGCATTTAGCTGTCTCCGATGAATTTTTTGTTTACGTAACACATCGGCCTAACTACCAAAATGATCGAGTGTGGGCCACACCACCCGATGAAATCGATGACAATGAACATTATCGCGAATTATTAAAAAGTCCAGACTGTGTTGGTGTGTGTTTGTTTTGTTCACTGCAAAGAAGCTCATGTGGGTGCTGAAGCCAAATGGTCAGAGTTGGGATGGACAGTATTTTCGTGATATTATTCTATCCCAGCATGTCATTCCTTTTCTAAGAAACCCAAACAATGTTATGGATGTCAATCAGGTCACATTTCTGCACGATAAGGCATTAGCCACTCAACAGTTGTTGCGGAACCATGAGATCGATTTCTTTGGAAATGAAGAATGGCCAGGAAATTCTCCTGACCTGAACGTCTGTGAACACATTGGATCAGTTGTAAAGGACAAGGTTGAATGTCTCTCGTTTCAAGAACCTGCAGCAAATCGATTTTCGAAGGATACAATGACGCAACACATTGAAACTGTTTTAGCAAATTTGCGTAACGATCAAGATGTATTCACGTCACTTTTGGTAAGCTACCCAAAGCCAATTCAGGCTGTCTTGGAAGCCAATGGTGGGAACACCAAGTTTTAATTGTTTCTCATTAAATGCAGGATTAAATTCTCTTTTGTAAGGTATGTTTAGTTTTACTGTATGTACCTCTAGTGGTTTAGGCCATGGGTGGGGGGGGCTAAGGTTTATTGGAGCCCCGTATATTGTAGGCATGTTTAGGCATGGGTTTAAATTATGCCTTGCTGTGGACTGTAATGTAAACTGTATGACAGGCATGTACATTTTTCCATAATGAGTAAGGCTCATTTTACAAATACCTATTTTTAGGGGAGAGGAGGGGGAACTGTTCTTTTTTTAGCTCATCACCCTGTTATTCTAAGGGTACTCAATACATTTTGCCCCACCCTTTTTTCTTAGCTAAATAATAGGCCATTGGGCTGAAATGTCTTTTGGGCCATAAATTTGAACTTTCCGCGCTTCACATAACCAGATTTTTCCAGTTTGAACCTCCCCTCCTTGTATAAAACCACTTTTAAACACCCTTGTATAAAATTGATGGTTAACAGTTTCAAAAATGGCATCTGACAGTCATGTGTGTCGTAAACAGAGCTGTTATTGAGTTCTTAACTGCAGAGAAGGAAACAGTTGGAAACATTCACAACTGTCTACAAAACATTTACGGAGATGCTGTTGTTGATCAAAGCACAGTTGGATGCTGGTCTAACAGTGTGAGATCATCGGAGAGAGGAAGAGCCAGCCTCAATAAGCCACGCAGCAGTCACCCGGCATTGGCTGTGACATCTCACACTGTGCAATGTGCTAATAGTATCATTTGATCAAATTGGCACGTCACATACAAGCTAGAAATTAGTGAATGATAATTCAGCAACTGGGATACTCAAAAGTATGTTCATGGTTTGTTCCTCGTGCACTGACTGGCCACCATCTTCTTGGATGTTAAAGGGTAATTCTGGTGGACATTATGAAGAAAGGACAAACAATCAACTCGGAGGCATATATTGCTACCCTACAGAGACTCCAGAGATGTATAAAGCAAGTTTGACTGGAGAGAAAACTGGAAGACATCCTTCTTTTGCACAATAATGCAAGACCACACAACAGTTTGCAAACAAGAGAGGTGATCACAAAAATGCACTGGACTGTGACCACCTCCATACAGCCCACATCTGGCACCTTCAGACTTCCATTTGTTTGGGCCAATGAAGGATGCTATTCATGGAAGAAAGTTTCAGTGATGAAGATGTTGTTGAGGTAGAAGGTGGCTCCACTGGAACAGCGGACTTTTACCAACAAAGAATAAAGGCCCTTGGTTCAAGGTGGAGGAAAACCGTATAAAAGGATGGAGACTATGTGGAAAAATAAAAACTTGTAAAAAAGTTATGTAACTACTTGTGTACAAAATTTCTGGAACTTACTAGGAAACTTGGGGGGGGGGGGGAGTGGGGGCAAAATATATTGAGTGGTCCTCATATTTTTCCGCCAGTTGAATATACTGAATGACTGTAACTGTAGTCCTTGGGATCCATACACACAAAACTACTTAAAGCTTTTACTAAGAACAAAATTTTCAAATTAGAAAGCTCACATTTTTAATAGTTTCTTTCAAAGAAGTATATTTCAAAAAATAATTTAGGAATAGTTTTTAACACACGTGAAGACAAAGTTTTGTACAAGAGCAACGAACCACCCCAAATTTATTATAAAAACAAAAATGGCAATTATAATATTAAGACAAAAAGGTTTTTCATCCATTCATGTTGTAAACAATAACTTAACCTGCACAGTTCTATAGTTTATTCTTTAAAACTACTCAAGCCAATATTCATGGCTGAACTTCAGAAATAGCTAAAGTATTTACCACCTCAATTTTTTAACTTAAAATTAAAAACTTTTAGTTATCTCAAATAGGCATCAAAACCAGTATGCAGAATCTATAAAATTTGACCCTAAAACTTTTAAAATTTAGAAAGCTGAGGTTTCAAAATAACTTAAAAAAATGATTCATTTAAATATGTGAAGAGTCTACAGGGAAAATTTATACCTGAAATATTAAACTACATACATGTACAGTATTTAGAGTTTTAAGCTGTCAGCGATGATGATGATGATGATGATTTCTATGTTTAAGTGCTAGGCAGATCATCAGAGAAAATTCTCGAGAGATTGCTTACTGCTTCACACTATGATGAAAGTTCCACCTTATTCATGCCCAATTTTGTGGTTCAATATTAGCCTCACTATACACAATACATAAATGTAGAAGTTCAAAGCAAAAGCCAAATGGTAAGTCTTCCCAGTAAAAGAATTTTAAATTTTATAATAAGTCAGACAGGCTTGAGACTACATATTTATTTTGTATTTATCATCTTGTTTAGTTTAGTTATTTATATGTGCAGTAAACCCTTGTCCAATGCAGGTCTCCCCAATGCAGATTTAATTATTCACACTTAAATAAATTTTACACTTATAAAATTTAATTACAGGGAGTTCATGTTTAACATAAGGGTCACATTCTTAAAAAGTGTTATATAAAGCAAAATTACATAGAATCAAGCATATTTTCCCACAACCCATGTATTAATGGGGGGGGTTGGACATAAGCGCAGCAAATATACAATTACTACTACATATATAAGTCAATATTAAAGCATAAGAAAATAAACATATGCATGGATGCAATATAGGTATATAAAATTTAAATATGTACTGTATTGTACAGTACATACCCACCAAGTGGTGGTTGGCAGGGGCTACTAAAGGTCAAGTGGCTCTTTCCTCCCCAAGGCTGGAGAAAAATAGGTGTATAAGGTTTACTCAAGCAGAGTGGCAGGATCATCTGCCTCTCCAACTGAGATTGAGACTGTCTGGATACTACTGCCATCACTGTCTTCCACACTTAGTTCACCACTTTCATCACCTTTCAGTCTTGCTGGGTGTAGGAGCAGGCTGTCTGGGTGATGGTGGGTGCGAGCTGGTGAAGCTGCTGGCTAGCTGTGTGTAGGGTAGCAGCAGTTTATATGCTGGCAGGCTTAAAGAATGCACATTGCGCAGCCAAGTGGCACTGGCTGCGTGATGGCTGGCTGCCTCACAGATGGTAGTAGTTCACATGGGACATTTTAATTTTTTCTTAAGTTCACCTTTACACTAATTTGAAGTATATTCCATAAAAGTGATTATTTGGTCATTAAGTAAAATTTACATTAAACTACTTTACATTGTACAATGACTCCCTGTATATGCAGTCTTGAATTGGGTGTGCACCAGGCAAACAAGCTGGCAGAGACTGGCATTAACATGGACCCAACAATGGAGAGGAGCCTTAAATTTAAGAGGCCTTGAGGATCTCTCAACCCTTTGATGACCAGTATACGTTTCTTTGAACTTAAAAGTTTGTTTTATTGTGTTTTATAATTAGATATTAGTAACTATAGTCACTTAAATGACCCATTTTTGGGTTAATTTTCCGACAACTAAACAATACCTGTATAAACATGCAGATGTATTTGTAGAAACGTTTCATCATTGTACAATTTATATTATTATTTCCTTGGGACAAATATGTCCCATGGTCCTCAAAGGGTTAACACCTTATAGGGAACTCATAAAAGATTTAGGAAGGAAGGAAAAACATCAAACAATAACTTCCTTCTTTAAACCTGTTGTTGTGTCTACTCAAGCATCCACTTCAATGGAGTTTGAGATGCTGATGATCCCTTGGCCTCAAATAATTAACCCCTCACCCTCCAAACTACTACTACTCATTAGTGATGTAGGTCACATCCGCATCCGCATAACATCCGCACATTTTCTCGCATCCGCACTTTGGACTGCGGATGTCATGAGGATGTGGACCGTTGAGATAAAACGTCATTAATAAGCGGAAATTATCAAATTCTACTATATTAATAGAACTAGTTCATTGTGCGCAAAAGTGATGCAAGCGACAAGATGAGAGGCTGTTCTTGTATGAAGTTACTCTCTTGCAACCTACTTAGATCCACGTTACAAAGCTAAGTTATTTTCACCTAGTACATTAGAACGAGTTAAATCATCACTTGGCAAAGCAGTTGAAGAGCTTCAATCTCTTGAATCTGTCGCTTCGCCACCCACCAAAAGAATAAAAGTTTCAGTGACAGAACCAACACCTTCAACAAGCAAATCTATCACAGAATCTGTCTCTCAGTTTCTTGAGTCAAGCAGCAATGACGAGACCTACGCGATGTCAAAAGATGTAGTAAAAATGATCGAGAGCTATCACCAACAAAAATGCCTGGCTGCATGTGACAATCCTAGTAGTTGGTGGAAAAATACGCAGAATATCTATCCATACTTGAGTAAACTTGCAAGGAAACATTTAGCCTGTCCTCCAACAAACGTACCAAGCGAGAGATTATTTAGCAGTGCTGGATTAATATATGATGAAAAGAGAAACAGACAGCAGAAAAGGCAGAAAAATTAATGTTCCTTAAGCATAACCTTCCTATAATTAAGTTTGAACATTAAACGATGAACATCTTAGTTTACTTTATTTTAATTACTCATTTATAAATATGCCTAATAAAACTTTAAACTTAATATAAATAGTTATCAAGCTAATTAAAGATCTCTTTCTATAAGGGTGGAGGTTGGGGAAAGAGGTCGGTGGGGTGCATTTGAGTTGGGTTCACGTCCCGCATCCTGGTAACACAATTATGGTTTCTAATTGTGGCTGAAACTCGACAAAATATAACGAATTTATTTGCAGACGAATTCACTAATTGATTTCTATATTAGTTAGATGCTTGATATTATTTTATATTTCAGAGAAAAGTACAGCAATTATTGTACAATTAATCAATTATACTACATTATAGCTACAGCTCTCTCTATATAATAACTTATTATATACGTTAAACACAACAATCTCGAATATATCCTAAAAAATAACGAAAATGTAGACATCCGCATCCGCATCCGCGGATGTTGAAATCAAACATCCTCATCCGCATCCACGGATGTGACAAAAATGACATCCGCTACATCACTACTACTCATCATCATTCATTCTTGTTTCATTTGTTTATTCCATATATATGTACAGATATTTACTTTCAAGTCTTTATTACAAAAACATCTAATTATGTTTCTGTTATATTTATTCCAAGGTTGTGCATCCCCATTTTAATTTTTTCCATAAGATATTAAGTTTGTGCAACAAGGTTTTGTCCAACATGGCCTTTTCTAGGAACATAAATTCTGCATTGCACAAGGGACTACTATATTGTTCCAATTTTTTTTTTCTCTTTTTCTTCCTTTCCAGAAAGTCTATTGGTTAAAATCAAGCATTATCATAGTTAGATTTAATGTTGTGCATGCAACCTCCTGAAAATAGCAGCACCACCACTACCACTACTTGGGCAGCCAAAATGTAGTGGCACTACTGCTACATCCAGGAGTGTTGATTGCTCTAAAATAGTGTGTGTGTGTGTGTGTGTGGGGGGGGGGGGGGGGGGGGGGGGCCACACACACACTTCGCCTTTAAACAGCAAATCAAACAATACTCTGAGTAGCTGTTGCATGTAATATATCAATGTCATAATTTATCATTTACCCATTTTTGTATTTTTCTCAGCATCTTGAAAAAACTCAATTGTATTTAATCATTTTTGTCTTTCTTTAAAATTTTTTTTTGCAGAAATAAGCAATGCAATACAAACTATTTATAATATTTAACCTTTCATGTAACATAATATCACACATATATTTAACTGAAATAAGTCTTTTATTACCTATAGACAACAGAGGTCAATGTACATAAACTGATAACAAAATATGTTCATGAAATATAAAACAAATAACCAACTGCTAAATTCCATGATAAATATACACTGGTGTGCATAACAATAATTTATAATATTGCTATTACATTTGCATATACAGTGGAACCTCAATATACGAACTTAATCCGTTCCTGAGGGTTGTTCTGATATCGAATTGTTCGTATATTGAATCAATTTTTCCCATAAGAAATAATGTAAATTGGATTAATCCGTTCCAGACCCCCAAAAGTTACCCCTTACGAAACATTTTTAAGTCAAAATATTGGTTAATTAAACCTGTAAAATAAGACTTACATGCATAAAATCATACATGAAACCTGTAACAACAATAAATAATGCAATATTATACAAATAAATGAAAATTTAACCTGAACTTTACCTTTGCTGAGGAGTGATGATGGCCTAAGTGGAAGCTGGAGAGGAAGGTGGGGTGGAGGAGGGAGATTATTGTTTGGAAGGGGAGTCACCTTCCATAAAAACATCAGGTAACTCCCCTTCTGGTGTTCTGTCTCTTTTCCGTCTCTTTGCAGTAGCACTAGAAGATGCTGGAGATTCACTAGCACTTCATTTTTTTTCTTTGGTAAAGAACTTGTCCAATGTTGTCTGTGTCTGCCTACTCTTCAAAATATTTCTAAAGTATGCAATCACATTGTCATTGAACAAATTGATGCTACAAATTGATGGCTGGAGAGAAACTGACTGGCTTCTTTCAGTTCGGATATGAGGGAATGGTTCGTATACAAGGACAATTTTTTCTCAAAAAAGTTGTTCGTATCCGATTTGTTCGAAGAGATGCGTTCGTATATTGAGGTTCCACTGTAATACAATATATACCATCTTATTAGGTGCCATTAATAGTTAGCATTTATAGTAATTCATCTACGAAAATGGGGGGGGACAATGGGTAGGTTGTTCCCCCTTTGTAAAATGTGGTGGGGGACATGTCCCCTGCATCCCCCCCACAATCGACGCCCATGGCTACATCCACTCATTTGGAAAAGTAGCACACTACTGCTACACTTATTTTATAAGTGTGACTACATGTATGCATCATCATCAGGAACTCAATGCTGACCAAGCTAAATATAGCCCATGCCAACTGATAATGCAGGCAGACTTCCCAGCACCACCACATTGTTGTTAGTGACCCAAATTTAATTTCTCATTGCTTTTATTTATTGTAATATTATTACCTTGTAAACTATAAGAACAAAAAGGGTTTTTATTCACTTCAAAAGTAGCAAACAGTGGTTGGAATTCCTCTAAAATGTAGTGCCCCTACCGCTTTTGCCACTTTTCCTCAAAAGCAGCAGCTTTTGTGCTACTAAAAAAGTAGCACCACTACTCCTAACACTGATTAGATCTAACTTCTAATTGTTATAATCATTCAATTTGAGAGACTTTAACAGTGTTAGATTAAATAGAACCCTCTGTAAGCCTGGAAAGAATGGAAAGAAGCTTAAACTAAGAAAATGCTATCATCATTTAGTGTAAGAATTAACATTAAAACTTTTTTTCTATGATTTTTTAAGTATATACTGAATTAAAGGTTGTTCTTATCCTCCAATCCTCCCACTTATCAGGTTTCTCTCAAATTTTTTTCATCCCCTCTTCAATTTTCTTTTGCCATTAAAGCTGGACAAATGTGTGATACCAGTTTCTATCTGATTATAGCTAAATGAGATGGGGAAACTTTACTTTTCATTTCAATTTCTGGAAGTAAACTGGAAGGATTAGAAAAACCTGTTACAAGTGTCTCAGGTACTTTCTGTTTTTGTAAATGTCTTTCAATTTTCTCAATTAAATTTACCAACTCTAAAAATGACAAATCCACTAGATGGTTCAAGAGGCTCAGTTCTAACTGACATTTAATTTTATCAGATATTTCTTGTGACAACTTAATTCTTTTCATATTATTTAAAGCTGTATCATTCATTTCAGGGAAAGCCTGTCTGTTTAATTTGCCTAATTTTAAAGTATTCTTACTGATATATCATTCATCCATCTTAGCAATGAAAAATATATTTATATTTTGCACTGGTAGTGGAATCAGCCATTTTTTCTGGAATCAGCATTGTATCAGCAAAATTTAGCAATTCCACCAATTCTTACTGAGTCCATGATGCGATTTTAAGAAAATAATTTAACCTATTCCATTTATAGGTTTGTAGCCTTGCAGGTCAATAAAAACTTAGCTGGTACATATCCAATATAAAAGCTGAAGTGGACAGATATCTCAAATTTCCATTAATTAATCAAAATGAAAACCTATTAATTTGGTGAAAGAATAATAATCATTTATATAAATACCTGTACCTAACTATTCTAGCTCTGAAGTTCCTGTCTGCTCCACCATCTTCATTACAAAGTGAATATTTGTTTAGTACAGATTGGCTGGTATATGACCCAAAATGCAGCAGATTGTGCTCTGATGATACTGGTACTTCATGAGGATTTGAACAATGGTTTAGGATTGAACTGTGGTTGACCCCTCTGCAGCATCCTGCCTCATTTGCAGAATTTGGTGGAGGAGTGAATTGCTTTCTGATCTCCTCCTGCCCTCATAGCCAGCCAGTCAGGTTTGTGTGCTGAGGTTCCTCAGTTCTTTAGGCAGGACATAAAAAGTTTAGGGCCTTGTATTTTGAGGGTATTTTCCATCCTCATTTTCATGTCCTCCTGTCCCCAGCTACGACTGTACAATGGTGATAAACTTGTGTTCCTCCATTGCAATCTAAGAATCTTTAATTTCAGTTATTAATTAAACAAACATATCTTAATTTTTTTGTTTCTTATTTTTAAGTTTCATCAGACAAATTAAAATCATGAATAAAAATGGATATTACTATGTTTTGGGATTGTTAAAAAATAAAAATGGATAGGCACTATTATATTTTGAGTTATTAAAACAAAAAAAATGGATAGCTACTATTGTATTTGGGTTGTATAATAATCAAAATAAAAAATTTGGTTATCATAAACAATGACATTGGAAACCTAAGCTTTATTTAAATATATGGGTATATATATTTTCTTCACAGCTTTATTTCAATCCACCCTAAATAGGGACTAACATAGAAATCATGCTACTTTTGGATAGCCTTAGGGTTAGATGAAATAAAGCTGTAAAAATAAAAAATCTAAAAAATAATAACTGAGTACGTACCTACTAATTTCCTAAATATATATATATTATATATATATTTTTTTTTTTTTGTATTGGGGCGTTTACCGCCATTTCCCGCTATACGCTAGTGGATATCATGGCGAAGCAGAATATGAGAAAGAGAAACGGAGACGGGGGAAAGACACTAGAAGTGGGAGGACCGCGGACGATGGGTGAGAAGTCACCTAAAGCTCAGAGAGGAGGTGAGATTGGGAGAGGAAAAGGAAAAGATGGTCAAGTGAGAAGAGAGGGCTCTCAGCGAGCATAAGACGTAAACGATCGGGGAGGGGGAAATCAGAGAGGAACGGGAAGGCGCGACGACGTACTGACGACAGGGTGGGGCATTCCACAAGGATGTGAAAGACGGTGAGGGGCGACTGGCAGGAGGCGCAACAAGGAGCCTCCTGCCGGGACATAAGATAGCCGTGCGTGAGGCGCGTATGGCCGATGCGAAGCCGCGCAAGGACGACCTCTTTGTGTCGGGAGCGGTGGAAAGAGGACGCCCAATATGACAGGCGGGGGCGGATGGACCAGAGTTTATTTCCGGTGGCATCGTCCCAGGACTGCTGCCATATGCGGTCGTAGAGGGACCGAAAGACCTGCACATAGTCAGAGAAGGGGAGCGGGCGGGGGAGGGGAGGCATCGAGGCGGCGGACCGGGCTGTGCGGTCAGCCGCCTCATTACCGGAAACACCGACATGGGCAGGAACCCAGCAGAAGGTGACCCGGATCCGGTGAACGGTGTGCAGGACATGGTACTCCTGTTGAATAATGCGTACGAGGGGGTCCGGGGAATCATAGCGCTCGAGCGCTTGAAGGGCGCTCAGCGAGTCCGAAAAGATGGTACAGGAAGACCGCGAAAAACCCGATACCAGACGGAGGGCTTCCAGAAGGGCAAAGAGCTCCGCGGAAAAGATGGAGGCCTGAACCGGCAGGGGGATACCCCGGGAGGTAGGTGACAGCGACGGAGAGAAGACGGCGGCCGCGACACCTGCAGGGGAGCGCGAGCCGTCGGTGTAGACGGGAACATCGTCCGAGTGTACGGGAAGATGGGCCAGAAAAGAAGACCGGAGGACGGTAGGAGGAGACTCCTTACGCAGGCCACGGAGCGCCTGGCAGCGGCAGATAGGGGTGGTCAGCCAGGGGGGCGACAGGTCGAAGGAGAACGGCAGAATAGAGGGTGGGGGGATCCCCAGGGACGAAAAGATGTCGGCCAGGGAGGCAGCGAAATGCCACGTGTCAGGCCGGGGTAGCGCCTGGGAGATCGCGGAGAAGAGTAGGGACCTCGGGAGGCGGCAGATGCGAAGGTAACACTTCGCCATGAGAAGGCCCCGGCGAAGGGGCAGGGGGGGGTGTCCGCAGTCCACCTGAAGACTAGCGACAGGGGACGAGCGGAAGGCACCCGACGCCAGGCGAAGGCCACGGTGGAGAAGAGGATCCAGCATACGGAGTGCCGGAGAGGAGGCGGAGCTGTAGACCACACAGCCGTAGTCGATGCGGGATTGCACCAGGGAGGTGTACAGGCGCAGCAGAGTACGCCTGTCCGCCCCCCAGGTCATGTGGGACAGGTGACTCAAAAGGGAGAGGGTGCGGCGAGATGATTGCCGCAACCGCCTAAGGTGTGGAACCCAACCGAAAAATTCGTCGAGGGTCATACCCAGGAATCGAACGGATGGGACGAGGGGAAGAGGAGTGCCGGCAAGGGTAAGGGCGAAGGTATGCGACAGACGGAGGCGCCGAGGACGGAAAAGCATACTGGAAGACTTAGAGGGTGAGAAAGCATAGCCAACCGAGGACGCCCAGCGAACCACCGCGTTGATGGCTAGCTGGAGTCGACGTTCAGCCAAAGACGGGAGGCGGCCAGAGCAATAGATAGCCAGGTCATCGGCATAGAGGGAGCTACGAACGGAAGTAGGCAGGACCGTAGCGACTGTGTTCATCACTAGTGAGAAACACAGGACGCTAAGGACACTACCCTGAGGGACACCCTCCTCCAACGGAAAGCGGTCAGAGAGGGTAGAACCGATGCGGACGCGGAAAGAACGGGCGGACAAGAAGTTATAAATAAAGGAGGGGAGAAAGCCTACGAAACCCAGGGAGCGTAAGCAGTCAAAGACCGCGCTCCGCCGAGTAGTATCGTAGGCCTTCTGGAGGTCGAAAAAGACGGCGAGTACAAAGTGACGCCGGGAGAAAGCCTCCTGCACGTCGTGGCTAAGGAGGAGAGGGTCGGTGGTAGACCGGAAGCGCCGGAAACCAGCCTGGGTAGCAGGGTATTGGTCACTCGCCTCCAGAGTAAGGGACAGCCGCGAGGCGACCATCGCCTCCATAACCTTGCAGGCGCAGCATGTCAGGGAAATGGGGCGATAGTTCGACGGGAGTGAGGGGTCTTTATCGGGCTTCGGGATGGGGACGACGATGGACTCACGCCACCGGTCCGGGAATGAACCCTCCAACCAAATCCGGTTATAGAGGTCCAGTACAAAGCTGAGAGCAGAGGGGTGGAGGTGCCGTAACAAGTCATAGGGGATATTATCGGGGCCGGGTGCGGAGGAGCGTCGGGGGCGGAGGGCCTCCCGAAGCTCCGTCATGCGGAAGAGGTGATTATAGGGGTCATCCCTATGAGGTGGAAAATCCGGTGGGTCGCGGCGGGAATGGGGGGAATCGGAACTGGAGATGGCTGCGAAGTGCGCCGCGAGTGCGTTCGCGACGGCCTCCGGATCGGAGACGAACTCGTCGTCCCCGACCCGAAGCACCGGGGGTCGAGGGGGGACACGGGTCCCCTCAAAGCTACGCACCTTGCGCCAAACAGTCGAGGAGATCCCGGACACGTAACTCCGCCAGGAGGTACGCCGGGCCAGTTTCAGGACCCGACGGGCCACTGCCTTCAGGCGCTGAAACTCTATCTTGTGCTCCAGCTGGCGGGTCCGGTAGAAGCGGCGGCCGGCACGGCGCCGCTCCTGAACGGCATGGGAGCACTCTGGGGTCCACCATGGGACGCTTCGCGGCCTGGGGGAGCCAGAGGTACGGGGGATGCAACTGGCGGCAGCCGAGAGGATCTTACTCTCGAGGAAGGCGAGGGCCTCACTGACGGAGGGAAAGGCAGGAATTGATGGCGAGATCGCCGTGCCCCTCGCGTATGAGGCCCAGTCTGCTCGGGCGAACAGCCAGCGCGGGCGGACAGAGGTGGGGGGGAGGAGACGGGTCGGGGTAAGACACACTGGGAAATGGTCACTGCCGGAAGAATCCGGCAGGACCTCCCAGGTGAACTCCGTCACGATTTCGAGGGAAACCAGGGAAAGGTCGATACAGGTGAAACTGTCGTGGGCCGAGTGAAGGCAGGTTGGGGAGCCATCGTTCAGAAAGGTGAACTCGAGCTCGTCCATAAGGGAGAGAAGGGTCCCGGAGAGAAAGGTGGAGCAAACGTCCCCCCAGGCCGGGTCCCGACTGTTGAAGTCCCCGAGAATCAGGAAAGGGCGGGGAAGCTGAAGAATTAGGTCACGGAGAGAATCGGGTGGAGGGCGTACGTTAGGGGAGAGGTAAAGAGAGCAGACCGTGAGCTGGCGCCCCAAGGAAAGGCGCACGGCCACAGCTTGCAGGACTGTACGGAGCGGGAGGGGGCGGAAAGGGACGGAGCGGTGCACGAAGACCGCGGCGCCCCCCCTCCCCGCCCCATCGAGAGGCGGGGAAGGGAGCCCGCAGTAACCGGACACTCGAGGGAGGGAACGGGATCCCAGAATCGTCTCCTGAAGGCAGAAACACGCCGGACACCTGGAGGCCAGGAGAGAGGAGAGACTCTCGAGGCCTACCAGGAGCCCGCGGATGTTCCACTGCAGGAGCGAGGTATAGGGAGGGGTAGGAAAGTCAGCGTAAAGGATGGTTATGGGGTGGGTGGGCCGATCGGGCGGCCCGAGATTAAAGAGGGAATCGGAAAGCCCCGGAGTTCAGCGAGGGACGCCGAACGAGGGCGAAGGCGTCACCCCGACGAGGGGGCGATGTGGAACCAGACGCCGGCAAGTCCTCCAGAAGAGGAGTCTCCCGGACGTCCAGAGTGAGAGTGTGTATCCAGAGAGAAGGGGATGAGGTCCAGGATGCAGAGAAGGGGATGTGAGAGGTATCCAGAATGCCCCTCCCTTCACCGGAGGTGCGGGGGAGGCAGGCACTACGAGGGGGAGTGGAAAATAATACCTCACCCAGAGGCATTGGCAGGTCGAGGAGAGAGATGGGGCGGGTCAAGCGCGGGGGCGTGCACGTCCCACCCACGCCGACCAGGCGGCGAGTTCCCCCTCCAGTTGGGTCCATCGACCGGGCCGGAGAGGGGTGTATCTCAGCCCCCACCACGAGGGCCGTCGGGGACCCCAGGGGGGAGCGTGCATAACGGTTGCGCAGTGGGGACGGTGGGGACACCGGGGCGGTAGGCGAAGGGGGCGTTTGTGTTTGGGAGAGGAAGGTGATGCGAGGCTTATGGCTTCGAACCTTTCGGGGTCACCACTGGCGCGGCGCTTGCGGCCCCTACCCCTCCGTCGTGCGGCCCGCATGGGTGACGGCGGGTCACGATCCGGAATGGGGTGGCCGAAGGCGCCGGTGGAGAGGGCGTAGAAGGGGCAGGGGGGGTGCCGACGAAGCACGGCGTTCGCGGAGGGAGCACGTGGGGACGCGCTGGTAGTACGGGAGCCGCGGTAGGAGGCTGGGCGGCAGAGGATGGACTGGGAGTAGCGGACACGGTGGGTGGAGGCGCGTGGGAACCACCGTGAGGACGGGTCCAGGAACGGAGAGCCTCGGCGTACGAGGCACCACGCCGGGCCTCGCAGCCACGCAACCGGTCCCGCGCCTCCCGAGCGCTGAGAAACTCTGATGAACAGAGGGCCCGAACCTCCCTTTCAAGAGGAAGGACGGGCAAGAGCGGGATGAAGCAGGGTGTGGTCCATGGCAGTTGGTGCAGGAAGGCGGAGCAGTACAGGGCAAGGGGTGGGGAGGGCCGCCGCAGCGGACACACAACGGGGCCGGCTGACGGCAGGAGCTGCTCACGTGGCCAAACCTATTGCACTGAAAACAGCGCGTAGGATCTGGCACGTATGGTCGTACTGAGCAGACGGGGTGGGCGAGGGCTGCCGACTGCCCTTACCAGACCCAAGGTCCAAAGAGGTAGTCAGAGGGAGGTCAGATGCACAAGCCGGGTCGTCAACGAGGTCCATTAGATTTGTAAGTGTTTCCATAAAGAAAATTTTTATTGTTGTTTCGCGCCCGGGGCCACGGGGAACCGATTACCCGGGGCCCAAGGGGACCAAGCGCATGCCGGCGGGGAATGGGTGCCTCGTCCCATGTAGGTACCCCCGTTTCAAAAGGGGCCCTTGCAGCGTCGAAAGTTCTCCCCGCCGGCAGCAAAGACCAAGGCCCCCCAGGGTCCCAGGCCTGGGCACCCTACCAGCCAACTTAGTCCGGCCCCCCATGGGAGCGAGACGCCCAGCGACCAGCCCCGGCAGCCCACGGGGCGCACGAAGTGAACAGAGAAAGCAGAAAAACAGAGGGGGCAAGGAAGAGGGTAAAGAGGGGAAGACAGGAAAGAGGGGGCTGTAGGATAGCAGGGTATGCTAAAAGTCCACTTCGCAACCGGGCGGGGGACCAGGCTGGGCCCCCAGCCGCGGCTGACCACCCTCGCCACATGGAGGCAGGAGCCCACGGGCGATCCACCCCAGAAAGACCGCCTGCGGGGAGGGGGATATATATATATAAATGATGAAAATAACCACGAAGGAAAAGCAAACACAGAAAGGTGCTGAAGCGCTTCCATCTAATGACATCCTCAGGAACACTGAAATAAATAAGTTTGAGACTATATGAAGCCATTAGAATAGCAATGGCATATGCATCACCCTGTCAATTTTCTGTTGCAGCATATTCTTTAATCTGTCCTCTCTCACCACTGTGAATATCAAAGGTTGATAGGTACATCTTGAAAGTGGGTGTAATTCCATTGAAATAAATACAATTCTCAGTTTTATGTTCCACTGCAAAAATGTGAGCTGTGGTGACAATAGCAATGACATATACGCCATGTCCTAAGAGTGTGGTGAGCAAATGACTGCCTTATCAACCAATCAGCGCTGCTGAGTAGACTGTGTCTACCCTCTCTATTGGCACATATGCCACTACTATATATTAAAACCTTTAAACCCATTTTTCTCAAAACTTGATTTTGGTGCATACACCAACATACACCATTGCAATTCTAAGGGCCTCATATATAGGTCACAAAAAAAAAATAAAAATAAAATACAAAAATAAAAATTGTAGGAGCATACAAATTTATAAGGAAAAGCTACCAGAGTTTTCACACTTTGCCCCTCCTGTCTAAATCCATTCTGAACAAATTCAAAACAACAGGATCAAGCGAAAAAAGGCCCTGGCTGATACTGAAATTATTTTGTAAGTTGAATAATGGCAGACTCAAGAATATTTCTATTAACAATGTTGCTTGAGTGAAACAAAATTGAAGCATTATTCCAATCAATACAGTGGGATAACTCTGACAAATGGATGAAAAGGGCACTAGACAACTGTCCCATTCTAGTAGAATATTGATGCTGTTTCAGACATGCATGCAAATCCTTTCCCATCTGTCCAATGTAAAAGGAATCACATTGTTTACAACCAATTTTGTAGATAATGCCTGAATTATTGGTAGGGCTATTTTTTACTATGATATTTTTCACAATATTGTCATATGAAAATACTACATTAATTTTCAAAAGATTAAGTACATTAGCAATGCCTAAAAAGCCTGGAAAAAATTGAAGTACTAAAATATTCTTCAACAAAGTGCGAGGGTTATTATTCACGCAATATAAAGTTCATTTTGCCTTGTTAAGACAAGGTTCCAAAAAAGCAGGTGGGTAACACAAATCACTTCAAATACTGTTGATTTTTTTCTAATTCAGCATCTATGTATTCCGGACTGGCAATCCTAAGAGCACAGAGAAACATTGAAGAAAATATAGTTTTCTTGATAGGGGTGTCATGTCTGGAGTAAAAGTGTACATAGGACAAATTGTTTTTTTTTTCCAATAAATACTAAACAAACGTCAAAACTGATCAATCTATCATTGGTTTCAGTGCATATATTATTCAGTTTTTCAGTAACATCCATGGAATTTTTTACATGTGAATCAGAGATAGTTCTGAGAATGGGGGACAAGACTTTGACAAGCCATTTGGAGAGTTCCATTCTCAGAACTATCTCTGATTAACATGTAAAAAATTCCATTAATCTTACTGAAAAACTGAATAATATACGCACTGAAACCAATGATAGATTGATCAGTTTTGACATTTGTTCATTGTTTACAAAAGTGCTGACTGACAATATGTTTGACTTTCCATCCTGAGAATTACATAAGTATGACCTGTCACTACCTGCACACATCATTTTGGAACTCATTAAACTTTGCATCAAAGACTGTAAATTCACTTTCAATATCAAGTATTATCAACAGGTTTTTGGGGATGGCCATGGGTAATCCCTTGCCACCCCTCCAATATTTATATGGAGTTTTTCAAAATTACTTACATTTTGAGAATCCTGGGGTTGGCATCCCATGGTTGCGGTATATCAACGATATTTTGTGTATCTGGCCCATGAAGTGTGACCTGAATGACTTCCTCCTTCAGTTAAATAATCAAGTCCCCTCCATTAAGTTTACTTTAGAAGTGGAACAAAATGACTCAATCCCATTTTTGGATGTGCATGTACAATGTACATACAGAAAGCCCAGGTTTTAAATTTAGTATTCATAGGGAAAAAAAAATTTGTCCTATGTACACTTTTACTTCAGACATGACACCCCTATCAAGAAAGCCAATATTTCCTTCAATGTTTCTCCGCACTCTTAGGATCGCCAGTCCAGAATACAAGGATGCTGAATTAGAAAAAATCAACAGTATTTGAAGTGATTTGTGTTACCCACCTGCTTTTTTGGAATCTTGTCTTAACAAGGCAAAACAAACTTTATATCAAATTAGGGTTTAGAAATCACCGAAAAATCACCAATGATAATTGCCACCAATTTCTACAGATCTACAGAAGCTAAGGCTAACAAAGACCCTAAGATCCACTCTAAGGTTAGCCCACAGATCTACAGAAGCTAAGGCTAACAATAATTTCAATGATGATAATCACGATATTGATGATATTTGATGATTGATTGAATCCATCCGTATTTGCTACGTGTGTGTTGTGTGTGTGTGTGTGTGTGTGTGTGTGTGACATTACATGACTGTCTAAGCCCTAAGGCATGTAGTTGTAGCAGCTAGCTGCAGACAATGCTTGCATGCATGATGTGTTGATGTCATTGTTTCGTAATTTAGTTAAGCCTCAAGGCCACAGCAGTGGAGATGATGTTCCTCAGTACTAATTATGAAGTCATTGTTCAGCAGCAGCAGTAAGCAGTTCAGACTGGAACAATGTGAAATGTAGTTGAATTGTTTATCATTTGATACAATCTTTTCCTTACCTTTGAAAGTGTATGAATTATGAAAATACAATTCTTTGAAAATACAATCCCTACCTTTGAAAGTGCCAATGTCATTCTTTTCCCTATTTCTTTTGTCAATCAATACAAACAATTTAATATAGTTGCAGCCCTAATCACATCATTCAATCATAGAATATAGTAGCATACAACAACCAGCATTGTTTTTGCTTTGATATTAACAGAAAAATGTTATCATGCAGTTTCACAGCTGAGTCAGAAATTATAAAATTTTACATCAAAAACTTGTTAAAAACATCTATGACAATTATAATTTTCCGAAAAATGGTGGCAATTATCGCCGCGGAAACTCGCCGCTTTTTTCCGCAGTGATTGATTACACTGCCCAACACCAATTTTGCTGATTTAATTCTAACACCTGTTTTTAGGTAACTTTGGTGTGCTGATTTAAAAAATCACCTTAGTTTTTGCCTATCACATCAGGTTTTCGAGCAATCAAGTACGGAGATATCGCATTTTGGCAGGGTTATGCCCAATTTTTTTTCTTTTCAAAAAATAAGTTTTTACATACTCAGAATCAGCATGGAAAAGTAAACAATTGTGCAGGGAGTGAACTTTAATATACAATGGTAATATTGACACACAAAGTGATTAAAAGTGTTTAAATAAGCAAAAATGAATCCATGTTCATGACGTCATGCTCACACCTGGGGAAATCACAGATACCCAAGATTTTAATATGTTGTACATGACCTTAGATTTAATGCACAGATTTGCGTATTCCACAGATAAAATTTTAACAGCAAAACAGCTGTTAACAGGTCTCAAAAATCATCAATTTTGATAAGTGCCCTTCATGGATCACCCAAAATAGGCATATTGCATTGCACGAAAACCTGATGTGATAGACAAAATCTAAGGTGATTTTTTTAAATCAGCACATCAATATTATCCAGAAACAGGTCTTAGAATTAAATCACCAGCAAATAATTTTTTTTTTGTTGGGCAGTATTATCACAATATCAGCAATTATCACCAAGGTCTATATGAAATCACCCAAATTTTGAACAACTTCCCAGGTCACCCTCTCAGAAAATTCTGAAAAAAATTCTCATTTTAATTCTATCAAACTTATGCACAAGTCCCAAATTTTAGGTCAATATTACTTATAGTTTTTGAGATACAGCAATTTGAAATTATGCTTTTTTTCCTTATTTTTTGGTATTATTGGCAAAATCACATGAATGTCCAACTTTAAGCAACTATATCTTTTTTGTTTATCCCTTCACAAGGCTGATATTTGGTATATATGGTAAACAGTAGTCATAGAATCGATATTTGATGTCAAATCAAACCTCTCTTATAGTTTGTCATCTACAAGGCTTCAAAAATCAAAGGTTAAAAATTCACTAATGGTTACCCACTTTTCACTGGTACCGTACTGATAAAAAACTATCCATAATTGAGAGCTGAAATTAATTTTACAATTTGTCAATGTATTTGTAGTCAAAAATGCTTTCAAAAGCTCCTTATTATCTATAGAATTAGAAACAATAAATAATAAAAAGTTGGAAAATTTTATTTTTACAAAAAGAAGGAAGTCTATATTCATGCCATTATTACCTCATCAGGACAGTTAGCCATCACTTTCATATTTTTACCATATGTTCATATATATTTAGGCAAACTACAGTCATGGTTTGGTTTTGGTGGTCAACTTCCTTCAATTTAATTTTTTTTTCAAAATTACCATAATTTACACGAAAATGCAAAGTAAAAATATCAGAGTAACATTAATGTATTTCAGCATTACACATACATATATCATGAAAAATAATCATCTGAAACAGTTGAGAATTACAGATACAACTTTACATCCTTCTGTCATTTAATGAGGGACCTGAAACTGAAAAATATTTCTGAAATAAAGATTCCAACTTAAATATTCAGTTTGTTAAATTCACCATGTCCTCAATTTAGTAAATATGGATTGCTTAAACATGTGTTGAAAGTGAAGTTCCTACAAATGAATTACTTGATTACTCAATATTCATCTCATACTTAAAGCACTCTAAAGAAATGTAGGAAATAGTGTTTGAATTTTGTTAAGGTTACTTGGGTTTAGGGTATAATGAGCACCTCCTTCCCTGGACAGTTGGTGCACTTACTACACAGATAACATATTGGAATGGCACCCAACTGACATTGCTGGCCATGACAAAACATTTTTTTGTGATCTTTTCATGAAAGTGACTAAAACATCAGAATGTTCATCAGAATGATCTTTTATATTACCCACATACCAGTTTCTGTCGTAAACACATGCTACATATTTGCCAGGCTGGTAGGTTTGCCATTTGCCAACATTTTTATCTGTGACATCTGCATCATCATCACTAGCGCCTATTAGGGCAGGTCATACTATGCATTTTTTTTAAATCAATGGAGAGGGGTGTTCAAATGACATATTTTGGTGTATAGAACACAATTGTGAAGAAAATATTTAATTCTGATAACCCTAACCTACATCATTTTGCAGTTGATTATTATTAAATTGTTGATTATTTTACTATTGTAGTTACCCCAGAATATGTCTTGTCACGTTTTCTATCATGGCTGCTCACGTTATCTCTCATAGAGCATTGTTCTAACTAATTCATATAAACACATATAATGTAATTCATATAATAATAATAATATTAAATACTCAAATAAAAAAGTGTGCCATTCCACTTAATTGTAATTATCATACAGTTTGGTATATGAAATATTTTGACGGTTTTCTGGCGCGCATAAGGCCATTTTCTGAGCCACCTTTCTCAGAGGCTAGAATGTAATGTTTCAGAACATTCTAAAATGTTTTGTGAAATATTTGAAGTGACTCATGATTTATGAAGCTATTTTACCACCTCGGCTTGCAGTGAGGGGATAGATTTAGTGATTATCTACTGATATTTTTTTGTTACTGTTCACATGTGAGTATTATTCTGTTATATTTTAGAAAAAGCTATTTCTACGCGTATTATAGTGATACATTGAGCAAAATTTAATTAACAACTTTGATTTGAGCTAAAATTAGGTGGTTCATTTTTAGTACAACTGAGCAGTATGAGGCCCCAGCTGCACCTAGGGAGAAAGCTGGTCTGGTTGGTGTGCAACCTGCACACTGTTGAACTTCCCCTGCGCCATCTCATTGTTGACCTTGATGGCCCTACTCTGTCAGACAAAAAATTATCCGGGCCAATAGGAAAGCTCCTTGATTCTGCTACAGACTTTGATATCAATCCAAACTTCACCCGAATCTCTGTTGGCCCTCCACTGATCAAGCTTCCTGACAAGGTCATTCAAGATCTCTCAACTGATCAATACTATGGCTATAAAATTGTCTGTGCAGTCAGGGATGGAGTACTTCCTGCAGGGCTGGCTCTGTTAGAGATAGGACCAGTAAACCACAGCCGCTGGCTCACCACAGCGAACAGACTTCTCAGGCTCTGGGTGTCAAAGCACGGACTTAAAGGAAAGAACCTGAAGATTCTGCAATTCATTGTGGAATTCATCATTGGAGTGTATTACCCATGTTGGTTCAACGTGAAGGTCAAGCACTCCTGGATCGAAGGGCCTAGGCACATCCTCTTTCAGCTGGACTGCCTCAAGTCCCAGAGAAAGGAGGTGCTGGATATTGTGATGCCAACTGTGAGAAGATCTGCTTGGTATGCCCACAGTGAAGTCATCCTCCAAACACTACTCTGCTCTGAGGATCAGAAGGAGAGGATTGAAGGGGTGGAGAGAATCCTGGCCATCAGGGGAGAGGGGGACCCGGACACTCAGCTGGGGGACTCCTCTGTTAGGAGCAGAAGGACACCTGACATCAATTGTGATGCTTCCAGCATCAGTGACTTGATCAGCTGGTCAGAAGGTGTGTCAGAGCCACCTCTCACCTGCTCTCTAAGCACCTCAGAGGTGAAAAACTTCATCAACACCCCAATGGAGGTGCGCAACTGGCCTTGCCACACACAAAGCATTGAGAGGGTTGTTAAAATGGTGACTGAGGCTTCTGCTAAGTACTTCTCACAGGAAAAGAGGGATGGAGGGATCAGGGCTCAGGAGACCAGCAGGAAGCTGATGTCCAAGTCTGAGTCAAAGCAGGATTTGTGCAACCTGGCAAAGTTCAAGATGTCAGGAGAATGATCTTTGTAATTATATCCAGTGATATACATGCAGTTCACCTATTAATAAATATATGTAAAGTTGATTTGGCCTTGTCAATATAAATGATTTACCTTATATCTTTTAATATATTATAAAGGGGTTCAAAAGGGTAAAATTGGCAATTTAGAAATACAAAATGATGTAGGTTAGAGTTATCCTATCCAAAAAATAAGCTCATATTTGAATTCCCCATGTAAAAACACATAATTTAGACACCCCTGATGGTAGGATTTCCTTCAGATTCATGTTGTCACCTGAGTACGACCCGCCCTAGTGCCTATGGTCACAGTCGTGTAAATATCATCTGAAGATATCCTCCTCATCTGTACCGTAGTTTACTACGTGAGCAAGGTATGAAACTGTGATGGAACCTTATGCCTGCTATGGTTTTGAATTTTTCTTCAAATCTTTCAGCCAAATGAAATTTTACTGAGTTTTCTTGCAATGAATCTTTATTTATGGAGTAGAACTCTATACCGTACCACTGATGTTTTCCCTTGCCCAGTTAAACATGTCAATATGATTAAGGATGTGGTTTTCAGTTGTGGCCTGAAGACTTGCTCATGCCACAAGCCTTTTAACAGCCCCCCTAATTCCATCATGGACTTTTCCCATGGCTGGTGGCAAAGAAATGCCACTTAGCTGACAAGTTATGATCCCTTTGATGATTACATAAGTTTAACAGATTTTTAAAATTCTTATATTGACTCACTGCACCATCACAGAAATAGATAATCTTCTGGACATGAGAATATTTTTGTTTCATGTGAGAGAGAACTGTGGATATGAAGGCATGTACAGCAGTTGTGTCATGCTTCATGCAGTCAGATACAACACAAGCACTAATACTTAAGCTCCTTAGTTTTAAGGTCTCTTATGTACATGGCAAAGGGATGTAAAGTTCCTTGGGAATTATCCCAATCATGCCCCTGAACTGCATCCTGAACTATAAAACTATAATTCTCAGCAAAATCTAAAAGAATTATGGCTGGTTTGTCATCAAGCTGCTGCTCCATTTTTTCTAAAGCTTTTAACTAGGCCTTGGTAACAAAGTGGTGCTGCCTGAGATTATCCAAAGAATCACTGATAATGTTAATAAAATCATGGTTTCCAGAGTAACAAGAGTGGTTCTATCTGTGTGTACCCATTGCTTATAGCAGATTTTAACACCCAGGTCAAAATCATCTGTAGATAACAAATCAGTTAAATATGCATGCAATGCTTCTTCACCAGGACAAGTTTCACAAGCATGCAACATACAGTTAGTTTTGCACATCACATACAAGTTTTGATAGCAAATCTTTATAGTCAAGTCGAACTGGTAAGGCTGCTACAAGCAGTTTTGTGTTTTGATGATGTTGGCAGACAAATGGAATGTGTACCTTTGGGACCAACAGGAACGCACCACTTTGGTCTCAACTCACAGAACTTAGAAAACCCTATTTTTTCAGTATGTTTCTCTTTGAATGCCAAATACAATTCATTTAAGTTAACCAACAACAATCTCTATTTTTGAATTTTCTCCCCATTAACACAAATTGAGAATTTTTTTTTCCCAGGACATAACTTGAGAGAATTCATCAGACTCAGAGAAATTTACAACTTTGTCTATGACAATGGGACTCAAAGGATTTCCTACTTTCCTCTCAGGTTCTACTATATTGCTTTCTGCTTTTTCAGCTGCCTAGCTTGCTTTACCAAATGGTCACCACTTTAAATCTATCTATCAATCATTTCTTTGATAGTCCAACTATCAGGCACAAGTCACTATCTTTATCTTGTCCTTTCTGGAAGATATTCTGCACTTTTCAACAAGTAGCTCTACTAGCCTATCAAAATCTTTACACTGTATGCACTCATTTACATTGACAGATTCCACACAGTGGTGTAGTCATAATTTCTTCAGTGGGGTAATGCTAAAAGTAAAATAAAACTAGTAGGGTAACGCTAAAAGTAAAATAAAACCAGTAGGGTAATGCTAAAAGTAAAATAAAACCAGTAGGGTAACACCGTTACCTTGTGTTACCCCCAGACTACACCAGTGATTCCACATCATCCTTAGAAAGACTCCTCAATTTACGAAATTTCATTTCTAGCCCCCTCCATTGTTTTAATTTTCCATTTAACATAACTCACTTTGTCCTTGTCACTCAAATTTTAGAGAACTTGTGTTCAATTCCTGATGAAGAACTACTTGTCTGAAAATCTTCATCTGATCCACAAGACCTACTGGTACCTGCTCCATCATCTGGTAGAGGCTGTAGGCATTACCTACTGGTACCTGCTCCATCATCTGGTAGAGGCTGTAGGCATTGTTCTTTATATTGTGTGGGGCACTTGCAGCACTCGGCACAGCTTTTGTCCTGGTTTTATATTCATCATCCTGGCAGTGTCACTGTCTACAGTGCATTGGGATTCTGATACTCGTAAAATACAATTCTAAATCAAATTTTTCTCAAAACTCACTTGCCATAAGATACGAAACTACAAATGTTATAAACCTACTGGTATTAGATAGGAATGTTAGAACAATGTAAATGCATAAGACATCATTCAATAATAATGTAATTATATAGGAAACTTGTGATTTTCTTTGTGAACTTTTCTTGGGTCTGCACAATAGTGTTGAAAACTTTCATAATGAAACAAAAACATTTCCTCATGATGAAAACATGCAGTATCACTGTTTTCCAACAATACATCACATCTCCATTGCAGCAGTGCTTTATCCTCACTGGTTAACTGATCCAGCATGAGTATACCAAGTTTTTCTGAGTAAATCCTTTTATGACATACATCATGTAATATCTGTCCAATAGAAAAGCTTTGTGTAATCTCCAACTCCATTTCTGTAAGTATGAGAATTCATGAGATTGGGGCAGCTTATATATTATAGCAGGGATTGCACAAGGTATGTACAAGTTCAGACAAGGTTAGGTCATCATATTCTCTTATGTACGGTAATATTGCGCAATACTAATATTTCTTGAATGAACTCAAACAAGTTTACTGTTTGTTAAACAATGATCAAGTTAACCCACCACGCACCATAGAGGGGGAATTGGGGGTTATCATATATATGGGGCTCTCACCAAGCCAGATATATGAGAAATTCAAGGACACCCTGATGGCAACAGCTCACAGACGGCCAGATCAAGAAGTTCCATCCATTTTTCAGGCCATTAGCTTGAAATTCTGGCTCGGATCTGGTCAAAAGTCACTTGACACCCCCCCATGCTCATCAGATTGAGGGTCATATGACACCTTTTGGCCAATGCAGCTTAACACTAGAAAGACCACATGCGTCAAATGACGCAATTTTTATTATTATTTGCCTATAAGTCTAACCCTTTAGGCATTCATACCTCATCTTTCGTGACTTTTAATATTTCAATGGCATCTATATTCATGGTCAATTTCATCTTTTCATCTGATACAGAAAACCTATGAGAGAGACCACTACCCTCAAGGACCAGGTGTGTCAAATGACGCATGTACAATATATGGCTTTATTTTATTTATTTGTTCATTTCATCAATATATTCCTGTCTAATAACCATTTCTTTCCCATTTCAGATAAATAAATATATAAATAATAATAATATAGATAAATATAAATAAATACATAATGCTATGTCTCGTAAAGGACTCTCTGTAGAGCAGGCATTGGAGCAACTTCGAAATATTCCATCCGATGCCTCTGATTGTGATGCATCAGACAGTGAGTCAGATGATATAGTGAATGCTGCAGTTCAGGCAGCAGCTGAAACTGAATCATCATCTTCCTCTGAATCTGGTGATGAGGAGCCTACTGTACCTTTACCCACTCATGACAACCATCGTAGACGAGCCTGTGGGTGAAATAGTCGTGGGCAAAGCCGTGGTCTTCAACGAGATCAAGGTCGTGGGACATGTCCTGGATGTAGACAAAGTGATAAACCCATACAAGATGGCAGTGGAGCAGATGCAGTGGGTGTTGGAGAAGTTATAGGTGAAGATGGATGTGGGCTGCTGCATCACAGACTGTGCAAGGATGCCTGCAACAGCAAAACATTGTACAGATTCGTTCTGGTCCTACTGCATATTCCACAACATGTGTCATCAAGGATAGCCCACTTTCATCATTTAGAATTCTCTTTGCTGAACCAATGATGAGAAACATCCAAAAGTGTACAAATGCTGAAGGCCAACAAGCTACAGGTGATCCCAACTGGTCTGTGACATTAAATGAATTGGATAAGTTCATTGGTCTTGTCATCACTCGTGGTGTCATTGGTGGACGTAACTTACCCATCAAGAGTATGTGGAATGGCTCCTGGGGATGTCCTATATTCAACAAAACTATGCCACGCAATCGATTCTTGGAAATCATGAAATACCTTCATTTTGATCTGAAAACTGAGAAGTGGCAAAATCTAGCACAAGATAAGTTTTTTTTGTCATCACAGTTATGGTACCCTTTCATTGATAATTGCCAAAAGGCGTTTATTCCCCATCAATATGTCACAGTAGATGAGCAGTTGTTGCCTTGCAAAGCACACTGCAAATTTATCCAATACATGGTGAACAAGCCAGACAAGTTTGGCTTGAAATTTTGGATGGCAGTAGATGTGGAGAATAAGTATTTGTTCAATGGCTTCCCTTACCTTGGAAAGGATGATACCAGAAATGCCAATGTTAGCGTGGCTACTGATGTAGTATTGAAACTGTTGACTCCAGTGTTCAAGTAAGGTTACAACGCCACCTGTGACAATTACTTCACATCACTGGACCTTGCTATATGACTGGCACAGAAAAAAAGCAGCATAGTTGGTACAATCCACCAAAATCAGAGAGAGCTTCCTGAAGAATGCAAGGCAACCAAGCAGCTGCATGAAACAAGTGTTCAAATATACAGGACAGACTGCTGTGACCCTCACTTCTTATCAGTGCAAAGCATCCAAGGCTGTGGTTCTTTTTAGTAGTCTCCATCCCGATGTTCAGATACCAACAGAAAACAACCTGAAACAAAAACCAGACACCATTCCATTTTATAACAAAAACAAGGTGGGGGTTGATGTGATTGATCAAATGTCAAGGTGCTATTCTGTGAAAGTAGCTAGTAGGCAATGGCCAATTCATGTTTTCTATAATGTGCTGGATATGGCCTTGATCAACAGCTGGATTATCTACAAAATGGTGTGTCGCTCCAACATTAGCCGCAGAGAGTACATTCAAAGGGTCAGCGAGGAGCTTACTAACAACTCTCCCCTTGGAATTCCTGAGGCTTTCGCAGTAGTGGATGTAGACAATGAAGCTGAGAATGCGGCTACTCCAGCCAAAGTGTAGAAACAGAACCATTGATCTGTGCAGTGTCTGTAGAAAGCCAGTCTGTCAAGTGTGCGACCAAAAAGTGTAGAACATGTGCATTATAAACACATAACTGACACATACTTATTAATAATAAATAATTAATTACTGATAAATTGTCATTTTTTTTTTTTATGTAATATACAGTTGACCCTCGACTTACGTCATCACTGTCTTACGTAATTTTGAGTTACGAGAAGCCCCCCATTGACTAATTGATTCATGTTGTGTAATCGCAAATGCAGTGCGTGACCACTCACTGGCAGGATGCCGGGTATTTCACGTTATTTCATTGTTATTTTTACTGTGCATTATGTAACTCTCTCTCCAATGTAAGTCTAAATTAATTTTTTATTATTAATTTTTAATATGTATTTTCTTTTACAGATGGTGTTTCTTAATAATAATTATTAATTACCATTATAATTCTGTTTATATACACTGTTTTTATCAAAAAATTTAATTATTTTATTATTTTCAATACTTTTTTGGGGTCCTGGAATGGATTACCCGATTTACATGTATTTTGGGGTTTGACTTACATCATTTTCGAGTTAAGTAACTCATCTCAGAATGGATTAATTACGTAAGTCGAGGGTCGACTGTATATTATTCCTGCTAACTGCAGTTTTCTAACCTGTGGAAGGGTAAAAATAAAAAAAAAATTAACTTGCGTCAATTGACGCTTTCCAGTCCTTATAGGCAGTTGAAAATCTCGGTCCTTCTATTGTTAAATATTGAAGGAAGGTGACTACCAAAACCAAACCGTGACTGTAGTTTGTCTAATGTATATGAACATATGGTAAAAATATGAAAGTGATGGCTAACTGTCCTGATTGGGTAATAAGGGCATGAATATAGGCTTCTTTTTGCAAAAATGAAATTTTTCATTTTTTTTAATAGTTATTGTTTCCAATTCTATAGATATTTTTAAAGAGCTTTTGAAAGCATTTCTGACTACAAATACATGATGAAACTGTAAAATTAATTTCAGCTCTCAAGTATGGATAGTTTTTATCAGTACTAGTAAAAAACAATTTCAAATTGCTGTATCTCAAACACTAAGTAATATTGACCTAAAATTTGGGATTTGTGCATAAGTTAGAGAGAATTACAAATGATAATTTTTTCAGAATTTTCTGAGGGTGACCTGGGAACCTCTAGGTAGCATCACAATTAGCATTATTGTTCTTATGTACAGAGTTGAATAACTCACTGTACATAGTGTTCCTTCCATAATTTGACTATATTCTCAGCCTCACTTACATTTTCAATATTAGCAGGGAGAGACATTACACTATTATTCATTGTTTTAAATTCTTCCAAAAAGTTTCTTGGATTCTTACTGGCAAACTTTCTAGCCAGAGCATCCCTGCTTAACTCATCCTCATGATTTTTTTATACACTTTAATGCATACTTGAATCTGGCATAACTCTGTTTTTGTTGTAATACAGGGCCTTGCCTTGGCTTCCCTTGTTCACACCACATTAAAAAAGCATCTCTGGATGCATAATGAAGTTCAGCCACATAATCACTCCAGCCAGGTATACATGTATAATTTTTTCTTCTAAAGGAAAGAATTATAAAGAATACTACTGAAGATCATTTGGAGAATTTTAATCTTATTTCAAGTTCACAACATAGATTTAGATCAGGGAGGTCTTGTTTGACTAATCTTAGACTTTTTAGAATTTATAACTGATCAGGTAGATAATGGAAATGTAGATGTTATTTATTTAGATTTTAGTAAAGCATTTGACAAAGTTCCACATAGGAGACTTCTATATAAATTAAAAGCTCATGATATTTTTGGGTGTTATAAATTGGGTAGAAAAATGGTTAGAAGATAGAGAACAGAGGATAATTCTAAATTATCATGAATCTGGGTGGCAGAAAGTGAAAAGTTGAGTACCACAGGGATCAGTTTTGGGTCCATTACTCTTTATTTTATATCTAAACAATTTAGAGAAAGGAGTAGGTTATAAAATTTCTAAATTTGCAGATGATACAAAAGTAGTTGCTCCAGTTACAAATATAGAAAATTCTTATAAACTGCAAAAGGAGCCTGATAGATTAGTTGCTTGGGCTAGTAAATAGCAGATGGAATTCATTGTTCAAAAATGCAAAGTCATGCATTTTGGTAGAAATAATGAAAAATTTAGTTATGAGATGCGAGGAAACTGGTTGGAGGATGTTAGAAAGGAAAGGGGTCTTGGCATTATAATCTGTAGTGATCTGAAATTTTTAAGATAAAGCAAATAAAATGTTTGGTATTATTAAGAGGAATGTTAGTTACAAGGAAGTCATCTGTAAATTATATAATTCTTATGTTAGGCCTCACTTAGAATACTGTACTGCATTCAAGCTTGGTCCCCTCACCTTAGACGTGATATTGATATGCTTGAAAATGTGTAATGTAGGGCAACCAAGCTCATCCCTAACCTAAGAAGAGTGGAATACAAAGATAGATTAAAGGAATTAGGTATGTTTAATTTTGAGAGGCACCGTATGAGGGGAGATATGATACAGATGTTCAAAATGTTTTCAGGTTTTGACAATTTAGATGTACTTAACTTTTTCTCACTAGATACCAGTACTGATGGGAAAACTCATGAGCATAAGAAAATTAGAAAACAGACTTGTAGACTTGATCTATGGAAATACTTTTTCAGTCATTGAGTAGTAGATTCTTGGAATGACTTGCCATAATGTGGTAAACAGTAGTAGTTAATTTTAAGAAAAAATTAGACACTTTCATGAGTGATAGTTTGTAGATTGTATACCTATAGTGTATATATATTCTTTTTGTCAGTTATAGAGGCTACTATGGTGGTACTGGTAGTAAATAGTTATATATTAATTAACCTGACTGGAATTTGACATCTTAGATGTCACACTTAGATTCACAACCAGTGTGACCACTCTACATTTTTAATTATCCCAAGAACAGACAACAAAAATTCCCCAGAATTCCCAAGGTTATATAAATATTTGAATTCTTTAATTTTTTATTGAATTATATTTTGCTTTAACAAAAATTTGACAACTGTATCATAACTGATATAAAGTGAATAAAAAATATAAAAATACAAAAAAAAACAAAATAGGCTTTCTTTGTACACCACAAAAAATATATAATTGTATTCAAAACGGAGTTTAAATAAAAAATCAATCATCAACAACTACATTGTAAAGCACTGTATTTTTATTTCTTCAGCCCATTCACTGCCACCACAGGATTTTATACCTTTGCATAATGCCATCTCATTTTTTTTAATAATTATCCTTATACACTTTCATTACTAATTTATAATACCTTTTTATGGTACATGGAAGTGTTCTAATCAAATTTTAAGGCATGACACTTGTGTGCATCTTTGGCACTGGCTGGTAATTTTTTCTCCTAATGTCATATGACGCGTATGTACGTCACAACCTTTTTAATGAGAAACAATGAACAAATAAAGGGAAAACAGGAATACTTATCAATTTTATTCATATAAATGATAATGAAAGAAACTAAGGCTACATTTTTAAGAAAATATAATTCTCTCTTCTAAAAAATGACACTTTAGAAAATTAAAATTTACACAAATTAGGTGCACTATGTTATGAAAATACATTTCCACATATGAAAAAAAGTAAAATTCTCCTAGCGTAACTTATGAATGATTCATTACAAAAATGATGCATGAAAAAATGCACATCCATATATAAAAAAATTAGGTTCATTATTTACTATAATACTTTTTGAAATAGTTTCATACAGAGATTGACTTTTTTGGACATTTCTCATATGAGTATATAGTGTCTTGCGTTTTCCTTCCTCAAAGCAAACCTGACAACATTTTCTCATAGTTTTGCCATGAGCATTACGCTGCAGCTTGGTGGGGACATGCATTTCATCATTTTGTTGCTTTTGACATGTGGTGATTGATAGAGAGGCTCCTGAAGATAGAAAAAGTAGTTCTCACACAACTGAGACAAAAATCATAATAGCTCTTCTTCTCAGAGGAGTACTTTTGAAAAAAGTAGAAACTATTCAGCATCATTGTTTGCATCAAATGGATACCAAGTTTCAGCTACCAGCAAACAGTTTTCCTTTCATATGAATAGTATGCCATCATTTGATCTTTATGGTCTATTCCACCCATAAAGGCATTGTATTGGGTACAATTTGTTTTCTGCAAGTAATTACATCAACCATATTATCAGCATACTCTGTTGAAAGCATCAACACATCTCAATGGTCATGCCATTTAGTTATTACTGCAACACCATTTGAATACTGACACTTTTGTTCTTCTTTTTTCAGTTTTGCAGAAGTAATTTGAAGTGGGTTACCCTTACGATTTGAATGTAGAGTTCCTGTACAATATGTTTATTTGTCTAGCAAGAAAGAAGGAAGATGATAGCTGTTGTAGTAATTATCCATATATATGGAATGACCCTTATTTAGTTTGGCTTCCATGAGGTGTAGGACATTTCCAGAATGACCCTTTCCATTAGTATCATCTCAAATCCCACTATACACCATTGTTCTCAAAACCAAACCAGAAGGTTCTGTTAGTTGATAGAGTTTTATTCCATATTTATGTCTCTTATTCTTTATGTATTGCCGAAAGACAAGGCAACCTCTCCACAACACCATAGATTCATCAAGGGAAAGTTCTTTGCAAGGATAGTAAAGGGTATCCATTGCTGAATTGAAAAAGCCTAACAGAGGCATTATTTTGTAAAGTCTGTTATCTGGAGGTCTATCTCCTGGATTAGGGTTTCTACAAAAATGTAAACATCTCATTATGAGAAGAAAATGATTTCTACTCTACTCTATGTCAAATCAGACACATAAGGGCAAAAAAATCAACCATCTCCGATTTTGTTTATACTTAGTACACTTAAGGACCCTTATGAGAAATGTAGATACCCAAAATTTCAGACCTCTGTGACCTCAGGGTGCCGAGATATGAGGTCACGAAAGTTGACCTTTTGACCAGATTTTTTAAATTTAATATATCTAAATTGTCATATCTCGGCTTCTACTGGACCGATTACTTCATTTTGTGTCATTTTAAAGCTTGAAAGGAGTAGAATCTTTTGTCTATCTTGAAATATATCCCATAAATGATTCACAAAAAAGTTATAGAAGTTGGAAATATTTGAACTTGAGTAAAAAAAAAATATCTCATTTTTTTTAATTTTTGTCCCAAGATACCTCTATCCAAGCACAATATTGTGTAAAAATTTCATTATTCTCTGGCAAATACTTTAGAAAATATAGCACTTTCAGTGTGATGAATTTAAAAAAATATAAAAAATGACAGAAAATGAAAAATCATTGCTATTCCTATGGAATGATGTGGAGTAACTTTTATTTTTGAAAGTATAGCACTATGACAAATAAAAAACTAATTGAGAGCTGTAAATTTGACACATCCTATTAGGTATACCTATTTTTGTATCTGTTATTTGTATGCAAACATTAACTCCTAGTACAAATAACTGTTTTATGTGTACATGTACTTTTTTCTTTTTTTCAGATCTTTTAGGAAACTATAAAATAAATCATCTATATGTAATATATTCAGAAATTCCTAGCCAGGTACCTATTCTATTTCAATTAGGAAATTTTGAAATGGATTTGCTTAATTTAAAAAGAAAATGTGCTGATCCTTTCAATGAGCATCAAGGGAAATGGCGAACTAAGCGACTAAGAGTAGTTCCACCTGAAATAATCATTAAGCAGCCTGATCTTCAATTAACTGCAAATCATAGACTATGTAATCCATGCAGAATTGTTGTTGATAAAATATTAAAAGAAAATACTGAAAATTCAGACAGTGACTCATCTCATCCCTCTGGCTCTGTCATATCCGAAAGACCACTTGAACTTGTGTCATCAGGGTCAGGCTCAAGTTCAGCATCTCTAACAGTAAATTTTGAATTAGCGACGCTGAATAGTTCATTAAAAGAAATAGGAGAGAGTCCAGTTAAAAAACAAAAATTAGATACTCAAAAGGCATATGGACTGAAAAAATTTAAACAAGTTAAAGATATGTTCAAAAGAAAAATAGAAGCTGCTAGTGGGAAAACTATAGTTGAAGAGGAAGAAACATTGCAGGAAGAAAAGGATTATAAAGAAATTTTAGACCAGCTGAAAGAAAAATTTAACGATTCAAGCACTGAAAGAAGTGAAAAAATTAAAATTTTAACAGTTCTGCCCAAAATCTGGAGTATAAGAAAAATATGCCAAGAATTCAATACTACCAAGCACACTGCATGCATTGCTAAGAAAATGGTAGAAAGTTCTGGAGTTTTGTCAGAACCAAATCCAAAATCTAGGAAAGTTCTGGAAATGGGAATAGAAGATTCAGTTAAAAAAATTTATTTAAATGAAAATATAAGTAGATTAATGCCAGGTAAAAAAGATTTTGTGAGTGTTATTAACAAACAAGGTCAAAGGAAACATAAACAGAAGCACCTCCTTCTCTGTAACTTAAAAGAGGCATATGAGGCCTTTAAAAATAAATACCCAAGGGTGAAAATTAGATTTAATAAATTTGCCTCGTTAAGACCTAAACATTGTGTAATTGCAGGTGGATCTGGTATGCACTCAGTATGCATTTGTGTTATCCACCAAAACCTAAAACTTATGTTCAGTGGGGCAAAAATTGATAAAATTACAGAGCCTAAAATCAGTCACATCTGCCAATTGTTACCTTCCCTTATGTGCAATCCTCCCTCGCAAGTATGTTGCCTAATGGAATGTAATCTCTGTGGTGATACCACCTATTTAACCACTCAGCTCCAAACGTTATTCAATGAAAATTATGTTCACAACATTCAATTCAAAAAATGGATCAAACACCGATAGATCAAATTTAGAATGGATGCAGTTGTCTACAGATGATTACATAGAAGAATTTTGTGAAAAATTGAAGCAGTATCAGGTAATAATAACAATAATTTAATAACACTTATTGAACATATCATGTATAATTATTACAAAATCATATAAAAATAATATCTTGATGTTGACAAAATAACCTTGTACTAGAATATCATTTGAAAAATCCAATGAAATAAAAGGCTGAATTTTAATTAGTTTTTAACAAAAAAATATATCTACAAGCCCTTCTAAATTCTAATTTACATACTTTCAGATCCATGATTTCCTAACAAATATGCAATCAAACTACTATCAGGATAAGAAAACATCATTGGAAAATGATGAAGTTTTGGCTGTATGCGACTTCTCAGAAAATTATTCAGCTATTCTCCAAGATGAAGTTCAGTCGTTCCATTGGAACAACCAAATGACTACTATTCATCCATTCATTCTATATTTCAAGGCCCAAGGAAATGTAAAGAACTTAAATTTTGTAATTATTTCAGAATGTAATGACCACAATGTTGTCGCAGTTCATCTTTTTCAATGCCACCTGTGTAAATTTATAGAAAAAAAATTCCATTCATAAAATTTTTTTATATTTTTCGGATGGATGTGCTGCCCAATACAAAAATTGTAAAAATTTCCTTAACCTCTGTTACCATAAAAAGGATTTTAATTTGGAGGTGGATTGGAATTTTTTCACTACAAGTCATGGAAAAGGACCGTGTGATGGATTGGGGGGCACTATTAAAAGATTAGCTGCAAAAGCAAGCCTCCAAAGACCATATGATAACCAAATAATAACACCCCAAAATTTGTTTGAATTTGCTAACTGTAACATTAAAAACATAAATTTTAAATTTTTAACAATTGAAGACCATCAAAGAGAAGAAGAATTTTTAAAAGACCAAATTCAAAAGCCAAAACCATTTCTGGAACTCTAAAATTGCACCATGTGAAACCTGTTTCACTTTCATCAATTACTGTTAAAAGATATTCAGCATCTAATGAGTCAACAATCGTAAAAGTAACCGAGGAAGAGGAAATGATAGAAGAAAATGATATAAATGGTTTTGTTGCTATAGATTATGATGACCACTGGTGGTTATCATATGTTTTGGAAAAATCAACAGAATCCAGAGAGGTGAAGGTGTCATTCTTACACCCTCATGGTCCCAATCCTTCGTTTTTCTATCCCCAACATCCAGATATTTTGACAATAAGATTTTCAAGCATCATCAGAAAAGTCGATGTAATGACGAGAAATGGGAGTGTACAATTTAGTAAAAGAAGATACCAAAAGTCTCTAAATCTCATAAGAATTACTTCAAAGAAAGATAACCTAAAATACCTATTTAAATTTAGAATTTTCAAATTAACAACCATCTAACCCATGCTATATACCAATAATTTAATGTAATCACTAGCAATTCACTTTCATAATTTCTCTATTTAATTTCAGATTTAGTCAATAATTTTTCTTTATGTAACAAACTTTAATTATTTTTACAGATTAACAACAACTAAAGGGGATCACAAAATTTTACAAGGCAAGATGTCTCTTTTCAACTGGGCTGATGAAAATAATATTAAATTAAATTCAAATAAATTCAAATATGTTATTCTTCTAGAATAAATGCTAAATTTACTAGAAAGTACCACACTCAAAACAAATTAATTAGTTTTTATATGTTTGGAAAATTTTAGAAAAAATCTCCCCTATATAGACAAAAATAGGTACACCTATAGGTGCCAAATTTAAAGCTCCAAATTAGTTATTTTATTTGTCATAATGCTGTATATACTTTCAAAAAAAAAGTTACTCCACATCATTTTTCATAAGAATAATAATGATTTTTCATTTTCCGTCATTTTTTTATATTTTTAAAAACATTTGTCACACTGAAAGTGCTATATTTTCTAAAGTATTTGCCAGAGAATAATGAATTTTTTACACAATGTTGTGCTTGGATAGAGGTACCTTGGGACAAAAATTTAAAAAAGACATATTTTTTTTTATTCAAGTTCAAATATTTCCAACTTCTATAACTTTTTTATGAATCATTTATGAGATATATTTCAAGATAGACAAAAGATTCTACTCGTTTCAAGCTTTAAAATGACACAAAAATGAAGTAAATCGGTCCAGTAGAAGCCAGATATGACAATTTAGATATATTAAATTTAAAAAAATCTGGTCAAAAGGTCAACTTTGTGACCTCATATCTCGGCACCCTGAGGTCACAGAGGTGTGAAATTTTGGGTATCTACATTTCTCATAAGGGTCCTTAAGTGTACTAAGTATAAACAAAATTGGAGATGGTTCACATTTTTGATATCTGATTTGACATGGAATGACCCTCATGTGGGATGAAAAACATGGCATATTGAACAAACTATCTGTTTTCCAATAGTCTGACAAATAGGGCAGTTGAATGTGACCTATATGAAACAATAGGCAGAGAAACACTTTCATTTCAGAAACACTCGCATCCTTCCACTGATTTATTCATGACTTTCTTGTGCAGTTCAGAACAAGTTCAGTGAATTTGTAGTTTCGACCAACCAGAGAATTTTTTGATGAAAAATATGTCATTCGAGAGATCTTCAAATTCTAGACAACTTTTTTATTTACCATTTTGCTCACAAATGAATGACAGTTGAATAAATTAACAGAATCATTTTAGCCAATCAGCTTTATCCTAGATCACGCCACATACACAGTGCTTTCATTTGAAATCAGTTTGAAAATGGCAAATCTGTGCAGTGGATCTATCTACTTGTGAGTTGCCCCCAGTTAATTGAATGTCAGGTTAGGGCAACTGTACACCCTTGATGATTGGTTAAGTCATAATATTTTTGGTATTTCTTTACTATTACACTGGTCTCTGGTAGAAAGTTTTAAAAGCTAGTTTTCACTATTAAAGACATGACTTAAATATGGGTATAAAAATAGGTTGTTAGGTTAGGTTAGGTAAAAAAAGGGTAGAAAGTTTTAAAAGCTTTAAGTTTCAATAACTCTCTAATAAATCATTTGCAACAGAAATGAGTATCATTTTTTAATTCAGCACATTGAAAACATTGAAAACCAGCTTCTAAATTTTCTACCAGACCAGTGTAATAGTAAATATTTACCTGGTTTTTCATTGCCTCCATAAAATGTATTCACCAAAACACTATTCATCGTCCTATGCAGAAACCAAGTATGAGATGGCGTAAACACACCTTTCACTCAATGCCACTGAGCAGAAACTGAGTCAAATGCAGCACTGCAGCTACTTATAAAGCTTTAATTTCAATGGTACACTGAACACACATGTGCGTCAGAGGCATAACACAACATGCCACTCGACACACTTGTGCGTCTGGTGGCAGTGAGTGGGCTAGTACCATTTAGTAGGCTGCTTAGGCCAACATTTATATATAATACACACATCACTAAGCTAGCCTAGTACCAGGGCCATTTCCTGGCATAAGTAGACTAAGTAGCCGCTTAGTGCCCCGCTGCTACTAGGGGGCCTTAAAGAGGCTAGAAGTCAAATTTTTCAATGTGGTGGTAGATTGTGCCATCAGGTCAATAAATGAGAGATTCAAAACATTAGATGATGTGAGGGACATATTTGGGGTTCTCCTAAACTTCACCATAATGAACAAGGAAGACTTGTCCTGCAAGTGTGAAAAGCTCTCTAAGATACTGAGCTCTGGAGCTGATTCTGACATTGATGGAAGAGAACTGGCCCTCAAAATTAAGAAATTGCCAACTTTACCTTCACACAACATGACTGCATTGGAGCTTCTCTCCTTCATTCATCAGAAGCAACTGCAGGAACTATACCCCAATCTCTGGGTTACACTAAGAATTGCCTGCACTCTACCTGTGACAGTAGCATCAGCCGAGAGCTTCTCTAAGATGAAGCTAATCAAGAACTACCTCAGATCATCAATGGGGCAGGATCACCTCAGTGGCCTTGGCATCATAAGCATCAACCAGGATGTTGGCAGGGATATTTCATGTGATGATGTTATTGATGATTTCACCCAGAAAAAATCTAGGAGGCAAAAATTTTGAAGATACAAACTGTTCTGTATAACTGTTAGCTATTACACGATTGATTGTATCATAGAGTTAATAATTGCATTATTTTTTTATACATAGTTCTGTGTCACTTATTGTAAATAATGTATAAGCTAATTTTCAGGAATTTCATGAGGAGTATTTTTTCTATTTGTCTTCTGAAAGTACATATTTGTTGGGATAATCTCTAGGAGCACTCCATTTTTCAATATTAAACATACACTCATAAAACATATACCATTTGAAAGCTCACATTTTTCTGAGTCTAAAAATGTAGTAATCCAAAAGTATCAATAGCAAATAAAAAGTAACTAGGTTTAATTATTTGATGCGTGACATAATTAATTACATTATAAAGGTTGGCTAAGTTATAAATCTTCAGTCTGTGTTGTAAGATGATATTTTTGGTAATTGTTACGCTAACCTAACCTAACATGAATATGTTATTACATTATCATTTATATAACTTAGGTCTTGGGGGGTTAATATGAGTTTTATCGTACTCAGAATATCAAAAGCAAATATAATGGTAATTATTCGTTTTAGTGCTTTTTCTCCTTTTTGAACCAAACCACATTTTTCTGGTATTTTTTGGTGTGATTTGTTCAAATCTGAACTTTGTTTCTTTGGGAAATTAACCGTTTTTAAGAAATTTTAAAATTGAAAATTTCTCAAAAATGGCTCATTTCCCAAAGAAACAAAGTTCAGATTTGAGCAAAAAACACTAGAAAAATGTGTTTTGGTTCAGACCTAACCTAACCTAAACAGACCTAACCTAACCTAACCTAAACAGACCTAACCTAAACAGACCTAACCTAAACAGACCTAACCTAAACAGACCTAACCTAAACAGACCTAACCTAAACAGACCTAACCTAAACAGACCTAACCTAACCTGATTGGGTTTTGTTGCCAGACCGTAATATCCAGCTCTTCACGTCTTTCCAACAACACTCAATATTTTGAATATGAACGGTGTCTTCCACGAACCGCTGTGAATGGTTGACTGTCCGGTGAATGTAGCCTAGATTTCCAAATTGAGAATACGCACGCCACTCGTCGGAATAGATTGTAGTCCCAGGCCTAATATGTTGCTGGATCAGGCGAACAAGAGTTGTTGCGTCTCTCTGAGGAACCGCAAACAACAGTAGTTTTTTGGAACTGCGTTCCAAGGTACCAAAAACCCAGGCAATCGCAACCTCCGCAAACCATAATGAAAACCAGACTAAAGCATTCTTGAATGAGTATGTATTATGAGAGATTCAAAATGTACGTCTCTGATTGGTCGGATAAGGTCACGTGAAACCAAAATGAGATGTAATTGGTTGTTTTGACCTATATTTCCTAATTTTGCCACGAGATGTCTCCCCATAAAACTGGAGAGGGCGACGTTCGTTAAAATTTTAACAGCGTTAAGAGCTAAATACTCGGTCAATGGCCTATAATGGCTGCTTTTTACGTCTAAATTTTTTTTTTTTTTCATAAAAAATAATTATTACATTTCCTTGATTTTTATCAGTTTCCCTGAGATTTCAAGGTGTCCTGAATACGAATGTATATGTTAAATTGTCATAGAATGTCTCCTCCTATCGAAAACGAACAAAGCATTAAAACGAATATTAACCAATATAATTATAAAATATTAAAGCATAATTTTCTCATCATTTTGATATAAGTCACTATGCTCGCAGATGCGTCCTTACCAAATTATGTAGATTTGAATATTATGACATTTTTGCGACATTTTTTTCCCACCCTCCCAATATATGTCTGGTGACGTCATTAAAATATGATATATGAGCTAGGCTTAGGCTATTTTTTTGCTACTCTGCGACTTAATTAGTTGGATGTTAACAGGTTAGGCCAACTGAATGCAGTTGATGATTGGTTAGGTTAAGTAATGATATTTTCGTTAGTTTTAGGCATTTTAGGTTTCTATTTCCACTTACGTTAGTTTTAGGGTTAGGTTAGGTAAGGTTAGGTTAATACGAAAATACATTTTTCTAGTAATATTTGATGTGTTTTGCTTAGATTTTGACCTCTATTTCCCTTGAAAATGAGCCAAACTTCAAAGTACTATAACTTTGTTGGAGCTCATTTCCGACGGAAATGGAGGTCAGATTTGAACAAATCACATCAAATACTACAAGAAAAATATATTTTGGTGTGTAAAATGACTGAGTTACTCAATACACATAATTACCCTTGGGGGTATGGGGGCAGAGCCCCCGTAAAGATCATGCATCACAAATTGATGAGTATAGGGTTTTACATTTAAACCTAGTTACTTTTTATTTGCTATTGATACTTTTGGATTACTACATTTTTAGACTCAGAAAAATGTGAGCTTTCAAATGGTACCGGTATATGTTTTATGAGTGTATGTTTAATATTGAAAAATGGAGTGCTCCTAGAGATTTACCATTTGTTGTTTTGGACATAAATGTTTCATTAAAATTGTTTCATAATCGTTTTTTATTGACAGCCATTTTTTGTATGTGTGTGCTGAGGTGATGTAGTAAGGCGTGAGTTGGTGGGTGGAGGGGTGGGGCCTCAAATGGGTATACTGCTTAGGGCCCCCAAATGGCTAGAAACGGCCCTGCCTAGTATGGTACTATTTAGTATTATAGTTTTCAGTTTAGTTACATTTGTAATACACAAAACACCGTCAATGCATACGCATTTAATGTGTGTAGTAAAATAAAAATAAAGTACTTAGATACATTAATTTCAACAAAAGCCATGTAGACCTTAATTAAGTAGGCAAGTTGGAGCCCTGAGTGACAGAACACTAACTTATACTAGGCCTATATCATTCTGACTCGAATTAGAATGTTGACATGATGTTTAATTTGAATCGTCCAGATATAAATTTTTAATATGTGAAAAAAATAGAGAAATGGCAATTTGTAGCTGCTGTTTCTAGTATTTCCCTTTACCCAGTAAATTTCACAAGATTAAGCACATTTAAAAAAAAAAATTCCCAAATCCCGAGGTGCACTCCAAAATCCCAAGAACTTGGGAAAAATCCCAAGCAACGATCATCCTGTTCACAACCAACTGTGAATCTAAGATCCACAACCAACCAACTCACCCTCAAGTTTAGTTGAACCCCAAACCCTAACTGTTCTTTATGCTTTTTCCATATGAAATTAATCCAAGCCTTACCAAATTTAAATTAGGCTGAGCGGTGCCCCCCATAGCACTGTGATGTATGAAAGACTCATTATGTTCACTTGCCTCATAGACACCTTTAAATGGGAGACCCTGAATGGGTGTACATTCAAATACTCTATACAGTCTTTACAGTCCCACCTGCTCCTTTTATCTTAATTGTAGAGCTTGTATTATATTATTCAGGTTATAGCTATATAGATCCATGTAAAACTTCTTGTGATGAGATAACCATATGATGTCTACAATTAGTACAGTAATGGTATTGATGAATGATCCACAAGATCCAAAGTTTTTAAGTTAATATCCAACTAGTAGATGTGTAACAATCTGCAATTTGCAGAGATCAATTGGATCTTAATTTTGCATGTAACTGTATTTATGGTTTGTTTATATTAACAGTGGAGCCACCCAGATGGGCTGAAGGGCCCCTAGTGTGCCCACTATAAATTTTTTACGATGTTTACCATGTTAGCTAGGCTCAAACTCGAAGCTAAACTTCAACGTGAATATTAATCAGTTCACAAGGCAAACAACAAAGTCATCCTGTCTTCAATGACAATCATTACATTACATTACATTTGGAAAACATGAAGCCACTCGTGCCTATCAAGGTAATCCAAGCCACAAGCTACATTTTAATAACACTAAAAAAATCTTCCAAAATGTCAAACTAAAGTCAGTTAATTAATATACAACTATTTACTACCACCAAAGTATCCTACATAACTTAAGCTAAGAATAAACATTATATACAATCTACAAACTATCTCTCTAGCAGGGTGGGCTGATCAGCTAACCAACAACAACAAACTATCTTTCACTCATGAAAGTGTCTAAATTTTTCTTAAAATTAACTAACAAGCTACTGTTTACCACATTATATGGCAAGTCATTCCAAAAATTACACGTCTGTTGCTGTTGTTGGTTAGCCGATCAGCCCACCCTGATCGAGCAAGCCGGCGGCACGCAGGTAACCTCTCCGGAGTGCCGGGAGTGGACCAGAGGTTCAGCGCACTAGTGATGTTGTATTGTGTTCTATGTTGTGCTAGAGCGGTACAGGCTGTCATAATGTGTTTAATTGTTTGTGCTGTGTCCTGGCACAGGTGGCAGGTGTCGTCTGTGGAGTTGTCTAGTCTGTGTTTATATGTTTGTAAGTTGGGGTGATGTCCACATCGGAATCGTACTAAGTTAACTCGATCCGATCTGCTCAGGCTGGTCTCTGACCCGTCAATGGGTGGCAGCTTCGCACCTAGGACCGCATTCGGACCGAGTCATGTCAGTGTTTTGTGGGTTAGGTGTGTGTGTGTGTGTGTGTGTGTATGTGTTTTCTGTACTGTGTGGTGTCTGTGGGGCATGGCATGGAATGGAGTATTTGGTTATAATGTCCCTCTGGTGTTACCTTAATGGTGCGAGGTGTTGGTGCATGATTGCACATGTAGTGGCAAGGGTGTTGTGGGTTAGTTGTCGCTGCTGTCATGAATTGTGTTCCCCTCATGTCTAAATGTTCCCTAACTTTCAGTATTTTTGTTTGTGTGTGCAGGTGTTCTATTGGTGTTGTTTTAGTACATCCTGTAATGATACGAAGTGCGTTGCTTTGTATTGTCTGTAAGTGTTTATGTGTGTGTTTGAGATAATGGGTGCCCAGCATGGGCTGGCATAGTCCATAACTGAGTGAATACATTGTTTGTATATAAATGATGTTGTTTCCTGCTGGTGTCCAAAGTTTGTGCCTGTTAGTACCCTAAGTGTGTCAAGTCTTGACGTACATTTGTTTTTAATGTCCTGAATGTGGTTTGCAAAAGATAATGATGTGTTGTATGTGACCCCAAGTATTTTGGTCCTGTGAGTGTGTGGAATGTTGTTGTTGTTGTTTAGTGTAATCTGTGGTTATCTGGTGTTCTTTTGTGTTGCTTGTAAGCAGAGATGGGCAAGATCACCAACTTTGGTGATCTTGAAGATCAAGATCAGATCACCAGAAAAATGTGATCTTGAAGATCAAGATCAGATCACCAGAAAAATGTGATCTTGAAGATCCAGATCAAGATCGTGATCTTGAAGATCACTTTTCAAGATCACTTTTTAAGATCACTTTTATATGAATTGAAAAAAGTTGTACTCTTGTAGAGTAAACAAAAAAAATTATTTTGTTAATCACTCCTGAAAAGTATCACTCCTAATACTCTTCTGAGGGCTGAGGCAATACAAGCATCGCATCCTACCCATGTCACCTGATCTAAACCACAGGGATTGACGATTCCCCTTTCAGTTTTTCAGGTGGTAAACTTAAACTTAGTATTATCATAACTTATCAGCAAAGAAAAAACTATTAAATGACCTACATATAGTTTTTAGTTCTATTTTTCTCAATTCTCATTTCACCAGGTCCATAACCCATATCAATGAATGGTCAGCATATAAAAGTAAACATTTTTTACATAGAATTTAATTTTACAGTTTTACTGCAGTACGCAATTACTGACAATATAAGGGTAAAAACCGCAAGTTAAGAGTGTTAATTTAATGTTCAACCGCTGTAAACATTTGCTTTCAGCAAAACCAATTGTTCAAAGTTACCATCCGAGAGACGACTTCGTTTGGGGCTATGAACCATGCCAGCAAACGAAAACAACCGTTCCACTGGTGCAGAGGAAGGTAGCGTGGCGTTATACCTCTTGAAGATCTTCTTTATAGCAGGATACCTATCTAAAGAGTCGAGTGCCTTACTGGTGTCCTGCAAATAATTGAGGACTTCCAAGTCTTCCTTGTTGTTAGGAGCAGAGAATGAGCCGTCCATAGTTCTGAAGAAATCGTCTTCAGATGATGAGTCTGAGTTCACCGAACTATTACCACTGCTGTCAGAATTACAATTTCTTACAGCCATTTGCAGCTTGTCTTTTACTTGAGACTTGATTGCTTCATGATCGCCGAAATTAGGCCCTTGCAACAATGATATCCATCTAAGTTTGAAATACGGATGAGATACTGAGGCCAAAACGGCATCAGTTACCTCGGGGCTCAACGACAAAAAATGACCAAATCTGGCATTGAAGCCAGAGACGACTGCTGCCAGTAATGGCATGCAGTGTCTCAAGCGCAGGTCGTTTGGTTGGATAGGCTCCAATCTTGCGAGGGCATCTTGAGTCACTAGGACTGTTGGAAGAAGACAACCGTAGTAGCATTCTTTCTCTGCCTGTAATTTGTTGAGGGCTGCTGCAATTGGTTTTAGAACAGACAAATATTCTGAAATAAATTCCAATTCATTGTCTTTGAGGATGGGTAGATTCAGTTCTTCAAGAGCTACATTCACGTCGTTCTTATGTTTATATATTTGGCTTAATGAGTCGTACATTGAGTTCCATCGGGTGACGCATGGGTACCTAAATTGGACGCCAGTTATTTCCTGTATTTTTTCTGCTGACTTGGGTTTACCAGCAGCATTCCACAGCGCCGAACATTTTCCCATTGCAGAATGCTTTATCTTCTTTAGTCCAGGTGAATTCAGTCCTTTATCTGCATCAGTTGTTGCTACCAAGTTCAATGTGTGGGAGGCACATCGAATATGGGATGATAGTTTCACTGACTCCTCTCCATGCTCTCCTGAATGTTCAGGAAAGTTGCTGATGATAACCTCTTCATCTGAATCTTTTTCATCATCATCTTCATCTGCATCATCTTCATCAATGTCGTCAGTACGATTCTGAACACGAACACCGAACTCTTTAAAGCATTTCACCATGTTCGATGCATTGTCGGTGACTGTAGATACAACTTTTCTATAAGATAAACCATGCTCCGAGTTGATCCTGTCCAATATTCCAGCAATTTTATCAAAGCTATGTGTTCCACGAAATCTTCGGCATGCCAGTGCAGCTGATCCTCGCGACAAGTCATCACTGATCTGTAATGTAAGAATATAAAATCAATGTCTGTATGAACATTTTTTTAAGCTTAATTTAATAATATTGGTTAGACACGCACCAGCTAAACTGCGCCACCAAACATTGAAGAGAAGAACTATGTGATATAAAGGAGGCAATTCAGCGATGAGTCGCCTACCATACCACCACATCAGTGACCCATCCCATAAGAGCAAAATGTGGAAGAGTCCATATTCACAGCCTGTGAATATGGACTCTTCCACATTTTGCTGTGAATCAGACACAATGACAGATGACAGAATCAGTGAATTAGTGTGAAATTACTGTGAATCACAGCAAAATGAAGACTCACCAAATTAATGAATGAGGAACACATGTCGAATAATTGAAAAGATTATACTATAAGTCTATCAGACTATCAGTCTATCACCAATGGTCAATTTATCAATTATATAAAAATAATACACTAAATCAATAGCATACCCAATGCGCAGTGACTCCATGAAACTGCGGTGATTAGTTGACCATATGTCGCATGTAACACACACATGGTCAACTGCTGCCAGTTTTGCTTGTATGTCTTCCTTCATTGTACTGGTTGTTGTTGCAAGAGATCTAGCCAGGGTGCGTCTAGATGGCACCTGAACAGCCGGGTTGACGTCTGAAAAAAATATTTAAAAATTAAAACAAATACAATAGATTAGCTATGGAAAAAATATCAAAATATTTAGCTAGGCTAGCGATAGTCTAATGTTCATACAAATAATATGATAATTATTTTAATCAGATATTAGCTATGGAAACAATAGCAAAATATTTGAGTTATACTAACATGAAAGAAGATCCTTAAATTCATGTAGTTCAACTAGGCTCAATGGTAGGAGCCCATTAGCCACAAGCGAGAGAATCTTCTTTTCAAGGATATCCTTGCATATTGGTGGTCCTGGTTTTTGCTTGGAAATGTGGAACATGCTTAGTGTTGACTGCTTGGCAATTTTGGCAGGGCCAGCATTGCTGCCGCTGGCATCTTCTTCTTTAGCTGGACGCTTGCGAGATTTCTTCTCCGATTCATATTCACCCAAAAGATCCGAATATAGTTTCTGCACAAGAAAATAAATTATTATCATGCGGAGAGACTTCTTGAACACCCTGTATAATATTTATCAGAGTATCAAACTTCTAGTTGAAATTAATACTTAACAAGATTCTAAAATTTTGTTATCTTTAACTAAAATTATTTTCACCATGATCAGTGCATTTTTATCCTATGTTAAATTGAAAGCCGAATTTCGTCCTTCAGTAACTAAATAGGAGAAATTACAGACATGGATCAGACAGAGAGAAAGACAGATACACCTGGCGTTTTATTATAGTTGGATATCGGCAGTTTTTAATGTAGTTACTAGTCCATAATCTATTAATATCTGAAGTGCACAATATATTCAAATGGACGTCTATGTAAATGTAGCATTAGTCTTGTATGGCACCAGTCACTTAAAATATGACTTGAACCATTATGTTAATGTTGCTACTTACTACTTAGTTACTAAGTAGTACTAACCCTGAGGTGCCTCAGAAGATTGCTTGTTGAGTCGAGGCCAGCAGACAGAATTGTAGTTTTCTTTGTACACTGCCTACAAATAACTTTGATACTGTTTCCAGTTTTTTCGACAATTTGAAAATATTTTCCGTTCAATAGCACAGATTGATCCTTATTACCAACATTGTTATCTAAATATATTGAATACTGTTCTGGTGACAACCTAGAATATTTGGTTCCCTTGGGAGCCTGTTGAAGTTGTAAAATTGCACTCATTATTAAAAAATTCAATCTGTAAATAAAATATGTTTAGAATTAATTTATTATGAATACGGACCTATAGGCTATATTTTATGCCTATATATAATAATATATTAATAGAACACTTTTAACATAATTGCACAGTAAATTACACTTTTTACGAGCCTAAATTCCACAGCAACTACACCTTCCATGAGCCCACGCATGACGCAAGTCACCCAACTAACAGAAAACATAAACAGTCGGTGTTGAACAAAGTTGCCACCAGATGTCGCTTGGACAAAAAACAAATGACATTCGCATAGCGGCATATTTAAGAATCTGAAATTAAAAGTGATCTTGAAGTCTAAAGTGATCTTCAAGATCAAGATCACAAGAAATAAAGTGATCTTAGACCAAGATCACCATAATAAAAGTGATCTTCAAGATCAAGATCAGATCACGATCTTGATCTTCAAGATCACGATCTGATCTTGAAGACCAAGATCGTGCCCATCTCTGCTTGTAAGCAAGGTGATGGTTGATTTTGTGGGCGCTACTTTGAGTCTATTGTGTGTGAGCCAGTTTTGTATACTGTTTATGTATGTTTGTAGGTTATTTGTAGCGGTGTCGATGTTGTTGTGGGTGGATGTTAGAGTGATGTCATCTGCATATGATGATAAGGTAAGCTTGTTATCTATGGGTGTTGGAATGTCATGCATGTATAAGTTGAAGAATGTTGGTGAGAGAACAGAGCTTTGAGGGACCCCGTTCGGAAAAAGCTTGTTTTTGGATGACTTGCCATTAAATGTGACATGTGAGTATCTTCCTGAAAGATAGTTGCTCAGCCACCTTTTGGTGTTATTGTGCATGTTTGTGTTGAGTATTTTGTTTATGAGAGGGAAGCGTGGGATAGTATCAAATGCTTTGCTAATGTCTATTGTTGTTAATAGTGTACGTTGAGCTGGTCGTTTGGAGTTGATGCCATCCATGATGTGCTACGTGAAGTTAGTGAGTAATCTCGTGGTTGAGTGGTGAGGTCTGAATCCATGTTGAGTAGGCGATAGTGGTATGTGTGGGTTGGTGATTTGTAAGATTAGTCTTTCTGTTACTTTGGAAGGTGTGCATAGTAAAGTAATGGGTCTATAGGAAGCTGGTTCTGTTGGATTTTTGTTTGGTTTGAGTAGTGGAATAATTTTACCTTGTTTCCATATGTCAGGAATAATACAGCGTTGGTATGAATATGTGCTGATGTTTGTGAGAGCTAGTATTCCCTGTGGGCCCAAGTGTTTAAGATGTATGTTATATTATGTTGTCTGGTCCAGTAGCCTTCGAATTCTTAATGTTTTTGATGATGTTGGTGGTCTGGTCTGTATTGAAGGGTGTAATGGTTGTGTCGAGTCTAATTTACAAGTCTGTTTTTTAATTTTCTTATTATACCCACGAGTTATCCCATCCGTCTCTAATGAGAAAAAGTTACGTATATCTAAATTGTCCAAACCTGAAAACATTTTGAACATCTGTATGTATCATATCTCCCCTCATACAACGTCTCTCAAAACTAAACATACCTAGTTCCTTTAATCTATCCCTGTATTCTAATCTTCTTAGGTTAGAGATAAGTTTGGTTGCCTTACGTTGCACACCTTCAAGTAGGGTTGCCAGACGTACCGCATTTAACCCAAAAAGCCCTTTGTATTCAAAATATTTCGCAAAAAATATTTTTTAAGCAAATATTTTCGAGATGAATTGATTTAGAATTTTCTAGAATTATGTAGGATCCTGCAGAATTCTGTAGAGTAATGTTGAATGTTCTAGAACAGTGGCGCAGCCAGGGGGGGCCATGCCCCCCCACCCGAAATTTGTGGAATTTAAGTATGTTTTTTTTTAGATTTATTATTTGACGTCACGTAAGCTAGAAAGGCGTGCGTCGCTCTCCTTAAGAATAGAAAGAGATTAGTTCCTATAGTAAAGTCGGTTATTTTTTGCGGTACGCAGGGGCTACCTTTACGTGGCCATCGCGACTCTGGTCCGCTGTCTATCGATACGCCACGCGACTGAGACTTGATACGGGTGATTCAGTTTTAAAGCACCATCTAGTTACCTGCCCCCGCAATGCCTCAGAACGAGATCATTTCGTGTGTTGGCATTATGGTGAGAAATAGTATGATCGAAAATGCAAACCAGGCTCGAATGTTCAGTTATCGCAGATGGAACAACGAACGCATCCATAAAGGACCAACTTACCCTTCTTGTTCGGTATGTCGATAATAAGGGAAATGTTCATGAAGAATTCCTTGGCTTTGAAGAAGTTGTAGATGGTACTGGGAAAGGCTTGGCAGATACGATTATGTCAAAATTGGAAACATATGGGCTAAATCTGAATTTACTTAGAGGCCAGGCATATGCTGGCTGTGCAGCATTGAAGGGAGACACTAACGGTGCGCAGGCAAGGATGAGGCTTTTTCATCCAGCAAAATGAAATCTCTACTTTCTATGTGTGAAACTAGGTGGATCGAGCGGCACGATAGCATGATCCTTTTTAAGGAGTACTATTCTGCTATACTTAATACTCTGGAAGAAATCAGCACCTGATCAGACAACACAGCATCATCTAAGACAACACAGCATCATCTAAGGCCACACAGTTGCTTGCTGCGCTGAATACCCACAGATTTGTTGTGGCTTTGTATGTGGCTAGTTACTTTGCTAGTTTCTTATTACCGATTTCGGCGCAACTTCAGAATCCCAGCCTAGATATTACTACATGTGTGAATGAGATCCATAATCTAACTGATAAGTTGTTGGCCTTTCGGAGGCAGGCCGAAGAAATCTCTTCAATAGTGTTTGAGGAATCGGAAAGGCTACTTGGAGAACCGCTGAAAACACCCCGTCAAACCAGCAAGCAAGTTCACAGAAACAATCCGTGTGTTAATAATGCTTTTGAATATTACAGAATCACCATCTTTGTTCCGTATCTCGATGGGTTAATACAACAATTACAGTTGCGGTTTGGCCCTTACGTACAGCTTGCATTGCGCTTACAGGCTCTTATTCCTCGTTATGTTGACAAGAATACCTCCGATCGCGTCGCTGAAGCCGCAAATTTTTACCCTGAAGATCTGCCTGGAACTATTAGCGATCTCAACGGAGAGATCGAGAGATGGGTCGACAAGTGGATGCGAGCTGCAGAGAATGACGAAACTATACCACAGACTGTTCTCATGTGCTAAACATGGAGAATCTTGAGCCTTTTATCCAAATATATTTTGTTTAATTCGAATTCTACTTACACTTCCAGTGACCTTTGTATCGGCTGAGCGTAGCTTTAGCTGTTTGCGACGCTTGGAAACATACTTGAGAACTACGATGTCAGAAGAAAGGTTATCGGGTCTTGCCATGATGAACATCCACCGTGGCAAAGTGCCCAAAGCTGAGGATGTAATTGAAAAAATGGTATCCAAACAACATTCGAGAAAATTGAATTTGCTTCTTTAATATGCTGTACAGTTCTTGCTTGATTTAGATGTGTATTTGCACACGTACCTATTGTAAATACACACATTTATATATACATTTGTGTATATATAGGTATATTTGTATTTTACAAATTTCGCGCGTTTACTTAATGCGTACCTGTTGTTTTCTTCAATTTCTTGCATTCAAAAGGGCTTATATTTTATAGGTAGTGTATGTGTATCATCATGTGTGTATACTTATTTTTTCGGCTTTTACAATATGCACATCACAGTTTGACGTTATACATTATATAAACTGTATTTCTTATCTGTATTACCAATTAAGTAACAGGAAATAAATCTTTATTATAGGTTATAATGCATTTATTTACTCAACTTGTTTTGACGTATTATGCGTTTAGCCAATATCTTTTAATTCTATACTATATTAAAATGGCTTATAAAGCATTTGGCCCCTCCCCCGGAATAAAAGTCTGGTAGCGCCCTTGTTCTAGAACATCCTAGAAATTACATAACGCTTATAAAATATTATGTTTGGCCACGAGTTGGCAGTTTTTCGGCTGTAGTTATATTGTAAGCTTTGAATTAATGTGAATCCTGCGATTGCTTGACCAATGACCATACAACTTGAGATTGTGTAATTCAAATAAAATATGTAAATATGTCTACTTTTTATGAGAAATCGTTCAGGTGTAAATTGCTGCATTTGTGTGAGAGGGAAAAAACACACACACACACACTTTATTTTATTTATAAGATTCAGAATATTTTTTTAATTAATTATTTACAATCATGACTTGCAATGAATTTTAGTTATGCTTGAAGTCAGAAGATGGAGCTAAAATTTTGAAGAAGATTAAAAGTTCAGAAAAATATTGACATATGTCATAATATAATTAGTAAAGCGATGTATACTACAATATTTAATATGCTATGATAATTTCAATATTATTTAGATATTTCAATATTATGTATAATAATTTCAATATTATTCACGATGTTTAATTGTTAAGCATTATTTTAATAAAATTTTTCTAATTTTGTTTGTTGTAACCGTTGCAGAAATCGTTTCAATTTGAAAAAAAATTTGGTCTTGAAAAAAAAACCTCAGAAATTTTTTTGTCCCACATGGGCATTTGAAAAATCGCAATCCTACCTTCAAGCATATCAATATCATGTTTAAGGTGAGGGGACCAAGACTGAATGCAATATTCTAAGTGAGGCCTAACATAAGAATTATATAATTTACAGATGACTTCCTTATTCTTATAACTAACATTCCTCTTTATAATACCTAACATTTTATTTGCTTTATTTCTAGCCTCTAAGCACTGCTTAGAAAATTTTAGAATACTACCAACTGTAATGCCAAGATCCCTTTCTTGTCTAACATCCTCCAACCAGTTCCCTTGCATCTCATAACTAAAGTTTTCATTATTTCTACCCATAGGCGTATGGGATGGCCGTTTTGATATAAAAAACATTACAATTTACAAAAATGAGAAAATTTTTCTACATTTCTAAATTTGCCCTACCAAAATGGATGACTTTCCATTTTTGAACATCGAATTCCATTTGCCATTTAATGCAATCGTTATGGTGTCCGCAATATACTTTTTATAATACGATACTATTTAAATATCGATCTTGCTAATGCTAAAATAAATTCCAATAATTCACAGGCCTGCGAATGAGAACTTTGTCAGAGTTTTCTTACTAATAACCGATTTTATATAATTCAACTACGCTGATTTCGAATAAGGTGTCCATTTTTTTCTATCACGTAAGGATTTTCTGTAAACTGGAAGGGAAAAACAACAAAAAATAAATATTATTTATTTCAATTTACATTAGGTACCTATTTCGCTTTGTTATACTAATTACAAATGAAAACAACTTTAAAAAGAAAGAAGACTATTAACGTCAATTACATATTCATCTTTATTCGTCCTGAGTTTTCTTGTGAGATCTATGCCTTTTAGTCTCGAATGTACGTACACGCTGTTCCTTTTCTTTTATGTAATATTTCTGGAGTATCCCGTTTCAACATCCAGCAGTAATCAGCCATCATGCTGATGTCCCACCTTCCCTGATATCTCTTCTCCATTTCTTTGATGTCTTGGTGAAACTGTTCTCCTTGTTCTTCGCTGAGTGCTCCGAGATTCTCTGGGAAGTAATGAAAGTGTGAATGTAAGAAATGTAATTTTAAACTCGTATTACAACCCAACTCTTTGAACTTATTTAGCATTTTGTTCACAATGTTTTAGTAATTTGGGTCGTTGTTGTTCGCCAAAAATTTGCTGATAACATCCTTGTGGTGCCGCGTTTGTTAGCGGGCTAAAGATAAAGTAAAGGCCAATTTGAGGCTTTATTCAACATAAACATAGCATAGATCTGAAACACAGAAAACAATAATTAGTAAAGACTTGTTACACAGAAAACAATAATTAGTAAAGACTCATTAAATTCCTCTCTTCTTTTATAATACGTGATCACAGAAAACAATAATTAGTAAAGACTTGTTACACAGAAAACAATAATTAGTAAAGACTCATTACATTCCTCTCTTCTTTTATAATACGTGATACATTGCACGGTAAGAAACAAAACGACAAGTTCAAGATATTTTGGAAGAAAGAAGTCTACAAGTTTAGACGTTGAGCTGGGTATCTGATTCGAGTGCTTTTCTCAGAGGGGGACTCGTCTCGGAGGTTACTGAACAGGTGGGCCTCTCTCGACTTCGACTGGAGTCGCTTCGACGGGAGCTGTTGGGACCGTGTGTCGGCGGATCTCAGCGGGTTCTGAGTCGTCCGTTAGCGGGGTGGAATTGATTGGCGGACTGGGTACGGGGGTTTCATAGTGATTCGTGTCATCCGTATTGCTACGTCCGCCGGTGCCAGGTCCCTGATGGATACGGTATCTTCTCTCCCATTCGGATGCCGTATAAACGCGTAGTTGGGTTTGCCTCAATTAACTCAACTTCCTCGACGAGGGGTCGTTCTTGGATCGGCGAATGAATTGGCGAAGGAGTACAGTTCCCGGAGAAGACAGCCACGTCGGTAGTGCAGAACCGGTAGAAGTACGCCGCGGGTGCGTGAATGGACGCTCGTGAGGAGTTTCGTTCGTGGCCGTACACAGCAGCGATCTAATCGAGTGCAGCGCGTCTGGTAGGACGGACTCCCATTGCGACATCGGCAACCCGCGATCTTCTATGGCTAGTTTGATGGTGTTCATGATGATTCCATTGTAACGTTCGCATTGCCCGTTTCCTTGGGGGTGATACGGCGTTGTGCGACTAGTCGCGATACCATGTTTAGTTAGGAACAGTTTTAGTTCCGAAGACATAAACGATGTCCCTCGATCTGTGTGGATGTAAGAGGGAGTTCCGAAGGTAGAAAATAACTCGGTGAGACGGGCGATAACGGTTGACGTGTTCGTATCACGGCACGGGAAGGCAAAAGGAAAGCGTGAATACTCGTCGATTACTGTTAGGATGTTAGGTCGCGAAGTTGCGCTCGGAAGCGGGCCTTTAAAGTCGATGTTAAGTCGGTCAAACGGGGACATGGCCCGTATTAAGTGACTAACTTCTGGTTTATAGTACTTTGGCTTACATTTAGCGCATGTTTGGCATTCCGACGTTACTCGTTTGATGTCATCCACTGAGAATGGTAGGTTCCTAGCTCACAAAATTAGTCATTCGGCGGACTCCTGGGTGTATCAGATTAACATGCAGCTGGGCGAGGGATATTCTTGGAGTAGCAGAGCAAAAGGATCGGTTCTCGGGGCCCGGTCTGTATTTTATTGTGAATGAGTAGCCGGCTAGTTCTACACACCAACGGAGAATCTTATCGTTCTTAATACGACCAGTAGCTTTTCCATCGAACATGAAAGATACGCTCCGCTGGTCGGTGACGACAGTAAAGTGTCGATAAGCTAAGAAGTGCTTCCACTTGCGAATGGATTCGATTACAGCGTATGCCTCCTTTTCAACGATGTGATGGCGACGTTCTGTGTTATTCAGAGCGCGAGAAAAGAACGCCACCGGGCGGCCGTTCTGGGTGAGGGTGGCTCCGATTGCTGAAGAGGAAGCGTCCGTCTCCACAGTGAACGGCAGTTCTTCATCGATTGAACCGACGACAGCTTTCGAGATATCATCTTTGAGTGTTTGGATCGTTGATACTTCCTCGCGAGTTAATGGGATGATGAAACGTTGAGCAGAGGTTTGATCTTGAGGGAATAGTTCTGAATCCATTAGCATAGTATGCGAATAGTCGATTACGCGTTGTAGAGACGACTTGTTGCGAGGAGTTTGAAGTTCTTGTAGTGGCCGGAGGCGTTCGGGATCGGGCCGCAATACGCCATGAGAGATAGAATATCCGAGCAGGTGCACTGATGTCATCGAAAGCTTGCATTTTTCCTTGTTTAGACTCAGATTTACTCGTTTAGCGGCTTCCCAGAAATGTCGAAGGTTCTCATCGTGCTCTTCCCAAGTGGTTCCGCAGATGGTGAGATCGTCGAGGTAGGCGTATGTTGATGATAAGTTGTTCGAGGATATGAATTCGTTCATGACGCGCTGGAAGGCCGCGGCTCCGTTAGTTACTCCCATAGGGATCCTTCTGAATTGGTATAGATTTCCGTCAGCCTCGAATGCTGTGAAAGGTCGTTCAGACGGATCGATTTCTACCTGGTAGTATGCGCTTGACAGATCAATTACGCTGTAGTATTTGTGTTGTGAGACTTTGTTGGCTATATCATCGATTCGCGGAAGAGGATATGCATCTAGCATGGTAAATCGGTTGACGGTTTGAGAGAAATCGATTACCATGCGTTTTTTTTTTTGTTTCGGTAGATGTGATGACTACTTGAGCACGCCAGGGTGAGTTACTGGGTTCAATTATCTCATCCCTGAGTAGCTTTTCGATTTCTTTCCCAATGAAAATTTTGTCCTCAGAGCAAAATCGTCTGGACTTCGTGGCGATGGGACGACAATCGGCAGTTAAGTTGCCGAATAGTGGTGGGGCTGAAATTCTTGATCGAGTAAGGCCGCATATATGGAGTGCTGGCTCCGGACCTCCGAAATTGATGTTCAATTCCTTGTGTCTGATTAAGAATGGGGTACCGAGTATTATGTCAGCGCACAGATCCGACAAGACGGATAGTTCGAGCTTTTCGTAGTCGCGGTCTCCCATCGTAACCTTCACTGTACATCGACCTGAGATGGCTGCGGATAGATTAGGCGAAGCCATTGATACGACGCCCGAGTGCGGAAGAATGGGCAGCTCTAAGTGTTTGGCTAGATCCTCACGAATGAAGTTGTCCGAGCTGCCAGTATCCAACAAGGCGAGACACGAACGGCCGTTGACGAGGATATCGACTGTTGAGTTGGTAGGCATGGAGGAGCTACACGATAGAGTGGTACTAATGGTCGCTAATGCTGCGGCTGAATGAGACGCTGTGGTTTTATCCTGTTTTTGACGTGCCGAGGAAGTACTTGAGCGGCAGACTTTGGCCCAGTGGCCGGTCTTTTCACATTTCGCACAGATAGAATCCTTTGCCGGACACCTGCTTCGTGGGTGGCGTCGAGACCCGCAGAAGAAGCACAGAGCGGCTTTGTTGTCGAAATTCGTAGCGGCTGAAGAGTTTGGGAGATCGTCTCCTTGGACGCAGGCAGGCCGGGCAGAGTCAGTAGTCGGCGACGGTTCGTGGCGAGAGCCAGTGGCTGCAACAGCACCGTAATGAGTGAGGTACGATTCTGAGTTTTTCTGGGCCTGATCTAATGTTCGAGCCTGGACGATAGCCTTTTCCAGTGAGAGTGTGTCATTTTCGAGTAAGCGGGTGCGGATGGCGCTATCTCTAATTCCTCGGATGAAAGCGTCTCTCACAGATGAACTCCTGTTTTCGTCGGCGGAAACCGATTTGAAGTTGCAGTCATTGGCTAGTTGTTGAAGAATTTGCAAGTACTCATCGAGGGTTTCCTCGGGCTTTTGGTGACGGGTGGACAACAGGTGGCGAGCGCATACCTCGTTTGGCTTCTTGACGTAGGTGGCCTCTAAGGCTGCCATGGCATTCTCATAAGTAGAGCAGTCTTGAATGATATCAGCGACATCGGGGCCGATATGTATGAATAGAACCTCCAATTTATTGGGGTTGTGTTCGGCGATAGTACTCAAGAAATATTTGAATCCGCGCGACCATAATTTCCATAGTTTCCCAGCTTGGGGAGAATTCGGAGAAGTAATAAATTTATCCGGGCGAATCACCTTCTCCATGATATAGTAAGATTACTGGATGAATATTTGCTTGCTGTATCTGAAAGGCCGACTGAATGGCTGATTGAAATGTTGAATAAATTGTGGTGCCGCGTTTGTTAGCGGGCTAAAGATAAAGTAAAGGCCAATTTGAGGCTTTATTCAACATAAACATAGCATAGATCTGAAACACAGAAAACAATAATTAGTAAAGACTTGTTACACAGAAAACAATAATTAGTAAAGACTCATTACAATCCTTAAAAGCAATTCACGCTTCTTTTTCAAGATTGTTCATTGTTCTTTCAAAGTGTTCATCCAAAGTCAGTTTTCTAATCTGGGGACCAACGAAAATTCTTTCTTTCAATTTTGCTTCCGAAAGAGTTGGGAATTTACCACGCAGATACTTAAAACAATCTCCATCTTCGTCCAAGGCCTTAACAAATTGCTTTATGAAGCTCAATTTTATGTGAAGCGAAGGTAAAAGGACTTTCTTCATGTCAACCAAACTTTCACGTTGAATGTTTTTAGAACCAGGTGTCAGGTTGACTGTGTGTGGCCATTCCTTTTTTTATCCAGTGCTGAGTTCTTGCTCGACTATCCCATTCGGCATTCACACAAAAACATGGAAACTTCGTATAACCTGGTTGTTGACCTAACAACATACAAATCACTTTTAAATCTCCACAAAGTAGCCAACCGTGTTCTTTGTATTCAACCTTGGCTAGAAGACGCTCAAGATTTTCATACTTTTCCTTCACGTGAACCGAATGAGCCACAGGAACGGATGCATACAAGTTACCGTTGTGTTGTGAAGGAGGACGACTTTTAGACTTTTCTTTTGGAAGAATCAATGAAAAGTCTCCACTCATTTGGGTCATGGACTGCAGCGCCTAACTTAAGTATTAGTTCCGAAACATTGTTGCAATATACCAGTGAATTTTCATGAGAAAAATACTGGATAAATTCTTTTTCTCGATTTCTGTACCAGTAAAATGACGTCCCTGGAGAAAGCAAGTTCTTTTTACAAAATCTGGATCCCAAAATCTCTGAAGAATCCTTCGACACACACAAATCTCTTACCAAATCATTAAGTTCACTTTGTGTAAACAATTGGGGTTCACCAGATGTTTCGGTTTGAAAATAATCAATATTTGGTTTAGTAGGTACAGGTATACCAGGTCCATGAGCAACAGGTCTTACAGCAGACTGAGCCACGCACGTTACATGAACAAAAATAGCAGTCAATGCTGTGATTTCTAGACTCACGCCAGACCATTGGAATCCCAAAAGATAAAAAATCCTTTTTACCTTTACTCCACAGTCTAAGTTGTTCAACACAAACACTGCAAACTTTATGTGGAGTTCACGATTTGTCTTGATTCCCAAGTTTCATTCCGAAGTATGCATAGTACGCTTTCTTGACGAAGTCTGTAATATCTCGCCTTTGTTTTTTTCACAGTAAGTTTTCCACAAATATAACAGAAAATGTTGGGGCTATTTACACACCCTCTGGTTGCCATAGCGTCAAATAAACAAATTTCAGAAGAGAAATATAGTCACCGCGCACCTTTGAATAATAAAGAACTAAAACCTCGCACGCACTAGACAGACTGACTCATCTCGTGGCCGGCTTGTCAATCACTTATACACTTCTGGTGCGTTTCTCGAATGTTTTAGAAGACGCTATGACGTCATTCTGCTCTGGAAGCATTTGTAGGCAGTAGTTTTTCATCAAAATTTAATTGAGTCAATTTTAATGAAAATTACTTACATATGTAATACGAAATATGACATTGTGAAAAACCTGTACGTGTGGCGAAAAATTAATATTATTTTCAGAATCAGCGTACAAAAAGTACTATATAAGTGATAAAATATTTCGGACAACAAAACCATCGCAGGCCTGTGTCTAAGTGTGTAATCTATCTGTACAGGGTGAGTCAAAAGTCTGGAAACATAGGAACTATGTTTTTCAATGCAAATATACATATACAGTACAGTATATATTTGCATTGAAAATCAAAGTTCCTATGTTTCCAGACTTTTGACTCACCCTGTATATAAAATAATAAAAATCTCTCTAACCTCGTTGCTATTCCGTGCGTTGGTCTCTCTTCACACGAAGGTCAAGCTGGTGGCACTGCCTCTAGGTTCTGGCTTGGTGGAGGAGCGAGTTGCTTTCTTGCGCTCTCCACCGTACATAGCCAGGTACACCCGGCTCATCTGGTACCGTCCTGAGCCAGGCATCTAGTCTTCTCTTGAGGCCTTCAACTTTGACCGCTGTAACGTTTCTGAGGTACTTTGGAAGCTGGTTAAAAAGTCTTGGACCCCTGACAACCAAGCTATTTTCCTTCAGTGTTAAGGAGGTCCCTTGTCGGGCCTTTAATTTGGGAACACTACACATTTTGCCTTTCCTATTTTCCAGTGTTGTCTGAATGGTAATTGGGTTTAGTTTGAGGTTTGGTACCAGTTTTTCGATCATTTTCCATATGTAGATTATAGTGTACCTCTCTTCTTCTTCTTCTTTCCAGAGAGTACAAATTTAGTTTACGCAGTCTTTCCCAGTAGTTGAGCTCTTTGCAGCCATCAATCTTTGCTGTGAAATGCCTTTGCGTTTCTTCTAGTCTATTAGTTTCTTCCTTTTTATATGGGGACGTTAAGATTGAGCAGTATTCAAGTTTTGCTCTAATTAGTGTTTTTAGCAGGAGAATCATTAGTTCATTACTGTCTTGTTCCTTCGTTTGAATGTTCATAGTACCTGTCCCGCAACTCTTTTTGCTTTGTTTATCGCTATCTGATTTTCTGTTTTGAATTTCGCATCATCGGTCATTATTACCCCCAGATCGATCGCTTTCGTGCTTCTCTGAATTTCCTGTCTACCTGGAGCATAATATGCAGTCTGTTTAAGTTCCTCTTTTCTACCATATCTCAAGAGCTGAAATTTCTCTGTGTTAAATGTCGTTGTCTTCTGATCATTTGTATATTTTGTTCGTGTCCCTCTGCAAGGCCTCCACTTCATTTACATCGCTGATTTTTCTGCTGATCTTTGTATCGTCTGCAAAGGATGTTACTATACTGTTGCTGTTTACTCCTCTATGTCTGTCAGCATGATAATGAACAGGAGTGGGGCCAGTACTGTGTCTTGTGGTACTGAGCTGCGTACTTCCGATTCTGATGATGATATACTTTGAATTTTGACGACCTGTAGACGTTCTCTGAGGAAGTTGTAGATCCATTTTCCCACTTTGCCTGTTATTCCCATATATTTCATTTTATGTACTATTATACCGTGATCACATTTGTCGAAAGCTTTAATAGCAAAATCCGTGTATATGACATCGTAGTTGTCATTGCCTTCCCGTGCATCTAGGATATTGTTGTAGCGTTCTATTAGTTGTGATCATGGGCGTACGAGATAAGTAGTCTCTTGGGGGTCCAGGTGTTTGGACCTGACAAGAAAGATGTTGCTCAGAGCTTCAGACCGACATTTCCATAACTTAAAAATTTTTTTGAGCTAGCACATTAGCGTCTGCAGGAACTATCGGATAGTTGGCAACTATCGTAAGAATCTCATTTTGGATAAAAGGAGACATCCACTGAGAATGGCGTTGAAGAAAGGTAGAAAATTTATCTTTGAGCCACGGCACATCCTTACAACGCAAGCTCAACAATTCTAAAAATGTTTCCGTACTGTAAGTTACTAGACTCTCCGAGATTCCCTTTGTTTTCTTAATGGCCCCTCAGTGCCACATTTTGTTTGCAAGGAAAATTAAGGTCTCAATGATTTTGGTCAAGTAAACTCGGTTTTGCTGCACTTCTTCCTCACGTTGTTTCATCAACTGCACATGAATTCCACTTTGGCGAAGATTTTGTGCCTCTGAGGATAACCATGCTAGCATATGATTTCCATGATGTATACTTTTTGCATGTTTCTCAAGTCTGTGCGTAGCACTCCATTTATTGAAAATAAAAGGCTTTTGACTTTTAGGGCCAAACTTATTACATGCATAACAAGATGCTTTGTCCTTTTCTATGTCGTATTCAATCCAGTGATAATCATTGTACCACTTCATTTTAAACCTTCTGTTATGACCGGAGATGACTGTAATTGGATCTTGTTTTAAGATCGGTTGCCTTGGACCTTCTGGCCCGGTGAGTACTGTGGAACTAGAAGCATTTGGTGCCACATAAATTTTCTCTTGTCTGATGTGGGTTTCTTCTTTGTCGTCATTCTCCTCCTCTCTCTCCTTATCCTCTCCATCATCTACCTCTTCCTTTTCTTCATCACTGCACGATGCTTTTTCTTTATTAAGTGCTTTTTTTTTCTTTCATTTTCTTCTTTCACCTTGTCTGCTTTTCCCTTCCAGCAACTGTTCAGCTCCTTTTGTTATTGGAGATTCCTCAGAGTCAGAGATACCAACACCAACATCATCAACATGTGCTGCTTTTCTTGGAAGTTTTGCCTCAGTATGAAAAAAACTTGAAATCTTTGACTGAGATTGTGGCAGCACACAGACAATATCAGGAGTTCTCCCAGACAATATCAAACTTTGATGATGTTTATTCATGTCTAACTTTGAAATCACTGGAAAAAATTTCATTGCATGCAACAAATTTGACTTTGTACCTGCTGCTACGTTGTCGCTTTCGTAAGTTAATTTTTTAAGACATTTTGTTTTCCAACTAAACGCCATAAAAGTAAATCTGAAATAAAAAATAAGGAAGATTATTTAACGTGATTGGAAAAGTAAAAGCGATAATGCAAGCTATGCAACAAAACTAGTTTTTCATCAAGTATGAGAAGAATACAGTAATATAAATTATAATGATGCTATTATGTAAATTACTCTTCAGTTTTATGTATTTAAAATCAGAGGCATACAAGACAAGACAACTGTACAGGTGTATACAACCATACAGGTGGTCAAATAAAATTAATTTGTAAAATAATTTCAGTTCACACTTTTGCCTTCTAATCCTGTTTTCCTCACTTTTTAATTTTTCTCTCATTGACATGATGTGATGGACCCGACAAAGTGAGGCAAAATGAACCCGACACAAAGGTTGACTGGGGGCCTCCTCCGCCCACGGTTGTGATAGGCATGATCTACCTGATCGGAATCCGTACTGATTTTCGTTGAATCTTTCAGGTGTCTCCAAGAAATCGTAAATTTTCTCTCTAACTATTCTTTCAAACACTTTGGTGAGGTGGGACGTCAATGACACTGATCTATAGTTCTTTGCTTGAGATCTATCCCCTCCTTTATATATAGGGACAATGTTTGCTCTTTTAAAGATGCTCGGTATTTCCCCAGTGTCTAGGGATCTTCTCCATATCCAGTATAAGGGTGTAGCTATTTCATTTTTACAGTTTTTAATTAATAATGCGTTCCATTTGTTCGGATCTGCAGCTGAATGTGGTTTCATTTGTCCGATAGCTCTTGCTACATCTTCTCGGGTAAAATCACAGTCTGTTATACACTCTCCTTGCAATTTCTATTCTAAGAATGCATCTACGTCAGGTATCGCTTTGCCACTTTTTGGGGTGCTGAAAACTGATTCATACTGGGCTCTCAGTGTTTCAATTTCCTTTGGATCGTCGGTTAGTTCATTATTTATCTTCCTTAATGGCCCAATAGCGGCGCGCGTTTTTGTTTTCCTTTTCGCATAACTATAGAAGTATTTTGGATTTTTCTTTATTGCTTCTACCGCCTTTTTCTCTTCCCTCTCTGTATGGTCCTTCAAAATTGAAGCTCATAAAGGTTTACTTGCGATCGACCATGGGAAACGACAGGCTTTCTTCGCAAGCGATCCTTTCAGTTGAGAATGATGTGGCTCACAGACCAGACCTGTCACACGCTATATCAGATTTTGCGGCGGCAAAGGCACGAAAAGTGAACGTTTGAATAATTTGTTGTTTTCTTTTATGTATAAAATAAAGTTTTTGTTTTTACATAGGGCAGGGGGCGCCGAATACAAAGTTCATACAGGCCACAGTTTAACACTTAAACTTCTTTGAACTTGAAGTAAGCTGCAAGAAAAATGAAATATCCAACATTTCACAATTAAACAAGTGAAATAAATAAATGATGCAAACGCACAAGCAAAAATGAAGTGATTCCAAAGCTTTTCGTGGAAGGCAGTCCCCGAGATACGAATGTCCGATTTACAAACACCCGCATTTACGAACGAACTCCCACAAAATAGTATTGATTTTTTTTCTATCCCACATGCGAATGTTCGTTCGTAGTTCCGAAAAAGTGCTTGTTTTTCATTCCATGTTACTTTATTTTATGTTTTATTAACTATATTTATTTCAGAATACAATATTTATTACAGGCAGGTACAGGTATTTACGATAACATCATGCGAATGTACCACTGCCCTCGCTTTATGAGACTTCTCTTAATGCGATTTCGCTATTATGCGACTACTCTACTTCTACCACTCTCGTTTTGTTCGAGAAAAATTCGTATAAAGCGAGGACGACCCGTATTTCTTTATAATCCCGATTTACGAACATGTCAACTTACGAACAGGGTGCAAGAACGTAACCTGTTCTTAAGTCGGGGATTGCCTGTATTCAACAGTACATTTCATCGTGGAATGAAGGGAAGAGGCAAGAAACCGAAAATATATGCAGTATCTCTGTACAGCGTAAATAAAGTAGGAGTAACAAAATATAAATAAGTATCAATTAAAGTAGAAGGGTATTTTAACAAGATGTGGTCCATTTCATAAATGGTAAATGATTAGTTCTGGATTTAAAAATTCGGAGATACACAAATTCTCAAATTTGTGTATCTTCCAATGCACAAATTTTAATTAATTTGTGTATTTCCGAATTTTTAAACCCAGAAAAAAGGATTTGCCATTTGTAAAATAAACCACATCTTGTTAAAATACCTTTTTACTTAATACTTATTTTTTGTTAATCCTTCTACAGGGTGTTCGAAAAGTCCCGTCACCCTCTACAAAATGTATATATTGTAATACCAATTTTATTTTTGTGTTATTAATTGAATTTATGTGATTCATTGGCTTTTTTTTCCAGCCATTAGAAGTTGTGTGAACAATGGCAGACAAGTCCACTTACACTCTGGAGGAAAGGATAGTGATGAGCACATGGGCTCATGAAAGGTCACATACTGGCAAAACGATGCACGATATCCAGAATGATTTCAACACAAGATTCAATAAAGCTGCACCACCAACAAGACTATTACGCTGGGAGAAAAAGCCGTTTGAAACTGGCTCCATCAAGATAAACCACGGTCGGGAAGACCAACAACGCGAGCAGAACAACGTGAAGGCGTGATTGCATCGGTGGCTCGTTCACCGAAAAAATTACTTCGGAAACGATCACAAGAACTTGCAGTCCCTAATTTAAGGCGGGTCAAAACAAGTTTTTTGGCTTTTTTAAAAACGACACTATGTGAGGGTTTTTATTTGGGTTAACAAATAACAAAAAGTTGAGCTATGTGCGACCCCCTGTACCCCTCGCACATAGTCCCCCCTTTTTTCCCCACTCTTCAGGCTGAGATTTCACAATGAGCTTTGAACCTGTTCTGAACACCAATTTAAGATATGTTGAAAAGTTAGATCTTATTTGCCCTTGTTTAAATAAAATGGGTATCTTTATTTATGGATACTTTTTGTTTTATGCAGGGTTGCCAGATTGGCCACTTTATGACCAAATTTCACAAATTTGCAAAAAAGTCTGGCAACCCTAATTTTGAGTATTTTTTGCCAAAAAAATTATATTTTATTTTTGTTTCAGATTATTGATTAAGTGAAATTATTATTGATTATTGGTTCAAACTACTGGTTTTTAAGTTAAATTATTGGTTATTAAGTCAAATTAATCATGTCAAGAAAAAAGTCGTCAAATGCAGCCTTTGGACATCCTTCCGAGTTTCCAGCAGCTATGACACCAACAAAGGCACTACAACTTTGTGCGCGACGAGAAGAGGCTGAATCAAATAAATTGATTACTTTTAATGAATGTTGTAACAGTCGCAATAGACGTTGAAACCATATGGAGAACGTTCTCTTTCCCTACAATAAGTACTCATGGAATCTTTCAGAAAGTTGTTAGAGTGATAGAAGCAGCCTCAAAGTTGAACAAGGTTCCTATAAACCGAAGAGATGAGAGATGAACAAAAAGTTTTCGAGTATGATACTATGTTTGATGTATGTACCTGTGATGCTACGATAAAGGAATTGCTAGAAATGCCTGCCGGTTAGGGTGTACCATTTTTGGGTCATTTTCAAAAAGTCAAGGTCCAGGAGTCTAATGTTGTGCCAAATGATGTCCTAAACACGAATTTTACAGGCATTTTCTAATCCAACAAATTTTGAATCCCCCCCACCCCCCCTTGAAATTTTGCGCATCCCCTTTTCCTAAAAAACCCATATATCTCAAACACTATCAACTTTATCGAAAAATGTTAGAATAAAAATGATTTAGAATCAAAAGTTCTATTAGAAAAGTTCATCAAAATAGAAATTTACTTAATTTTGAAAATTTTCATTTATTTTTTAAAAATTTAAATTAAAATTTTTTTTTGCTTGCAGTGCCTTCTTCTCAAATAAGGTGTTACCGCCACCTTTGAAGCATCACCCCAATGCAGCTTCGCGGCGATGGGCTTTGTATTTGCTAGTTATAATGCAAATCATAATTAGTTTTTATTATAACTAGCCTATACAAAGTGAGGACAACCTCAAAACTATTATATATAAAATAAAGCTAAAAATTAACACTTTATCTATAGTTGTGAGGTCCCATCGTTTTTTTTTTCCTTTATTCAACACTTTCCTCAAAAAAATAGAAAGAAATAAGTTTCCTAATTAGAAATCATTGATAAGAGCTTTTTAAACATAAAAATAAGAAAAGACAATTTATGGTATATTTAATAACAAAAAAAAATCAGCCTCTTCTAAATTAAAACAATCTCTGCAAATAAAAATACCTAATCTATCTGTTAATGAACTATTCTTTACTGAGTTTCATTCTTTTAAGAGTCCCTTTACTAGGATCAGGAATTAGTCTTCTATTCTCTTCCACAATTTGCAAAAGACCTTGAAATTCTTCTTCATTTTAACATTTGTCATGAAAGTCTTGAACCAGCTTGATTCCTCTTTCAGCGGTATCATTGACTACTCTAATAAATGAAAGAATGTTTTTTAGTTTGTTGTAGTCATCGACCTCTTCCCATGTTGATGCTGGTTTCTTTATCCATGAGTCTGGTTTTGACCCACAGCATTGAAATAAATGCCATGAAATTGGACCTACTAGCTGATGAAGCTTTGTGTCTTCCTTTAAAATGGGGAAAACAGGTTGCCCACATACATAATTTTCTGGAACTGGATATTTGTTTAAGGATTTTGCGATCTTATCTTTTTCATCATTACTTAGCGATCCAAAGAAACTCAAAGGGACCACTTCCTCCGTCAAATACCAGTAATGATTGGCAAAAGATTTCAAAGCAGCATTTGCAACTTCCCTATCTTCCTTCTTGTAATTCACCAAATCATGATAAAACTTCAGATCATTAGCTGGACTATCTAGTGAATTAGAACATAAAAGCCAGTATTTTCCATAAATTAATGCATTAAATAGACACATTCTCTTTAATTTCTTAATCAATGATTCATCATATGATGCTTGGTGGGCAAAAGCATACATTTTATTTGTATACAAAATCATTGCCATCCACCTGGCACGGTGCATTGCACCAGGTTTCCGCCAATGACTGTTTTCTCTGGAAACCTCTCCTAAAAGCATTAAAGTTGTTTCAGCAACTTCCTTATAGTCATCACGTGGAAAGCAGTCAGATTTTCTTAAACATTGGGTCATAAATTCTACACATTCTTCCTTTAGGCCTCTTTGATACCTTGATTTAACATCAAGAACATTGTATGTAGATTTCGTATTAATTTTCTTCCATTTAGACTCGCGAAATTCTTTGAATAACTCAGGAGATTTACTTGGGCCAAAAATGGTTTCATACACAGCACACAAAACTCTTTCAGCCACATGATGGCGGCATGCTAATCAAATCAATTTCTTTTGCAAAAGTTCTTCAAGTAACTTACAGGAACCTTTCATCCATCCTGAATTGGATGCAGTGGTATCAAATGATACTCCAAAGACATTTTGCTTCAAGTTCCATTTTTCAATACTTTGAAATACAGAAGTGGCTTGAGACAATCCAGTGGAATCATCTATTATAGAAACTGATAAAAGTTTTTCTACATTTGGGTATCCAGTAACAAGTATTGCAAGGCGGTCTTCTTGTTCTGAACATGATTTAGTAAGCAGCTTGCTATCCCAATGTACTAGGCAGTGATCAGGAGGAGTAAAATCCTTGATGCAAGTTTCATATTTTCGTTTTCTTGTCTTTCGAGCGGCTCTTGCAGATGTGGTCCTGGAGAGAGACAGTTTTTCAATATCCTTGCCACACCTAATGGCTACTGCAGCAGCAAAAACAGTCCGTTGTCCAATAGAGAGATTAAGTCTGTCTGCAGTGGAGGAAACCAATGGCGAGGCAAGAATATTTTTGGGGCTGGAAGCATTTGAAGGTCCTGCTGTAGGTTCTGTCGGAAACTCTTCATAGCTGTCTGTCTCAGAACTGGTCGTGCTAGAAAGAAGGGTCTCTGATGTTCTGGCTGTAGCACTCACTTGCTTCACTGATTTATGTTTCTCTTTGCGTTTCTTCTCTTTCTCTAATCTAATGTACTTGCGCTGTACTTTTGATGCATAATCTGCATCTAGCAAACCTAAACATGTTTCTCGTTTTGTTCTTTGATCTTCTAAGAATGAAATATCATATGCTTTCTGAGGCTCAGTTCTCATGTGGTCTTTTTGGATTAATTCAACGGCATTTTGAGAAGAGATGTCAAAAAGGGAATCCATAATTTTCATGAAATTAGAGAGTTCATTTTCAAAGCTTGCTCTTTTTTTGTGCTTGATTAAATTATTATGCATTCTTCTAGATTTAACAGCATCTTCCTGCCTTTAGGGTTTTTACTAATATTTATAGTAGGAATGCATGCTTTTTGCCATATTATTAGTAGCTTCTGTAGAACTTCATTAGCAGTAGAATCTTTTGTAACTTTTGGACCCTTATACTGCATTCTCCGTAAATAAATAAAATGGCTTAGAACATCTTTATTGGATGGTAAAACAATTTTAGATGAACTCATAATATCAGCCTGCAAGCGACCAAGAATAAAGTCATGCTGTTTTGTAGCTGTTTGACTCATTTTTTATTTATTTTTCAAATAAAGCAGTCTGAAAAGAAGCAATGAGTAAAAACAATGCTTGTTTATTAAAATTCAATGTAAAAAAAGATTTTTAAATTTGGATTATACTCACAATATACTCATAAATAATGTAACTTAAGCACCTTATTTTATACTAATACAATAAGGTGCTCTTGGACAAAAGAAAATGAAAATTTTCAAAATTACGTAAATTTCTATCTTAATGAACTTTTCTAATAGAACGTTTGATTCTAAATCATTTTTACTCTAACATTTTTCGATAAAGTTGATAGTATTTTAGATATATGGGGTTTTTAGGAAAAGGGGATGGGCAAAATTTCAAGGGGGGTTGGGGGATTCAAAATTTGTTGGATTAGAAAATGCTTGTTAAATTCGTGTTTAGGACATCATTTGGCACAACATTAGACTCCTGGACCTTGACTTTTTGAAAATGACCCAAAAATGGTACACCCTACTGCCGGTGCAAGGATAAAATAACAATTGCTGAGTGGGATTCTTTTGTAGGACAAAAGCAAAGATTAAACCAACTGGGGCCAATTGATAGTGTCAAAAAGAGACCAGGTTCTTAATTAATTTATGATTAGAATTTGAGAATTCCACTTAGTGGTTAGGATGAAGAAAATATACAAAAAGAAATTTAAATTATATTTATAATGAAAACCAAGTTACTAAATTAAATGGGTATGACATCATATATATAATTAAACTATAAGGACATTAACTTAAATGAAGGGTTAAAGTGACTAAATGAAATGGACAAAAAATAAATGACAAAGATATAACTATGGGCAGGAAAGCTTATTGCTCAAGTTAGGAATCTTCGCCGATGTGGTAACGGAGAGTACCAGCATTCAGGAAGAACCTTTTCAAGAATAATACGAATTATGAATATAGGATATATACTAAAATTGAAGACATTTACATTACAAAAAAAAAAGAATCGCAATAATACAAATATTAAAACAACTTCTAAACAATATAATAAAAAATAAAAGTTATAAGACAAATCGGGCTGTACTCACCAGGAGATAATGTATCTCTAACAGAAATGAGGTTAGAGACGACTTGTCATACAAATCACATCGCTTTTTAGGAAACGAACGTATGAACACATTCTGATCGTTTAGAAAGGGTCAATGTGGGTGTAGAATTGTAATTTTATAAGGAGTAATCCTAATCAAGAAGAGTATCTTCTTGACAAATAGAAAAGCTGCTTTGATGAGGAAAAGGTCCATTGCTAGAGCTCAAAAAGAACACGAACGCCGAATGAGATCACAAGCAGAATTGACTGGCGCTATCAGAGTTGTCCCTTCAACATCACAGGAATCACAGGATGCAGCCGGTGCTGAGAGCATGGAGGTAGAGACCGACCAAGAGGATGAAGACTTCGTGCCTGATATAGAGTTAATAAAGAATGAGCAGAACAAATATACCTATGAAGAGTTGGCAGTGACTGCAGATCGTTGAAGAGTGAGTTGCAGGGCTGGATCAGGGCAACATGATTGATAGAAAGAAGCTGGAGAGGGAAAGAGCACGAGTAGGTAAAAAATTGAGTACCAGGGTTAAATCGGAGAATATAGGAATAGAATGCATTGGCTTTGATGGGAGAAGAGATGACACATTAACGAAGGAAGGCAAGATCAAAGAAGAGCACTACGTCATTGTTAAAGAGCCTGGAAATATCTATATACTCGTAGATCATGTAACACCTGATCATGGAAATGCTCGTTGTGTAGCAGAAGAGCTGATTACTGTAATAGTGGATTCAGAAGGTTCAGACACTCTAAAAGCTTTACTATGTGATGGCACTGCTGTGAACACTGGAAGAATGAGTAATAAAGCTTGTTGAAATCTATCTGAATAGGTCTGTTCAGTGGCTGGTATGTCTTCTTCATATGAACGAACTACCATTCAGGCACGTCTACGAGGGAATAGATGGAAAAACAACAGGCCCAAGTACTTTCAAGGGCTCACTTGGAAATAAATTGAAAACTGATCTAACAAAACTGGAAGTGGTTCCTTTTTCTCCTGTTAAAGGAAACATTCATGAAATTCCATCTGATGTTGTTAATGCTTTAAGCAGTGACCAAAATTATCTCTACAGTATGTGTGTTAGAAAATCTAGAAGAGGAGGAGGAGACATTGTTGTCCCAAGGCGATATGATGACTAAGCTGATTGATGCAGCATTGCTTGTATATATTAAGTTAATGTGTGTGTATATATCCATCTCATAAATGTAAGGTTTGTGAAAAATTCACTTAATTTAGAACTAGCATTTTTGGGCTCTTGTGGCATCATTGTTTGGGCACTCTTGTGATAACATTTTTTGGGGCATTGGCACGTCCTTTCTACTCGTTTGTTGAATGCGGCATTTACAGGGCGTGGTCTTATAGAGAGCTCTTTTGCAATTCAGTTTGGTTTAGATACGAGATTGTTGCATCGTGCAGGTTGTGTTGTTGTTGCAAGGTTTAGGAAGACCATAAATAGTGCCCCTTTCGTTTTTTTTCTTAATTTTATGCAACTGAGGCCTAAAGTAGGCCCATATCGAGTCAGCAACCCTGAGGTAGGACCTAATAGGACCTCCAAATCCGTAAGTTTGTGTTAGTCTCGCTTAACTTAGGCTATAAGTTAAAGTAGCCCCTCAGAGCTTGGCTGTTCAAGGCTCAGCTGGGATTCTGAACCCAACAAAAATAAATAAAAATAACAATGTTCCTAGTGTTTAATCTGGAAAGGTCTCCAAAGATCTCGCAGAAAGATCTGGTCCAATTCATCATGCTCGTTGGCTAACTAGAGCAAATAGAATTCTTAGGAAACCCGGAAATTTGTACGCCAACATTTGTACGACGGAAATTTATACGCCAGAACATTTATACGACTGGAAATTTATACGCCAAGCGTTTGTACGACGGTAATTTATATGTTATACGCAAGAAATTCATGATCAGTTAATAAAATTGAATTTGAAACTAGGTAAGTTAAAATACAAATTATCACATTACATATTACAATAATTAAATGCATAATTGAAACGATTTCAGCTTATCAATTTAAGAGAAAATGTAACTAGCGATATACAGAACGAGTCATTTAAAAAATTGGAGAACAAATCTTCCGAGTTTTTTCTCATTAATCTCCAGGCCTAACCTAACCTAACCACCTGTACCTATTCAATAACCATTTACCTACCTGTTAATCCTTTAATGCGCTGTGATACATGATAAAATTTAAAATTCTTCAAATTGAAATTATTTTCAAAATATTTAAATGTTTACTTTTATTTATTTATTTTTTTTGCACCTGTGCTTATGTTTATATAAAAAAATGAAGTCACGGTTATTATCATGGGTAGATCGCATACTTGAGTCAAAAAAGTCCGGTAGAGCGCATACTTAAATTACCGTCGTACAAATGTCCGTCGTATAAATTTCCAGTCGTATAAATGTTCTGGCGTATAAATTTCCGTCGTACAAATGTTGACGTACAAATTTCCGCACGCGAATTCTTATACTCTATTTGTCAACACCAAATCCAACCCAAGATCTAGAAGAAATTATTATGCTATCTTATGCTCCAGGATGGTTTTGGGTTAAGTCACATCCACTGGCATCTGACGGATCATCTAACTTTTGGTACTTAGCGTATCTGCTGCGTGACTTGAAGGAGAAATACAGATTGATCATGGAACCGGTGTTTCAGAATAACTCGTACTTTGCGAGCCCCGAAAACATTCTACTATCGATGATAACAGACTCAAGAAGAGAAGTTAGAGAGGTTGCAATCCAGAGAATCATTCTCTCAAGACCTACATTTTTTGTATCAAGAAACTTTGACCTACCTCGAACTCTAAATTTTGATTCTTCAGACTGGCAGATAACCTCTTTCTGATTGGTAGAAAGAGGTAATTTATCCGCCTCCACTTCTGAGAAACTTTAGCAATAAGGAACTTTTGCTAGCAAGACAAGAACCACTCAAAATACCAGCCTTTCCTTGTCACAGTCAAGGAGTAGAAAGCGCTGTGAATCTAGTCACGAATGCATCTGATGTATGAATTGGCTACGAAAATCGCCAAAAATATATTCTTAATTAACCTACTGGAATCACGGCAAAGATTGCCTAAATTTGAATGGAAAGGACATTGGAATAAATAAACATGCAGTGTTACTTTCAAAATAGCACTTCATTAGGTAATGTTTTTCTTTTTCTTGTAGAAAAGTTCTGTTGTTTAATTTCTCAAAAATGTTATGGAATTCATTAATTTGTTCCTTATTTTTATCTTAATATGTAGTATACGTATACTCAAAAACATGTAAAAATGTCATTTTCTTTGAGTTTGAATAAAAAAAATAAGAAAACACGAGTTTAAACACAGCTGAGACATTTTTATCTGAGGTTTTACTGAAAAGTGTACATTTTGGAATATTGAAACTAAAAACCGAAAATTTGTGCCGGGTAGGAGACTTAAGATACGCGAAATATTTTACTGGGTGGCTACTGTGACCCATACGAAACCCACACACTGTGTCACTTTTGAATACAAAATATCAACCCGCCCTAGACTCCCCATTGCTACAATGAAAGATCACATGACAAAAGATCTCGGTATGAAACATAATCCTTTGTTACGAAAATGATGGTGGACACAGATATTCTTGATTAGTAACTGTATTTACTATAATTAGAGTAATTGTTGCTAGTGACTTGTTTCTTAAATTACACCTACCACATATAAATACAATTAATCACAAAAATAAAATTGGTATTACAATATGTACATTTTGTAGGGGGTGACGGGACTTTCCGAACACCCTCTACTTTGTTTACGCTGTACAGCTCTTTGTGTGGGTGCACACACATTTCTACATTACTGTACAGTCTTTACAGCCACACCTACACTTTTCCTCGTAAGTGTATATATTGTAATGTATATGGTTGTAAATTTTGACTTGGTCCGCAATCGATATGGACCGTGACTTGATGGATACCGTAATGAAATTGACTGGATTCTTTGGATCTGATATATTTGCATGTCCGTTATAAATAGATATAGAGTATAACATTTGTGGATAGTAGTCTATTATGACTTGATCCTCTGGATCCAGAGATTCTATCTTTAGTTTTAAATCGATAATTAGTTAGTTTTAAATTGATAATTATTTAGTTTCGTAAAAATTGGTCGTTGCCAATTTACCGGCGGCTTTTACATAAATTTCTTATGTTCTTGTGGTTCGGAACCCACGTAAAATTGTAGGTCCCCTCCGCCACCACGGAGGACATGCACAATACACGATTGCGAACACAGTTAGGTAGACCAGCCATGAGTGGATCCTAGGGTCTTTGTTGGTCTGAAACATTATAACATTATAACATTACTAATAACTTGTATGTTCACTTTTATTCTGACCATCACCACTCGATAAAAACATTAAATTTTTTTCTGTTTCTCAGATCAGTCCTGAATTTTTAGATTCTGATTTCTGCAATATTATGACATTGGTATTAAAGTACGTTATCTTACTCCATTTCTTGAAAACTGTTTAAGCAAAGCTAAAAAAGAAGTGGTATAGTAGTATAATTCAAAAGGAATATGATAATAAAAAGATCCTTTGTCTCCCGTACGAAATAAATTTTAAACATCTCCCAACCTCACTTAAAACAGCTGGAAGTGACGTACCCTTTGAGTATAAAAATATTTAAATCTCGCCGAATAAAGAACATCCCAGCTAATGCAGCTGCCCATGTCTACTCGATGAGATGTAAAAATGCGACTCCCTTTAGAGGATTACTTCCCATTCGATGTCACCCCCATTCTCATCCGTAGTCCGCAAATGCAAATACACAAAAGTGAAAAATCCACATTTGAGAAAAGGGTTTCTTGATTTGAGAAACAATGTTATTACATTGCCACTCGCGGAAAAAGCGCCAAATGGGAATGGCTATTTTCTAACTTAACTTAACTTAATTTAATTTACTTTACTTTAATCTAATCTAACCCGGACCAAAGTGGAAAAGTTGTGAATGAGAATGGCATGAACTGGGAATAACCGTTTTGAAAATGCCTCGTTTGAAATCTCACACTTGGGTGTGGAATGAAATGGGAATGACGTTGAGTGAGAGTTAACTATTTACAGAGGTCAAACTGGAAAAACTTTAGACATCAAATTAAACAGCATAAATTTTCGTGTTGGGCAGCAGATAATTCTAATAAATTGTTTAATAATATATATATAACTGATATAATACAATTATGTGAGATGGTTCTAAAATTTTTGTTACAAGACATAACTGAAAGAAACATTGTAGAATGTACATTCATACTAGTATACTTTATAATTTCACTGACAGTTCGGGAACGTATAAAATGCATTACATCTTGTTAAAATACCTTCTTCCTTTAATTAGTACTTGTTAATATTCTTTCTAACTTTAAATTAAAGAGAGCATGGAAATGAGACTGAATAATACGTTTTGGATCACCAAATGTTTCTCTGAAAAGCTTAATGGCTTCCGTATAATTCGCATCCATGGTAGTAAATCCGTCTAATAATTCTAGCGGTTCCGATTTCACTTGTCCCATTAAATAATTGAATTTCTGAGCATCAGAAATATCGGTTTTTGAGTGGACAAAACTATTAAAGATGTCCCAAAAGCAAGGTTGGCAAAAAACTGGGTTTTATTGAAAAACCCAACCCACCTGGGTTTTATCGGGTATTTTCGGGTTTTATTGTTTTTTTCCGGTTTTTTTCGAATTTTCTATAGCTAATATAAGAAAAGTGTATAATAAAATTAAAAAACTGGACTTTAAAATTTTTTGTGCTTATTTTTTTTTTTTTTCTTTCTCTGATTTACCGCCGATTCGTACCTAAAAGGAGCGGTACATATCTCGGCGAGGCGGTGAGTGGGTGATGTTACTGTGTTGTGGGTGGTAGACTAGGGGAGTGAGTAAGGGTCAGTCGCTGGATAGTGGGTAGGAGGGGTACGGTTGTACCGGACGGGAAGTGGCAAGCAGGGAGGTAAGGCCTTCATAATTTGCGAATATTCCTCGACAGTTCCAATGGACTATTGTGGTTTTTGGGGGATCTATTAGTTGATAAAGGGGGATGGGTAAAGGTGTAGGTGCTAGGAGGTTGGAGTATGAAGGGAGATCCGGAGTTCGCGAAATTGAAGGCTTGGTCGGGAGCATGGCTGGCTATCTACCGTTCACCAGGGAAGGAATCGGTCGGCCTGTCGAACCCCGCGGAGGTGGCGGGATCGAGTCGGCCGAGCGAGACCGGAAGCGTGGATCACGGCAGGCAGAGGAACATCGTGGGCTGAGAGGGTCGGATGTACTGTGACGGGCTTCTATGGTCGGACCAGGAGGGGGCACGGTAGCCCCAAAAGTGGCGCTACCCCGCCTGTCCGGGGTTCATGGCGGACTCGAGTTGGTGATAAGGGGTACCAAAAGGACCGGGCGGGTGGGAGGGAGGGCGTACACCGGGTAGCTGACAAGGAGGGGGCCGGGGATGTTGGGGGAGTAGGTACGATGGGGGTGGAAGGAAGTGAATCAGAGTAGTCTCGTGGAGGGGTGGAGAAAATGGCACCAGGAGGCAAGGGCAGATCCAGAAGACTCGTGGGCATGGGCGCGGCCGAGCTTTCCTCGGTCACACCGTGCAGCTGCGCCAGGGCCGCATCCACCGGATCCTCGGGGGAGAGGATATTGTTCGGATTGGGTCCCGTCGTCCGAGGCGGGTCGTGGATCTCAGCCACTATTGTCAGGGTCTGTGGGGGTAGAGTGGTGGGACTTCTGCGATGGGGAGAGATGGACATAGTAGACGTGGTGGGCGGAGTGAGGATCCGAGCCGTCTTCTTGGTCCGAGGGGAAGAGGGAGAGAGACGTTGGAAGGCCGGAGGGTTCGGTGACACGCTCCGGCGTCTCCGCCTCGACGGCTTGCTCCGGGCGGCAGGTTCGGGCGTGTGCAGGAGGTACTGGGAAGGCGGGGTTTGAGGTGGATGGGACCTGGGTGTCCTGGTCCCAGACACCTGGGGGATTCGTGGCAGGTAAGGTGTGGGAAGAAGAGGAATGGTGGGGGGACAGGAAACCGTCGGGCCCTGCGAGGGTTTTCTTTGAGGGGAACAGGGAGCAGTGGCTTGGGGGGGTTTCGGCAGCAGGCCAGGGCGGCATGCCGAGATGATAGAGCCGAGAGCAGCGGCATAGGACACCCCCGGCCTCACCTCCCGACTCCGCACCCTGTCGCGTGCCTCACGGGGGCTAAGGAAGTCCGTCACCTGTAGGCCTCGGACCTCCTTCCCGAACCTGAAGAAAAGGCATTCTCGGGATGAAGAGGGGTGTGCGCCTTCACAGTTGGAGCATTTGGGTGTGTTGGGGCACCTGTCAGGGTGAGCGAGTCGTCCACAGTGTACACATAATTGATGCGGCTGTCGACAAGCGGAGCTAACGTATCCGAATTTATTGCATTTGAAGCAACGGGTCGGGTCTGGGACGTATGGGCGGATAGAAAACTCGCATGAGGCGCGGTCTCCCATACCTCATACAATGCGGCCGGGGGGGATTAGTGTGTTGAAAGTAAGGAGCAGACGTGGGGTGGGGGAGGGGGTGCCTCCCTGTCGGGATGTGAAACGATAGATCTTAGAGACTCCTTGGGGTGCGAGGTCCTCCAGGAGCTCGTTCACTGCGACCGACAATAGGCGGGTGGCGTAAATAGTGCCCTGACTCTGGTTCAGGCGAGGGTGTGGGGAAACGGACACCGAGCATCCAAGGACCTCAGTGACGGAGAGTAGGGCTTTCGTCTCTGCGGCTGAGCGTGATTTTACGAGGAGGGAGCCATCCCTCTGTGGTCGTACGTCATAGCGGCTGGAGTTGCTGTGGGTTCGGATCACCTGGAACGTCCGTTCAGAGTTGTTCGGGAGGGACCCAGATGTAGGCCGAATCACCAGGAATTTGTGGATACTTGGGAGGGAGAGGGAGGCGGTAGAATCGAAATGGACTGGGATATTCAACGGTCGATAGGACGGCCGTGAATGCCGGCTCCCCCGTCCGCCGCGAGGCTCTCTCCGTGGGGAGGTGGGCTGACGGCGGGTGAGGGGGGCATATGGGGAGAGCAAGAAGCCGGGTTGTGGGGGCAAGTCCTCGGTGGAACTTGACTTGCCCGAAGGTGGCTGAAGTGGGCTGGGGCGAGACCCTGCTCCAGAGAGTGTAGGTCCAAGGGCGTAGTCGAGGGACGGACTGGGGTCGGCAACGGAAAAGGAGAGTGCAAGCGTTCCGCTTCCACAGGGGGGTCAACCCCATTAGGTCGCGGTCTTCCAGTGGTAAAGGACTCGAGGGCCTGGTTGCCCACCACCCGTGTTGAGAGAAGGAACAGTCCGGGAATGAGAAGCAGTAGTCGTAAGCCGAGGGGGAGAAGTGTCCATAGCAAAACAAAAAAAAGAACTTCATCCCCCGCGCGCATCCAGCCACCACCGACTCCAACAAGGGAAAGGCGAAGTGTGGGCACACTTGGTCCCACCGCCGATAGATGTCACGCAGGGAAGATACACCCGCACCCAGTCCCTGTGCCTGAAAGGCGGCCACTCTCATCCAACGCGCTGTGAAAAGTGGCAGGGACAGGGTTTGGGTTTGGTTGGAAAGCGACAAGGGTGCAGGGCAACCATCTCCCACACCCGAGGGCCAAGGAAAGGGTCTAAATCAAGGTCCAAAGAACAACGCCAAAAAAAACAGGGAGAGCCAGAAAGAATGGGTTAAAGGAGAAAGAAAGAAAAAGAAGCAGGAGATCAGCCGGGTCCCCAAACGGGCCCAATGGTCCACGAGGGCAGAGAAAGCCCTTACACCGAAGAAAGGTGTATTCCCACATTCGCCACAGAGGGACGCGCCCTATCGCTCCGGACAAAGCAAAGGGTTTTTGTGCTTATATACAGTATTTATTCACTGTTCTTGATAATGATTGTTGCTATTTTGTTACAGATACATATAGATGATTTTTTTTAAAAATATAATTTAGATATAACAGCTAAAGCTTAGTATTACCAGTATCTATACTGAATTATTTTTATTTAACACTTGTAATTTAAGAAACCATGCCATTTGTTGCTGGAAGTGGTAGGAAATCTTCTCATGAGTGGGCCGATGTCATACGAATTGAAGGAAGCTCAAAAGTGAAATTCAAACATTGTGAAATGGAATTAAGTTCTAAAATTGAGAGAATCAAAACACATTTACAAAAATGTATAAAGAGAAATGAAATTCCTCCAACTCATGATCAAGTTGCATTAAATATTTCATCTGAATCATCAGTTTCTGAACTATCATTTGATTAATTTCTATCATCACCTTCATCAGCTTCTGGTGTCTCTGTCAACAGATCTGACAGTTGTTCTACTGCTCAGTCTCCAAAGAAGAAACCTAAATCTTTGTATTTCCCCCTATGAAGCAGTATTTGTAGTACTCCATTAAAGTCAAGATTGACCCAACCTCAGATGACCAATTTTGTCATAAAGACAGCAGTAAAACAAAAGAAACTGCTTGATCTACGAGTTGCCAAGTTTTACTACAGCAATGCAATAGCTTTTAATGCTGCTAGCAGCGAAGAATATAAACAAATGTTGAATCTCTTAAGACCTGGGTATTGCGCACCAACAAGAAAAGACCTAGCAGGAGATCTACTTACTGAAATACATGATGAAATAGAGTAGAATCTGAGTAATGACTTAACAAATGCTACAATAACTCTGCTACAAGATGGATGGTCATCAGTGCGGAATGATCCCATCATTGCCACCTCAATCCACACTGGCCGCTCAACATTCCTGCTATCAACGACTGATTGTGGATCAGAGAAGAAAACAGCGGAATATTATTGTGAACTTGCTATAGCTGCAATAAATGAGGTTCAACAGAAATACAACAAAGATGTGAGTAATTTGAGTTCATTAAAATTTTGGAGAGATTATTAATTAAAATAGCTCAAGTAAATAAGGTAACTATAAAATCCTTACAATACTATGTCAGTATAATACTATGTATAAAATCCTTACAATACTATGATTATTTCTCTTTCTCATATTTTCAAGGTATTTGCAATCTGTACTGATAATGAGAGCAAAATGAAACGCATGAAAGAACTACTTCAGGAGAAATGTCCAAACATTCCAATCTATGGGTGTTCATCTCATTACCTTAATCTCCTGGAGAAAGAAGTTACACCTAATAGTGTATTAAAACACATAATCGAAATTCACAAGTATTTTCGCAGTAACCATCAGCCACATGTAAGTACTATATATATATATATATATATATATATATATAATATATATATATATATATATATATATATATATATATACACACACACAAACTCAGAATGGTCCCCTGAGAAACTTATATGTTAAACACAGACCGTGCATGGAACAAGGAACTCTTCTGGGAAAATTAAATCCACTATAGTCCGAATAAGTAATGGTAAATGACAAATACCATAGTTTTTCTTTTTCATGATGCTAGCCCGACGTGGGCAACGGGTCTCTCGCAAAGAGATCCCATAAATATAGCTTCCCTCACCAGCTATCTGCAAAGCAGACAGGATCCAGCTTTGGGACATGGACCTAGGGTTTAAAGCAAGCCTAGTCCCTACATTCAGAACCTCTATATAAGTAAAAGACTCGTTGCATTCACGTCGGATTGAATAAATCAAAGAAAAAAGGGGTAACTATTGTATTTTTAGCCAAAAAAAACAAAACTTAAACCTCAACCGGGACATTGAGCGTCCACTTTTCAAGGCACGTAACACGTCCGTTTAATATACACAAACTCAGAATGGTCCCCTGAGAAACTTATATGTTAAACACAGACCGTGCATGGAACAAGGAACTCTTCTGGGAAAATTAAATCCACTATAGTCCGAATAAGTAATGGTATTTGTCATTTACCATTACTTATTCGGACTATAGTGGATTTAATTTTCCCAGAAGAGTTCCTTGTTCCATGCATGGTCTGTGTTTAACATATAAGTTTCTCAGGGGACCATTCTGAGTTTGTGTATATTAAACGGACGTGTTACGTGCCTTGAAAAGTGGACGCTCAATGTCCCGGTTGAGGTTTAAGTTTTGTTTTTTTTTGGCTAAAAATACAATAGTTACCCCTTTTTCTTTGATTTATTCAATTCGACGTGATTGCAACGAGTCTTTTACTTATATAAGGTTCTGAATGTAGGGACTAGGCTTGCTATGGAAAACTGGAGTGGGTAGTTGGGAGGTAACGAAAATGGTTCACTGAGTAGGTAGGTAGTTAATCTAACAATTATTAAATTCCTTTTATGTCAATAACTGGGTGGATGAAACCAATTGGTTGCTCACCAAGAGTTATTCTCCACACTAGTATTTATATACTGTGTGACAAGAGCGTGCTCGGTAATAGATATTAGTGATGTAGGTCACATCCGCATAACATCCGCACATTTTCTCGCATCCGCGTCCGCATTCGCACTTTGGACTGCGGATGTCGTGCGGATGTGGACCGTTGAGATAAAACGTCATTAATAAGCGGAAATTATGAAATTCTACTATATTAATAGAACTAGTTCATTGTGCGCAAAAGTGATGCAAGCGACAAGACGAGAGGCTGTTCTTGTATGAAGTTACTCTCTTGCAACCTACTTAGATCCACGTTACAAAGCTGTTATTTTCACCTAGTACATTAGAACGAGTTAAATCATCACTTGGCAAAGCAGTTGAAGAGCTTCAATCTCTTGAATCTGTCGCTTCGCCACCCACCAAAAGAATAAAAGTTTCAGTGACAGAACCAACACCTTCAACAAGCAAATCTATCACAGAATCTGTCTCTCAGTTTCTTGAGTCAAGCAGCAATGACGAGACCTACGCGATGTCAAAAGATGTAGTAAAAATGATCGAGAGCTATCACCAAGAAAAACACCTGGCTGCATGTGACAATCCTATTAGTTGGTGGAAAAATACGCAGAATATCTATCCATACTTGAGTAAACTTGCAAGGAAACATTTAGCCTGTCCTCCAACAAACGTACCAAGCGAGAGATTATTTAGCAGTGCTGGATTAATATATGATGAAAAGAGAAACAGACTGGCAGCAGAAAAGGCAGAAAAATTAATGTTCCTTAAGCATAACCTTCCTATAATTAAGTTTGAACATTAAACGATGAACATCTTAGTTTACTTTATTTTAATTACTCATTTATAAATATGCCTAATAAAACTTTAAACTTAATATAAATAGTTATCAAGCTAATTAAAGATCTCTTTCTATAAGGGTGGAGGTTGGGGAAAGAGGTCGGTGGGGTGCATTTGAGTTGGGTTCACGTCCCGCATCCTGGTAACACAATTATGGTTTCTAATTGTGGCTGAAACTCAACAAAATATAACGAATTTATTTGCAGACGAATTCACTGATTGATTTCTATATTAGTTAGATGCTTGATATTATTTTATATGTTCAGAGAAAAGTACAGCAATTATTGTACAATTAATCAATTATACTACATTATAGCTACAGCTCTCTCTATATAATAACTTATTATATACGTTAAACACAACAAATCTCGAATATATCCTAAAAAATAACGAAAATGTAGACATCCGCATCCGCGGATGTTGAAATCAAACATCCTCATCCGCATCCGCGGATGTGAAAAAAATGACATCCGCTACATCACTAATAGATATACATTACCGATGAACCAACCGAGGAAAAAACTAAGACCACGCTGGTGGAAAAAGCCCCGAGAAAGGGAGAACGAAAACGAGGAACGGGGCGACAAGACGCAACGGGAGAAGGGAAGAGAACAGACAACGAAGAAAGATCCCCACCAGCAAGTACGCTCTTAATAAACAAACAAGACGGGAAAAGGGACTCTCTAATAACTAGCAGTAAGTGACTAATTGTGTTTTTAACCCAGTTTTATGTAGATTCATTAAATTAAGCTGGGTCAGACAACTTAGGCCTACATTGTGGCCTAAGACCCAGCATCAACTCATAGCTTAACAAAGGTAAAGGTAGATTGCCCTAACCTAGTTTGGTGAGGAATCCTACTGTGGACCTCAATTTATCTGCCCGCTCTGGACCATTTCCGGAATCTCTGGCTGACCCCTCTAGGCTAGACTTGATCTACTCTATAGTTAGACTGGAGAAATAAGGGGTGGGTTAATTGAGGACCAATTCATACAGAGCATTTTTCACACTTGCTTTAAATCCTAGGTCCATGTCCCAAAGCTGGATCCTGTCTGCTTTGCAGATAGCTGGTGAGGGAAGCTATATTTATGGGATCTCTTTGCGAGAGACCCGTTGCCCACGTCGGGCTAGCATCATGAAAAAGAAAAACTATGGTATTTGTCATTTACCATTACTTATTCGGACTATAGTGGATTTAATTTTCCCAGAAGAGTTCCTTGTTCCATGCACGGTCTGTGTTTAACATATATATATATTAGGCCGTTTCGAAAAATCGAAATTTATGATGGCTCAACGCACACATACTAAAAAAGTAATATGTCATGAATAAAGACTTCATGCAAAATATTAAGACAAGAGCTTATTGTTATCCCACCCCTCAATGCATATCTATTTTACCCCTCATGAGAAAATTTTCATTTTTCTGGCAAATATATTTATTTATTTTGTGATGTCCTCTTAAATTTGGTATATAAAATTCATAAATAAAATTGGAAGATAAGTAGGTCATTTTCAGGAATGGTCCAGTAACCCCCCTATATTCTTTAGAGAGAATTCTAGAAAATTCTTCCTTCAGGATAACTATTCTAGAATTTCCATTTTTTCCCTTTATGGATTATATGATGTTTTATTTGCTTTTTCATCTATAATTACTGATATTTTCACAAGTTTACTGTTCTAGAAAGGTTACTTCATGTTACTTTACAACTTTCTTACAGTAATCAAGTCATAATATAATTTAGGTGAGTGATTAATGATTATATTATATTATTATTAAGACTAACAGGTGGTAAAACTTTTTCCCTCAGAATTATGGCAAAAACCAGAAACAAGTGTGAAGTCTGGTTGGTCGGACAAGTGCTGGAAGAGGGTTTTTCTGAGAAGCAGCTTCCAATTAACAGTGATGTCCTTAAACGTCTTTTTTATCACATTAAGGTGGGAAAGCAAAATGTCTCTGTAGCTTGCGCAACTGTAGCCAACGAAGTTATTACTATGTGGGAAAAAGCATCCTTAATTACATCCCACAAGCCTTATATTGTCTCAAAGCTTAAAAGGCTTTACAATAAGCATGAAGGGCTGGTCAAGAACCGAACTCGACGAACTCCTACCCAAGAGAAGAATGAAGCAGAATTTGTCACCAGCTTAAAGAAGCTTTTCGATGTAGCTCATTCAGAAGTGGAAACAGAAATAAAATTGCAGGAGGATAAAGATTTTCTTAAGGATCAAAGGAACGATCGGAAAATGATTATGGGTCCAGAAGACAAGGAGTTTTCAAGAAAGGCAAAAGCACGACAGATAAGCATGGAAAGAATGGAAAAACTTCGCAGGAAATCAAAGGAAGAAATGAGGCAATTGACAAAGGTTGTGGATCTCAACCAATGTGAAAATTCCGGTTCAGGAGGAAGTGAAGAATCATCTGGTGATGAATTGTTCTACAGAGCACTCTCATCATCATCTTCAAAAAAGGAGAAGCTTGAACCAGGTGTAATTGTTAGGGATAAAAAGTTCTTGGCTGCTCTGGACCGCACTGGAACATCTGCAAGAGCTGCTATGCACATTGTGGCACCTGCCCTTTCAGCTGCTGGAGTGGAAATTGAAGAGATCACACTTTCATCATCCTCTGTCTACAGGTCTCGGCGATCAACACGGATGCAGATGGGAGAAGACATTAAAGCCAGTTTCCAACCAAATACCCCTTTAATAATTCATTTTGATGGAAAGCTTCTTCCATCCATGCATGGGGGTAAGATTGATGTAATGCCCATTGTTGTGACTGGTGCAGGCGAATTAGAAAAATTACTGTCTATTCCAAAGCTTATTTCTGGAACGGGAGAAGAAATGGGGAGAGCAGTTTTAGATGTCTTGAAGCAATGGCCACAAGTAAATGAGTGGATAGCAGGCCTTTGTTTTGATACTACTGCAAGCAATACAGGTATCCATGCTGGGGCTTGTACCATCATCCAAAAGGCCCTTCAGAGATCACTCCTTTTTCTGGCATGCCGCCACCATATCCACGAGCTTCACTCCAAACTTCAAGAGGGCCACACTCGAGGTGACTACAGGGAATACTTAGAACTTGCACTTATCTTCCTTGGTTGTCCAATGCCTAAAACAAATAAAGGCTCTGGTAGCAGATTCCACTACCCAGGAGCTTACAGCAGAGCTAGATGGATGGGAAAGGGCATCTATTCCTTAAAAATTTACTTATTTAGGAACCAATTCCTTCTCACCCCTCATGAAAAACAAGCTCTGATACGAATAAACGCCTTTTCAGTGACAGTTTATCTTCAAGCTTGGTATACATCTCCAGTTGGAATTGATGCTCCAGCAAATGATTTGGCCCTCCTCAAGATGCTACATATCTACAAGATCCAGGTTGATAAGGAAGTGGGTGCTACAGCCCTCAAAAAACTTCAGAACCATGGTTGGTACTTGAGTGAGGATCTTGTAGGATTTGGCTTTTTCTCAAACCTCGTGACTGAAGATGATAAGGTTCTAATGCTCCACAACCTTCACCACGCGCCTCCTCGAAAAGTGAGGGCAAGAAAGGTGGACCCCCGAATGTTGCAAAACCCCAATGACTTAAAGATTACCAGTTTTGTCACAACTCAAACACAAGACTTCTTCAAGTGTTTGAAAATAGAAATTCCCAAGAAACTTGAAGACATTGAGGAGCACCGTAATCGGGTCATGGCAGTCAAAGTAATCAACGACTGTGCTGAACGAGGAGTCAAACTGGCTACAGAGTTTAATGAGAAGCTCACAAAGAGTGAGGAAGAGAGACAACTGGCCTTTCAAATCATTGAAAATCAGAGAAAGGAGGTCCCTCAGCCACTGAAATCCCTATATTCTTAATCAATATATGTCTTAAATAGAATTTAAGTCGCTTTGTTTTAAAACATATTTTTCGTTGTCTTATATTTGCTCTAATTATCCATTAATGTAAAAGAAGTGCCATCTGAGGGGTGCCTTTTTATCATTCAAATAAAATGATATTTTGTCTATTTGTTTTTCTTCCTTTATATAAAAAAATAAAAGTGTGTGCGTTTATCAAAATTCAATTTGAAAAATTACCATATAATCGTGAAACGGTCTAATTATATATATATATTTTTTTTTTTTTTTTTTTTTTTAGTTCAGGAAGAACCGATTCGCCTCTATTTAAAGGGCATATCTCAGCGGAAAAACAAAGAAAAAGTGAGAGGAAAGACAGAAGAAAAAGAAAGGGTGGAGGGGACAGTCGAAGTGGAAAAAGACCAAGGATGACAAGGACTGCAGGGTCGAGCCCCATCATCCTTGGGTGCTAGGGCCGGGAGGGCGCACGTGAAACCTCCAGGAACAAGCACGTACAAACGAGCACAAAGAGCACTCAAGAGCACGAGCTTAGAACCCCCTTGCGGGGATATATATATATATATATATATATATATATATATATATATATATATATAATTTCAATGTGGGCATAGAATGTTTTGAGAAATATTTACAAAAATGATAATCTTTATAAAGTTTATATACAGATAGATTGGTAGAGAGAGAGAAAGAAAGATGCTGTAATCTTTCTCTCTCTCTATATATATCTCTCTCTCTCTCCGCAGGGGGTATAAAGGTTATGCACATTTCTTCTGGATTTTGTAAACTTTATAATTGGGGTGTGACAGCCCTCCGGTCCCGAGTCGTGGGATTCTAGAGAAATTGGCTGCCAGTTCCTTTAGGCAGTTGGGCCTAACTTTGAGAAGTTGGTCTTTCTGAAGGGCAACCAGCACATTGTGTCATAGTCTTTAATAAATGTGGCTAAAATTTAATTTTACCTTTCAGTTCCCGCCATAATAATTCTCTGGTAAATTAAAATTTAGTTAATGGTTAGTGGTTACAAGGGTTTCAAAACATGTAATCAGTACATTTTTTATTAAAAATAAAAAAAAAGTTATTAAGCAAAAAAGTTGCAAAACTTGATAAAAATACAGTTAAATACCTATTTATTGTTGGATTTTGCATAAATAAACATTTTCTATGGGTTTTAAAGCTTTTTTACTTGATTTTTTAAATGTTAGTAAAGAAATAGTTATCGTTAACGGATTACCGTTAACTTCCGTTAACTTTGTAGTAAAATTATCGGATTATCGTTATCGGAGTTAAAAATTGGGGTTAACGGATTATCGTTATCGAAGTTAACTTTTTGGTTAACGGTGCCCACCACTGGTTCTCTCTTCTCTTTCGGGAGGGCGGGTGAAGTATTTTGCACAATCCCATCCCGTGGGTTACTAGGACCCCATCTCATCCCTACTCTGTCCTTTTAGCTTACGTTAAGGTTGTTCTCCTCTGACTGCAAAAAAAACAAAAAAAACTTTTAGTATTAAGTCTTTTTCTCTTCTTTTACTATTAGGACCCTACTGGTACCTCATGCGTAGGAAGAGAGGCTTTGGAACCTCTATAAATAACACCATTTAACGCTCGTAGGTTGCGAGAGACTGGGATGGAGGGGTCCCAGGCGTAGGGGCGCGATGAATGGAGTGTGGCTAGTGCCCCGTTAAGCCCATTCCTAACGCGTAATGGCCTGACCAGCCCCCTGCGACCGTTCTTTGGTGACCAATTGATGGTGCTTGGCTGTACTGCTCTGAGGTGAGAGAGCTTTACTGCCCAGCTGGCTGCCAGGCCAGCATAAAGTCTCGGGCGTAGGCTCTGGGTCTGGTGGGATATCCCTTGAACACTGGATTCTAAGAGTCTGGCCGCTTGTGAGTGACTAGTAAGACTTAGTAAGGGGCTGCATCTCGCTGTCGCTCCTGGCGGGAAATCCGTGATGCCTGCGTCGCGAGTGTTTGTCAGTTGGTAGCTGCGACACGTTTGGGACTGTCCGGCTCTGGGGAGACACTTTGGTCGGTGCGGCAGCAGCGAGAGGTGTAGTCTTCTGGAAGGGATGAACGTCACTTGCAAATAGGTGGATGCGTCTACGCGCGGGAAGAATTCACCCCCCCTCCTCCTTTTTTATATACTGGTCAGAACGTTTTTGATAGTTTTCATTGCTAGAACACTTTATCTTATTCAGAGTATTCAGAATTCGAAAAAAGAAAGAAAATAAAAAGTTACAATGACTGGACCGCAGAAATTGAAGGCTGAATGTGCGAGGTGTGAAGTAAACCAGTGGGTGACGAACTTCAAAGAAACCTACTTCGAGAAGATCAACCACTCCAGCATGTGCCGCTTTTGCGAACACATGCAGTTTTACTTGAAGCTGGAGGAGAGGGTCCGGCGGCTCGAGTCGTCCAGATCGGCTGTTGGAGGTGCGGCGGTCACTGACGAGGCTGCGCCGCCCTCCAACCCGGAGCTCATTCAGGATAGGATAGCTGCCGTGGAAAGGGGGTCCAGCGATGGAATGGACAGATCTCGGGACCACGGAGAAAGGGTAGAGGTGAAACCGGGGGCCAGGGTTCTAAATCAGTGTCAGGAATCGCCAGCGACCCACGTGGAATGCATGGAACCGCGGCGTAAGGTGGAGGGCGTAAAGAAGGGGCCGATAGAGAAGGGTGGGAAGGGGCCGATAAAGAAAAAGGGTGGTATGGAAAAACCACAACATGGTATCGTATGTGATACCTTTATTTCATAATTAAATATAAATTATTAATTAATTGAATTAATTATCTATACAAAATTACCTCGGGATTGTTGACATAGCCTAATGGGAATGAAATGATTGCCATACATATATAGAAACCGTATGTAGGCGTCGGTCTGCATAACCACGTGAAACCTTCATTTATTTCACGTGAAACGAAATTTTCCAAATGCTAACCCATGCAAAATACAAGGGAGAAAGAGTCAACAACCTTTGCAAAATCAGCAATTTATACGAGAATATGAAGATATATTAAAGGAACGGCTCTCAGGGCTGTTTATGTTACAGCAAACGCTTTAAACAGGGAGGATGTCTAAAGTCCTCCCTCAAGTCCTGAGTGAATACCTTATAATAAAATTAATACATAAAATAAGGATAGGCCTATCCCAAGCAGTGTCTATATTGTGAAAGCCTATATTTATAACAAGACTAACTCATTGCGTAACTCCATCGTGGCGGCCCTACACCGAAAAAGATCGTAACGCCCAACATCGAAGAAAACTAAGATCCATCAAAATTAAGGTGAGGCAATTTCATTTTCATACTAAGGCGTCTAAAATCCCGACGCTAAAATTACCATAAACAATTAAATATAAAGAGGTCCTTTAAAGACCTACATATTCATAACTCTCTAACGAAAATATATAGGGCTTTTGTCGTTCACTCTCCACTGAAATCTGCTGGACATTTCCAACGGATGAGGGTAACAGGCAATCAACCCAATGCCCTATATAGTTTTTCACAGGTGGGAAGGGGCCTACTGATGACCCAAAGAAGCGGAAGGATGTAGCTGCCGGTCGGGGTGGGTCGGGTGGTGTAAGTGGTGTAAGTGCGGCCGAGTTTATGGGTGGCGACGGGTTTCGAAAGGTCTCCGGCAAGAAGGCTGCGAAGCCGAAGCCCGAGACCCCGGTTGCCCCTGTCAGGACCTCCAACCGCTTTAGTCTCCTGTGCGCGGAGGAAGACACCGTTTTAATTGGGGACTCGCAGATTAGGGGCCAGGAGAAGTACTTTGCTTCTGCAAACCGAGACAGGAGGAAGGTAAGGTGCTTACCCGGTCGGGGAACGGCGCACATAAGGAAGGAATTAGATAAGGTGCGCGTGGCTAGTCGGAGGACTGCGATTGTTGTCCATGCTGGTGGCAATGACTTGTTCCTCAAAGGCGGTAGGGTAGGTTCAACGGAAGGGATCATCACCGAGATCATGTCTCTTGCGGATGATCTGAAACTTGACAGACAGGGGAATGTTGATGGGTATTTTACCGCGGATGAATGCCAGTGACCACGCGCTCAGTAAGGTCATTGGCATCAACGAGAGGGTGCAAGACTTGTGCGTCCCACTGTGCATGAGGTTTGTTGACCCGTTCGACGCGTTTTCGGGTAGGTGGGACCTGTATCAGAGGGATGGTGTCCACCTCAATGTCAGGGGTAAAGGTGTGCTAGGCACGCTGCTTGACCGGCACCTATACCGTATGGTGAGGTCGAGTCCGGGGAGAGATGATGGGCCACAACCGGGAAGGGATGATGATGAGCCGGTGGCTGACGTACCTTCAACTGAAAGGTGCGTCCAGGTACAGGTGGGTGACTCTCCTTCCACGTTGGAGGGGGCTCAGGCTCCTGCGGAAGTTGTCCCCTCGTTAGTGAAGGGCTCTTCAACTCCCGACAGCCCTGGCTGTTCGGGAAACGGGTCGTGCTAGGGGGCGGTCAGAATAAGGGAGGCTCCCTCCGTGCAATGCTTTTTAATGCTAGGTCAATTAGGAACAAGTTTTGCGAGCTACGGGCGCTCTTAGCATCAGAATACCAGGATATCGTTGCTATCACCGAGTCCTGGATTCATACTGATCGTAGCGACTACGTTGGGGAGTTCGAAATTCCCGGGTATAGAATGTTTCGCAAAGACCGCACCCGTGGGGAAGGGGGTGGGGTACTAATATACGTCAGAGACACGTTGAGTCCGGTTGACTGCCAGTTCCGGTCGGAACGGGAGCTGCTTGGCGTCGATCTGAATGTGGGAGGGACGAGCTATAGGTTAATCTTGGTGTACAGACTTCCGCATCTCCTCCTCGAGGAGGATACAGCCCTGTGCACCGAACTCAGTAGCCTGCTAGGGGATAGGGTGTGTGTAGTTTTAGGAGACTTCAACTGTCGCGGCATAAAGTGGGAAAACAGGACTGCTGATGCTGAAGGGAGGAGGCTAGTTGACTTTGCTGAGAACTTCCTCACTCAGTGGGTCAACGAGCCTACACGAGGCAAAAGCGTTCTAGACTTAGTATTAACGACCGAAGACAACCTCGTCACTGGCCTCACCGTTGACGAATCGTTGGGCGGGAGTGATCACGGTCTTATTAGGTTCCGTGTGCGCGTCCCTCGGGTGAAGCGTAGTAACTCGAGAGGCAGTAAGCTCGATCTCCGGCGGGCGAACTTTGTTAGCCTCAGGGATAGCGTAGGAGAGATGGGGTTAGAGGTCGGCGGCGATGTTGAGGGAGTGTGGAGTGCATTCCGGGACGTTTATGGTGCTGCAGTCTGCTGCCATACCCTCAAAACCGGTCACCCCTGCTTCAACGCAGCCTAAGTGGTTCAATTGTGACATCGCTTCGGCTATCCGAAATAGGAAAGTAGCGTATAGGAGGGGGAAGGCCAATCGTTCCCATGAGAACACTGAAGCGTATATCCGCCTGTGTAGGGAAGTGAAGGCGAAGGTTAGGCTAGCGAAACGTAACGAAGAACTACGGGTGGCAAGCCTCTGCAAGGGGAACCCTAAGGAGTTCTTCAGTTATGTTAATAGTAGAAAGCCCATTAGAAGCATGATAGGTCCGTTAAAGGACCGAAGCGGCGTTCGGCGAACCTCCGACGCGGACATCGCTAATGTGCTTAATGAGTACTTTGCGGGAGTGTTCACCAGGGAGGACACCCGCATCATCCCCGAGCCAGGCGTGAGGCACGAAGGTGCTGGCCTGGATAGTGTTCGATGTACCGCGACAGTCGTTGCCGATAGAATAGACAAACTGAGCAAGTTTAAGGCTCCTGGGCCAGACCAGTTTCTCCCCAGAGTGTTGCGGGAGGTGCGCGACCAGGTGGTTCCCCACCTGGCTACAGTCTTCAACAAATCGTTGGAGACGGGCAAGGTGCCTGGTGACTGGAGGGAAGCCAACGTGACCCCTATCTTTAAGAAAGGGGATCACGAAAGTCCAGGGAACTATCGTCCCATTAGTCTCACTTCAGTTGTAGGTAAATTATTAGAGGGGATAATAACGGATAGGATCGTTGACCATTTGGATTCCTACAAGCTGCTTGGGGACTCCCAACATGGGTTTAGACGGCATAGGTCGTGTCTCACCAACTTGCTCGAGTTTTTCCACGTCATGTTGAGTGAGTACGATAAGAGTAGGGCGATTGATATACTTTATCTCGACTTTCAGAAAGCCTTTGATAAGGTACCTCACCGCCGGCTAATTGCGAAAGTGCGCGCGCTGGGTATCGGTGGGAAAGTAGGTAGGTGGATTGAAAACTGGCTGAAGAATAGGCGGCAGAGGGTTGTAATTAAAGGGGCCAGTTCGGGTTGGGCCTCGGTCACTAGTGGGGTTCCTCAGGGTTCCGTTTTGGGGCCACTGTTGTTTACCATTTACATAAATGATATCGACGGTGGCATCGTCAGTCGGATCGCCAAATTCGCTGATGACACCAAGCTTGGGGCCAATGATGGGACGCCCGAAGCGATCGAGGAACTGCGTGCGGACCTAGGTAGGATAGGAGAGTGGTCCGAAAAATGGCAAATGCCGTTTAACTTGGGTAAATGCAAAGTGATGCACATTGGCTATGCCAATCCTAAGTCGGACTACTCGATGTTGGGGAGTAATATCGAGGTGACTGATTTGGAAAAGGACTTGGGTGTGCTAATTAGCAGCGACCTTACGTTTACCAAACAGTGCGTAGAGGTGGAAAAGAAAGCCCAGAAGTAGTTGGGTTATATCAGGAGGCAATTTCAGTTTCGGAACAAGGAGATTGTGCTCTCTCTGCACAATTCCTTGGTTCGGCCGCACCTGGAGTATGCAGTGCAGTTCTGGTCGCCCACCCTCAGGAAAGATATTGAGAGGCTGGAGCGAGTGCAGGCGAGGGCCACAAAGTTAATCCCTTCCGTTAGGCATATGGGCTACAATCGACGGTTACGCGCCCTGAACTTGTTTTCGCTGGAAACTCGGAGGCTGCGCGGTCAACTGATTGAGGTTTTCAAGCTCTTACGCGGGTTCAACGATGTCGATTTTAGAAGCATGTTTAGTTTAAATGATAACCCAACTCGCAACAATGGGTGGAAGTTGGATTTGAAACGGTTCAGAACTAGTGTGTGTGGGAATTACTTTACGTATAAGATCTGTGCCACGTGGAACAGGTTACCTTCAGAAGTTGTGAACAGTTCCTCTGTGGATCAGTTCAAGAAAAGGTTAGATCAAATCTTGCACACTATTTGAGTGTGTAGAAAATTTTCCCTGGCACCCGTTGCCATTGGTACCTCCTCGGTATGGGCCGCAAGGCCTTTTGAGGTACTTCTTTTCCTTGTAACTCCTTGTAACTCTCTCCAATTCCCTGGTTCGGCCGCACCTGGAGTATGCTGTGCAGTTCTGGTCGCCCACCCTTCCCCGGTTTAGGTATCAGGACCACAATCGCCTCCCTCCAACGGGAAGGGAACGACCCCTCAACCCACATCCGGTTGAAAAGATCCAGCAAGAAGTGTAGGGCCATCGGGTGCAGATTCCGAATAAAGTCATACGGAATGTCATCAGGGCCAGGGACGAAAGAACAATGGGTTGCCAAGGCAGCCCGAAGTTCCCGCATCGTAAAGAGACAGTTATAGGGCTCCTTCCCAGGTGGCGGGAACGTAACATCCGACAAAGGACGATCTGCAGCTGAAGGCGAACGGGAAACCGCAGCAAAAGCCCCGGCCAGCCGATCGGCCACAACAGTAGGATCCGAAAGGAAGCCGTCCCCGTCCCAAAGGACAGGGCGACGAGCAGGGATCGGCTTCCCCTCGATATTACGTACCTTCCACCACACAGCAGCAGAAGGGGTAGACGAAGAAATGCCAGACACAAAAGCACGCCAAGACTTGAGAGTCCGGCGGAGCCTTCGACCGCCGGATCTCAATCAAGTGGTCCGTGAGCCGGGTGCGGTGGAAGCGGCGCGTGCCCTCTTCCTGTCACACACCGCCTGGTGACATGCTGGAGTCCACCACGGGACGCTACGCGTCCGCGGGTTACCGGAAGATCGAGGAATACAGTCCTCCGCTACGCCCATCATCACCCGCTCGAAGAACTCCAGGATCTCATCCACAGAGCCAAAGTCCAACACCGAACGGACAATGACGGAACGAGCTCTGAAGGATGGCCAGTCAGCCCGCGCCAGGCACCACTCGGTCGAGACGAGACATCCGGCTGCGGTCCGACTGGCTCAAGACAAACTGGGTAATGATCACTGCCATAAAAGTCCCCCAACACCCTCCACGAAAAATCGAGTAAGGCATCGAGGGACACCAAGAAGAGACCAATGCAGGTAGATGAACCCGTGGGTTCATGGAAATAGGTAGGTTCGCCGGAATTGAGGCACGCGAAGGAAAGTTCTTCCATTAAGGAGAGCAACATACCAGCAACATTTGTGGACCAGACATCTCCCCAAGCCGGGTCGCGGCTGTTAAAGTCCCCAAGGAGGAGAAACGGTCGAGGCAGTTGCAATACTAACTCGCGAACCGCGTCGCGAGGAGAAGGGTCATGGGGAGGAATATAAATCGAGCAGGCAGTGTACTGGCGATCTAAAAAGAGCCGCACAGCCACGGCCTGCAAGGAAGTACGAAGAGGCACACCTCGCGAGGGCAACGAATGATGAACGTAAATCGCCGCACCCCGCCGGCGTGTGCGCTCATCTGGGGTGCAAGGGAAACCAACATAGCCCGAGAGACGAGGGAGCCCCCACGCAGCCAGGATAGTCTTCTAGAGACAAACGCAGGGAGGCAAGGTTCTCCCAGTTAACTAAAAGCCCCCTACAGTTCCAATGCAAAATGGAACTGTAAGGGGAAGGGGCAGAATAAGAGGCAGAGAAAAGAGAAATAGCCACGGACCAAGCTGAGCAGCAAACTCAACGGTCTGTAACAGGGACGGAATCGGCTTCCCCGACTCACCCCGGACGGGGAGGGGAAGGTAGGGGCCACACGGGGCAAGCCCGGGAGACGAGGATCCCGATTACAGGAGGCCACAGACTCCGCAGGTGCTTCACCCGTAGTAGAACGAGAGTGGGAAAGTAGAACAGGGAGTTCTGAGGGGGGAAGAGATGACGAGACGGGCCCAGCCGAAACCCCCCCGACTCCCCACCAGAGGTGGGGCAGGGAGAACCAGATGTTCAAGGGCTCGTCACACTAGACAAGTGCTGACGGGGGGGAGGAGGAAAGATCCACCACAGGTGGGAAAGGTAGATCCAGGAGAGAGACCCGACCACTCTCAGCAGGAGCCGAATGGAGAGGGACTCCACGAAGAAGGGCCAGGCCCCTCTCGACCGGGTCCACCGTGGGAACCGAGTCAGTAGTCGAGGGTGTCATGGGGCGGTGTACCTCAACCGACACCCAGACACTAGTTGGGGCACCGGGAGGTGACGCCCCACCAGCCCTCCGTATTGGGGGGGGGGAGGAGTCCCGAGCGGATTAGGAGCGGCGCGGTCCGGGCGCTCGTACCATCCCCAGAGCACGGCTCAGCCACGGAGCGATGCCCCACAGCGGGTGTACCCAATGACCCCAAGACTGCAAAAAACAAACCGGGGGGGGGGGATACTACAATTGACAGAGGCCCAAGCCAAGACAAGAGAAATTCTGGAAGATACGGAAAAAAAAAGGGGAGCAAAAAGAAAACGGAGGAAAGAAAATGGAGGAAAACAAAAAAAACGCAACCTGCTAACTCTTCACCCACACCCTGCAAGGAGTTGAGAAAACCCCAACAACCCACGAGATGTGCGAGCCCCCTCGGCCCAGGAAGCTGGAGTACCTAATCGAGGGGGTATAATATATATGGAAACTAAAAACACACTCAGCGGCAGGACCAGATAAATGGAATGCCACACTGATCAAAAACTGCAAGAATGCAATCGCTGAGCCCCTATACTGGATATGGAGATGATCATTAGACACGGAAGAAATACTGTGCATCCTGAAGAGCGCGAACATAGTCCCAATATATAAAGGAGGAGATCGATCCGAGGCCAAAAACTATAGGCCAGTATCACTTACATCTCATCTCACTAAAATATTTGAAAGAATAGTTAGACAGAAAATCTATGACTTTTTGGAAACTCAGAAAAAATTCAATGATAACCAACATGGGTTTCGGTCAGGCAGATCATGCCTATCATAACTAATGGAACACTACAACATTATTGATTCACTTGAAAGTAATGAAAACTATGATGTACTATACACGGACTTTGCTAAAGCATTCGACAAGTGTGACCACGGAATCATAATACATAAACTGAAATATATGGGAATAACAGGAAAAGTGGGGAAATGGATATATAATTTCCTTAGTGAGCGGCAGCAAGTCTTTACAGTACAAGGAGTATCTTCATCAGAATCAGAGGTCCTCAGCTCGGTACCCAAGAAACAGTATTATCTCCACTACTCTTCATAATCATGCTAACTGACATAGATGAGGACGTTAACAGAGACAGCACAGTAACATCCTTTGTGGATGACACAAAGATCAGTAGAAAAATAAGAAACACAGAAGACATAGGATCTCTACAAACCGACATAAACAGAATCTACAAGTGGACGGAAGACAACAATATGAAGTTTAACACCGAGAAATTTCAGCTATTACGGTATGGAAAAAGAGAAGACCTAAAATCCATGGAATATTATACCCCAAATGGACAGGAAATTCAGAGAAATTCCAGAGCAAAAGATTTAGGGGTTGTAATGACAGATGATGCGAAATTTGAAACAAAATAAGATAGCAGTAAACAGAGCAAAGAGAATAATGGGTCAGATATTGAGAACCTTTAAACGAAGGGATAGGAATATAATGATTCCTCTACTGAAAACCCTGATAATACCCAAATTGGAATACTGCTCAGTCCTAACATCCCCATATAAAAAAGAAGACATTAGACAGCTGAAGGGGATCCAAAGAAGCTTCACAGCCAAGATCAATGGGTGAAAAGAACTAAATTACTGGGAAAGGTTACGAGAACTAGACCTATATTCACTGGAAAGGAGAGAGAGATACACCATTATTTACACTTGGAAAATAATGGAGAAACTAGTCCCTAATCTTACTCTGAATCCCATAAGTCCCCAAACAACGGTGGAAAGTAGAAGTGGTAGACTGTGTCATATTTCCAAATTGAAGGCGAGACAGGGAACATCCTTAACCCTGAAAGAAAATAGTTTTGTAGTGAGAGGACCAAACCTGTTTAATCAGTTGCCCAAATACCTAAGAAACACGAAGGGAGTTGCAGTGGAAATCTTCAAAAGAAGACGAGATGCCTGGCTCAGAACAATCCCCAATGAGCTGGGTGTACCTGGCTATGTGAGGTGGAGAGCGCAAGAATGCAACTCACTACTTCACCAGGTCAACTCGAGAGGAGGGGCGACAAGCTTGACCTTCGCGAAATGAGAAATCATCATGCAGAACCTTTGTAAGGTTGTAAGATAAGGTGTATATATACAGGGTCCGCAAAAAAAAAAGGAGCATGACGAAAATTGCTCTCACGCCCGCATCTTTTGCCGGACCCTTAAATGTTATATATCTAGCTAAAGATAAAAGAGCCCAGAGTTGTATAAAACAAATTTCATCAAAATCTGTCATAAAATAAAGATTTTATGGCCACAAACGTGCAATGACTAAAAAAAGTGAATTTCCGCGTAAAAATTTAATGTTTTTCTCATTTTAAATTATTTTTTCAGATGCCTAAATAATTTTAATCAATAAAAATGATAATATGCCCTTTTCTAAAGAAGATAAAATATTAATAAAACATTATAGACTTGATAAAAATTATGGCGCAATAAAATTATTACAAGAGTTTCCGAATAAACCATGGTCGAAAGGAGGTTTGGACAAGCTGTTAAGAAAAATCGACGAAACTGAAAGTACTGAAAGGAAACAAGGAAGCGGGAGGCCAAGATCAGTTCGAACCGAAGAAAACATCAGAGATGTGGAACTAAGAATTTGTAGTCAAGAAGGCAGACCAGGGACTCACGTGACACCGTCCAGAATTGCTAATGAGTTGAGCATATCCGAAAGTAGAGTCAGAAACATTATTAAAAACGACCTTGAACTAAAACCTTATAAACGGATACACGGGCAGAAATTAACTGAAATTAACGAACAGAAAAGAGTTGTTTGTTCTGAAAGCATGTTAAGAAATATCACTCCCGAAAAAGTAGACCTCGGCTTTTTTACTGACGAAAAGAAGTTTACGGTAGAACCACCGCGAAATTCCCAAAATGACAGTGTGTATTCAAGAGTTAATCGTAAAAATGAAATACCAGATGATAGACTTTATGCTACTCGTAATCATTTTTCTGCCAGCGTAATGGTATGGGTCGGTGTGTCTAAACTAGGCAAGACATCTGTTTTTTTCGTAGAGCCAAACATCAAAGTAGACGCCCGCTATTACACTGAAACTTTGTTGGAACAAATGCTGCCCGAAATGAGACGATTGGCGAATGATGGTTACTTCTTATTCCAACAGGATGGCGCTCGGGCGCATACCGCTAAGTCAACTATTGAATTTTTAGAAAATAATGTTCCTGAATTGCTTTACCCAAAAGATTGGCCCCCTAATAGTCCAGATTTGAATCCCGTAGACTACGGAATATGGGAAATGTTGGCTGAGAAAGTGTACAAGCATAAGATCCGAAATGTCGAACATTTGAAAGAAGTTATCGTACAAAAATGGGAAGAAATTACCCAAGATCAAGTAGATAAAGCTATAGATCAATTTAGGCCCCGATTACGAAGGGTTGTAGACTGTAGAGGTTTCTGGCAAACATATCGAACAATTTTTTTAGTCTTATAATTTCGTTTTCTTTGGAAATTGTAAAATTATATGACATGTTGTAGTAAAACTTTTATATTTTCTTTAATTTTGGACGTATTGACATGAAATTTGGTACTAACTTAGTTTATTTGTTGCTTATTTGCCTAAAATAAGTTATTTGTCATTATGTGTAAAAATAAATGTACAGTAAACATTTTCGTCATGCTCCTTTTTTTTTTGCGGACCCTGTATATATGAGAAAATTAAAATAATAGAAACCATTACATTATAATTAAATTATAATAGAAACCATTACATTATAATTAAATTATAATAGAAACCATTAAAAACAATCAAAATGAGGTATTATCATTATTAAAGCCAAGTCTATAGAAAGCATTCTCTGATCCATTGTGACATCATGAAAACAAGGGATAATCTAGACAAACTCTTTCGTCTTTTGTCTTTCATCTGGTACTTTTCATCCATCTCTGATTTCCTTATTGGATAATCTATAGCTGCAGTTGCACATGATCACTGTTCTTCTCCTAAAGCTAATAATAGTAGTGGTCTTTCGGCTCTGTTCTGTCCTCAATCCTTCCTCTTCTCTTAACATTCTTGGAGTTTTCTTTTTTTGTGATCTTCCCGAAGATCACATATACTCTTTCTAAAACAGAGGTTGGACATGCTGTATCTGCTCTACCATTTCTTCACCCCTGCTCAGTTGCTTTCTTTGTACAAGGGTTTTGTCTGCCCATGTTAGTGTGGACCAAGTGGAATCAAAGGCTTTTAGTCTCAACAATTCTGTTTCTTACTGACTGTCTTCAATCCCTCTCTTTCTGCTGCAATGTTGCTTTGCCTTCATTTTACCATCACTCTTATAACAGACACTGCTATTCTGAACTCTCTAACTGCATGCCTCTTCATGGTAGCTACTGGTTCACCAGTTCTAAATTCCTTGAATTTTTCAGGTTTTCCAGACAAATATTTAGGAAATTCAAGAATAATACTGTGCATATTCATTTTCATGCATAATACATATTTGTTACATGCCTTCCTGGCTCCTGCCCTGATTAAAGATTAGTATTACTGTATCTGTTTGTGTATTTTTTTAAGTGTTTCCTTTTCTATGCATTTCATTTCTATTCTTTGCAATTCTTTTAATAATAACAGGGAACCTGAGGTGTCATCACCAATTCTGCAAGATAACATTAGTTGACTAGGTAAAATAGTAACTCATGAAGGTTACTTTTTCTAGAGCAAAAACAAAATTTTCCCAGGTTTTCCAGACCCATTTTGAAATTCTTTGAATTTGTCCAAGTTTTCCAGGTTAATAGCCACTATGCTCCTCCTTTAAGGAAAACTTGCAGTACCAGACTTTCAACACATTCTCATCCCTTTTCTGTCCAACTCTCTAACGCAAGCGTTAATCAGTATTCTCAATCTTTCAGCTACTCAATCCATCTTTCCCCTTGCCTTTGACCTCCAATCTTTCAAACGCTGTGTCTAGATATCTCAAAAACTGTGGATCTTGATTTCAGCTCTTTTCTTCTTTCTATGGGTGAGGGGGGGGGGGGGGGGAACGTTTTTGCGAGCTTTCATCCTTGGCCCCTCCTTCCTACATAAAAAAATTAAAACTAACAATTTAAAGTTGCAAATAACGTTTAATGTTTGAAATACAAAAAGTTTAAAAAGTGACTCGCTACAGAAAATAACATTCCTTTTACTTAAAAGTGTTTATTTTATGAATCAATGATTTACTTATTTATTTATAAAATAAATGCAAGTCTTACACTTTATAATTTTTGTTGTTGCAATAATTTTAATAAAATAAATAATTGAAATTGGATTATTTTATTTAACTTGATCCTTAAGCTTTAGGCTTTACTGGGCTCTTAAAGCTGAAACATCACTTCATAGATAGTTATCATTAATAATATTAAGTCATGTATAAAAATTAATCAACTAATTTCAAATACATAAATGAACTAATAGCTGAAAATCAGACTATGCATTTAAATCATTGTGAAAATATTTATTTGCATTTATAAATTCGTAAAATATTACAATTTCTGTTATGTTACAATCTGGTAATCCCTCATTATCCGTGGATCTGCTTAACCACGCTTGAAAATAAAAACCCACTCTAATAGACAGAGTTTATTTCCACGACAGTTTCGACGCCCACTGGCATCCTCCTCGGGTGGATACAGAAACACGAATGAACCAAAACAAGAGGGAAAAAACAGTCCAGGGACCGACCGTTAAGAAATTCGCACCTAGGTTTAGATCCCATTCTCCCGACACCGGAAGGGCATTTCATTAAGTACATTCGCGCAAATTTAAAACTATCTTCCTGTTCTAAACATACAGATTCTATTATATTTTTCTTACATAATTATTGAATTTATTATTAATTTTATTACATTTAATATTGCATAATTATTTATTACAGAAATTATAAATTTATTATTACATTGGTTATTACATTATTGTTTATTATACAGAACTTATAAACCGAAAAACGAATGAAAAAAGCAGATTAGGAAACAATCCAGAGAAATTCGCACCTAGGTTAGATACCGTTCTCCCGACACTGAAAGGGCATTTTATTACAGGGTCCGCTTATAAGTACATTCCCACAAATTAAAACTATCTTCTTGTTCTATACATACAGATTCTAATATTTTGACATAATTACTGCATTTATTATTACATTTACATTTTTTTAACATTTATTATTATTACCTTTACCCTAATTATTAAATTTATAATATTACCTTTATTATTACATCTGTTGCATTTATATTTATTTCCACATTTATTACTTCCATTATTACATTTACTAAAGGCGAGTAAGGAAACATTCCAATCCAGAGACATTTAAGAAATTCACACTTAGTTTCGAACACGTTTCCACGACTCCGTAAGGGATTTTTTGACCAAGAATCTCATTAAAGGGTCTAACTTATAAGTACCTTCGCACAAATTAAAATTATCTACTTTTTCTATACACACAGATTCTATTATTTTTCTTTTGACATAATTATTACATTTATAAAGTACCTTACTTGATTCCCAATCTATAGCATGATTATTTTGGCTGGCGTGATAAAAAATGGCATTATTAGTATTACAACTTCTGAAGGCATATTTGTGTTCTTTAATACGGGTTTCAATATTTCTTCCAGTTTCTCCCACGTATACTAAATCACAACTTTTACAGGGAATGCTGTAGACACAGGCTTGTTCCTCTTTTGCCACGTTATTCCTAACCAATTTACTTTTCACGGTAGACGAATATTTGAACGCCAAAGCAAACTTAAAATCTTTCGTCAACGGTTTTACTCTTTCTAAGCCGGCAATGTAAGGCAAACTCACATATTGTTTTTGGTTAACTGAAGGTTCCCGAGGGGCATAAAAAGATTTTCTGGCTTTAAAATACGCCTTTCTGATAAACCACTCGGGATATTTTAAATCCTTAAAAATGTTCCAAATCTTTGAATTTTCCGGGTTTAGCAAATGTGGGCTACAAATCCTGAGTGCTCTTAGAAACATGGAAGAAATAATTGAACTTTTAACCCCTTCATCATGATATGAAAAATAATGAATGTACGAATTACAATGAGTAGGTTTTCTATAAACCGTGAAATTGGGCTTTCCGCTTTCGTTAATGACCAAAACATCTAGAAAAGGTAATTGATGTCGTTCTCCCATTCATATTTAAATTTAATAGAGGGAACAAGATTATTTAATGACTGAAAGAAAGTGTCAAAGTTGTTCCAGTGGTCAGGCCAAAATGAGAAAATATCATCTACATAACGAAACCAAATTAGATTCCTGGGACATATTGTTTGCAACAATTCCGACTCATAGTATTCCATGTATAATGTACTCAGTATTGGGGATAAAGGAGACCCCATTCCCATACCAAAACGTTGCAAATAAAATTCTTCACCGAAGGAGAAGGCATTATTGGTGACACAGATTTTTATCAGTTCTAAAAATACAGATGTGGGCATGCCTAGTTCTACGTTACATGTTGGCAATTTTCTATCTAAAAAACTAAGTACATCATCAATGGGAACTTTCGTAAACAAGGACTCAACGTCAAAACTGATAATTCTTCCCCGTTTTAAATCTAAGGACATAACTTTGTTAATAAAGTCGTCGCAGGAATTAGTGATGTGCGAGCCTGAAAATTTACCAACTAATGGGGATAATTTATCTGCAAGAAATTTAGATAACCTGTAACTAAAGGAACCCCTGTGTGAAATAATGGGACGGAGTGGTATATTAATCTTATGGGTTTTGGGTAGGCCGTAAATGTGGGCGAGTTTGGGGTTAATCTGTAGAAATCTTTTAGGATCAATCGCCAGGACATCTTTTAATAAGTTCCTGATGGTTTTGTTGAATTCGGTAGAAAGACGCTTTAGGGGGGACGATCTCACTTTGGTGTAGGTGAATAAAATGCCCTTTCAGTGTCGGGAGAACGGTATCTAACCTAGGTGCGAATTTCTCTGGATTGTTTCCTAATCGGCTTTTTTCATTCGTTTTTCGGTTTATAAGTTCTGTATCATAAACAATAATGTAATAACCAATGTAATAATAAACTTATAATTTCTGTAATAAATAATTATGCAATATTAAATGTAATAAAATTAATAATAAATTCAATAATTATGTAAGAAAAATATAATAGAATCTGTATGTTTAGAACAGGAAGATAGTTTTAAATTTGCGCGAATGTACTTAATGAAAATGCCCTTCCGGTGTCGGGAGAATGGGATCTAACCTAGGTGCGAATTTCTTAACGGTCGGTCCCTGGACTGTTTTTCCCTCTTGTTTTGGTTCATTCGTGTTTCTGTATCCACCGAGGAGGATGCCAGTGGGCGTCGAAACTGTCGTGGAAATAAACTCTGTCTATTAGAGTGGGTTTTTATTTTCATATTTTGACCTTCACGTAGAAAAAAGTGAATTTTTTGCATTTATTATGGATCCCACGATCAGACGCCATCTATTCGCCTTCTTCTTAGTTACCTTTCCCCAACTTATATCTTCCTATCGTCTATATGAAAAAACACTAGTGGCTGTGAAGACCAAGAAGCTGCAACTCAAGTTCCTGCAAGAGTGTTTAGTGGAGCAAGTGTGCCCGAAGTCCTTGATACCGTTTACCTTCAGGAAGGACCATACACCGTTTCCGAATTTTGCCAGGGAAATTTGAAGGAACGTATTCCGTGTGTTAAAAGAGAAATTGACCATACGTATTTCAAACTAAGAAATTGTCTACGCGTCCTTAAATCGCATGTGTCGTGTGAACTACTTGTGGCGCTGTTTGAAACTGCAGATTATAAATGCGACGTGCATTTAATCCTAGATTAGACAAAAGAAATAAACATTACAGTAATCAGTGGTGGATTCAGGATTTCTCAATGGGGTTGGGGTGAGGACCACAAGTTTACCAATCACAGGGATGGGCAAGATACCTACAGAAATGTATCTTGGATGCAAAATACAAGATACTAGCTTATTGTGTATCAAAAACAAAATACATATCTAAGATACTTTTCTAGATAAAAGATACTTCTCTAATCAGTTTAATTCTAGAGACTAGAAATAATATCCAAAAGAGAACTTTAAGTCATTTAAATCAGCAACTCCTAACTTGTGGTACATGGAACTCTTTTAGGTAGTATGCAAGAGGGTTATAAATATGCAGCTTGTGAATTGATAATTACTTTGATGATAATGTTTCCAACAGTAATATTAGTTGTACAGATGAATAACCTGCAACCTTTCTGACTGGGTTTGTATGCTATCCAATTTTCAGACCAGGTAGATTTCACACTATTTAACAACAACATGCAAGGCCTCCAACCTCCATCAAGAATTTGATTCAGTACAAATGTCAATGAATATCATTAGAATATAACTTTATAGATAAGGCTCAAAATTCAAGAATAAACCACAGTTCCCTTCTTATGGTTTTTGGTTGGGTGGTACATACCAGGGGTGTGGAGTCAGAGTTGGAGCCGAAGCCGGAGAAGTGGTGGTTTTTGGGTGGAGCCGGAGTCGAAGCCATTAAAAAATGCCGGCTCCATGGCTCCAGTTACCTTGCCCATTCATAACAAACCTAATGCAACTTTATCTTACCTAACCCAACTTTAGTACTTTACCTAACTTAATATATAGTTTTTATTAAAAATGCATATTTATTTTTTTCAGAAACGTCAATACAGTCGGCCCTCCGTATCCGCGGGTTCCGCATCCGCGGATTCAACCAACCGCGGATCGAAAATATTTGAAAAAAAAAAAAAAAATTCAAGAAAGTTCCAAAAAGCAAAACTTGAATTTGCAGTGCGCCGAGCACTACGCTGAATCCACGCGAATGAAGTGATGTGTAGGCATACCCTGCTGTAGTAGGGCGGGTCATACTATGCATTTTTTTTTAATCAATGGAGAGGGGTGTTCAAATGACATATTTTGGTGTATAGAACACAATTCTGAAGAAAATATTTAATTCTGATAACCCTAACCTACATCATTTTGCAGTTGATTATTATTAAATTGTTGATTATTTTACTATTGTAGTTACCCCAGAATATGTCTTCTCACGTTTTCTATCATGGCTGCTCACGTTATCTCTCATAGAGCATTGTTCTAACTAATTCATATAAACACATATAATGTAATTCATATAATAATAATAATATTTAAATACTCAAATAAAAAGGTGTGCCATTCCACTTAATTGTAATTATCATACAGTTTGGTATATGAAATATTTTGACGGTTTTCTGGTGCGCATAAGGCCATTTTCTGAGCCACCTTTCTCAGAGGCTAGAATGTAACGTTTCAGAACATTCTAAAACGTTTTGTGAAATATTTGAAGTGACTCATGATTTATGAAGCTATTTTACCACCTCGGCTTGCAGTGAGCTCTTCCCTCAAACTGACCCTGAGCCAGCAGCTTCGGCAAAGGTACAGAAAAACTATGATGAGATTCAAAACATTGCCCTTGCTAGTGTAAGGTATGGCATAGGGCTGAGGCCAACTGCAGCAATAGCAACAGCAGCTCTGATTGACGCAGGAATCATCACAGAAGACAATACAAGTAAAGTGATTGATAAGAGCAAGGTCAAGAGAGCACAGGAGAAGTTGATGAGAGAGCTGGGGGAACAGTTCGAGAAGAAGTGCAGGGAGGAGGGGGGGATCTCTTGCATCCTCTTTGATGGGTGGATTGACCTGACCAATGTGATGATGGAAGCTGAGGGCAGTGACCAATCTTTTCCTGCAAAGATCAAGGAAGAACACTATAGTGTTGTTAGTGAGCCTGGCAGCTACTATCTGTTCCACTTTACCCCAGAGAAAGCAACTAAAGAGGAGTCACATGCGGAGAAGATTGCTAAGGTCCTGTTTGCCTGGCTGAAAGAGAGGGGTTATGATAAGACCTTGTTGGCCATTGGAGGAGACTCAACAAATGTCAACACTGGTGTGAAAGCTGGAGTAATGCGGAAGCTGGAGCTGCACCTGGGGAGAAAGCTGGTCTGGTTGGTGTGCAACCTGCACACTGTTGAACTTCCCCTGCGCCATCTCATTGTTGACCTTGATGGCCCTACTCTGTCAGACAAAAAATTATCCAGGCCAATAGGAAAGCTCCTTGATTCTGCTACAGACTTTGATATCAATCCAAACTTCACCCGAATCTCTGTTGGCCCTCCACTGATCAAGCTTCCTGACAAGGTCATTCAAGATCTCTCAACTGATCAATACTATGGTTATAAAATTGTCTGTGCAGTCAGGGATGGAGTACTTCCTGCAGGGCTGGCTCTGTTAGAGATAGGACCAGTAAACCACAGCCGCTGGCTCACCACAGCGAACAGACTTCTCAGGCTCTGGGTGTCAAAGCACGGACTTAAAGGAAAGAACCTGAAGATTCTACAATTCATTGTGGAATTCATCATTGGAGTGTATTACCCATGTTGGTTCAACGTGAAGGTCAAGCACTCCTGGATCGAAGGGCCTAGGCACATCCTCTTTCAGCTGGACTGCCTCAAGTCCCAGAGAAAGGAGGTGCTGGATATTGTGATGCCAACTGTGAGAAGATCTGCTTGGTATGCCCACAGTGAAGTCATCCTCCAAACACTACTCTGCTCTGAGGATCAGAAGGAGAGGATTGAAGGGGTGGAGAGAATTCTGGCCATCAGGGGAGAGGGGGACCCAGACACTCAGCTGGGGGACTCCTCTGTTAGGAGCAGAAGGACACCTGACATCAATTGTGATGCTTCCAGCATCGGTGACTTGATCAGCTGGTCAGAAGGTGTGTCAGAGCCACCTCTCACCTGCTCTCTAAGCACCTCAGAGGTGAAAAACTTCATCAACACCCCCATGGAGATGCGCAACTGGCCTTGCCACACACAAAGCATTGAGAGGGGGGTTGTTAAAATGGTGACTGAGGCTTCTGCTAAGTACTTCTCACAGGAAAAGAGGGATGGAGGGATCAGGGCTCAGGAGACCAGCAGGAAGCTGATGTCCAAGTCTGAGTCAAAGCAGGATTTGTGCAACCTGGCAAAGTTCAAGATGTCAGGAGAATGATCTTTGTAATTATCCAGTGATATACATGCAGTTCACCTATTAATAAATATATGCAAAGTTGATTTGGCCTTGTAAATATAAATGATTTACCTTATATCTTTTAATATATTATAAAGGGGTTCAAAAGGGTAAAATTGGCAATTTAGAAATACAAAATGATGTAGGTTAGAGTTATCCTATCCAAAAAAGCAGCTCATATTTGAATTCCCCATGTAAAAACATAATTTAAACACCCCTGATGGTAGGATTTCCTTCAGATTCATGTTGTCACCTGAGTACAACCCGCCCTACTGCTGTAGCCTCCCGCCATTTCACAGATCCTCAGTCTCTCCCCAGCACTCATTGTTTGAGCATTGTTCGCCTCACGTCTCATTTGTTCGCTATTTGTGTTGTGTATTTATAATTATATTTTCTATATGTACTTGTATTTTAAATATTCTGTTTTATTCTATGTATTTCTCTTTCAGGTCATTAAACGAAAGCAATCTGTAAGTGTTGAAAGAAAGAAAATGTTACGTTGTTGCTGACGTGTACTATGTAGTTAGGCCTACGATGGTTGCGTCTGTACTGAACATGTACAGACTTTTTTTTCTTGTCATTATTCCCTAAACAATACAGTATAACAACTATTTACATAGCATTTACATTGTATTAGGTATTATAAGTAATCTAGAGATGATTTAAAGTATACAGGAGGATGTGCGTAGGTTATATCCAAATACTACGCCATTTTATATAAGGGACTTGAGCATCCGTGGGGGGTCCTGGAAACTTAAAGGATCAAGAGAAAAGTCTATTGTATTCAAATATTTTACTACCACTGAAGATGATAAATACTATGTTTGCACTTGCGAAGTGACTGATGCTGGTGGAAATATTTTGACATGTGGAGCAAAAATTAGTACACCTTCAAGCAAAACCAACAAGAGCATTCAATTTGAGGCGTCACATAAGTCGTAACCATCCTGAAGTGTTCAAGATTATAGAAGAGAATGAAAAGAGGCAAATACTTCAATCTGCCAGTACTTCTAGTCAAGTAAGTCAACCAAATCTTACTAAATATTTTGTTAGTCAAACAGTCACTGTGTCCATGACAGCAGATCAGTTCAAGAATCACATTATTGAGTTAGTAGTAAAGAATTCTTTACCTCTGTCTGTCTTTTGTAAGCCAGCCATGCTTGGTTTATTAGGAGGAATGGCTCAAAAATTCAAAGTTGGTTTACATAGAAATAGTATTCGACGTTTGGTAATAGAAAAAGCAAACGAAGAAAAATGTGTTTTAAAAAATAATTTACAAGGATGTTTTGTATTTTTAAAAATGGATAGTTGCACGTTTAAGAACAAACTACTTTGCAATCAATGTTAGATTTGTTGATGGCAACAATAAAACCATTACCCGTACATTAGCAGTACTGGATACGCAAGCCCAACATACAAGCGAGTACCTTCATGGGCTTGTGAAAGATATTCTACAAGAGTATGAAATAGAAAAAGAGCGTGTATTGTGTATTGTAACTGATAATGCCTCCAACATGATCAAGACCATTGAGAAGTTAAATGAAGACCAAGAGAGAGATGAGGAAAATGATATAGAAACAGTTGATTCAAATGCTGAGACCCCAGAACTGGAACCTGATGATGCAGCAGAACTTGATTTAAATAATATCATGGATGAAATTTCAAGCCTCTCAAGAGTCCATCATATGCGTTGTGGTGTTCATACTTTACAGCTAGCCATTCATGATGGCTTAGCGGATAAACACGCAGCCATTCTTATAAGCAAAGTGAGGCAGGTTGCAGTAGCTGCGAGAAAACCAAAGATCCAAGAAATAATTAAACGTGCTGGAAAAGTAACAATTTTATATCAAGCTACTAGGTGGGGTAGCACATATATGATGATAGAGCGCTTTTTAGAACTAAAACCTGTACTTATTGACATGGTGAATCCAGAAGTTACACTATCAGAAGTAATGTGGGACCAAGTAAAGAAACTTAAAAGTTTGCTTTACCAACCATATATCACTACAAAGACAATTCAAGGCGAAGACTTGACTCCTGGCCAGTTTTTCAAGGAATGGAAGTCTCTGATCTACTGCCTTTCTAAGACAGGGGGTACCATAGCTGAAGGTATCAAGACCTCCATGGAAGCGAGAGAAAATCATTTACTGGAAAATGATGTAATGTCAGCTGGCGTTTATCTTGATCCTAAGTACAGATGTTTATTAACGGATGAACAACAAAGCAAAGCAATGAATGCTGTATGTGATATAGCAGTTAGAATGAGAAAGTCTCAAGAATGTCCAGAACAGGAAAATGAAAACATTCCATCATCATCTTCTACTACCACTTCTGATAATGAATTTGACTTTGAAAAAATCATTGACAAACAACATGGTGCAAAAGAAAAATGTTCTCGATCAGGATTTGAAAATGATGTGCCACATGGTGGTCCTCTTAGTACCTTGACTAAATTCAAGTTAGCCGTATGGGAATCTCTTAGTGAAGTTAAAAAATTTAATCGTCAGTCAAAGATGTCAGTACAAGATGCAATAGTTAAGTACCCTGAAATTATATGAGATGTCGCACAACTTGTTCTTGCATTACCCTCTACTCAAGTTAGTGTGGAACGTTTATTTTCAGCACTTAAAATCATAAAATCTGATTTGAGAGCAGTAATGAAAGAGGACTTGATTGAAGCAATCTTGTTCTTAAGAACATACTGTTAACACTGGTATGCATCAATTTTGCTGTCAAGGGTTTTGTAAGTGATTCTTATAGAGTTTTTCCTGCTGATTTCGAATCTGCAATCCGTTTTTCTCAATCAGCTCAGGTTATCCGGCTATGGCCTCATAAGTAAAATAGAATTTTTCGTGATTTTGTCAAAGCGGAATTGGAACAGTAAAATCTATCATCACTTGTTTCACTTGTATATCTTTTTTTACTTTTCAGGCATATAGATAAAATATTTCATAATGAATAGAGCGTGTAAAAATGATCCCAATAGATTCTGCTACATATGTGGGACGGTTACCATGCCAAATAACCAGTCCCAAATCACTAAATTTGTGAAGACAATGTATAGAGCATACTTTGGAATTAAGCTAGGGGACCAGGACAAAATTTCGCCCCTCATATGTGCTGCAAGATGTGCATTGAAAATTTGAGAAGATGGAGCAAAGGCAGAGCGAAATCTTTGCCTTTTGGAATTCCCATGATTTGGAGAGAAGGAAAGGATCACGTGACAGATTGCTATTTCTGCATGACAAACCTCCAAGGTGGGCTTATAAATTTATTTTTCTTAAATATTTTGAAATCCTCGTATGAAACTTGACATAATATTCACCATATATAGCATAATATTCACCATAATGGTAATCATACATTTACATATACATATTGTTATAGAAAATACACTTACACATACATATTGTTATACAAGTTACATTTACATATACAATGATTGTATATTTTCTTTCTTTTTCATTCATATTGTCCCTCAAACCCTGGACTTCGATGATTCTGATGATGAATCAATGACCAATGCCAATGACCAGTCCCAGTCGTATATACCTCAAAATACCGCTTCAAATGAGCCGAGGCCTCTCAACCAGGCCAAACTTAATGATCTTACCAGGGATTTAGGACTTTCCAAATTAGCTGCCGAGATCTTGGGCTCACGACTTCGAGAGGACAACTTGCTGGCTCCGGGAACAACATTCTCCTGGTATAGGAAACGAGAGGAAGAATTCCGCAAGTTTTTGCAGTGCACAAAAATACCTCTTCCTTAGTGTACTGCTGCAATGTTGAGGGGCTAATCGAATCCTTGGGCCTGCCATATAACGCATCAGAATGGAGGCTATTTATAGACTCGTCTAAACAAAGTTTGAAAGCAGTACTTCTCAACATTGGGAATATGGTTGCATCAGTCCCTGTAGCACATTCCATACAACTTACTGAGAGCTACGATAACATGAAAATTTTACTGGATGCTCTCGTGTACGACCAACATAACTGGAGGATCTGTGGAGATTTGAAGGTAATACTAATATCATAAGTAAACTATTGCTATTGACTATGTTGTTTTTCCAAAGGTTATTTGAGAGCGTATAAGAACACTTAACTTCCCCACAGAAGTGATACAGTCCAATGCATAGATTTTTTTATCTGATAGAACAAATTCTCTAAATTCTTTAAATATTTTAATTTTTTTTCAGATTGTGGCATTTGTATTGGGAATGCAAGGGGGATACACGAAATACCCATGTTTCCTCTGCAAATGGGATAGCCAAGCGGATGAGAAGCACTATGCACAGCATGAATGGGCATCCAGAGAGAATTTTGAACCTGGGTCGCATAATGTCGTTTTAGTGCCCCTTGTACCACCAACAAACATTTTGCTCCCACCACTTCATATTAAGCTGGGCTTGATGAAAAATTTCATCAAATCAATGAATAAGGAGGGTTCAGCATTCCGATATCTTGAGAGTAAATTTCCTCATATATCTGATGCTAAACTAAATGCTGGGGTTTTTGATGGTCCTCAAATTCGAACTTTGATCAAGGATACTCAGTTCGAAAATGCAATGACTCCAACTGAGAAGAATGCCTGGCAGGCATTCAAATCAGTTGTCACTGATTTTCTTGGCAAGCGTAGAAGTCCAGAATATGAGTCCATTGTCGAAAACTTGATGGAAGCTTTCAAAGCTCATGGGTCGCGCATGTCCATAAAAATGCACTTTTTGTGGTCCCACTTGGACTATTTTCCTGAAAATTGCGGGGATTATAGTGAGGAACAGGGTGAATGATTTCACCAAGATATCAAAATAATGGAAGAGAGGTACCAGGGAAACTGGGATATCAATATGCTGGCGGACTATTGCTGGTGTTTGAAGCGAGACGTGCCAAAAGAAAAACACAGACGGAAAGCCAAAAAAACTTAATTCCTTCCTCAATAAACTTTTTTCCATATTCATTGTATGAATAAAAGTATTTATTCACACAATGTTTTCATTTTTCACGAGTGTTCTTATAATATTACTCGTATCTACAGTGTTTAAGCTAAAAAAATCAATAAATTTGGGGATAAAATTGGACTTATAATAAATGGCCAATAGAGAAAAAACCTGACCTGATTGAGGAAAACCAATGTCATTTTCGATTTCAGCATGGTCGAATTATATAATATGAGTTGAAAAAACCCTCACAGCAGACAAAAAATTTCATATGCATACCAGTGTAATTTTGAATTTTAAAAATCAGTTTATGAAAGAATTAAAGTATGAATTTGTTTGTTTCAAGTTTTAACTTTTAATGCAGTTAATATCATTTGATAAGTTTCTTTTCAGTTTTCAGAATTTAATATTTTTTTGTTAATCATCAAAATTGTATTAATATAATTTTTTTTTGGATTTATGTATTAAAAAGGTCAAATTGGAAAAAATTGGTCTTAATTTGTATGTTTTAATGTAGCTAATGTCATTTGATAAGACTCCCTTCAGTTTTCAGAATTTAGTTTTTTTGTTCATCATCAAATTTCGATTAATATAATTTCTTTTTGGATTTATGTATTAAAAAGGTCAAATTTAAAGAGTATTTTTAGCCTTTATTGCAAATATCATTCAACAGTGTATTCATCTGTCTGTTGTTGAGTATGATCAATGACCACTCTAACTACATTTGGATTTTGATAACGTGACAGAGCTGGAGCCGGAGCTGGAGCCGGAGCTGGAGCCAGAGCCAAACATTTAAAAAAGATGGCTCTGGAGGAGGAGCCAAAAGTTTTTTTTCTGGCTCCACACCCCTGGTACATACACCTTTCTTTCCTTAAATGTTGGTACTTAGATATGCATGGTGACAAAACATGGTACACTGACATAAAAAGGGTGGGAACCATTGGTTTAAATCATTATAGTTTAAATGACAAAACTAAATTTAGATGTAACAGACTTTGATAAAGTAATCCTGAATGTTTAACACTTCAAAAGTCACACCAATGGGATGGAGATTCATGAAATATATCTTATATCAAAGGTGGAGTGATAAGCTAGACCTTCATCAGAATGAACAATTTGGGCAGAAGCAAAACCAAGGTCAACCAAGGTTATACTATTTTAAGATACAAGATGCAGATAAAATTGAATCAAAGATACACGATATAGGATACTTTTATATTTTTGTTCAAGATACAGATACAACATACAATTTGTATCTAAGTTACAGTATTGAAGATGTAGTATCATCAATACTGACCATCTCTGACCAATCAAATTATAATTTGGCAAATTTGAAGTTTAAGAGGATTTTAAAGGAAGACTTTTTTCAAAATAAGATAGGACTCATAAAAATATAAAAATGATGGTTGCTGGGCATTTTAGTTTTCTCATAATATTACAAAGATAGTTTCATTATATATATTTTTTCCCATGAGGGGCTTGGCCCCATTTACTTTGACTGCCAAGCCACAATCCCGAAAATTTCACCCAGGGCCAAAAAAATTTTGTGTACGATTTTGATTCTAAATAATCATAGATTAGGTATGGTACTACTTATTTGGTGATATTCAGGTAAACTACTGAGGTACAGTTATTATTATTATTATTTTAAAGTTACCTGCATGGGGCCATGTCACCCACATATGGGTGACAAATATTTGAGATTACCTGCAGGTGCCATGTCACCCACATATGGGTAACGAATGTGGGCCATGTTAGCCATATGTGGCCATGTCACCCATATGTGGGTGACATTAAATTTTAATGTTTTTTCTCTATTTCAGACTAAAATAATTCATAAGTAAAAATCAGTTCCTGTATATTACTAGCATTAATAATTATCCATAAATGAGTAGACAGAGACCTTTGAAACGTGTGAGACTTAGTGAACTACTTGACAGATATCCGAGTGATGTCTCAGAAGGCGATTCAGATGATTCAGTTAGAGATCCCGATTACGAACAATTTGAGGGATTTGATTCTCCTGATGAAGATGATCAGCGTGTAGCTGACAATTTACCAGAAATGTTGGATGCAATGGGTATGGAGGAAGATGACAAAGAAAGCAATGATGAAGAAACTGCACCTGAGTGGTCCAATTTCAGTCAGAGGACTAAGCAATTTCCTTTTACAGGAACAGAGGGGGTACGTCCCGATATACCATCCTCTATAACATCAATTGAAGCCTTTCAACTGTTTATAGATGACGAAGTTTTAGACCATTTGGTTGAACAAACTAATTTATATGCCGAACAAGTCACTTCACAGAGAGAACGAATGCCTAACAGGACACACAATAAGTGGGTACCAACAACAAAGGAAGAGATTAAAAAATTTATTGGGCTTCTCCAGTGGATAGGCTTGGTAAGAATGGGGGCAATTGCAGACTATTGGAAGAGTAATCATTTATATAAAAATTATATAACAGAGAAGACAATGAGTCGAAACAGGTTGAAGCTCCTGTTGAGTTGTTTTCATTTTGCAGACAACACGACAATTGAGAGAGGCAACCATTTGGGGAAAATTCAGCCTCTGATTGATCTTCTGGTAAGGAAATTTCAGGCAGCCTTTTTACCTGGGAGTGATGTTGTAGTAGATGAGACTCTGGTCCCATGGCGGGGGAGATTAATTTTTCGCCAGTATATCCCCAATAAGGCCCATAAGTATGGGATAAAGTTATTCAAGCTCTGCTCACCGGAAGGCTATACATACAACCTTTCCGTTTATTCAGGAAAATCAAGGGAAGGCACCAGGCAGGTGGGATTAGCAAAAACGGTTTGCACAGACTTGATGTGTAACCTTCAGAATCAAGGTCGAACATTGTACGTAGACACTTTCTACACCAGCTATGAACTAGCTCTTTCGTTTCTCAAGATGAAGACCCATGTAGTTGGGACATTATGTAAGAATAAACGTAATATGCCCAAAGAAGTAATGAATGCCCAGCTCAAAAAGGGGGACATGATTGCCAGAGAAGAACAAAATGGAATTGTGGTGCTAAAGTGGAAGGACAAGAGAGATGTCAGACAGCTTTCCACGAAACATAGACCAGAAATGGTGGAAATCAGGGAGGGGAGTGGAGATGAGCAAGAACCTATTGACCAACCTGGGCCATCTACTAGAGAGTGCAGACAACGTAAACATAGAAAGGTCACAAAAAACCATTAGGTGTACTTGCGTACAACAAGGGAAAGTCTGGCATAGATTTGTCAGACCAACTGTCCTCTTACGCCACAATTCTTCGGAAAGGTGTGAAGTGGTATAGGAAACTTGGAGTGGAACTTCTGCTAGGCATGGCTGTAGTAAATGCTCTCGTAATCTACGAGAGAGTAACTGGCACAAAAATTAAAATAAAACATTTCCGGGAGTCTATCACATCAGTCCTTTTGGAATGTGAACAAACCACAAGATACAGAAAGCCATCATGTAACACTACCCACATACTTCAAACAAAAAGAGATGCTAATAATAAAAAAATCAGAAGAGCATGTAAGCTGTGTTATGAAAAAACAAAGAGAAAAGGGTAGAGATGAAGCACGCAAACATGCCAATAAGGTCTATTCATACTGTCCAGAGTGTGAAGGAGAACCATTCCTTTGTTTGGAATGTTTTGCATCTCAGCATAAAAAGTGATTTGTTCATTGTTATTTGTTTATTCAGTGTCATTAAATTTCTTTCTATTACAAGACAGTGCATTTACTGTATATTTTCTCTTCAATTAGTTTGGTTATATTTTTGTACACAAGGAAATGTTTAGTTGTAATTTTGTTTTCAAAAGGTAGCTATGGTTTAGCCTTTTTACTACCAAAATTAGTATTTCATTACTGTAATTTTGAATATAAAGTTGTATTTGTAAAAAACATACATGCAAAAACATTATAATTAATAAAAAAAAAAAGATGGGTTCCAATTTCCAACTGGCTCCCCGTGCCGGAACCTTGATTCGTTATCGAAACTGAACGTTGGATAAAATTCACATTTAACATCAGAGGGCCACATAACATATTTCAAAACTTTCCTCAGGGGCCACACTACTCAAATACCATAGAAAAATGCATGTACCATCAGTCAAATTGGGTGACGGATCTTCAAATGAAATCAATACTGTCACCCATATAGGGTCACCCTCCCTATATGGGTGACATGGCAGTCAATGTGTTAATCTTCCACTGATAGTAATGTATATTTAAGCCTAGATTTTTATTAATATTCCACTTTTAATAGAGACTTCAACTTATTTTTAAATGAATTATACATGCAAAATATTTGTTATATCACCATTTAAATTATTCCATACTTTGAGTCCAATGAAAATGAAAATTTTTTGAAATGAAGACAATCTACATAGAGGAATAACATGCTTTGATCTATTTCTAGTCTGATACAAGTGGATTTCTTGATGAGTTATAAAATACTTATTTATCCAATGTAAGTTAACGATTTTATTCTTACACTTGTAAATGAAAATAAAATGTGCCAGTTTGATTACATCTTTGAGCTTTAGTCATTTTAGCTCTTTCAATAATGCACTTGAATGATCATGGAAATCAGCATCAGAAAATAACCTTATTGCTACCTTTTGGATGACAAAGATACTGTTCAAATTATTGTTGCAGAATTTCTCCACACAAGGGTACAGTACTTTATGGGTCATTCCATGTCAGTTCAACGGAATTTTGGGTAAAAAAAACGTGACCATCATCGATTTTTTTTAAATTGGCACACTTATAGATCTCAGTGAGAAAAACAGAATGGCACTTGTTTCAACACTCTAGGTCATATGGTTCTGGAGATATGGCCATTCGAATTTTGTAAAAAAAGGTCAATTTCTAAGGTCATACCATATTTCAACACGAAATATCTCAGCTCGTATTGCACTTAGAGACCATTTAAACACTACTTTAAAACTTTTAAGCAGACCTACAACTTTGTTTCTATTCATATTTTACCTCAGTGGTAAAAAAAAAAGAGTTGATCTTATTTTTGACCTTTGACCTTGTGTAGGTCATTTGATGTCACAACCAATTTCTCTCTCCTTTCACCCAATTTTGGGTACACATGTCCATGACTCCAGATTCCTGGGATCTTGGGAGCATTGCTCCAGTAAATTTGACCATGAGAAAAAGTAAATTTGGGTTTGGGTTTTGTTCATCCGCTAGACGTTATGCAATTTTTTTGCGTATACGTTCTTGTACAAACCAATTTTTTTAAATTACAAATTTAGTTATTTTAAGTTTAGTTGGTAATTCCATATTTAACAATTATTTTTATTTTTTGTTAAGCTTCAATGTTTTGATAATTAAAATTTTATTAAAACTTATATTTTTTTAATATAAAATTATCAGGATTGGACTATGTTCCATTGATCTCGGCCAGGTTTGATAAATTGGCCAGATAATTACTTGTGCGGTTTTAAGTAATCCACCATGACTCTAGAATTGAAAAGTTTAGTTAAGTTTAAACTTACTTTTACTTACTTTAACTTACCTACTTTTACTTACTCTTCCTTACTTTTACTAAGTTTAAAGCACTTACTTTTACTTACTTTCATTGTACTATATTTACTTACTTTTACTCACTTTTACCATACTATATTTACTAACTTTTACTTATTTTGTATTTTTTCAGGTAGTCAATAATCAATAATGGATCCTAATATTGATGAAGTTGGAGAGAAAAGTGAGGGTGTTAAAAGGGGTTACTTTGTGGTCAATGCAAGAACAAATATTCAAAGAAGCAAAACTGGGAGGAACATTTTAATTCCAAAAAAAATATTTGTTACAATACAAGAGGTCCCAGAGTTTGGGCCCACAGCTTAGATATTGCAGTAAAGAAATACCAGGATGAAGTGCAGCAAAGAGATACGGCAAAGCAGTCATTTAGTTTGTTCACAAAATGTGCTAGTGCTAGACCTCAGAAAAATGAACCAACTTCATCAACTGCTAATCTAGAAAATGAAACTTTTTCACTAGATGTTTCACAGACTGAAGAAAGTGCTTCTCCTCCACCTAAGAAACAAAAGGTAAGTGAGGAATCTGCGCATCAGACTAACAAAACTGCTTTAGAGGAATTTGAAAATTCCCAAATCCAGAAGACATTGAATGCAATTTTGCGCCTAACAAAAGAAACTCACCAAGCTGTTGTGGTTAATAAAGAGAAGAGTCAAAATATGCCTTCAAGTTCAAGTGTTGCATCCAAATCTAATAAAGCAAAAAGCAACAAATTTGACATTTCCATAGCCCATTTAAGCAAGTGTAAATCAATACAAGAAATCCTGAACAATGATTTGATCAAATCTACATTCAAATTGGTGGAAAAGAAGGATCTAGGGCATGCTGATGATTCATTTTCAGTACCAAGTGATATAATGGAAAACATTGCAAATAGTGACACTAATATGCCTGATGTAGATATAGCTGTTGAGGATGAAGATAATGATAATCAAGATGAAATGAAAACAAACACTGCATGGGCTCTATATCCAGTACTTCTAGCTGTATTACATAGGTCAGGTTGTGAGGTTGGAAATTTGAATCATAGCACACATGCATGCGAGACAATTTGTGAGCTATTAGATAATCAACTTAAAGAACAAACTGTAAAGTGGTTCTTAGAACAAACTTCAGTAACAATAACAGCTGACATTGGAACAATTTTGGGATTAAGCATGCTAGTTGTATTAGTTATGAGTGAAGAAGATAAGACTGTAAAACTTGCTGGGATAAATTTAGTACGCAGCAAATCAGGAGTTTATTTGGCCAATGAAATTTTTGATGTGTTGAAGTCTCCTAATCACTTGAAACTATCTGAAGAAGCAATTAAATCCAAGGTATCTGGAATGGTTGGAGATGGGGCTTTTTGTAAGGACAACGAGCCATTTAAAAACGAAATGAAAAAGTTGTTTGGAGAAAATTTCAAATTTCGATGGGACTTAATGCATCTTGTGAACAGAGCCCACGTTGATGCATTGAAGAAAATTTGTAAACTAAGTGAGCTTTTAGACTTTATTCAGAATCACTCTTCAAATCTGAGATCAGGCCTTGACTATACCAATATGGTTCTTGACAATATCATTGGTTTTAAGAGACCAAAATTCAAATCTGATACTCGCATGGTTAATTACGAATTTGATCAATTTGACAGATTTGTGGAAAATTGTGTGTTTTTTGATCATCCACAAGAGAAAGAAATTAGTGCCAAGTTCTATGTATTGATTTCCTATGTAACAAAGATTATGTTGCAAGTAGCTCAAAAAACCACAGTTAGTGCAGAATTTGTAGAAAATATATTTTATAAAGAAGGAGGGAAAACTGTTATGTTAAGAGTGATGGAAACAATTTCCAAATTAGCTAATGGAGGAAATGCAAATGATGTAGTTTCTGAATTTAAGCACGATACCACAGGGCAGCAAAAGGAACTAACAGCTGAGGATTACATCTTAAATGAAGTTTACAAATACATCAAGAAACGTTCTGATTACTACCAGGTTGCTGAAGTTGCTAGACCATCCAGAACCAGATCTGAAAGTAGTTTTACAAAAGACTCAGTGATAAATTGGCTGACAGAATATATAGAACAGCTGTGGAAAGGAATCACAGAGAGATTAAAGCATTTTGATAAAGATGGATCAACTGCCTGGAGTGAAGCACCAGCTGAAGGGACATTCTCCATTCTTGGTTACATTGATGAACACAAAGGATCCATTAAGCCATCTCATTTGACTAAGCTGTGCAGAATTGTTAAGGAGGGTCCAGCTCCAGGCACAAATCTGCTGTAATGATCGCACAGAAAGCCATTGATCAGTGGCCAAGCATACATGGCGGTAAATTCACAACAAATGCCTACATGCAAGGTCTAACATCGTCCACTGTTGCTGCTGCAATGAATAAACTTAAGGTGAGTTATAAACTGTACATTATTGTATTATTATGTTTAGCTAAAACAATTTGTAATTGGTATGTCATCAATTCAAGAGTTTACTATCATTAACCTATCTAGTGGTGTAAGGGGAAAAAAAGTAAATTCAGAGCTGTGCTCCAGTAAATTTTTTCAAATCTGGAGTCATGCACATGTCTACCTTAACCAAGAACAAGATTTTCAGTGTTAAGTTAGTACAGACGCTACAGCCATTTCAGTGGACCATACCTACCTCCATTTTGACCAAGTACTTTTTTCTACCAAACTTTGGAGCGCCGTTTCTTTGGAACTGTTTGAGCTAGTGTTGAGACATTCTGGTGCTTAGTGCAAATGCAGACAGAATGTATTCCACTGGCACCTGGCAACACATTCTTTTGGCTGAAGCTCTGCAAATTTTGAAAATCCTATTTTAATTGTTGGATGGTTTGTTTTAAAAAGCTCAAATGCTTCTTTTAAGTTGCATAAGATCAGTGATTTTTGTTTTCTTTCCCACCTACCATCAGCTCCTTTTACAGAAACATAGTCTTTCAACCCTGGCATTTGTCTACTCACATCTGGCGAATGATAGAAGTCAATTACTTTGGCAGCAGTTTCACTATTCAGGCGTTTCCCCAAACGCGGATTATGAGTTGAAGGCACTCCCTTCTCCCTCACCAAACTCTTTGCTTGCCTAGCCATGTAATCTGAGCACTTAAATTCTTCTCTGATCTTTACTTGTGTCCATCTTTTTGGTAGGATAGTAAGAATTGTCAGTTTTTCACTTCAACTTGTCACTTGATTAAATTTCTCTTTTAGTTGTTGAAGAATCTCCAGTTCTGTATCATCTGAGTCATTGGTTGTTTAGTTGCAAGTTCAAGCTTTCTTTTCACAACTACTACTACTTTCTTCAACTTTTTCTTTGCGTAACCAGCGCTGTCAGAGACTTTACATGGTTTTATTGGGGTCTCATCAAGTGTGGTCAATGAAGCATTGAATTTACTAAGCTCATATTGCATTTCAACTACATCTCCAATGGTTTCTAGCTCAGATTGGGCACTTGATGAGGTGGATGGTGATTTTTCGAGTGGTTCACATTCAGGCATTGGGAATGGATGATTTGCTAGTATATTTCAACAGGTTGCACATACTTTATGATTATTTGTTAGTTTCAATTCAGGATTTTGATCAATCAAATTTTCAGTCAATGCACGAATGCCTTTTCTCACTTTTCCTGTGTGTTTTTTAAATGGGTCACAACAGAACCTGCCCATATTCAAACTGCTGAAATCCATGTTTATCTAAAAAAAAAAAAAAACATATGTAGCTTAAAAGCTAGGGTTGGGTTCAATTACACAAAATGGAAACAATTACAGTTTTTTTTTCTTCAAATTAATTACAGTTAGTATTGTACTTCACAATTTCAAGATCAATTGCAATTACAATTACACAAATAAAACTATCTATTCTATATATCTAAAATAAATATATATATATAAAAATATATATCTATATCTAAGTATAACTACATAAACTATCAAAGGTTTATTTTCATTGGATGATGTATGACTGCCAGATCTAGGGGTATAATTTTTAACAATTGACATTAATTGATCAATTACATCAGTTATAGCTCAAAAATCATTTACAATTACCTTTATTTTTATTTTATTTTGAATCAATTACAATTACAATTAATGGAAATTAGGATCAATTAATTAAAAATACAATACCCTGTTAAAAGCTATTTTTGCTTAGATGGCACAAATAAAATTTGGGACCTACTGATCTTGTTTCGGAGGTCGACAACAAGAAAAAATTGTGCAGTTTGATTTACAGATTGGAATAAATACAGATGCCAAAAAAATCCTTGCTCCAAGGTTTAAATAAGCTTATTTTCACATGGGTACATACTGTTGTACACAATGAATAAATACACAAAGTTAAGTAATTCTATTAAAACTCATCTAACTCTTAAAACTGAACTTATTCTATAGGGTAGTACCTATAGCCTAGTATAAGGTACTTATATACGTACATAGCTTTACCTTTAAACAGGATAGCAGGTTCAAAGTTCTTCACACTTTTGAATGTCCATATAAATTAATTAATTATGTAATTTAAATTACTTATATTATATAATTCTCTGAAATATACAAAAAAAAAAAATTTTATAATAGGGCCAGATACTTATTCGACCAAATAACTGGGTTAGGTTAGGTTAGGTTAGATAATTACCAATTTTTTTTTTAATTAGCAGACATTATATATCTCAGTAAGAAAAATCTAATGGTATTTTTCTCAACACTCTAGCTCAAATAGTTCCAAAGATATGGTGCTCCAAAGTTTGGTGGAAAAAGGTACTTGGTCAAAATGGAGGTGGGTATGGTCCACTGAAATGGCTGTAGCGTCTATACTAACTTAATCAACACTAAAATCTTGTTTTAGGTTAAGTTAGACATGTGTACCCAAAATTGGGTGAAAGGAGAAGAAAATTGGTTGTGACATCAAATGACCTACACAAGGTCAAAAGTCAAAAATAAGATCAACTTTTTTTTTTTACCACTGAGGTAAAATATGAATAGAAACAAAGTTGTAGATCTGCTTAAAAGCTTTAAAATAGTGTTTAAATGGTCTCTGTATGTGCAATAGGAGCCAAGATATTTCATGTTGAAATATGGTATGACCTTGGAAATTGACTTTTTTTACAAAATTTGAAGGGCCATATCTCCGGAACCATATGACCATATGACCTCTGTTTTTCTCACAGAGATCTATAAGTGTGCCAATTTAAAAAAAAATCGGTGATAGTCACGTTTTTTTCGCTGTTGAACTGACATGGAATGACCCTTATACAAGGAAGAACAAGAGTATGATACAGAGTTAATGAAATGTGTTTTGGAGTATAAACATAATAGCAATGCTCCCCTGAAATCTTTACATTTAAAATTTAAATACAGTTGGCCCTACTAAAACGCATACTATTACAATGCAGATTTGCATTTATGTGCTAAGTATTTTAAGACCATAAAAATATTATTGCACAGAAAATTTGAAATTATACATAAAAAAAAACAAAAAAAACATTAAAATTATCAAGACTGCAGAAACATTCATTGGCCTATAGTTTGCTAAGTACTGTTAGATTAAACATAGAGTCTAACATTCAAAACCTTTACTCACCAAGAGTAATTTTAGTATATATATCTATTTCACACAGAACAATATGAAAAGTGTGAACGCAATACTATGAAAACTCCCAGATTCAATGGATAATTCAAAACCTTCACTGACTGAGACTTTAATTTTATGTCTATTTCAGGCAGCTTAAAGAGCTAACAAAAAATTTTGTCAGAAGCATTTACCTTGGCTGATCACATAGCAAAGATTTTTTCCAACAATGATCCAAACATGGAAAGGAGCAGCACAATTAGCAGAAAATTGGATGAACTTCTAGCAGGCTATAAAGAAATTTATCCTGAAAAAATATTGTGCATAGCAGTTAACTCTCTATGCATATTTTAAGAAGAAATCTGACATTAGTGACCCAGACATCCCTGACAAAGAAAATGCTGAGGAAGCATGGCAGTCAACTTCAAAGTGAGGTGTAACATGTATTTTTATTATACTGTATTTGGTAGTATTTTTTTTCTTTTGTAACTTTCTTAAATAGAATTTCTTACTGTAATATGTTTCTTCATACATTACACAATAATATATGTTGGTAAAAGTGTTTGAACAATTAATAAATTGAATTTTAATGAAAAAATAATTTTGAAAAAAACATCTCTGACTTATAACATTATTCCTATGTAAAAACAAGCTTGTCACAGTGCGCGATTGCATAACACGCTGTTTTTCCAGAACATATCCTGCACATTATAGCAGGGCCAACTATATATATTGATTTAAAGAGTTGACATTAAACAGGTATACAAAACCTCTGTTGGATTTATAAGCAAAAAAAATTAAGCTTCTCTTTTTAAGTAATTGATTACATCTGAAATTAGCTTATTATTGCAGTCTAATAAAAAATGCATATAAAAACCTTAAAATCCTGTAGGACAACAAATCTCACTTCCATGAAGTTGGTACTTTATATGAAATAAGAGGGCATTTAATCATTGATATTAACCCTTTAAGCCCTGAATTTTTTGTAGGGTTAAGTTATGAATGAGTGTATTTGAAACGTTAGCAATTTGTACTGTCAGTACTCAAAGGGTTAAAGTTTCTCCTTCAAAATTTAACTAGTGCCTCTCATATCTGTGGATTGCTCCAGAGGGTTCTCTACAGTTCAACATGGATTTTTTGTGTGTGTTTCAAGTACTGCTCTAAATAACTGCTGAGGTTGTTCTTTATGGCATGTGTTACTTTCATTAGAAGAGCTGTTATATCTATCTTTCAATATCCACATTTAAAAGGTTTCACTCCAGTGTGAACTCTCAAATGCTTTTGAAGGTTATCTTTCCGTGCTGAGGCATAGGTGCATATCTCACACTTAAAAGGTTTTTCTCCAGTATGAACATTTAAATGCTGCTGAAGAGTAGTTTTCCATGCTGTAGTGTAAGAACAAATAACACATTTAAAAGGCTTTTCTCCAGTATGTACTCTTAAGTGTTCTTGAAGATTATGTTTTCGTGCTGCAGTGTAAGAGCAAATATCACATTTGAAAGATTTCTCTCCAGTATGAACTTTCAAATGCAGTTGAAGGTTACTTTTCCATGTTGCAGTGTAAGAACAAATATCACATTTAAAAGGTTTTTCTCCATTATGAAACCTTAAGTGTTCTTGAAGATTATGTTTTCGTGCTGCAGTGTAAGAGCAAATATCACATTTAAAAGTTTTTTCTCTAGTATGAACTCTTAAATGCAGTTGAAGATTACTTTTCCATGCTGTACTGTAAGAACAAATACCGCACTTAAAAGGTTTTTCTCCAGTATGAACTCTTGCATGCTCTTGAAGTTTATCTTTCCGTGCTGCAGTGTAAGTGCAAATATCACATTTAAAAGGTTTTTCTCCAGTATGAACTTTTGAATGCCTTTGGAGCTTAATTTTCTGTATTGTAGTGTAAGAACAAATATCACATTTAAAAGGTTTTTCTCCAGTATGAACTCTTAAGTGCATTTCAAGGTTACTTTTCTTTGCTGTAGTGTAAGAACAAATATCACATTTAAAAAGCTTTTCTCCAGTATGTACTTTTAAATGCACTTGAATCTTATTTTCCTGTGCTGCAGTGTAAGAGCATATTTCACATTTAAAAAGTTTTATTTTAGTATGAATTTTTAAATGAATTTTAAGATTTTGTTTGAATTCTGTCTGGTAAGAGCAAATAGAACACTTGAATATATTCTTTTCTATGAACTGGTCTTTGTGGTTCTCATTATTCTCTAAATTAATATTACTTGCAGCTGGTGTAGACACATTTTCGTTTTTTTTATGAAGGATATCAGACTGGTTTTTTTCAGGTTCCAATTTTGCTTCTGAGTTCTGCAAGAATTATGTAAAATTAATTTAGTTGTAACACCAAGTTTATAAACCAATTACTCAACTGAAACCATAATATTTGTGCTTTATATTTTCTCTGCAACAAAGAATGTGAGTACTTTATCATTATTTTTTAAGTTATGTAGTAGTGTTTCTACACTATTCTTTCCTTACCATTACTTTTTACCTCTCAATCTTTTCAGATTAAATTTTGTTTAAATGAATAATTTATATGTAATAGTTTTATATCTGTTCATTTTGAAGAACTTTTCTCTGCACCATAAAATGTTGTCTTAATGTATTATAAAAGACTTGTGAACAACCTTCCCCTATCTCCATAGACAGTGAGAATTTTCACCATAAATAAAGATAGCAGTCTACCCTAGCTTCTATAGCTCAACTCTGTCCTACCTACTCATTAATATCAAAATATAAAGGGCGTCTGCAAAGTTTCTACAAACTTCTCTCTTAAGTTGCACACTGGTCATACACCAATGCAACCCAAATGGGAAAGCATGACTCATGATAGGTGAAGATTTAGCAGAAAGAGCACCTGTTTCCGTAGGAACCTATCATTTGATTTTCAAAGGCTTTGGTGGGCTACATATTTACTGTTGGTTGCCAAAACTGATTGGTTGGGAGACTGAGTCAGAGCAGTATTCATGAATGGGTGCAAAAATTCAAAGATGGCCAGATGACAGTCGCCAATGAAGACTGGAGTGGTCAACCAATGACTGCAATGACAGATGACAATAAGGGTCAAAGTAGATGAGTTTGTGAAAGTGGATAGATGTATCACAATTTGTGAGATTACAGCTTAGTTCAATGTGAGCAAGGCACTATTTGGAAATTGCATTTTGAGTTGGACTACCAAATGACTGCTGCCAAGTGGATTCTGAAGAATCCATCTGAACTTATGAGCAGCAGGTTTTAAAACCTGTTGAGTACAAATGTGTCAGGACTTGTTGCAGCATCACACACAGTGTGACAATGCATTTTTGGACTGCACTGTCACTAGTGATGAGTCATTGTTCCCCTTCTTCCAGTCAGAGACCAAAGAACAGTCCAAGGAATGGCACCATTCCACTTCCCCTTGCCCAAAATAGTTTAGGGCACAAAGATCGATCATGGTGAGGTTCTTTTGAACCATAAAAAGCTTTGCTGTTAGATTTTCTGGAGCTAAACATCACTGTGAATGCCAAAAATCATTGCAAGTCACTACAAAATTTTGAGAACTGCCATCTAGAAGAGGCCACGAGTGGAGTACAAGAATATTGGCCTTCTTCACAATTGCCCACACATGACTTTCCCAACATCCAAACTTCTTGCCAACTTCCAGTGGACAGTTGTCACCTATTCACCATACAACCCACACTCTGCTCCTCAGATTATCACCTCTTCAGCCCCATGAAAGTCCATCTCCAAGGAGTGCACTTCACCTTGGATGAAAATCTTCAAAATGCCACAAGAACATCACTGTCAGCAGAGGACAGACTTCTCTCACAGAGATGCACACAAGTACATCAATGCCAATGGGGAATATTTGAGGGGTAAAAGGTGTTGTTACACTCTTCCTTTATGTTATGCTTCATTCCAATTAGTAGTTCATTTTTGAAAATTGCTTCCAGAAACATTTTGGACACCCCTCACATATTAACCTATTATCTTCTTACCTATATATTTAAAAATGATCTAAATCAATTGAAAACATCTCAGAACTAAAATTGTTAACATTATCCAAATTTGAAACAAATAAAAATTTAATTTATTAATATCTGGCTCAGAGATGAGATACATACCAACTGTCAGACTACTTATTTCTTACCTACAAGAAAAAACTTAATTTATCCTTAGAATCTAATCTCTCTCAACCAGAACCATAACAATAATAATAATTCTGGTGGTGTAACAGATTACCAAGATTTACCATTTTTTCAGGTATGAATTAAGAGACTGAAGGATACACAACAGAAATGTTCACTAAGTAACAATTTAATTTAATAATGAACCATAAAATTTGTTCCATAAATTCCTTTTATTAAGGGAATGAACAAGAATGACACGCAATATAACCCAAATAAGAATTAATTACTGTGAGTATGGTTGTCAGAGGCATCACAATGTAACATTCTTGAATACATTAACTTTCATGAGCCATCAATATCAATCTTCACAATGTCTCAATAAGCAAAACCACGAATGGTGAGGTATTACTGTATTTCTCATATACCTTGCCATTTGTGGCTTTGCCATTCACACTTTTGCTTATTTGCAGTGACCACTGTTGTAACCAGTTTTGCCATTTAAGGCATCATGTCTCCTTTTCTTTGTGGTTAAAAATCAATAAGAGTGCAGCATAAATTTACACTACTGTTGAGTGACTGTGTATCACCATGAAGGGTTGGAATGACTCAAAGACTCCACAACACCCAACTTACAGCAATACTGTTTACAACTGGGTACTCTGCATTGTACTACTTTATGACACAGTAGGCTGAGTGACACATGGCATTGTGTTTGGGTAGTGGTGTCTTGCTGTTTGACCTGTTCCTTTTGAATATTTTTCTAAATTTAATCCATCCTTTGAAGTCATTATGGTTCCTAAGCATGCAAACATAAGTAGAGGTGACGAACCAGTTAAAGAACAGCATAAAAGTTGTGTCTGAGTGAAAAGATTATAGTATAAGGTAAGTTAAGTAGTGGTGCAAGTGCTATCTAGGTAGAGAATATGGTGTGAATGAATCTATGATTTGCTACATTCAAAAGGCACAGGACAAAATTTGAGCTAGTCTAAGTGCTCCAGCTCTATCAAGTGCTAAAGTTTCATTTGTGAGTATTACTGAAAAAAGTGGAAAAACTCTTGTGTGTGTAGATAGAGAATTAAACACTGAAAAATGTCCTTAGTGGGTGGTGATAAGAAATAAAGACCTTCATTTATACAGTATTTGCTTTGCTAATTGTTTCAATACCAATAATGATTTTATTATTATAACTAATATTGCTTCACTTTCTTTATGTGGCTTCAAACACAAATACAGTCATGAAAATATTTCAGAGGATTATATATTTAATAATAATAATAATGAACCATAAAATTTGTTTGATAAATTCCTTTTATCAAGTGAATGAACAAGAGTACTATTAGAATTATTATGTCTGGTTCTCAGATGCATCCCTGCGTAACATCCCTGAATAAATTAACTTTTATGAGCAATCAATATACATTTCACAGTACATCCCTAATACAAGCAAATATGTAGGTTGTTCCAAGGAAATATTTCAAAGGTAAGTTTATAATGTTCAGAGGGGAAATATACAAATTTAAAATTTTAATGACACCTTAATAATGTACCATCCTCGGAAAATCTGGTGTCATTTTATAGCTTTTATATTACTTGTACTTTTAAGTATTTCAGAGCACAGACTACAGATTAACTACCCTTTTTCATGCTAGGCTATTCTGAAAACAGGAAACTATAAAATAATTATTAAATAACAGATTCTATACATAACTCTATGAACTTGTTCATACAGTCAGATACAAAGGCAGACAGCAATATAAGATACCACTCGCTACTGTGGTAGAGAATGACAACCTGGAAGGTCACAAATGTTCTGACTCATTGAAAGTATGCAAGAGCCAAGTAGGTAAGTATCAAAATAACTAATTTTAGCAAAGGTGTACTCAAGCAGAACACAAATATATTTACCTTAATGTCAAGTTCATAATTAGTGAAGTCTGTTTCTTCTTTAACAGAAATATCTTTCATCCATTCATCTTTGATCTGATCACTCTGAAAAAAGTTTTATTTTCATCACATTCAATAATTAAATTTGGAGCAAGTGTAGTTTACATTGCCCGACATTATCCTAGTGTAGTTTACATTCCTCTACATTATCCAAGTGTAGTTTATGCTCCCCTACATTATCCTAGTGTAGTTTATGTTCCCCTACATTATCCTAGTGTAGTTTATGTTCCCCTACATTATCCTAGTGTAGTTTATGTTCCCCTACATTATCCTAGTGTAGTTTATGTTCCCCTACATTATCCTAGTGTAGTTTGCATTCCCCAACTTTGTCCGTGTATACCAAATCAAATAAAACATTAAAACTAACAAAAATATTGACAACCTAACCAATCGTCAATTTATATACTGTGTGTGTGTGTGTGTGTGTGTGTGTGTGTGTATATATATATATATGCTGCAAACCCACAAGGAAAAAGAAAACTGATTCCAAGGCCTTTTGTGTATTCAGAGCTACACCTCATCAGGGAATGAAGAGAGAAGGCAAGATACCCATAAATATATACAATGTAGCGGAAACCAAACCAATTAGCACATACTTAACAAGAGTTAATGAGAGGCAAAAGGAATTTTAACAAGATATTATCAGTTTTATACATTCCCACACTGTTATTGAAATTATTTTTAGAATGGATAAATGCACTTTCTAGAATATTTCTTTCTATTATATCTTTGTTTTCAACAATATCTAATGTTTTACCCATTTGGCCTATATATACGGAGTTACATTGTGTACATCCGATCAAATACACACAACCAACAACATTTTCTGGGCTATTCTTTATTAGGCATGATTTAACAGTATTATTATACTTAAAGACTACATTGATGCCAATTGCTTTAAGTAAATTTGGAAGATATTGAAAATTAACATGGTAAGGTAGGCTAAGGATATTTTTACGCTCAAATTCCTTTACAATTACATTATTATAGTACCTATTCTTGGCTTTCCTAAGACAGTTATCTAAAAATTAAATAGGATAATATAATTTAGTACCAATATTCATGATATTGCATAACTCGGAATCTAAAAATTCAGGACTGACAACTCTCAATGCTCTAAGAAACATAGCAGAGAAAATAGAGGATTTAATCGAGGGATGATGGTCAGAATAAAAATGCACAAGATTTATTATTAGTAAGCTTGCAATAGACTTCAAATTTGAACTGATTAGAGCAGCTCCAAATTTTTAGATCCAGAGAAGATAGGCTTCCATCATTTTCTTTTTCAACTGTGAACTTAATAGATGGGATTAAATTGTTGAGCCTACCAAGAAACAAGTCAACATCCAAATTATTAAGCCAAAGGCATAAAATATCATCTATATACCTGTACCAAACCAGGTTAAAATTAACAATCGTAGGCAAAATTCTACTTTCAAAAAAATTCCATATATAAATTAGCTAGTACAGGTGAAAGAGGATTTCCCATCACCAATCCAAATGACATAGCATAAAACTTATTTTCAAACTGAAATTTACAATCTTTGACACAAAGCTTAATTAACTCAATAAGAGTGTTGTGTTGAACAGGGAAAGAATATTCAGAGATCTTATCTTTTAAAAAACCAAGTAGGTCAATATCTTCTGACTTTACTTCAATTGACATGTAGTCTTTAAGTATAATAATACTGTTAAATCATGCCTAATAAAGAATAGCCCAGATAATGTTGTTGGTTGTGTGTATTCAATCGGATGTACACAATGTAACTCAGTATATATAAGCCAAATGGGTAAAATGTTAGATATTAGGGTAAAACAGCATAAATATGCATGTAGAACAGCTAATAATTCCAATGCTTTGTTTAACCATATGTATAGATGTAATCATAGCATCAAGTGTGATAGTTCTAAAGCACTTGTTGAAAACAGAGATATAATAGAAAGAAATATTCTAGAATGTGCATTTATCCATTTTAAAAATAATTTCAATAACAGTGCAGGAATGTATAAAATTGTCAATATCTTGTTAAAATTCCTTTTGCCTCTCATTAACTCTTGTTAGGTATGTGCTAATTGGTTTGGTTTCCGCTACATTGTATATATTTATGGGCATCTTGCCTTCTCTCTTCATTCCCTGATGAGGTGTAGCTCTGAATACACGAAAGGCCTTGGAATCTTTTTTCTTTCTCCTTGTGGGTTTGCAGCATTCATTCATTTCACGCGTTTAATTGTGAAATTCATCCCATATATATATATATATATATATATATATATATATATATATATATATATATATATTTGATGATTGGTTAGGTTGTCATAATATTTTTTAGTTTTAAAGTTCTTAATGGATTCATTTAAAAAATGTCTCCTAAAGATCCTAGTGTAGTTTATGTTCCCCAATTTTGACCTAGTGTAGTTTGTGTCCCCTTTTGTGGCAGGGGGAGAAACTACACATACTCCTTAAATTCCAATTTCAACTTGTTTCAAAGTTTACTTTTCTATTAAATTCATCAACTTAATGCTTTGATAAATAAATTACCAATATAATCTTATTAAATAATCTCTATTCATTAAAAGAATCAAATAAACTTCAAAAGGTTGTTACATTTTCTTTTTCTCAGGCTTGAACAGTAATCCAATTAAACTACATGATACAAAAACCAATTATTCATAGCTATTCTTCACCTCCCATTCTTCAGAGATGTTTCTTTGGCCAACTGTATCTTCTTTGCAGTAATCTGTTTCACATGAATCAACTTCTTCTTTAATATTAACTTCATCTTTAATGTCCCAATTTAATCCTTCCAAATCACATTCACTTTCTTCTTCTTCTTCTTTTGAAACTAATGACATTAAATCTTTTGTCTTCTCAGAATTAAAAAAAAATTTAAAAATTATTTACAGTATATATATTATGATGCTCTTTTCTTTCTAGGTGTTCACCCTTGGCTCTTCCTTTCTGCATAAAAAAAATGAGTAATGGAAAAAATTACCTTCTTTAACAAAAGTGCTTTTCTTTAGTTAACATTTTATTATTTCTGAAGGACATGAAATAGTTCTCTAAAAATAATATGACATTGCATGAGCTATAGTATGGATCTGTAACACCATATAATATAGTAAAATGAGATTATAAGAGACAAAATGCATTAACATCAATTATGAAAAAACTGTACATGCTTACAACATGGTATCGTGTGTGGTACCTTTATTTCATAATTAAATATAAATTATTAATTAACTAAATTAAATATCTATGCAAAATTGCCTCGGGATTGGTAACATAGCCTATTGGGAATGAAAATAATTGCCATACATACATAGAACCCAATATGGAGGCATTGGGCCCACCCAACCACAAGAAAAATTTATTATTTCGTGTTCAACATTTTCCATTGCTGACTCGTGAAAATTACTTCAAGAGAAGAGTCAATGAACTTTGCAAAATCAGCAAATAATAAGAATACGAAGATATATATTATACTGGCAGCACTCTGAGCTGCTTATGTTACAGCGATGCTTTAAGCAGGGAAGATGTCCTTTATCTTCCTAAAAGTTCTGAGTGAAATCCTCTTAATATAAAACCTAATAACTATAAAAAGGATAGGCCTATTCCTTCACGTATTTTAATACAGTGACTGCTTATATTAGTTACATCAAATCAACTCATTGTGTAACTCCATCGTACCATGGCCCTACATTGAAATAGCAGCAAGGCCCAACAAAATAATAAGGTAAGGCAATTCCTTTCTTTACCATTAAGCAGCGCAAATACCAAAGGCAAATAAACATGAAGAGGTCCTTTGAAGACCTACATATACATAACTCTCTAACGAAGAAGCATAGAGTTTTGTCATTAACTCTCTATACAATAACTACATGATAATTTCCAATCGGTGAAGGTTGAAGCCAATTTCAACCATATTCCCAATAGTGGCCTATGTATGTGGGGAACTGATCCCTTTACCTTTACACTAACACAAACTTTACCTTTACACTAACCGTAAACAAAGCCTTGTTCATTTAACAGGCTAATTCATTTTAGGTTCTATAAAAATAGGCCAATATCAACCTAAGCCTATTTAGTAGGCCCACAACCTAAGTATATTTAGTAGGCCTATTTTACTTTACATTAACTAATAGGCCTAATACACTAAAGGCCTACTTCAAATACTACAATTTGTAATTTAAATATACAAGAAGCCTACCTCAGAAAGTAGGTCCTACTCTTTACACTCAAGGCCTATCCTAACTAAGAACACTAAATTTTTAATTCAACCTATGGTGTAGGTTATAAAATTTATTTCAGCAATTTAACTTACTCACACTCTTTAACATTGCAAAATTCAACTCAGAACTGTAACATCACAAATTAAAATTAAACCTACACCCACCTAACACCTATTCTTAGTCCTATTTGACATATAGGCATAACACATTCTGTCTTATTTGACATATAAGTGTAACACATTCTAAGTCCTATTTCACATATAGGGACAAGTCAGACAACCTATTCTAAGTCCTATTTGACATATAGGTGCAACCTATTCTAAGTCCTATTTCATATATAGGCATAAAACAGACAAGGCTTGATATAAGGGTCTCAAATGCAACATTTGAGGATCTTTACTCAGCCAAATTGGTTAACCTAACACAAAACTTGAAAATAAAACCCTAAAACAAAATATATATTTGCACACATACATACAGTATATAAATATATACATGCAACTCCAAGCATCCAATTCTCTCTTTAAAGAAGAATCACACAACAGATTTCATAAATAGACACATACATTCCTTGCAAACAGATTGGATTCCTTCAAAATCCCAAACCTTTGAGACCTACCTGAAGGACATAACATTTACTCAATCATAACTACGGGTATTGACTTCACTGGAGTGGTGAATCCAAGTTTTGAAGACCAACTGGATTCAGAGTAATGCAAAATATATATATATATATATACACACTGTACTCTTTACATGTCACAAACACAACAACCTGTCTGAACATAACAAAGGATAAGAGAGTAAAAGCCTTTATTGCTACGCTCTGGTTCTGTGCACATAATTTTGTGCCAAAAATTATATGGTTAGACAGTGGCACATACAAACAAACTACTCTAAAGGGTTTTATGGCCTACTTGGGCCATAGCCCAAACTACTATTTCAAGGGACTGATGGCCTACCTTGGCCATAGCCCAAACTATTCAACAAGGGCTGATGGCCTACCTTGGCCATAGCCCAAATTATTCAACAAGGGGCTGATGGACTACTTTGGCCATGGGCCAAACAATAAGGGTCTTATGACCTCCTTTGGCCATGGACCAAACAACAAGGGTCTTATGGCCTCCCTTGGCCATGGGCCAAACAACAAGGGTCTTATGGCCTTCCTTGGCCATGGGCCAAACAACAAGTCTTATGGCCTCCCTTGGCCAGAGACCAAACAACACAAAAACAGTACAGGATTCAAAGCCCCAAGCCCTCCAGATCTACCTGTGGAGGAATAACATTTACTCTACTAAAACTACGGGTATTGACTAGTCTGAAGTGGTAGGAGGTTTGAATATGGTACAATAGGATGTGTCGAATTTTTCAACTTTCAAATTCCAAATATGAGGGGTGCTAAAAAGTTGCAGCTTGACTTAGGAATTCTAAAGATATTTTTGTTAATTTAATATAATTTAGTTTTGCTTGGTAAGAAAGAATACATAAAAATAGTGACTTTTTTTACTTTTTTGTGGAATTATATAATAATTATTATATTAATAATTATATATGCTGTATATATAATGCACTGCTGTTTTTGCTTATTTCACAGGTTGAAACATATTCATCAGTGTGTTGAAGATTACTTGTCCATCAGTGCTACCATCCTAACCAGTGGGAATTGACCTACAATGGCTTCTAAAAGGAGGACAAGACGGGACATTCACACATATGAGCAACCTAATTGGAACTGGTAGAGAGTTGTTGCCCTCTGAACTCCCAACTATGCGAGACGTTCTGAAATATGGGCTACTGCTAAGAGAACAAAGTGGTGAGGATGTGAGAAACTACCCAGCAGCCAGTCTTGCAAAGGACATTTACCCTAAAGTGCTTGAAAAGTGGGAACGAGCAAACAGTTCTTTTGTAGCCCCCGTTGTAAATTCACGAGTCACAATCTTAAACAAGACCCAAGAGAGCTGGGAGCAGGCCAAAAACATATCTCTTGGGAGAGGAAAGCTACATGTCAAAGAGGCTTTCATTGCAAAACTTGACAAGCTTTTTGACATCCTCAGTTGCAAGTGTAAAATTGTTCTCTGCTCTGAATTTGGCTGCCTTGCAGATGCTGGTTGCAAAAATGACTCACATTAACTGTACATGCCCTAGGGAGATGAAGATCCCTGTGAAGGAACTTGCTTTCATTAAAGGTCAGAGAGACAAGTCTGGTTCTATTGGACCACATCAGATTGGCTTGCCAGATCAACCTGAGCACAACAGACAAGTCAAAAAGCAGAAGCAGCAAGAAGATGAAAGAAGAAGGCTTGCTGAATATAAGCAGACAAGCAAGCAGGATGTTTCAATGCCATCAAATGAAATAATTTTCTCTGATGATGAAAATGAAGAACAAATAGCTGATACTCAAGATGGAAAGGATGGAAGTTATGAAGTGACATTAGAAATACCAAGCACGTCTTCAACTTCCAATAAAAAGCCAGAGTACAACACATTAGAAATACCTAATGTTGCTATGCATAGCATCAGATATGGTGTTGGCCTGCGTGCCACAGCTGCCATCACCACTGCTGCCTTTATGGATGCTGGCTTGATCACTGAAGAAGACAAGAGACTTGTAGTTGATCACAATAAAGTCAAGAGGGCCCAAGAAAAAGTTACGAGATCCCTGGATCAGGAATTTGATGATCTTTGTAAGAAGGGTGAAATTGACTGCATCTTCTTTGACAGCCATCAAGATACAACTAAAGTTATGCTGAAAGCAGACAATTCAGCTCGTCAGTTCCCCAGCATCATCAAAGAAGAGCATTATTCTGTGTGCAGTGAGCCAGGTGAAAGATATCTCTACCACTTCACTCCTGAGAAAGGCTCAATGAGAAAAAAACCTGCTGAAGTTATTGCTGATAATCTTGTAGATTTCATGAAGAAGAAGGGCATTGATAAAAGCCTGCAGGCCATTGGAGATGATTCTACAAATGTTAACACTGGCTGGGAGGGTGGTTCCATGCATTGGGTAGAGGTCAAGCTTTGCCATAAGCTGATCTGGTTGGTTTGTACCCTCCACACTAACGAGTTACCCCTGCGACACTTGATCACAGCACTGGATGGGAAGACCTTGTCTAGCAACAAGTGGACAGGTAACATTGGCAAGATGCTAGACACTGCAACCGAACTTGAAATTGATCCTTCATTCACCAAACTCAATTGGAGAGCCTCTTACTTCACTGAGTGACAATGTCGTAAAGGCTCTCTCTACTGATCAAGCGTATGGGTATAGGATCACACAGGCCATAAGGACAGGAGAACTTCCCACAGATCTGGCCCTTCTTGAAATTGGTCCAGTGAGCCATTCAAGGTGGTTGACAACAGCAAACAGGCTTTGTCGCATATGGGTTTCAAAACATGGCCTTAAAGGCAAAACCCTCAACAACTTAAGACTGATAGTGGAATACATTGTTGGTGTGTACTACCCCTGTTGGTTCAATATCAAAGTAAAACACTCCTGGGTGGAAGGCCCATGCCACATCTTATTTCAGCTGCGGCTAGTTAGGCTGCAAAAGAAGGCTGTAGTGGATGCTGTTTTGCCAACCATCAAGCGCTCAGCATTGTATGCATTCAGCGAAATGATAATCCAGACACTCTTGTGCTCAGATGACAGTGAGGAGAGGAGAGCTGGTGTCCAAAAGATTGTTGACATGAGGCGTGGAGATGATGACACACTTGGAGATCTTTCTGTACATCTCAGGAAGACACCTTCCATCAACCCCAGTGCTTCTTCCGTGTTGGAGCTGACAGACTGGTCTGACGGGGTATTTGAACCTCCTTTGACATGTAAACTGACTACAGCGGAAGTAAAGAAGTTCTTTGACAAGCCTATGCAAGTTCCACAGTGGCCCTGTCATGCTCAGTCAATAGAGAGGTGTGTGAAACAAGTCACAGAGGCAGCAGGCAGGGTGTATACACATGAGAAACGTGAGGGCTATATCAGAGGCCAAGAAGCAAGTCAGTGGCTGAAGTCCAAGAACGAATCAAAGCAAGACTTGATGAAACTTATTGTTTAAATATTTTTTTTTACTATGTCATTACTTTCTAATGTTGTTTTATGATTATGAAACTTGTGTTTAAATATTTTTTTTTACTATGTCATTACTTTCTAATGTTGTTTTATGATTACAAGGATATGTTTTATGATTACTAGGATATGTTTTATGCAGAGAAACTAAAATTTTTATAGCATTACCTGACATTTTGAGAAGCTAAAATTAATAAATGTTGTTTTCTGAGAGCAATTTATGTGCTTTTTAATCAAACGTAGATTTACCAAGCTAAGTGTTGAGTAATCACAAAAATAATAGCAGATTTGAATTCTTCACATCCAAAAACATATTTTTAAAACCCCTCAGTGAAGGAATTGGCAAAAATTAATTTTCACCTTCCAAATTGACACACCCTAATGGTACAAACTCTTTTAACCAAACAACACAACATGGAAGTACAGTACATTTCAATTAACTCACCAACGTAGAAGTCACTTTAAAACATAAATCATTAACAAAACATGACAAAACTCCAAAACATTAGTAAACCAGCATTTAAAAACGGGTGACTTATAAAATTTACACAAATAATGAGTGAAGTTAAAACATTCAATAACTTTACTTTAATTCCATAAATTTCCTATACCTAAGGGGAGTCAAACTGATTGACATAACTTTAACTAAACTTGAGAAGTTAGCCTCTTGAACTTTTATATTTAAATAGGTCTTGAGTAACCTTTCTCTTCCTAAATTCCTACTTCATTCTTTTTAATCCATTTCACATGGTTTAAAACACACAGTTTGTCAAAAAATTTAATCTGTAACATACAAATTTTTCTCCAGCCTCCCCCCCCCACAGTATATGGAAAAACTATACATGCTTACATGGTATTGTATGTGGTACCTTTATTTCATAATTAAATATAAATTATGTATTAATTAATTGAATTAAATACCTATACAAAATTGCCTCAGGATTGGTGACATAGCCTATTGGGAATGAAAATAATTGCCATACATACATACATAGAACCGAATAGGGAGGCATTGGGCCCACCCAACCATAAGAAAAATTTATTATTTCATGTTCAACATTTTCCATTGCTGACTCGTGAAAATTACTTTGAGAGAACTGAGAGAAGAGTCAACAAACTTTGCAAAATCAGCAAATAATAAAAATATGAAGATATATATATATTATACTGGTGGCATTCTGAGGTGCTTATGTTACAGCGATGCTTTAAGCAGGGAAGATGTCCTTTATCTTCCTAAAAGTTCTGAGTGAAATCCTCTTAATATAAAACCTAATAACTATAAAAAGGATAGGCCTATTCCTTCAGGTATTTTAATACAGTGACTGCTTATATTAGTTACATCAAATCAACTCATTGTGTAACTCCATCGTACCATGGCCCTACATCAAAACAGCAGCGAGGCCCAACAAAATAATCAGCTAAGGCAATTCCTTTCTTTACCATTAAGCAGCGCAAATACCAAAGGCAAATAAACAAAGACATCCTTTGAAGACCTACATATACATAACTCTCTAACAAAGAAATGTAGGGCTTTTGTCATTAACTCTTCACTGGAATCTGCTGGAAATTTCCAACGGATGAGGGTATCAGGCAATCAACCCATAGCCCTATATAGTTTTTTCACATCAATCTTTTATGATAATATACAGGTTTCCCTTGCCAGCCACAGGTTTTTCAACTGCAGTTCTGAGTATCCATGCTTAATATTCTATATATACCATTTTGTCTATGACAGTATAGTTTTGAGTATCTACAGGTTCCTACAGTAGTCTAAGCACCACCCTGCCACCCACCATCACACATTCCTGCTCACTGGTTACTATAATTATTAAATTATTTATATGAAGTAGTACTTAGAATCCCCAGAACCTTTAGTTGTTGTAGGCCTAAAAAGTTTGTTTTCTGTCTTGCAAGTATCGGTGTATTGTTGGTAGGTGTAGGTTTGAGTTGATGTAATTCCTCTAGGTCTGTGGTGGTTTTTTTTCTGTTTTGGTTTTCCATAATTGTTAGTTTAAAGTAAAATTTTGTGATATCAAAGTTCTGAGTTTAATTTTATGATGTCTTATGAGTAAGTTAAATTAAAGTAATAAATTTTATAATCTAGTAGTGATTTATACTTAAAACCCTCTTTTACAATTCTTTTACAATTTTCTTATTTACTTTCTCTCTATCTTTTATCATTCTTGTTTCACTCATTTTGCTGTACTATATAAAAATGGGTAGCGGGTAGCTATGGCCATGAGTGCCAATTTCACTTTCAACAAATGCAAGAGAGACTGGGGATAATTATACACTTAATTACACTTTACTGACTTCTATTTATACCAAAACACGTTAGACAAACGGGGTAATGTGAGGGGGGGGGGGGAATTAGCATTAATATTTTACCAGAGAGAGAGTCACAAAAGAATATTCTAAATTTTACAAAAACATTGTAATACCAAACACCTTATTTGGGCGCTGTCCGATAACTCAGGATTGGCATTTTCTCTCCTTTAGACCCACTTCAGGGTATTGCCAACTAGCATTTTATAAACAAACCATTTTTAATTCTTATTATAACAAAACATTTAATTAGACATTATTAAATTCTTATAAACAAACATTTTATTCTTCAATTAGATATTACTACAACAGGTTAAATTAAAAATTTACAGTGTTTTTAGTCAGGATAGGCCTTGAGTTTAAGTAGTAGAGCCTACTTTAAGAGGTAGAATTCTAGTAGGTCTAAATTATAAAGTCTGAAGTAGGCTTAGATCTGAAGAGATGTAGGTCTTAGTGTGCATGTTAGGTCTATTAACCAAGGTCAAGTGGGCCTACTAAATAGGTCTAGGGTAAAGCAAGCCTATTAAGTATAGGACCTATAGTAAGTTGAGCCTGTTAAGTATAGGACCTAAAGTTAAGCTTATTAAATGAATGAGGCTTGGTTACTGTTATCATCAGCCTTGGCCTTTCCCAATTATGACTGCAAGGAGTCAGACCGCGAGGAGTCATCATAACCATGAAAGGTTAATAAAGCTGGTTTTTATTTTCATATGATTTACCTTGAGTTTGTGACAATGTTACATTCATTAACAGGGTTAGATTCATAACCAACATCTTAATTTTTTATTTTCCATGAACATTTACCATGCCTTCCTTGTGTCTGTAAGAGTGAGTGTGGAGGGCAGGCCCGTCACCATGGGGGGGCAATGAGGGGCACTGCCCCCAAGTCAAATAACTATCATCAAAACTAAAGCCGAATGGTTTATGGTTGTGGTTTACAATTCGTCTAATTCAAATTTACTTACATTCTCTCTCTCTCTCTCTCTCTCTCCTTGAATATCAATCTACACTTGTACCTAACATTGAGGGAAAAATACGGTCTCACAAGAAGTTGGCATAAACATTATTTTGAATCTGGTGCCACATTGGTGCTGCAACCTTGTGATGGTATTGAGTTATTGTACATAATGTGCTCAACATTCTGAGTAGTGAGTTCAAAATTTAAACTCATGCCATTGTCTTGTGCCTTTTCATTTGTATCATCTAAAATAGGTGTTATGAAGCCCATTGTATCAGTACAAGTAGAAAAGGGTTCTGTGATGCTAGTAAATGAAATTAAGGAAGTTTTTGAGTGAAAACAGAGTAATTGAAATACAAGTCCATGATATTTGATTTTTTTCTGCTTTTATATATCCTCTTAAGTCCTGAGTGAAAAAATAATTTTGAAAAAAAAATTTTTTTGGTTGTTCCTATTAATTTAGAAGAACGAAAATAATAAAGGAGTTTTATTTTTTATTTACATTATAAGAAATACTTATTCTGAAATGTTGCATCCCATAAATGTTAGTTTGATCTAAAACTATCCTGCCCCCCAACATCTATGAATTGCCTCCCTATGATTATAGACCTGAAAGATGTTTATGTTTATTTTCCAACCTTTTCCTAGAGTTAAGACACAGAACTCTGTCTTGGAACCAAGTTCCCCTAACCCCCTATTTCCCATAGGCCCTGTGTCTCATCAACTGTGGTTTTGCCTACTGTGAGGGTTTCTAGGAACATAACCCTTACACTTGGCAAGGGAGGATCAAGTAAAGATAAGCACCCCCAACTTTTTTTAGTTAGCTTTATAAGGCTAACTAACGAAAATATCACGACTTAACCTAACCAATCGTTAGGTCAACTGTACGCCCTTGATGATTGGTTGGATTAGGTTATGATATTTTCGTTAGTTAGCCTTATAAAGCTAACTAAAAAAGATTGGGGGTGCTTATCTTTACTTGATCCGCAAGGGACAACTGTATTTAAAGCTGTATCATTCATTTCAAGGAAAGCCTGTCCTGATTAATTTGTCTAATTTTAAAGAAAGTATTTTGACCAATATATTATCCATCCATCTTAGCATTGAAAAATAAATTTATACTTTGTGGTGGTAGTGGAATCAGCCATTTTTTCTGGAATCAACATCATTATTAGCAAAATTTAGCCAATTCCACCAATTCTTACTGAATCCATGATATGATTTTAAAAAATAATTTAGCCTATTCAATTGATAGGTTTGTAGCCTTGTAGGTCAATAAAAACTTAGCTGGTATCCAATATAAAAGATGAAGTGGACAAATATCTCAAATTTCCCTTAATTAATCAAAATGAAAACCCATTAATTTGGTGGAAGAATAATAATCATTTATATAAATACCTAACTATTCTAAGCTCTGAAGCTCCTGTCTGCTCCACCATCTTCAACAGAAAGTGGACATTTGTTTAGTACCCACAGGATGGCTGGTATATGAATCAAAATGCAGCAGATTGTGCTCCGAGGTTACTGGTACTTACTTCATGATACTTTATGAGGGTTTGAACAATGGTTCAGGATTGACCTGTGGTTGACCCCTCTGCAGCATCTTGCCTCATTTGCAGGGTTTGATGGAGGAGTGAATTGCTTTCTGATCTCCTCCTGCCCTCATAACCAGCCATATATGGCTGGTCAGGGACTTTGCACAGGAACCTGTCCAGTTGGTTCTTGAAATTATTCAGGTTTGTGTGCTGAGGTTCCTCAGTTCTTTGAGCAGGACATAAAAAGTTTAGGGCCTTGTATTTTGAGGGTACTTTCCATCCTCATTTTCATGGACCCCTGTCCCACTGCAGCTGGGACATTATAATGGTGATAAACTGATGTTTCTCCATTGCAATCTAAGAATCTTTGATTTTGATTATTAATTAAACAAGCATTTCTTAATTTTTTTTTTAGTTTCTTATTTTTAAGTTTCATCAGACAAATTAAAATCATGAATAAAAATGGATATTATTGTATTTTGAGTTGTTAAAAAATAAAAGTGGATACTATTGTATTTTAAGTTGTATAATAATCAAAATAAAATTTGGTTCTCATAAAGACTGACATTGGAAACTTATTTCAATATTTTTTTTTTCCTCCCCACAGCTTTATTTCAATCCACCCTAAATGGGACATAACATAAAAATCATACTACTTTTGGATAGCATCAGGGTTAGGTTGAAATAAAGCTATAAAAATAAAAAAAATCATATTGAAATAAAACTTACATTTCTAATGTCTATCTTTATAATAATGAAAAAATAATTTTTATTCTTTATCCTATAAAAATATTTTATAGTAAATAAAGAAAACCAAATTAACATTCTTTATATTTATAGCTAATTTTAGTGAATATAAATTCTTGAGCATTCAGAGTTAAAAATCTAAAAATATTGACTACCTACTAATTTCATTATACACGGTGAACCAAAAGTAGGTGGACAGGAGGTTGAATACGGTTTGTGTTATATTATATTATAACTATGGTGTTCATTATAACTATGGTGTTTGTGTTTTATTATATTAAATATTATAACTAAATTTATTTAAATTTTATTTTGTATTATAGTATACAAAAAAATTAAATATGTATTCTCAAAATAAACGTTATCATTTACTGTCCACCTACATTTGGTTCACCCTATATATATACAGTGCCCGCGAAAAGTATCCGATCACCCTGGAAATTTGTATTTTTTACATAAAAAACAATGTTTAAATGTATACTAACCTTATATTAGTATTTTGTCATCTGTCCTTTGGTTTGGATGACTTGTTCTAGACGTTTTGGCATGGATTTAATCAAGTTTTGACAAACTTCCACTGATATTTCCTTGCACCATACCTTTTTGATGGCTTCTTGTAATTTTTCGACTGAGCCAGTGTCGTGGCATTCAACCTTATTTTTTATTATTAGCCACATATTTTCTATCGGATTGAGATCTGGACTATTACCAGGCCAATCCAAAATATCAAATTTATTGTCAGTAATCCATTTTGTCACTATTTTGGCCCTGTGACATGGTGCACCATCATGCATGTATGTTTTTGTCCTTTGGATTGCCATTGCCATTGGAAGTTTATCCTGTAGCATTGCTAAATACCGTGCACCATTCATAGTTGTGTTCTTCGGAAGAAAATATAGGTTTCCACGCCCATAGTAACCGAAACAACCCCAAACCATCACACTTGGAAGGTGTTTCATTGTCTTTAGGGTGTATTTAGGGTCCATCCTATTTGAGCCAATGGGCCGGCGAACCTTTTTTGGACAACTTCTGAATGTCAAAAATGTCGACTCATCACTAAATAAAACCTTCTTCCAGTCATCAACAGTCCAATGAATATATTTTTTACAAAATGCGACACGTTTTTTACGCATTTTTTCATTAATGAATGGTTTCTTAGCAGCATGGCGAGATGGTAATCCGAGTTCTTTTTGGAGCCGCTCCTGGATAGTTCGTTCAGAAACACCAGATAACAAATTATTCATATTAAATTTTATTTCTTTCGCAGTTATTGTTGGGTTTTTCAATACTAAACGTTTCATAAGTTTGTCTGTTCGTGAATTTGTTTTTCTCGGTCTGCCAGATCGTTTTTTAGGGACTGGCGTGGTTAGGCCGGCATTGTTCTTAGCCCGTGAAACCCATAAATTAACGGTACTTTGGGATATGTTTAATTCCTTAGCTATCTGTCTCTGTGATTTCCCACATGTATGCAAAGCAACAATAGCACCTCGACAATCACTCTTAAGTTGTTTTTTAGCACACATTATATATAAATTTTATTTACACCACTTTCTGTAAAAAATAACAAAATATCAATAAATTTATACAAACAGTGAAATCTGACAACTTTGAGACACAGCCACCCGCAACGAAGGCTACCAGAACACTAATTTGAGAATGCGTTGGATAGCTCTCATATCAGCGAGCAACCTCAAAGTTACCAGATGTTGCTAGAACAAATAGAAAGTGAATTATCTGTCTCTGAATATCAAGGGAAAATATTGTATTTTCTTGAGTGATCGGATACTTATCGCGGGCACTGTATATATATATATATATATAATATATATATATATATAATATATATATATATATATATATACCGTATATAAGGTTGTAACATATATTCTGCTCGATTTTTTAGTTTATTCACAACAAAAATTAAATGACAATGACAAATTAATCAATATAATTCCCTTCTTTTTCTATAACCTCCTCCACCTGGAGAAAAGTTTTTTCATGCCACGTTTGAAGAAATCCCTTGGTTTCAAGTTAAAAAAACCAATTGCTTCATTTTCAATAGCTTCCCTGGATTGCAGACTTCTGAATAAATGGTAGTCTGAAGGTATGAGTCCAGAGAATAAGGTGGATGAGGCATTTTTCCCAACCAAATGCTTCCAATTCGAGCAGTGTGAGAGTGCGCATTATTTTGATGGAATAGAACACCTCTGCGATTAATTAATACAGGACATTTTTCTTGTAATGCCATCTTCAGTCGTTGAAGTTGTTGGCAGTAGACTTCAGCTGTGATTGTTTGGTTATCTGGCAGAAGCTCAAAATGAATAATTCCTCGCATATCCCACCAAACACACAGCAAAATTTTCTTTGGATGGGGTCCATTCCTTGGCTGAGGTTCAGGCTTTGTTTCACGGCTAACCACTGATGTTGATGCTTAATATTGTTATAGAGGACCCATTTTTCATCCCCAGTGACAATCCGATTCAAAAATGGTGCCTGCAGTTGTCGAGAATGCAGTGATGTGCAAATATAGATTCAATGTTGAAAATTCGCTTGTGACAAATCATGCGGAACCCATTTTCCAACCTTCACTACTTTTCCTAACAGCTTCAAATGACAATGAATGGTCATATGGCTAACGATGAGTTGCAGGCCAAGTTCTCTTACAGTTGCCATTGGGTTTTCCTCCACTATTGCTTTCAGCAGCTCTTCATCTAACTCATTTGGTCATCCTGTTTGTTGATAATCTTTCAGACTGAAGTCTCCATTTCTGAACTTCTCAAACCATCTCCTACACATCCATTTGCTCACATCATCATTTCCATAAACTCTCTGAATTTTTTTTGTGGATTCACTAGTGTTAGATCCTTTATGGAACTCATACAGCATCACATGTTGAATATGCTCTTTTGTGGGCTCCATGTTTTTTCAATTACTGTAATATCATAGAGGTGGCATTATAACTAGGGATGCACCGGATAGTAATTTTGCCAGATAGCTGGATACCGGATATCCGGCAAACTAATTATACCAGATATCCGATAATGTCCGATAATAGCCGGATATCCAGCCTTATTAGCTATAGCTATTTTTTCTTTTAAAATGTAAACTCATTCAGGGGTAAAAAAATTGCAAGCATGCAAGCAATGCCATGGCACAATAAGTATCTAATATCAAATTATTGTGTCACAATTCGCGATATTTTTAAGCAAATATTTTTGCTGGTTTTAATATTTTAATTCATATTTAAATGAACCACCAGTTCCTTCTCGCAAAGACCCAAATGTTTCAGAAACTCAATTGTCTATAACTTCAGCTAGAGAGACATCCGTGAAAAAACAAGAAACCCACTCTGGAAGAGCTGTATGTTTTCAATCACATCCAGATTTTTATTACTTTTAATTATGTTTAATATTGTATATCGCTCCGCTCCTGGCGGAAATGTATCTGTGTTGTTGCAGATATTGCAGCGTGTGTTTGCAAGTGCAGGTGATTTATGGCTTTTGCTAAATAATGCAATGTTGCATGTGTTTAGAATTCACTCGACTTGACTTTTTGCTAGTGTTGTTTGTGTGTATAAGCTTTTTCTCATGTGCTATTTTTCTGTGTGTAGTGTGTTAATAAACGTAATAAGATTTTCTTTAATGGCGCACTACATTATCAATGTTACAATGCTTCAGAGTTACAACATTGTTATGTATATTCATTATTTTCATATCTTAATTATATCCACATTCAAATAAATGTCTACATTTGAAAATGTGTCAATTCAATCTATTATAATTATAGTAATATTAAAATATTTTTCTAAATTATACATATATTAGTTAACCTAACTAAACTTACCTAATTGAACTAACATCTCACTAATACATATTTTTAATATCATATAAAAACTGAAAAATACTGTAATATGTGGAAGTGTATATATATTTTATGTCTGTAGATAATTATGTAAATGAAAGACAGTGTTCTCACTTTGAACTATTGTAACTCTGAACATTTTTCTAAATAATCATCATTCTTGTATTAAAATGTTTAAATATTATCATAATAGTTGTAGTTGTAATCATGTCAAAAAATTTGTGATATCACTTTGCTTGTGTCAATTTTTTTCATTTTTTACCCTTGATTTCATTATTTCTCTTTACAGATTGTAGAACATAGGCATTATTTTATGATTTTTGCCTAATTTGGAATAATGGCTCAAGCCATAGAATTATGATGTACCATTCATGTGATTTTGACTTTGAGAACTTGATTCGTCATGTGCCCAAGATGAAGACAAAGGATTGGATGTTTTAATTAATTACAGTGTTATTCTCTCATCCTTAACTTGCCCGAAATGTGACAGTGAGTGCCTAATACAAAAAGATCAGAAGATATTTAGGTGAAATAACCGGTATTATTATAGTTTCAACCACAACTTGATTACTGCATATTTGATGTGTTGTTTAGCTGTATCTCTTCATTTCAGACAACTTTTTCTAATACCACTTCCGTCACAAATGGATAATAACGGAGATAATAAATATAATAATTTTCGGTCTGCATATTGTCTCAGTCTAGCCATGGGTACAGTGTGTGAAGGTTGTGCTCTTACTCCGTTTGAAGTAATTCATAAATTTTTTAAGAATAACTGACTCATTAGGTTAAATGAATGCCTGGTTAGGTCAACTGAATGCCTGGTTAGGGCAACTGTACACCCTTGACAATTGGTTAGGTTAAGTCATGATATTTTCATTAGTTTAACGATTTATTTTTTAAACTAATTTACGGCCAGATTCTGAAGGAATCATTTTGTGGAACCAATTCTGAAGGAACCGTTTATCTTATCACTTCATCATAACCCAACCCAACTCAACCCAGTGGATTGGATTGAGTTGGGTTAGGTTATGAAACTTATGTTTTTCCTATGTTTTTTGAGGTGATTCACTCAAATTTGACCCATTTCCACCGCAAATCACTCATTTTTAGCTTTTGATGTGGGAGGGGGGGGATCTCAAAAACGAGTGATTTGCGATGGAAACGGATGCTAAATTCAAATGAATCGCATCAAAAAATATAGGAAAAACAAGTTTCATGTTCAAAACAAATTGGGGCCGAAACTGCAAATTTACCAAGTTCAGTTCCTAGGTTTTCCGTTGGTTTCTGATGTGATTCATCTGAAAATGACATTCATTTCCGTTGCAAATCACTCATTTTTAATCCCCCCCACCCAAAAACCCTGATTTCCCATACATTCCCCCATATTGTGAGGGGAGGGGAATCACAAAAACGAGTAATTTGCGACGGAAATGAATGTCATTTTCGGATGAATCACATCAGAAACCACCAGAAAATCTAATTTCTATTTTTCAAAATGAGTTGTGGTTGAAACTATAAATTTACCAAATAAGAACATAAGAAATTTTTATAGTGGGCACACTAGGGGCCACTTCGGCCTATCGAGGTGGCTCCACTATGTAAAAACTGCCTGTACATTGGTAACAACCAATTTTTACAAAACTAAATAAGTATCAATTTAAAAATAATTAATTATCAATTTAAAACTAATTAATTATCAATTTAAAACTAAAGATAGAATCTCTGGATCCAGAGGATCAAAGTCATAATAGGCTACTATCCACAAATATGTTACACTCTATATCTATTTATAACTGACATGCAAATATATCAGATCCAAAGAATCAGTCAATTTCATTACGGTACCCATCAATACCAGTACCTTGCCAACCAAAAATAAGTCACAGTCCGTATCAATTGTGGACCAAGTCACAATTTACAACCATATACATTACAATATATATACTTAGGAGGAAAAGTGTAGGTGTGGCTGTAAAGACTGTACAGTAATGTAGAAATGTGTGTGCACCCATTTTGGGTCTCCCATTTAAAGGTGTTTGTGGGGCAAGTGAAGATCATGAGTTTTAGTTTTTCAATACCTCACAGTACTATGGGGGGCACCGCTCAGCAGAGGAATCTCTTTAAATGGGGTGTGTAAGGACAGAGAGTATCCCCTAACCCAAGATGCTGCCTCCCTATATCCCACAACACCTGTGTTGAGCTGTGGGATCTATCACCCAAATGCACATAATATATATGAAATAAACTAGTACCATTCATGCAATAAAAATGGGCTTATGTCCCTTGCAGACATCAAACTATCCAACTTTCTTTTGAAAGAATCAAGTATATCTGAAGTCACCACTTCTGTCAGACTGTTCCAAAACTTAATTACTCTGTTTGTAAAACTGTTTTCTTAAATTTGTTCTACATCTTGGCTTAAATAATTTCATACTATGACCTCTAGTCTGGTTATTGTGCTCTTTAATGAAGAGAGACTCAAAATCTATCTTATCCAACCCTTTTATCATTTTATACACCTCTATCATATCACCCCTTAACCACCACCTTTTTAATGAGAACATGTTTAGATACGGCAGTCTTTCCTTATATGTCAATTGTCTTAGAGATGGGATCATTCTTGTTGCTCGTTTCTGTACTTTTTCCAGTTTTTCAATATCTTGTATCAAATAGGGACTATTAAATTGAATGCAGTATTCGAGGAGGGGTCTCACACATGAAATGTATAGTTGCTTTATAATATTGGGTGATTTGTATTCAGTGTGTGTCTGCATGAGATGGAGTCTAGCATTTGCTTTATTTCTGATTACCGTAGAGTGATTTGAGGGTTTAAGTTCATTAGTCACAGCGACACCCAAGTCTTTCTCTTTATCATCATTTTTAATCCAAATTCCATTCATACTGTATTCAAATTCTGGATTTTTTGGCCCAATATGCATAACCTTGCACTTATCAACATTAAATTTCATCTCCTACTTATCTGCCCAGGCTGTTACTCTGTCTAAGTCATTTGGATCACATTAAGAATAGCGAACCCATAGGGTGTTGGGTTCACTATTCTTGACATGGATAATTTTGGGTTCCCTATTCTTGACATGGAAACTTTTGGGTTTGCTATTCTTAACATAGAGAATTTTGTAAAAACCTGTGAAGCTATTGGTCTCTTTTGTCATATTACCCTGACTGTTAGTACCGAGGGTAAATCATGGGATCACCTAAAGAGCAGGGCCCCCAGCCTTCTTTAATTAGCCTCATAAGGCTAACTAATGAAAATATCACAACTTAACCTAACCAATCATTAGGTCAACTGTATGCCCTTGACGATTGGTTAGGTTGTCGTGATATTTTCGTTAGTTAGCCTTATAAGGCTAACTAATGAAGGCTGGGGGCCCTGATCTTCAGGTGATCCAAATCATGCAATCACCATCGCTATTCTTAACTTGTTGAATTTTGGGTTTGCCATTCTTAACATGAGGTAAATGGGTTTGCTATTCTTAACGTGATCCAGTCTTTTTGTATTGTCATTGCTCCTGACTTAACATTATGGCCTAATTTTGTATCATCAGCAAATTTTGAGGTTTTACATGATAGGCCTTTCTCTAGATCATTTATACAGACAACAAAAAGCAGAGGTCCCAGCACAGACCCCTGTGGGACTCCGCTCAATACAGGTCTCCAAGTAGACTTATTTCCATTTAGATGAACTCTGTTTTCTGTTTCTCAGCCATTCTTCTATCCAATCAGCTATATGACCTCTTATACCATAGGCTCTAACTTTTACCAACAATCTTGCATGAGGAGCAGTACCAAATGCCTTTGCAAAATCTAAGTATACTATATCTACTGGCTCTTTATTGTCCAAATGCAATAGGACTTCATCATAAAATTCAATCAAGTTGGTTAGACAGGACCTTCCATTTCGAAAGCCATGCTGGCTATCATTTATAAGGTTGCACTCTTCAAGGAACTCAGTAACTTTACCTCTAATGATACTTTCGAGTAATTTGCAAATAATGGAGGTGAGGCTGATGGGTCTGTAGTTTTTTGCCAAGTTTCTATTTCCTTTTTTAAAGATTGGAGCCACATTTGTTTTCTTCCAATCCTCTGGAATTTCAGTACATATCAATGATTTATTAAAAATAATTTCTAGTGCCTGTGCTATATTCTTTTTGGCAGCTTTTATGACTATTGGATGCATTTCATCTGGCCCTGGAGATTTTTCCACTTTTAATTTATCTATTGCTTTTAAGATATCTAGTTTTGTTACCCTTAATTCATTTATTTCTCTATCTTGTCCTGGTAGTATAAGATCAGGAATATTATTTAAATTTTTTTCCAGGTCTCATTTGCTATCTCTGATTGCTTTCTTGCAAATGCTTCTTTTACTTTTATATATTTCGGAGTCTGTGCCATTTTTAGTTCTTTTGAATTTATGAAATTCTTTTGTTTTTTCTCTGATTGCTCTTTTTACATTGCAGTTTACCCAAGGTTGTTTTTTATTTTTTCCATTTCTGATTTTACACTGGGATATGCTTCCTTTGGATGTTCATTATTATACTTTTAAATTTTTCCCACATACTAGTTACTGTCTGCTCAGGCTGTAGAATATCTATCCAATTTATTAGACACAGATCATTTACTAGTCCATTTATATTTCCTCTTTTAAAATCTGGAACTTCTACTTTATTTTCACTAGGTCTTGAATTACAAATATTTATATTTCCTCTTTTAAAATCTGGAACTTCTACTTTATTTTCACTAGGTCTTGAATTACAAACAATATTAAACCAAAGGATACAATGATTACCTGAACCTAGTGTTCCTGAAACTGAGATATCCTGGAAGGTATCTGGATTATTTGTTAGAATTAAATCTAGAATGGCATCAGCCCTGGTTGGCTCCTTTACTAACTGGGTTAAACCATTCTCAATTATACAGTCTAAGAATCTCTCATTACTTTCTGGTGTTTGTAATATTTCCCAGTCTATATGCCTATAATTGAAATGGTATTATTATAGTATTACACCCATCTAACATCCAGCAATTATTATATATTCTTTAGGTAGATTTTTTAATTCTAAGACACTTTTCTTCTATAGCGTTTCCGTCGCAAATGCTTTGTTTTCGAGATATAAACGTTTTTTTGGTGTGTATCTAGTGTGTGTTCGTACGTTCATTTGTGTGTTCGTTTGTGTGTTCGTTACATGTCTGTCCAATCACTACGCTCCATCCATTTTGAATTTGAATTACTTTCGTACTGGAATGGAACATTCATTCCACTCATTCAGAAGTACATTAGGCCTGGCTCTGTGATTTATAGTGATTCCTGGGCTGCCTACAAGACTATAAGTGATTTAGGTTAGGATAGGTTAGGTTAGGTCAGGTCAATTTTGAAGGTGAAATTTGTTTTTCCTATGGTTTTTGATGTTTTAAATGAACATTCCTGTTTTTCTTTTAGGTTAGGATAGGTTAGGTTAGGTTAGGTCAATTTTGAAGGTGAAATTTGTTTTTCCTATGGTTTTTGATGTTTTAAACGAACATTCCTGTTTTTCTTTTAGGTTAGGATAGGTTAGGTTAGGTCAATTTTGAAGGTGAAATTTGTTTTTCCTATGGTTTTTGATGTGTTTTGAACGAATCTGACCTTCAAAACCATCGAAAATGACTCATTTTTGATTGCTGGCTGGAGGGAGGGGGGAAGGGGGTTATCTCAAAAACGAGTCATTTCCGATGGCTTTGAAGGTCAGATTCATTCAAAACACATCAAAAACCATAGGAAAAACATAAATTTCACCTCCAAAGGGAGACGGGTGTTATACTATAAATTTACCATTGAAATCTCCAATAATAATAATATTGCTTGTCATTGCTTTATTTATTTCATCAATAAGTTTATTTTCTACATACTTATTTTCTTCTCTACTTTTGGGGATTCCTCCAACTGAACATCCCTCAGGGGTCATTCTCTGTCAGATCAACCAGTGCCTAACACCCTCATCTCTCAGATTTTGCGGAAATTTGGTTTATAGGGAGTTTGTAGGCCCTGAATCCATTTCTGAAATTATAAGGTCAATCCGACCAACGGTTCAAGAGATATGACCTCGGGAAATTTGAGGTCACTTGCGAGGTCACTAACATTTGGCGACCCATAACTTGGGTAATAATGGTCACAATTATATAAAAGTATATATATTTAGAATCAGAAAATGACAAGGAATCCAAATATGCAAGTTTTAGAACTCTAGGTTGAAAAATAAAAAAGTTACACTGTAACCAAAATTTGAGGTCACGATTTGACCTCTGGGGTATCAAATGAGAATTTTTTTTTAAATGTAAAAAATGAAGGCATAGGCATTGGCTATTAGAATCAGCAAAAAAAAGTTTGTTTACGTTAGTATTTTCATGTAACTAACATATAAGTGAACACCATATTCATAAGTTGTGCGTCAATTCTACCTATTTTTTCACACTTAAGCTCATAATTTGACCTATAGAAATTAAAATTACATTTTTTTATAGATATAAAAACAAAGGCAAAAAATGTAAAATTGTATTTCACTGCTAATCTACACTGGCAATAATAGTTATAATAGTGAAAGGGGAAGACCTACTTAGAGGATTCATGTGCTAGCCTAATACAATTTTTGCATGCTCGATGCTCTCATCAATTTCTTTTTGTGGAAAAATGTATTGAATTCTGCTGCCTCCTCTTAGGGTAGGACAACTCATTACAGTTAATATATGATGTCCTGGCACTGCACATGAATCCTTGTTTGATGGATAATAATATGCACTTGATCCTGATGACCCAGAGGGATGTAGAAAGTTCACAGTGAAATCATCAAACTCTTCACAATATTCCTCCACAATTCCATACCAAACTTGCATGTCATAAATGCAGCCAACATACTCTCCTGGTTTGACACATTTTAGGTTACCAAGCATTGCAGGTTCATTAGTAAAATGACTTTTCCTTATTCTTTTCTTTTCTCCAATGCCACTTGAAATGGGATACACCATCAGTTCTTCCTTGTTTAGGGGAACAAATCTATGATATTTCTGAGTTCCAGGAATAGCCCTATTATCCTTGAATCGATGTTCCAACCGTTCTTCTGCATCTTTCAAATCAGCTGTAGTTACAAAGAAAAAATTTATCTTCTTGCTCAAGTTTTCTTCACAAAACTGAAACATGTGTTCTGGTGTAAGAATTTGCCTCTCTGTAGTTCTCTGCAAACTGGCACGAGCAGTAGCTCTTTTCACTGTTCCTCCAATCCCATCACATGCATTTTTGCCATGGGATGTAGCAAAGAAGTGCCATTCACAAGACAGACCAAAATCCTCTTCATGGTAACAGAGATTTGTGAAGTTGTATCTGTTCTTATATTGGCCAGCACATCCATCTGAGAAATAGTGCACCTTCTTCAATTGTGGGCATCTGAATTTAACATATGTCATAAGCTTCAATATGAATGAGTAAACCATTATAGTGTTGTGTTTTAGTGATGCAGATAAGAAACAGACACTAAAATGGCTAAGTTCCTGGTCTGCAGATGATCTATAATAGATGACAAAAGGGTGAACTGTACACTGTGAATTGTCCCAGTGAAACCCTTGGGCAGCATCCTGGACAATGAAAGAATAATTCTCAGAGAAATCACCTACTATAACTACCTCGCTCTGAGGTGGTAGTGTTTCTTTCAACTGCTTGAAGTACTGTGATTGTTGCTGAGCAACAAAGTGATGACGAACCATGCGGGATATTTTCATGCTTAGGGATGATAAGTATTCATGAAGTGGCTCCACCTTATCAACCATTGTACAATGGTCAACAGTCACCCATTGCTTGTAAGATATTTCATTTGGAGCTGATTTCACACTGTCAAGTAACTCAAGAAAATCCAGGACACCCTCTTCTCTTGGGCAATCATTGCAAAGTTGCATCATGCAAGTCTCTCTTTCTGTACTGCAGACACTGTAATCCATAAGATCCTTGTATGAAAGACCTCTTTCTCCCAATGCAGCCAGCTGCAATTTTGGATTTTGATGGTATGTGCAGACACAGACAGAATGAGTCCCACCACTACCGGCAAGCACACAATATGATGGCCGTAATTTTGCAAATGTGGAAAATCCTATTTTGGGATTCTTTTCATCATTTTCATATAGTTCAAACATCTCTCTTAAATTCCTGAGGACCAATCATTTTTGCACCTTCATTGCACCTTCAGCACTGATAACTTTCACGCAATCCTTTTGGCCAGGACACATACGACTAACCTCTTCTGACTCATAGAATCTTCTAACTATATCTTTGTGTTCTTCAGATATCACTTTTCCTTTGCTCATTAGTGGAATCTTCGGAAGGATTCCATGTTCTGATTTAAGTGAACGGCTTCTTTTCACCATGTATGTTGTAGTTTGAAAGAAACTAGCTGTTTTTTCAATTGTGTATGGTGAGAGTGTCAATATTTGTAGTTTGTGATGGTGACATTTGCTCTCCAGGAATGACTGTTTCAATTCATTCATTAATTTGTCTAGATGTTTTTCAGATTTAGTTTCAGGTTTTGAAGTATCACTTACCTCCTTGGTAATTTGAACACCATAACTGAGTTCTAGCCTCTCCTTCAGGTGTTTCTGAGCAGATGATAGCTTACCACGAGCCTTGCGCTTTTTCTGGCTTAATGACAGCCCTTCTGAAAAGAACAGAAAAAAAGGTTTCACACACCTGAACATTAGTAATTAAATATTAATTATAGTACCTTAAATGCTATATAATTGGCTATATAGTAGATCAAACAGACCTTGTAGTAAAGTATAAGTTATTATATTAATTTATTACTTACTTTTTTTAACTGGTGTTTGGTCCAGAAATGCTAGAACTGGTTCAACTGAAGTTGAAGGATTTTCCTTTATCAAGCAATCACTGTCATTGTCCAGATCTTGAATTGAAGAGATGTTACTCAAGCCACTGATAGTAGATGATTCATTTGAATCCTGCTCAGACTCGTTGTTTTCAGTGGTACTAAGTATAGTGGGGTTTTTCATTATCAGTGTCCAGCAGTTCACACAACAATGAGTCTTTTTCACTCTTCCAGCACATTTTTCAACAAGTACATCAGTCACTTTTCTAAGATTGATTGTTATGCGTTTCTTGTGTTTTTGAATAGGGTCCTGGCAGTATTTCAAGTGCCGAACCATTGTATTTTGATCTGTAAAGATATAGGATTTACAATTAGGTAATATATATTTTTTAGAAAATATATAGCTATACACACTTAATATTTTAGGCCTTGATAGTCTCTGAGGCTCATTAAAACACCATACCCACCAGCCACCGACAGTGCTGGCTGGAACTGTACTAACCTGTAGACAAGGAATTTTGCAACTATCTGTGTTGATTCTGCACTTAGACAAGTAGCAACATGTTTCAACAGGTTTGTTTAGGCTACATGTGAGCTTAGTCTTCCCCTTTCACTATTATAACTATTATTGCCAGTGTAGATTAGCAGTGAAATACAATTTTTATTAAATTCTTGGAGCTTGAGGTCAAATTGATAGCTAAGATATAAAAATTCCTTGAAATGACAAGCAATTTATAAATATGGTGTTCACTTATAAGTTAGTTACATGAAAAGTACCAACATAAACAAACTTTTTATGATTGTTTCTATTAGTCAAGAACTCTGACTTTGTTTTTTATATCTATAAAAAATGTAATTTTAATTTCTATAGGTCAAATTATGAGCTTAAGAGTGAAAAAATAGGTAGAATTGATGCACAACTTATGAATATTGTGTTCACTTATATGTTAGTTACCGGTACATGAAAAATACTAACATAAACAAACTTTTTTTTTGCTGATTCTAATAGCCAATGCCTATGCCTTCATTTTTTACATTTAAAAAAAAAATTCTCATTTGATACCCCAGAGGTCAAATCGTGACCTCAAATTTTGGTTACAGTGTAACTTTTTTTTTTTTCAACCTAGAGTTCTAAAACTTGCATATTTGGATTCCTTGTCGTTTTCTGATTCTAAATATATATACTTTTATATAATTATGACAATTATTACCCAAGTTATGGCTCGCCAAATGTAGTTAGTAACTCGCGAGTGACCTCAAATTGCCCGAGGTCATATCTCTTGAACCGTTGGTCGGATTGACCTTATAATTTCAGAAATGGATTCAGGGCTCACAAACTCCCTATACACCAAATTTCAGCAAAATATGAGAGATGAGGGTGTTAATTTCATTTTTTTTTGGTTGATCTGACAGAGAATGACCCTCAGGTGGTCTATAAATACCCCCTATCCTGATTTTCCTGGCATTTTTATGCCCAATATCTATCCATACAGATTCAATTATTTCCTCTTTAATGGAGGTAACTTCAACTGGATTCAGATTTGTCTTGGCATAAATAAATACCCTGCCACCCTCTGAATATTTACATTCATAATAAAAAAGTTCATAGCCATCAATTTCATAAGTAATGGTATTATCTCTTTCACTAAATAGACTATTTGGTATCATACTAAATTTTGTCCAAGTTTCAGTGACAATCATAACATCAGGATTTTCAATACCTATGTATGCCTTGAATTCATTTATTTTATTTCGGATACTTCTTGCATTTACATAGAAAAATGACAAAGAACCCTTGGAATATTTTGCTTGTAATTTAGTCTGGTTCTTAGTCTGGTTCTCACTTTCTTTATTGACCTTTTTCTTTTGAGTTTTGATTATATTTTTTATTAGTTTATTATTATCAAGAGTATTGGTATTTGTACTAATTTGGCCTATTCCTTTGGTTTTTAGTCAATTATATGATACAATCTTTGATAGTAAATCAGTCCTTTTACTATTAAGGTGAATTCCATCACTGTTATAGAACTCTTTTTTTTGTAAAATTTATTCCACAGTTCGATATATGTAATTTCCATGCTCTGACATAGTGTCTTAAGCCTACTATTTATATATAATGCTTGCGAGTACCACTTATTATTCTCATGTATCCTGGGAATTATACCCGTCATAGATGTTTTAAAGTTAGGTCTCCATTCCTTTAACTTCGTTAATAGCTGTTTATATGACTCCATGATTTCTTCAGAGTGCTTACCCTTTATATCATTTCCACCTCCATGTATAACCATATTCTTTGGTAAAGTTAGGTCAATACCAGATCTTTTTTCTATAATTTTATTACTAATTCTATTTATCCCTGCACCTGGATAACAGTAAGCTATGCTACCTCTAGGTAATTTAGATCCTAGGCCCCTCACTTGAGTCACCTATAACAGATGCTGGTTCAAACACACCTATAAGTTATGATATTTTCATAAGTTTAAATGAAAATGATGAGAGCAAACTTTTCTGATTAATTTTGAGGTGTTTTGTACGAAATGGCCATCTGTTTCCTGAGCAAATGCATAGTTTTCAAGATGACGATCAGAGCTGGGCAATAAATACATTGAATGTATTTAAATACTAAATACATGGGAGAAATGTACTTGGTTATTATGTGTTTTATCACACTGTCATTTTACATACCAAAATACATTTTTCTAGTAGTATTTGATGTGATTTGTTCAAATATGACCTCCATTTCCGTCGGAAATGAGATCCAACAAAGTTATAGTACTTTGAAGTTTGGCTCATTTTCAAGGGAAATGGAAGTCAAAATCTAAGCCAAAACACATCAAATATTACTAGAAAATGTATTTTGGTATTAATTAAACTAACCAACCTTACCTAACCTAACCGTGGCTAAAACGAGCCTAACCCTGGCTAAACGAGCTCTCGTCTGTATCCACCACCTAATCCATAATAAGGTAATACTCTAGGCTCGTTTAGCCAGGGTTAGGCTCGTTTAGCCACAGTTAGGTTAGGTAAGGTTAGGTTAGGTTAATTAATACCAAAATACATTTTTCTAGTAATATTTGATGTGTTTTGCTTAGATTTTGACTTCCATTTCCCTTGAAAATGAGCCAAACTTCAAAGTAGTATAACTTTGTTGGATCTCATTTCCGATGGAAATGGAGGTCATATTTGAACAAATCACATCAAATACTACTAGAAAAATGTATTTTGGTATGTAAAATGACTGAGTGTGATAAAACACATAATAACCACTGGATTTACCGGATTTGCTTGTTGAAGCCATGACACGCACACGATAACGAAATCAACCGCTTTCGACTAAGAGTGGCACACAACTGATTGAACTGACACGTTGAAACATGAACCATGCTGTACTACACTGTCGACGCGTCGTACTGTGCTAGTACAGAACGTGTATTAAACCAGTAAAAGTATTTACATTTTTATATTTTGAGTATTTAAATACATTGTATTTAAATACTCATTAAAGTATTTAAATACTATATTTAAATACATGAAAAACAATGTATTTATAAATACAGTTCTAAATACACAAATGTATTTAAATACGTATTTAAATACAAATGTATTTAAATACTGCCCAGCTCTGATGACAATATCTCGAAAACTATGCATTTGCACAGGAAACGGATGGCAGATTCGTGCAAAACCTTAAAATTGACCAGAAAAGTTTGTTCTCATCATAAAAACAGACGGTGTAAAAACGAATAATTACCTTCTAAGAAATATTGCAATTTTGTCTCTGAAGACACTTTCAAGTAATTTGCAAATAATACAGGGTGTTTGGAAAGTCACTGTGCACTTATATAATCGAGATCATCCACTCACGCTTGATGACCTGAAAACTGCAATAACTGCGTACATAATGTCCATTTCAAAAGAAGAACTGACAAAGGTGTTTCAAAATAAAATAAGACGGGTCCAGGCCTGTATTGCTGTTAAAGGACATCACTTTCAACACCTTTTATAAGTTCTGATGGTCCCATCCATAACCTCTATCATATATGCAATGTTATACTATTGTATGCTATTAAATAAATATAAGTGCACAGTGACTTTCCGAACACCCTGTAGAAGTTAAACTAATTGGTCTACAGTTTTTAGCTAAGTTTTTGTTTTTTTCAGAAAAAACAGGGTATACAGTTGACCTAACTGGGCCTTCAATGTTATTCCAATGTGCGCCATTGAAGGCCCGATTAGGTCAACTATATGCCCTAACCGGCTGAAACCTGTAAATCCAAGAAGTTATGGAAAAATAAAATGTTTTTGGAGATGGTGTGCGTTATTCCGATATCCACCGTTTTCAAGTACCAAAAAATTGAATCTTGGTTCAAAATTTTGAAAAAAAAAATTGAAAAAATTTTGGAAGTGTTTATAAATTAAAATATGGTATTTAAAAACCTCTATATTGAAAATTTCATAAAAATCTGACCATATATAAAGAAATTACACGGATGATACTTTTGCTTTAGGTGCGCCTCAATTTCATCATAATCTCCTACCTCTCTCAAACATCAACTCAAAGCACTACCAGATGCCCAGGTGTGGTTCAGGTCCCATTTACAATCAACGAACCCACCCTCAAGCTTAGTTGGACCCGAAACCCTAACTGTTCTTTACACTTTTTCCATATGAAACTAATAAAAGCCTTACCAAAATTTAAATTAGGCTGTTACTAAGCAAGGCCGAACCTCTAAGCTAAATTTCAACTTGAATATTATGGTTATGATGCCAGACCCAGTAAAATGCCCATAGGTGTGAAAATGCGTACTAATACAATGTTTTTGGCATAAAATGATAGTCAGATCCCTATACTTTGAAAATCTGAATCACGGTATGAAAACTGACAATTATCATCTGTGAATTTTCATATTTGTTTACATTATTTCTATGTTTTCTGTGTTAAAAGAATTTGTCTATTTTACTATGTTGTCTCTTTGTCTATTTTACTGGTCTTTACCACTGCTGATAGCCCTATTTCTCTTATTTCAGGTGCTGTCTAGAACTTGTTAGAAGAGGCGAGTCTTTAAAATGGCATCATCAGAAGAATGTTTCTTTCCATGCTAATAAAATTATTATTATAATTTACCTATTATTTATTTCAGATACTTTGTATACTATAGTTGAGTTACAGTATATGTTGAATAAAGCCTAAAAGTTTATACGTAGATTTAATGTTTATATATATCACAACAATTTATTCAACATATAAATGTCACAATCAGTATGGACAAATTCCTGCGGCAGCGCCTGGACGTATCACCTCACTGGCTCACTCGCCTAATGCATCCAAGGAATCAAGGAATGGAATCATTGGTAATTGGTTCAGTACATTCAGTAGTTTTCTCGATGCCATCGAAAGCCATTCACCAAACAAATTAAACACACTGATCAACTTTGTCTCTTCAACTGTCTATCTGTCATCACATTTGTCGTGATAATGTAATAATTATCACTGACCATTACTGCTTCCTTATATTATTAATATTGCATATGTGTTTCAGTGTTTGCTTCCACTAATTTTGTTTTCTGCTTTTCAGATGTATGTTATGTTTTGAGTTGAATAAAGCCTTGTTTACGGGTCTATTCTTTTCATATCAATTTATTCAACTCATTCAATGATTCAGTCATTTAGAGAAGTCATTTAGATTCAGATGAGACTCAGCCATTCAGAGAGTCGATTAGCTTTGACATATTAGTTTAAAGTCACTTAGTCAGTTTTGAAAATCAAAATATGGAACGTATATTATGCCCGGAAAAACTAGTCATTGATCCAAACGTTCCAAATGCGGAAAAAGAATTTAAGCACTGGCGAAGAACTTTTGAAAATTTCATCACAGAATGCGGAGATCAGGCCCCTGATAGAAATTGTTGTTTAGCAAGATATGTATCGGCTGATATATATGAGCACATTGCCGACGAGACGACTTATGGTGCCGCCATGGCGGTGCTTGAGAAACTATATGTAAAGAAAAAGAATGTAATATTCGCTAGGCATCTTCTCGCCACAAGACGACAACAGGTGTCTGAATCGTTGGACGAATTTCTCCAGGAATTGCACAGACTCAGCAAGCATTGCGATCTGAAACCTGTATCGGCGGAAGAATACAGAGTGGAACTTGTTCGTGACGCCTTTATCAACGGACTTTCCTCTGCGGTGATCCGGCAGCGTCTTTTGGAGAATGAAACCCTAACTCTCACGCAGGCATACGACCGGGCTAGAGCTCTTGACCTTGCGCAACGTAACTCAGAATCATACCAATCGGTTGGTCAATTCACTGCGGTCACAGAACTCTACCAGCCGTCTGGGGACACAACCACGTCAGCCTCTCAGCAAAATGATCAGACTGAGCGTTCTACGATTGCTGTTGCTACCGTAAAAAAGCAACAGTGTTGGTTCTGTGGGGGTGGTATCCATCCCCGAGCCAAGTGTCCAGCCAAGAACTCTGATTGTTCATCATGTGGCAAAGTGGGTCACTGGGCGAAGGTCTGTAGTCCAAGACAACTAAAAGAATTACCGCATCTATCTTTTCCCCCTCCCTCTGCTCAATCATAGCTGCAGTTCCAGAGAGCCTGCGTTACTCTTGCATCACGGTTACGATCAATGGGCATCCAATTCCAGCCCTTGTCGACTCAGCAAGCACTAACAGCTTTATAAATGAAAAGGTCGCTCGTCGACTGCAGCTTTGTATTGAACCAGTACAGCAAGATATTACCCTAGCTATGACTTCAGTAGTCGCTCCCGTGACTGGGATCTGCATTACGGATTTGCAATTGAGCAATTGCGATTACCCGAGAACGCGTCTTGGAGTAGTGAGAGATCTATGCGGTGATATCATACTTGGCATAGACTTCCAGAAGCAGCATTCTTCGGTGACAATTGACTATGGTGGAGAGAAGCCTGAGCTCCGAATTTCCAATCAAAATAATGCCACCTGTTGTTTGATTGCAGCGGACATACCAGAGCCTCTCCTATTCGCTAACATGAAGAGGGACGCTAAACCAATAGCCACAAAGTCTAGGGGCTTTGGCTCGACGGACCGAGAATTCATCGCCCAGGAGATCCGCAACCTCCTCTCCGAAGGTATTATCGAGCCTAGCACATCGCCCTGGAGAGCGCAGATAGTCATCGCAAAGGATGAGACAGAGCGCCACAGGAAGCGACTCTGTATCGACTACTCATGTACGGTCAATATCTATACTGACCTCGACGCCTACCCGCTTCCTAGAATTCAAAACATGATCAATGATTTAGCAAAGTATAAAGTTTTCTCGACGTTTGATTTGAAGAGTGCATATTATCAAATACGTATCCATGATTCGGATAAGCCTTTTACTGCATTTGAAGCAAACGGAAAATTGTACCAGTTCACCCGGGTACCATTCGGCGTTACTAATGGAGTTGCAGTCTTCCAAAGGGTCATCGACAAATTCGTTGAGGAAGAGGGTCTCTGTGGCGCATTTCCTTACCTAGATAATATCACTATCGCTGGACGGGACCAAAAGGAACACGACACTAATCTTGCAAACTTCATTGCGGCGGCTAGACGAAGGAATCTGACCTTCAACAAGTCAAAATCGGTAATATCAGCGCCATCAATCAACATACTTGGCTATCAACTAGAAAACGGTTTGATCAAACCGGATCCGGACAGGTTAAAACCACTTCAGGACCTCTTACCTCCTACTAATTCTTCAGCGCTTCAGCGGATCCTTGGCATGTTTGCGTATTATGCGAAATGGATTCCTGAATTCTCCGATAAGGCTCGACCACTGTATCAAGCAAAAACGTTTCCTTTAAACCCCGAAGCCATCACAGCTTTTAATACCTTAAAGAAACTGCTCGGAACTGCCGCTCTTAGTAGTATGACACGATTCCATTCGTTGTGGAGTGTGACGCTTCCGACGTGGCTGTGTCGGCCACCTTGAACCAGGATGGTCGCCCGGTCGCCTTTATGTCTAGAACATTAAATGTGAGCGAAACGCACTATCCTCCCGTGGAGAAAGAAGCAACAGCCATAATCGAGGCTGTTAGAAAATGGTCTCACCTTCTATCTGGTCGACATTTCACCATCGTTACTGACCAGCGCTCTGTGGCTTTTATGTTGGACAATCGGAAAAGGCCGAAGATCAAAAATGATAAAATACAAGGATGGAGACTCGAACTAGCTTCTTTCAGTTACTCGATTCGTTATCGGCCAGGTAAAGATAACGTCGCTCCAGATGCACTTACTCGAGCCTTCTGTGCTTCGCTTTCCCCATCAAGCCGCCTCACGGACATACATATTGGTCTATGTCACCCGGGTGTCACTAGGATGTTGCACTTTGTTCGGTCGAAAAACCTACCATTCTCTACCAGTGACGTAAGAAGTGTGTGCTCGTCTTGTCGTGTATGTGCGGAAATAAAGCCAAAGTTCTTCAGGCCGGCGAAAAGTACCCTTATCAAGGCGACCCATCCCATGGAGAAATTAAGTATTGATTTTAAGGGGCCGGTCCCATCCCGTACCAGAAACAAGTACTTATTCACTGCGGTGGATGAGTACTCTCGATTCCCTTTCGCCATTCCCTGCCATGACATGACGTCCCAGACTGTCGTGAGGTGCCTCGACACTATTTTTTCTCTTTGTGGTATGCCAAACTTTATTCACTCTGATCGAGGACAAGCGTTTCTGTCACGTGAGGTGCAGGAATATCTCACTAGTCGTGGAGTGGCGACCAGCAAGACAACCCCATACCATCCTATAGGAAATAGCCAGATTGAACGTTACAATGGCATAATCTGGAAATCCGTGTGTTTGGCCGTGAAGTCTTATGACATACCTGAAGACGAATTGGAGTTGGTTCTGCCTCAGGCCCTCCATTCAGGCTCTTTGCTATCCACCTCTACCAACATGACCCCGCATGAAAGGTTCTTTGGCTTTACAAGAAAGTCATGTCAGGGCACATCGCTACCGACCTGGTTGATGACTCCTGGTCCTGTTCTCCTGCGTCGATTTGTCAGATCCCACAAGAGTGAGCCACTGGTGGAGGAAGTCGAGCTCTTGCAGGCTAACCCGACATACGCACACATTAAGTACCCAGATGGCCGTGAGTCTTCAGTGTCCCTACGGGATTTGTCACCCTGTCCTACTATTTCACCGCCTGCAATCCAGATACTCAAGGATATCTACATTAAGCCGAAAAATCAAATCTTCGCCCGACATCTTCTGGTTACCTGGCGGCAACATCAGGGCGAAACATTAGATGAGTACCTCCAGGAACTCCGTCAGTTTAGCAAGGGCTGTGACTTTAAGGCTGTCTCAGCCGAAGAGAACCGAGATGCCTACATTCGTGACTCTTTTATCAACGGACTACTATCACCTCCGATTCGTCAGCGCTTACTAGAAAACAAAGTGCTTGATTTACAGACTGCTTTCGATCAAGCAAGAGCACTAGATCTTGCTCAGCGAAATTCAGAATCATACATTCAGGTGTCACTTCCATTGACTGCTGCTACTCGTACCGATTGCTCTGAGGTTGCTACCAATCCACCAAGTAACTCTCTATCCGCTGCTGCTCAACGTTCTACTGTGACTCATGGAAAATTTTTCTTTTTGGTGGATCACGCCATGATCGACTTTAATGCCCAGCTTGAGATTCAATGTGTCATAAATGCACCAAGTCTGGCCATTTTGCGAGAGTGTGTAAATCTGGTTCCCGTGGCACAACATCTTCGTCAACTACTGCAACCACCACTTCCGATTACCATGGTTCTACTCTTGCATCCATACTGTAGTTGCAAGATTTCCGAGTTGTCTCGAACGTTCTGTTGTAAACATATTAGTCAACAGTAAGAAGGCTGCCGCACTAATTGACACCGGAAGCTCCGAATCATTTGTGTCAAAAGTCCAGTGGCGGCTCGTGACTAAAAATTCTAGGGGTGCTGTCTCTAAAAATGGGTTGAAATAATTACTGAAATAAAAGGATGAGCATTGAGCAATGAATGAAAGTTTCAAAAGTTATTGAAAAAGTTATTCAATGAGCTCATCCTTATATTGTTCTTGATTATTTCAATTGTAAATAAAAAATTTAGGGGTGCTGCAGTTCCGCAGTGCCTACCGACGAGCCGCCACTGGTCAAAACAGTATCGTGATAATGTAATAATTATCACTGACCATTACTGCTTCCTTATATTATTAATATTGCATATGTGTTTCAGTGTTTGCTTCCACTAATTTTGTTTTCTGCTTTTCAGATGTATGTTATGTTTTGAGTTGAATAAAGCCTTGTTTACGGGTCTATTCTTTTCATATCAATTTATTCAACTCATTCAATGATTCAGTCATTTAGAGAAGTCATTTAGATTCAGATGAGACTCAGCCATTCAGAGAGTCGATTAGCTTTGACATATTAGTTTAAAGTCACTTAGTCAGTTTTTGAAAATCAAAATATGGAACGTATATTATGCCCGGAAAAACTAGTCATTGATCCAAACGTTCCAAATGCGGAAAAAGAATTTAAGCACTGGCGAAGAACTTTTGAAAATTTCATCACAGAATGCGGAGATCAGGCCCCTGATAGAAATTGTTGTTTAGCAAGATATGTATCGGCTGATATATATGAGCACATTGCCGACGAGACGACTTATGGTGCCGCCATGGCGGTGCTTGAGAAACTATATGTAAAGAAAAAGAATGTAATATTCGCTAGGCATCTTCTCGCCACAAGACGACAACAGGTGTCTGAATCGTTGGACGAATTTCTCCAGGAATTGCACAGACTCAGCAAGCATTGCGATCTGAAACCTGTATCGGCGGAAGAATACAGAGTGGAACTTGTTCGTGACGCCTTTATCAACGGACTTTCCTCTGCGGTGATCCGGCAGCGTCTTTTGGAGAATGAAACCCTGACTCTCACGCAGGCATACGACCGGGCTAGAGCTCTTGACCTTGCGCAACGTAACTCAGAATCATACCAATCGGTTGGTCAATTCACTGCGGTCACAGAACTCTACCAGCCGTCTGGGGACACAACCACGTCAGCCTCTCAGCAAAATGATCAGACTGAGCGTTCTACGATTGCTGTTGCTACCGTAAAAAAGCAACAGTGTTGGTTCTGTGGGGGTGGTATCCATCCCCGAGCCAAGTGTCCAGCCAAGAACTCTGATTGTTCATCATGTGGCAAAGTGGGTCACTGGGCGAAGGTCTGTCAGTCCAAGACAACTAAAAGAATTACCGCATCTATCTTTTCCCCCTCCCTCTGCTCAATCATAGCTGCAGTTCCACAGAGTCTGCGTTACTCTTGCATCACGGTTACGATCAATGGGCATCCAGTTCCAGCCCTTGTCGACTCAGCAAGCACTAACAGTGAAAATAAAAACCCACTCTAATAGACAGAGTTTATTTCCACGACAGTTTCGACGCCCACTGGCGTCCTCCTCTATTAGAGTGGGTTTTTATTTTCATATTTTGACCTTCACGTAAAAAAGTGAAGTTTTTTGCATTTAAGCACTAACAGCTTTATAAATGAAAAGGTCGCTCGTCGACTGCAGCTTTGTATTGAACCAGTACAGCAAGATATTACCCTAGCTATGACTTCAGTAGTCGCTCCCGTGACTGGGATCTGCATTACGGATTTGCAATTGAGCAATTGCGATTACCCGAGAACGCGTCTTGGAGTAGTGAGAGATCTATGCGGTGATATCATACTTGGCATAGACTTCCAGAAGCAGCATTCTTCGGTGACAATTGACTATGGTGGAGAGAAGCCTGAGCTCCGAATTTCCAATCAAAATAATGCCACCTGTTGTTTGATTGCAGCGGACATACCAGAGCCTCTCCTATTCGCTAACATGAAGAGGGACGCTAAACCAATAGCCACAAAGTCTAGGGGCTTTGGCTCGACGGACCGAGAATTCATCGCCCAGGAGATCCGCAACCTCCTCTCCGAAGGTATTATCGAGCCTAGCACATCGCCCTGGAGAGCGCAGATAGTCATCGCAAAGGATGAGACAGAGCGCCACAGGAAGCGACTCTGTATCGACTACTCATGTACGGTCAATATCTATACTGACCTCGACGCCTACCCGCTTCCTAGAATTCAAAACATGATCAATGATTTAGCAAAGTATAAAGTTTTCTCGACGTTTGATTTGAAGAGTGCATATTATCAAATACGTATCCATGATTCGGATAAGCCTTTTACTGCATTTGAAGCAAACGGAAAATTGTACCAGTTCACCTGGGTACCATTCGGCGTTACTAATGGAGTTGCAGTCTTCCAAAGGGTCATCGACAAATTCGTTGAGGAAGAGGGTCTCTGTGGCGCATTTCCTTACCTAGATAATATCACTATCGCTGGACGGGACCAAAAGGAACACGACACTAATCTTGCAAACTTCATTGCGGCGGCTAGACGAAGGAATCTGACCTTCAACAAGTCAAAATCGGTAATATCAGCGCCATCAATCAACATACTTGGCTATCAACTAGAAAACGGTCTGATCAAACCGGATCCGGACAGGTTAAAACCACTTCAGGACCTCTTACCTCCTACTAATTCTTCAGCGCTTCAGCGGATCCTTGGCATGTTTGCGTATTATGCGAAATGGATTCCTGAATTCTCCGATAAGGCTCGACCACTGTATCAAGCAAAAACGTTTCCTTTAAACCCCGAAGCCATCACAGCTTTTAATACCTTAAAGAAACTGCTCGGAACTGCCGCTCTTAGTAGCATTGATGACACGATTCCATTCGTTGTGGAGTGTGACGCTTCCGACGTGGCTGTGTCGGCCACCTTGAACCAGGATGGTCGCCCGGTCGCCTTTATGTCTAGAACATTAAATGTGAGCGAAACGCACTATCCTCCCGTGGAGAAAGAAGCAACAGCCATAATCGAGGCTGTTAGAAAATGGTCTCACCTTCTATCTGGTCGACATTTCACCATCGTTACTGACCAGCGCTCTGTGGCTTTTATGTTGGACAATCGGAAAAGGCCGAAGATAAAAAATGATAAAATACAAGGATGGAGACTCGAACTAGCTTCTTTCAGTTACTCGATTCGTTATCGGCCAGGTAAAGATAACGTCGCTCCAGATGCACTTACTCGAGCCTTCTGTGTTTCGCTTTCCCCATCAAGCCGCCTCACGGACATACATATTGGTCTATGTCACCCGGTAAGTATTGATTTTAAGGGGCCGGTCCCATCCCGTACCAGAAACAAGTACTTATTCACTGCGGTGGATGAGTACTCTCGATTCCCTTTCGCCATTCCCTGCCATGACATGACGTCCCAGACTGTCGTGAGGTGCCTCGACACTATTTTCTCTCTTTGTGGTATGCCAAACTTTATTCACTCTGATCGAGGACAAGCGTTTCTGTCACGTGAGGTGCAGGAATATCTCACTAGTCGTGGAGTGGCGACCAGCAAGACAACCCCATACCATCCTATAGGAAATAGCCAGATTGAACGTTACAATGGCATAATCTGGAAATCCGTGTGTTTGGCCGTGAAGTCTTATGACATACCTGAAGACGAATGGGAGTTGGTTCTGCCTCAGGCCCTCCATTATGTTCGCTCTTTGCTATCCACCTCTACCAACATGACCCCGCATGAAAGGTTCTTTGGCTTTACAAGAAAGTCATGTCAGGGCACATCGCTACCGACCTGGTTGATGACTCCTGGTCCTGTTCTCCTGCGTCGATTTGTCAGATCCCACAAGAGTGAGCCACTGGTGGAGGAAGTCGAGCTCTTGCAGGCTAACCCGACATACGCACACATTAAGTACCCAGATGGCCGTGAGTCTTCAGTGTCCCTACGGGATTTGTCACCCTGTCCTACTCTTTCACCGCCTGCACCAGGCCCCACCACCGCATCACCTATACATCGGAGTGACAATATGCCCCGGGATGCACCTCCTAGTTTTCCTACAGATGCAGCAGATATGCCAGACAACATCGCCCTTCCTTCTGCTCATCCGGATGAACCAGTATTGCGACGTTCCACTCGAGAGCGTCGAGAGCCCCAACGTTATGGATGGTGATTTCTCTGCTAGGCGGGGAGAATGTCGTGATAATGCAATAATTATCAATGACCATTACTGCTTCCTTATATTATTAATATTGCATATGTGTTTCAGTGTTTGCTTCCACTAATTTTGTTTTCTGCTTTTCAGATGTATGTTATGTTTTGAGTTGAATAAAGCCTTGTTTACGGGTCTATTCTTTTCATATCAACAGTTCTCTCAACAACATGGGTTGGACGTGATTCCGGGCACAGGCACAATCTTCATGGCCTCATCCAATCTGACAACTTCTGTACTTGGACACTGTTGGGCTAATGTATGTCTACTAGGAAACATGTATCCTAACACTAGACTGATAGTGCTGCAAAATCTGTGCAGTGATGTTATACTTGGGCAAGACTTCATGGGTCTGCATAGCAGTATGATGGTTAATTTTGGAGGTTCAAAGAAAAGCATTCACATAAATTACACACCAACAATTTGCAAACTCACAGCAGCGTCGGTAGATCCATCTTCACTCTTTCATAATCTGAGCTCTGAGTGCAGGCCCATTGACACCAAGTCTAGGAGATTCCAACAAGCTGATAAAGCCTTCATTCAAGCAGGGGCGTACCTAAAGTATTTGGCACCTGGGGTGGATCCTTCCTTTGGCACCCCACATAAATAATTTCAAAATTTAAACACAGAAAAATATATTATGTTTGCAAGTAGATTTTTAAACAGTACAGTATTGTCATAAGCAAATTGGAAATAAGAAAATGCAGGACATTAAAAATTCAGTGAACAGGTAATACTGCATTTTATTTTATACAAAAAACACGGGAAATCCAGTCTCAACGCTCAGCCTATTCTTCAAAGGTAAATAGAGAGGATTCACAGTCTCTGCTTTCGAGCTTTAATTTCTGCAAATTGATCAATGACCTCATCAAAATTCATCTTCTTTGCATATTCATGTTCAATTGGAAGTAAAGCCAGATTTGTCAATCTTGTCTGACTCATGGTCGAGCGAAAGAAATTTTTTATCAATTTCAATTTGGAAAAACTTCTTTCACATGAAGCAATAGACACAGACAGTCAAAAAGAATCAAACACAGTGACAAGCTTGGCAAAGATTCACAAAAATCCCATTTCACAATAAACTCCAGAAACTGCAATGCTGTCCATTTCTTTGCCTCTGCTGGATGTTCCAATTCCTTTGTCATCAAGAGCAAACAGTCTGCAGCAAAAACAAAACAAACTTTCTTTTGATGGAGAGTAAACCAGCCATGTTCTCAAAACTTTCTCGCCATTTGGCAGAGCCTTATAGAACCATGCAGTGGTCAGCTGTCGACTCTTCCCTTTGGATTTCTCTCCTTGTCTTTGAACTGCACTGAAAGATCCATCCCTATTTGGGAAGGGTTCACTTCCCCTCTTAATAAGATCAACTCTCAAGTCATTTGGAACCGGGATTGGCCAAGCAGCGACATCAGAATAAATTGAAAATCTATCAGTCTCATCTTCTTCATCAGAGTCTTCCTCCTGTTGGTGTGGACTTCTGCTGGCGTCTCCTTCCTCTTCATCAGTTTCACTGCTTTTAGAAGATGAATTGCCATCCTCCAATCCTTGCTCTCTCTCATTTGAATCCCCTTGTGAAGATGCTTCTTGTATTTGCCCTTCAGATTCACCAGGCTGAATATCTTCAGGACTTTCTCCTATTGCACTTGATGTTGAAGGCGTCACATACTTCAAAATTGATCCGGACATTGCCTGAGCCATCTTTTCTCTTGCCTTCTTCATTTTTTTTTGTTGGAATCCACTGGGTCGATTTCGCTTCTTAGTGAATGTTTTCTGCAAAATTTTAAAATCAAAAGGTATAAAGCATGAACTATTATGACTTGAAATACATTAACTGAACAAATTGTCTGTGTTTATTATTATTATTATTATTATTTATTTGGGGGGGGGGGGGGTTAAGTGCAAATACGACTCCTAAAAAATCAGAAAACTATGAGCATTACTCACAAATAACTAGACCACTGACAAAATTAAAATTAACAGGAGATCCAGTAAATAAAGAAGTAAAAAAAATTTATTACAACAGAAAAGCTTCAAACAAGTGGTTCTCAAACTTTTTCCAACCAGATACCCATTGAGTTATCAGATTATCAACCCAGACAAGCAGAGACAATTAATTATCATTATTATTATAATTATTAATTATCATTAATTATCATTTATAAACACTTAAACATCACTATGATACCACATTGTCAAAAATTACTGGACAGTGGTATAAGTACCATGATATTGTTATAAACACCAGCACTTTATGCTTTATCATAATTATTTAATGAAACATACCTCATGTATGTGGAGTCACAGTGTCAAGTGAACAAGACTTGGAATGTCAGTTGCAGCCAGTTGGCTATGCTCAACAAACTGATGACTAAAACATCAACAAACATTCGCCTTTAGATGTAATTTTTATCCAATATTTAATTTTTCGTTTGTAAATTTTCTATTGCTAATAAAAATAAAAATTTATTTTATAGTGGAAATTAACATTAAGCTGTTGTAATAGTTTGAACATTTTAAATTTTTTTTTCTTACTTTGGCGAATTTGTCATTTGGTTTGAAAACCTGTACTGGTGTTTCAACTCTCCCGATGGCACCCCCTTCCTGGCTGTCACCCGGGGCGGACCGCCCCCCTCGCATCCCCCTTAGTACGCCACTGCATTCAAGAAGAAATCGACAAAATGCTGTCTGATGGCATCGAACGCATCGCATCGGATGCATCGAACCAAATTTTTCTCCTTGGCGCGCTCAAGTACTTATTACAACCAATGAATGTCGTAGAAAAAGACTCGTTGTAGACTTCACAGTCAGACGATTAACAGATACATACACCTTGATGCTTATCCACTGCCCAGGATAGATGATCTTGTGACAAACCTGTCCAAAGACAAGGTCTTCAGCACTCTCGACCTTAAAAGTGCTTACCATCAGATCCCTATCCTGGGTGCTGATAAAACGTACACAGCTTTCGAAGCCATTGGTAAACTGTACCAGTTTCGTCGTGTGCCCTTTGGAGTGACGAATGGCGTTGCCTGTTTCCAGCGCACGATCGACGATTTTATTTATCGCAATCAACTACAGGGTATGTTTGCGATGTTGACAACATTACAATCTCGGGAATGACACAGAATGAACACGACGATACCTTAACCAGACTTATGGAGGCAGCACTGAAGCATAATTTCACTTTCAGTGAAGACAAATCTATTTTTCTACTAACTCCATCAATCTGTTAGGGTACACTATTTCACAATGTACCCTTAAGCCGGATGCAGAGCGAGTTCGTCCACTCAGAGATTACCATTTCCATCATTGAGACGCGTGATTGGAATGTTTTCATACTGAGAGACGTGTATAATATATATATATATATATATATATATATATATATATATATATATATATATATGTGTGTGTGTGTGTATATATATATATATATATATATATATATATCACCCATGCCGGACAGGCTACTGGGGAGACCGGGCTAAGTGCCACTAAAGTCTTTGGCTCCCAGTACGGGTCCCCAGTGCTGTCCTCCGGAGGTGACACCCTTAGGGCGTCACTGTGTTGGATGGTTGGGTGTCCGGACCGGTGGGATTGGGGGGGGCTGGGGTCTTTGCGCCGTTTGTGGGCAAACTTTCGCATCACGGGGTCCCGTTTTTAAATTGACGAGGTACCCCGCTCCCGACGGTTTGAGCTCGGCCTCCCTTTCTCACCAGTGGGCAGTTTCTCGCGGCCCCTGGGTCCGTTTTCCTCAATCTAATAACGTATGGATTCTTCGACTTCTTGCCCTAGAACTCGGTTGGTGGGCGACCAGGCCCCCGAGTCCTCTACCACTGGAAGACCACGTCGTGAGGGGGTCGCCCCTCCTTGGCTACGGAACACTCGCATTCTCCTTCCTCGTCACTGACCGCAACCTGTACCTCGACCATGCCTTTGGACACACTTCCTCTAAAGCAGGGGTCCCACCCCAGCTCCTCTCAGCCAGCTATGGGCAAGACAACAGGGTCCACGAAAGCCTCGCCCCGAAAAGCAGGCCTCTCGCTCTCTCCGTATGCCCCTCTCACCCGTCATCGACCCGTCTCTCCACGGAGGGAGCCCCGTGGCGGACGGGGAAGTCGGCGCCCACGTCCGTCCTATCGACCACTACGTAGATGTCCCAGTCCACTTCGAACCAACAGCTTCCCTATCTCTACCGAGTATTCACAAATTTTTAGTTATTCGCCCTACTTCTGGGTCCCTACTGTCCAACTCTGAAAGGACATTTCAAGCGATCTGCGCGCGCAGTAACGCTACCCGTTATGACGTCCGACCGCAGAAGGATGGTTCTCTCCTTATAAAATCGCGAACAGCGGCAGAAACGAATACTCTACTCTCCCTCACAGAAGTCCTCGGATGCTCGGTGACCGTTTCCCCTCACCCTCGCCTGAACGAGAGTCAGGGCACTATCTTCGCTACTCGTTTATTGATGATACCCGAGAACGAGTTATTAGAAGACCTCACACCCTAGGGTGTCATTAAGGTTCATCGATTCACGTCTCGTCAAGGAGGTACCTCCTCCCCCACCCCGCGCCTCCTCCTCACGTTCAACACCCAGGTCCCTCCCGGTCGTGTTGTGTGGGGCATGGGAGACCGCGCGTCATGCGAGTTCTCGGTCCGCCCATACATTCCAGACCAGACCCGTTGCTTTAAGTGCAATAAGTTTGGGCACGTCATTTCGGTAAGCCGACAGCCACACCAACTGTGCGTACGTTGCGGGGACATGTCCCAACTCGCCTAAATGCTCAAACTGCGCCGGCACACATCCTTCTTCGTCTCGTGAATGTATTTTTTTTAAGTTTGAGAATGAGATATGGGCCCTGCGGGTGACGTACTTCATCAGCCTCCGAGAGGCGCGAGACAGGGTGCGTAGTCGGGAGGTGAGGCCGGGGGTCTCTTATGCTGCAGCCCTTGGCTTAGTTCCCTCGACGCGCCGTCTGGATCCGCCACTCAAACTCCCATCGACTACTAATCCCCCTTCCCGATCGGGCCCCACGCCGGGCTCGGCAGCCGCCTGTCCCCCTACTATACCTACCCAACATGAATCTCCAAAGCGACACACTTCCCAGACCTCTGGAATCGGGACTCTCGGTTCCCGTCTCCCAGGGACCCCGCTTTCACTGCACTTCGAGAGCGCCCGGGGTAAATCAACGAGGCGGAGACGCCGGAGTGAGTCTCCAGACTCACCGACCAGCCAACAAGTTTCTCTCTCTTCTCCTAAATCTAAAAGGAGAACTCGAGCACCTACACCCTTAACCTCGCCTACGATGACCCTCTCACCCTCGCACTCATCCCTGCAGAAGTTGACAGTCGTTGCTGACGTGCACGAGCCACCACCTAGGGCGAGACACGGAGTAGATCACCCCACATCCGAGGATCCAGTGGACGCGGCACTGGCACGCCTACATGGTGTGACCAGAGTACCCTCGGCCGCACCATCGAGCCTCATGGATCTACCCTTACCCCCTGGTACCATCTTCTCCACCCCACCATGGGAGCACCCTGGCTCATCCCCTTGTACCCCTACTGACCCGGCCCCTCTCATACCTCCGGCTCTTCCTTCATCGGCCACCCAGACTTTGTCCTCTCCCCCACCCACCCGGTTTTACTGGTACCCCCTGTCGTCACCCCGGGTGTCCGAGGAAACCACAGACAAACAGGGAGGTGCCAATTTGGACAACGGAACCCTCCCCCGTTGCATGACCACTGAACCCTGCCTAGAAACTCCTCGCCCTCTGAGCCCGCGACGGTCCCCGGGCTACCGCGATCCACGTCTCCCGTCCTGTTCGGTCGACTCGGCCCCACAGTCACCGAAAGGGTTAGCAGGTCAGCCGATTCCCTCCTTGGTGAAGAGCAGGTGACCCGATAGCCCGCGACTTACCGCCCCCCCTCCCACGCCATCATGGACCTAGATCTCCATCCACAGTCTAACTCCCTAGCACCTTCGCCCTCTCCACTTCTCCCTCGTCCAACAATGAACCCTCCGAAAGCTACGATCCTACAATGGAACTGTAGGGGAATCTTCGCAAATAACGAAGGCCTAAATTCCCTGATTGCCTCTGCTCGTCCGGTATGTGTCTGTCTCCGGGAGCTAATCCTGGAGACCAGACCGATGCCCTATCCCACCGGATATTCTAGAACTACCTCTCCGTCTCCTACCTACACACGAAGGGGAGCTGCCATCCTTGTCCACCGTACAGTCCCCTTTCACAACCTCCCTATTAGATCCCCGTTACAGGCGGTTGCTGCCAGGATTTTCCTGGACAAACAATACACAGTCTGCTCGATCTACCTCCCCCTCACTCTCAAGTTTCCCGCGATGACCTGGTTGAGGTTATTCAACAACTCCCCAAGCCCTTCCTACTCTTGGGTGATTTCAATAGTCGCCATCCCTTGTGGGATGATACGACCTCCACTTTTGTGGCTCCGACACTGATTACCCTCATGGCTGAACTCTCCTTCGAGTGCCTCAACGACGGCTCTCTCATACACTCCCACGTCACCAGATGCACCCCCGTCCTTTATAGATTTATCGTTCATCTCGACGGACGGCCTCCTGGACTTCACCTGGCAAGTGCTTCGGGATGACCAAGGCAGTGACCACTTCCCTGTTTGCCTCACACTAAATCAGCACGATCAGACCGTTCGGGTACCGGAGAAGTGGATAACGGCCAGAGCTAATTGGCCACTTTTCCGGGACAACACTTCCACACGTTGTACGACGGCCCACTTTCCATCCTCCGATGAATGCACTGCATACCTTGAGGCGATTGTTGTTGCAGCTACAAGCACCAGCATTCCACGATCTTCTGCCTACCCCCCGACCCCGATGAGTACACTAATGGAACCCAGAATGCGCGGAGGCCACTCGTGCCAAGAAGAGGGCTACCCGACGATTTTATCGTACGCGCAGGGCCGGATTAACCAATAGGCTGAAGTAAGCTATAGCCTACCAGGCCACGAATGTACCAGGCCACTTTTTCGGAACACATCCTGCACATGCCAGCAAAAAAAACGAAAAGGTGTTTAAAACACCTTTTCGGACGTTTTTTATTCACAATGAGCAATCCCTTCCCCTTTTATGTTTTATATAATCTTTTGAACCAAAGTATATCCAAAGGTTTTGTCTCACATGTACAGACTACAGTAATAAATTTGTTCGTTTCATTGTCTTTTCTTGAACAATACTATGTTGTGAATAAGTGTTGTAGCTGCCAATACTGAGTGTACATACCACAGGTTATTTTGTAGAATTACAAAACCTGAGTGTCTAGGCAGTTGTTAGCATGAGCCTAGACATGACAGGCCACTTTTACGATTAGCCTACCAGGCCAACTAGAGTTTAATCCGGTCCTGCGTACGCGAACCCCTACCCATCGCATGGAGGTGCAGCGGGCCAGAGACGTTGCTCGCCGTGCGATGAAGAAAGCGCGCCGAGCTTCCTGGCGTACCTTTGTGTCAGGTATCACCTCTTCCACACCATCGGATACCCTCTGGAAGAAGGTACGGAGTGTCGAGAGACGACACGCCCCCTCCCGACTTCCGAACTAATGACTAGATCAGTGGCGAATCTTCTAGCATCTACCTTCGAGCCGTCTCCTCCATAGACAGCCCCCACGCGCTGGCCCCTAAAAAGATCTGCTCACCATCCCTCGACAACCCCTACAATCGGCTGTTCACCATGCGAGAGCTACAGGCGGCACTGGCCTCTAGACGGTCTCCTTTCCCTGGCCCGGACGGCATCCCCTACTGTTTGATCCAACACATCCATCCTACTATACAACTGTTCCTCCTAGATCTCTACAACCTTATATGGATTGAGGACACTTTCCCCTCTCGGTGGAAAGAGGCCCTCGTAATACCAATCCCCATACCCGGTAAAGACCCCCTTGACCCCACTAATTAATTATAGACCATTCGCATTAACGTGCTGTGCCTGTAAAATCTTTGAGAAAATGATCGTCGCGCGACTTTCCTTTCTCCTTGAAAACAGACTCCTTCCCGGCTACCCAGTCTGGCTTTAGACAGTTCCGCTCCACTACAGACCCCCTCCTGCTCCTCAGCTTTCAATAGGGCACAGTTTGTCCTGTCCACTTTCTTCGACATCCAGAAGGCCTACGACACCATCCATCGACGTATAATCATCAGTGAGCTCCAAAATTTGGGTTTCGTCGGAGCCCTGCCGACCTTCATCAGGGGCTTCCTCTCCTCTCGGACCTTTCAAGTACGGGTGGGTTCAGTCCTCTCTGACACCTTTGAGCAAGAGGACGATGTCCCACAGGGGAGCATCCTCAGTAGGGTGTGTCAATTTTGGGGGTGAAATGACTAAATTGAAAATCATGTGATTTGGTAGCAATTTAATGTAATCATTTGGCATACAAAATAATATCCTTGCTTCAAAAACAATAAAAAATAACTCCTACCTACATCAATTTTAATTCAAAAATTCCATTTTTCCGTAAATTCGTAATAAAATAACAAATGTGCCAAACATCCTATCAACATTTAAAGTGGCAATAAGATATCATTCAGAGTCTTTATTTGAAAGTAACCAATGCAGTCATGTCCTTTTTGCTGCGGTTCCTTGACATCAGCATTCGGCTTGCTACTTGCGCTTTGATGTAGCCTTCTCGCCTCTCGTGACTGTAAACTTGACTAGCTGCTTCAGTGACCATTTTCACACATCTCTCCACACTCTGAGTGTGAGAAGGCCACTTTGGCATTTGCATTGGGGCCTCTTTAAGTTGTGTTAAATCTTTGTTTGTTATACATGTTGTCAGTGGTGGCTCCAAAACTTCCGAACTCAAGTTAACTAATTCTAACAATTTCGTGGCATTGACGTTTATCGGAGGTACCTTCCTTGTCTGAACAGAGTAGTCTCCCAGCTGGTCATCATCTAGTGATGTTCCTCTAAGCTTTAGAATGATTTCCACAGCCTCAGTTCGCTCTTTGGTACATTGGCTGCTGAGTATTGCTTGCAAAACTGCCTCTGGCTTAGCATATCAAGCGGACCTTCTCACCACAGGTAACACGATGTCCACCACTACTTTCCTTTGGGTTCTCAGTAGCTGTAATTGAAACAAGATGTGGTTGGGCCCCTCCATCCACATTGGATTAAGTTTTACATTGAACCAGTGAGGAAGATAAAACCCAATAATAAATTCAACAATCAACATCAAATTCTGTAGCATTTTACCCTTCAGTGCATGTTTGGAAACCCAAATCCTGCAGAAACGAATCGCTGTAGTTAACTAACGACTGTGACTTACGGGTCCAATCTCCAAGAGAGCCAGATTTTGAGGCAACTCTCCTGATCTGATTGCTTGAACAATACGATAAGCGTAAGATTGATCCGTGCTGAGGTCTTTGATAACTTCTTCAGACAACACTGGAAGGGGAGGGCCTACTTCGACTTTTGGAAATTTTGTATTTATTTCTAATTCCGTTGCTTCATCTAGCATGTTGCCAAGGGGGCCTGACCACTTGTTGCTCTTTGTAGGACCATGAAGTTCCTGGATGAGACGACGAAGAGGTAGTTCCCCTGTGTGCAAATCACATACAATCCAAACAAGCCTTCTTCCAAGTTTTTTCTCTAAATGCGTCATAACACCGCCCTGCCATCCAGTGTTCACCGCAGTTGAGTCTCCACCAACGGCCTGCAGTGAACTGTCAAGTCTTCTTTCTTGAAGCCAACATATTATTTGATCAGCAATTGCCTCTGCATGTTTCTTGCCTTCTACTTCTGCTTCAGGAACAAAGTGAAACAAATAGCGGCCACCAGGTTCGGAACACACAGAGTAGTGTTCTTCTTTGATGAGACCGGGAAACTTTCTGTACATTCCCTCTACCTCTAGGAGAACTTTTGTGTCATCTCTTCTTCTATCAAACAAAAGGCAAGAGAGACCTTCCTCCTTCAAATCCTTTACATGCTGATCAGATATTTCCTTCATTATTTTTTCTTGTGCTCTTCTTATCTTATTATGATCTATCACTAAGGATGTATCCTCTCGGCTGATGAGGCCTGTATCTATCCAAGCAGCAGTGGCAATCTCTGCAGTCTCTCGTAGCCCCGTATGGTGGCGAATACTGGCAAGGGCAATGTTTGAGATGTCTTTAGTGTTGTATTTCATTCTCTTCGGCGAAGGTTCAGATGGCAGTTTGGAGTTATCATCTGATGTTGCTTCTTTCTGTTCATCTGAAGAGCTTTCAAAGAAGTGAGAAACCTCTTGATAGAGCTCTTCATCTCTTTGGGTGGCTTCTTCACTCTTCTTTTTCTTTCTTTCTTCCCTCTCTCGGATTTTCTCTTTTTTCTTAGCAATATCAATCTGTTTTTTGGTTTCTGAATAATCTGCCGAACCAATCTGCATACTTCCTTGGCCTCCTGCCTTTGTTCTCTGCGCCTTTATGAAAGCCAGCTCCAAAACAGGGATCTTCTTCTCACGAGGACAGCGACAATCGATGTGAGGGTGAGGTTCTCTTCTGCATGAGGGAGAACAATTGGCTTCAGAACACAACTCTATGGGACACTGGCAGTTAAAAATGTCAAGAAGAGTATCAAGTGTGTGCAGAAATTTATTTTTCTTTGCTAGTTTTCCTTTACCAAGTGATGTCTCAACTGCTTTGTGCCACAGCTTTGTTAATTTTAGCTCAATAGTTCTATACTGATTGAGTACAGGTGGTTTGAATAACACATTAGCTTTTTTCCACTGATGCAGAAGAGGGGGAATCATGTCCCTTATGAGCTCTTTCTCTGTGTAGTTCCTTCTATCCTTTGTATTTTGTTCACGAAGGAGTAACCCTAGTCTCAGCATGTCTCGCACTGTTGGTAGTTCTGATACGGGAAGCTCCTTGCCTGTACCGACTAACAGGCTCAAGTGGCATGACGACTGACCTCTTGTCTTCAATTTTGGCATCTTAGGAATATCTGAAAAGAAAGAAAAACATTTAAGTATTTTATATCAATTACGATGTTTCAAAGTTTAGTCATTCGATGTTCTAAAATTCACTAAAAAAATATTTCATGAGATTACAACATAATTAGACAGAAGAATATGATAATAATAAATAATTGTAATAATCAAAAACCCATACTTATAGTTAAACTGTGGTATTCGTCTAGTAAAATAACTATGAAGTAGGTACAAGAGCAATAACAGCAAACCACCATCTATGAAATTTAAGAGGCAACTGAGGACTGAGAGTGAGGGACAGTTCTATTCATGTTGTGACTTGTACATTGTACAACAACTATATGACCTTGAAGACACTCCATATGCGATCAGTGGGATAATTCTGTGACAGATGAATAGTTAATCAATTTATGTCCTATTATTTAGTAAATGAGTCAATTTCTGAAACTTTAAGGTAAAATTGATGTAGGTAAGGGTCATTTTATTTCATTTTGGTTGGCCAATTTCAAGTTTTGACATGAAAAGACATTATATTTTCACTACCAAAATTGATTTGAAAAAAGTTGACAAAATTGACACACCCTAATCCTCAGTGTCATAGGCTTTTCACTGGTAATGAACACAGTAGCAACATCCCTTCCACCCACCGTCCGTTCCTCCATCTACGCAGACAACCTTGCGATATGGTTCGCCGGGCGGGAACTGCCCGTCGTTCAACGACAACTTCAGCTCGCCTCCATCGGGTGGAGAGGTGGGCAACATCAATTGGTTTCCGCCTATCCCCTTCTAAAACCAAAAGTATGGTCTTCAGCAGAAGAAGATCCACAACCATACCTGCTCCCTCGGTCACGCTATATGGCGAGCCCCTCGAAGTGGTGCCCACCCCGCGGTTTCTGGGCATGACCTTCGACCAACGGCTCAACTGGGTTCCCCACCTCAGGCACCTGAAACACACGCTCCAGCGTCCTCTCGCTCTCCTAGATCACCTTTCCCACGCCACGTAGGGCGCTGACCGACGCTCGATCCTCCGTCTTTACACCTGCGTGGTCCAATCAAAGCTGGACTATGGGAGTGTTGTATACGGGTCTGCCTCCAGCACTTCCCTCCGAATCTTGGACCCGGTACTTAACAAGGGCCTCCGCCTCTCCACCGGTGCCTTCCGATCCTCCCCAGCTTCCAGCCTCCAAGCAGAATGCAACTACCTCCCTCTCACCCACCGACGGGGTCTGCTCCTCATGCGGACCTACCTTCACGCGCAGAGGCTGCCCTCGTCACTTCTGTGAGCGGCGATTTTAGAACCTCCACCCCAGGGTCAGAGCTGGCACTTCACGGAAGCTGTCCGCTCTTTCCTGGATCTTTCCAACATTCCTCCTCCTTCAGTCACCCCCATCTCGTATCATATCCATCCTCCCTGGCTCCTCACCCCTATCAAGTTTTGCAGACTTATGTGCGCTGCCGAAAGCTACTACGACCGCTACAGTATACAAGTCGCTCTTCCAGGAACACGTAACCCGACACCTGGACGCTGTTCTCATCTATACGGATGGTCCCCGATCAGAGGATGGTGCGGCTGCCTCAGCGGTGATCGTGACCCATCCGCTCTCAGAGCCGTTCCCCTTCCCTGTGAGGCCTCTGTCTTTTCAGCAGAACCCTTCGCTATTGTGGAAGCCCTCAACATTATAAGCACCCACTCCGCCAACTCCTATGTCATCTACTCAGATTCCCAAAGCGCACTGCTCTCCCTTGAAAAATTTACCCACCTCCCTCACCCACTTGTCCGCACCATCCAACAAACCTTCCACTCCTTAACGGCATCCCAGTACAAGACGGTCACCTTCTGCTGGGTCCCGGCACATGTTGGTATCCGGGGTAATGAGGAGGCGGACCGTAAGGCGAAATCCGCTTGCTCAGTGCCAGTCTCCACCCGGCCCCTCCCCCTGACGGATTTTTTCCCGACTCTCCGCTCCCACTTCCGTTCCATCTGGCAACGGGATTGGGACCAGGCTATACACAACAAGCTCCAGCGGATAAAACCACACCTTGGATATTGGGCTTCTTCGTCCCATAGGTCCCGTCATAAAGAAATGGTTCTAGCCCGTGTCCGCCTAGGGCACACACGACGCACACACGGTCACCTTATGGCTAAATTGCCAGCCCTACTCTGCCATACCTGCCATACCCCCATCACCGTCGTCCACCTCCTGATCGAATGACCGAATCTGTCTGACCTCCGCCACAGCTGTTTCCCCTACCTGTCCCGCATCCCCACGTCCGAACGTCTCCAGTCCATACTCGCCAAAGGCCCCCACTTCTCAGCGGAAGCGATTTTCTCATACCTCACCCACTCTCAACCACTTCACCGCATCTAAATTCATACGTCTCCTCCTACATATTCAATAACTGAACCTTCTCATCCCCTCAGTTTCATACTCTCATCCCCAGCGACACTACCTACCCTCTGTCTCGCCGAGATATGTACCATTCTAGGTACGAATTGGTGGTTAAGCAATTAAATAAAAATAAATAAATAAATAAATATATATATATATATAATATATATATATATATATATATATATATATATATATATATATATATATATATATATATACCTGATCGATATACAATTGAAATTAGCACCCAGAGGTCCGAAAATGCATCCCAGAGAGGCAGAAAGAGTATTTGAAGGCTTAAACATAAATTCAAAGAAAGTAGATTGGGAAAATGTAAACAAAAATTTAAAGGAAATAAATTGGGAATTACTACTTCACGAGTAGATTCCAGAACAAATACTAGGTATAATGGAGTCTGAAACCAAACCTATATTACTGAAACATGTTGCAGACACACAAAAGAGAAAACGTAGCAAGCTCGAGAGAAAAATCAGGACACTATTTAGACAACGGAAGGAACCCGTAAAACATCTCCACAGATGCAAAACTGATAGAGGGAGACTCAAACTAGAGAGAAAACTAGGCGAAATAGAAATGGACCTAAAGGAAACATTCATACATAAGACAAACAAGGAGAAAAACAAGGTAGCAGAAAACATAAAAAAATAACCCAAAATACTTCTACACTTTTGCGAAAAGAGAAATGCAGTGCAAAGAGAGTATTGGTCCGTTGATAGACGGGGAGGCCAAACACACAAATGACCCCCAAAAAATGAGCGAACTGCTTAAGGAACAATTTAACTCCGTGTTTAGCACCCCTAAGTCTGAGATAAAAGTAGAAAACGCAGACGAATTTTTCAACATTGATACAAATCAGCCAAGGACAAATTCTGGTACAAACCTATTAATAGACTTAGAGTTCTCGGAAAGAGATGTGATTAAGGCTCTATCACAGATGCGAGACAATTCGGCACCAGGGCCAGACACATGGAGTGCCACATTTCTGAAGAAATGTAAAGAAAGTATTGCCAAACCACTATACTTACTATGGAGGAAATCACTCGACACAGGACAAATTCCACTGCCATTAAAGAACGCGAACATTGCCCCTTTATTCAAAAGTGGTAATAGAGCAATGCCCAAGAATTATCCGCCGGTAGCTCTCACCTCACACCTTCTAAAGTGCTTTGAACGTATAATTAGAAGCGAAACTACCTACTACCTACAAGAAAAGAACTTATACAACCCAAATCAACATGGTTTCAGGACTGGAAGATCATGCGTATCACAGCTATTAGATCACCAAGAGAAAATATTGGAAACACTGTGTTGAGGATAAAACATTGATGCAATCTATACTGACTTTGCTAAAACCTTCGATAAATGTGGCCATGGAATCATAGCACACAAACTTAAGAATACAGGAATTACTGGAAAGCTGGGAAGATAGATATTTAATTTCTTGACGCAAAGAACACAAAGAGTGGTGATAAATGGAGTCAAATCGGAAGTCTTGGAAGTAGCGAGCTCTGTCCCACAAGGGACAGTACTAGCTCCCTTGCTGTTCATAATAATTATTGCAGATATTGATGCAGATATCAATGACAGTATTGTATCATGTTTCGCAGATGACACAAAGATATGCAAGGAAATATTGAACGAAGGTGACATAGAAAGATCACAAAACGACATTGAAACATTATTCCAGTGGGCAGAAGACAACAATATGAAGCTCAGCGGAGAAAAATTTCAACTTCTAAGATATGGTAATAACAAAGAGCTACAGAAAAAAGGGTACAAAACTCCGCAAGCCAAACAGATAACACCAAATCCACAAGTCAGGGATCTTGGAGTAATAATGTCATCGGATGCAGAATTCAGAGAGCACTATAACATCAAAATTACAACAGCTAGAAAAATAATGGGAATCATCAGGAGGAGCTTCCGCAACAGAAAAGCAAACATCATGCTCAAATTATGGAAGAGTCTAGTCCTACCAATAATTGAGTATTGCTCAGTACTCACAAGCCCATACAGAAAACGAGACATTGCGAACATTGAAGCTATACAAAGGACTTTCACAACTAAGATAGAGGAAACGGAAGGTGAAGACTACTGGTCTCGACTACAATCACTGAAACTCTTCTCTCTCGAAAGAAGGCGCGAGCGGTACACAATAATCTACATATGGAATATACTTGAGGGCTCTGTCCCTAACCTTAGAAATGAAACAGAAAAACTGGAATGAGAGAAGAGGCAGATTTTGTACGGTCCCAGCTGCGGTGGGACAAGGGGCCATGAAAACGAGGATGGAAAATACCCTCAGAATACGAGGCCCGAAGCTTTTCAATGTTCTACCAAAAGAAGTGAAGAATTTCGAGCACACCGACCTGAATAACTCCAAGAACCAGCTGGACAGATTTCTGTGCAAAGTCCCTGACCAGCAATGCGTGACTGGCTACGAGGGCAGGAGGAGATCAGACAGCAATTCTCTCCTTCATCAAATCCCGCAAATGAGGCGGGATGCTGCAGAGGGGTCGACCATAGGTCGATCCTGAACCGTAGTTCGAACTCACCTAAAGTGTATATATGTGTGTGTGTGTGTGTGTGTGTGTGTGTGTGTGTGTGTATAGAAATCCAGTAAAGAGTGTTTTGGGGCCGTTGAAAAATTCTGACGGAGAGCTAGTTACTGAGAACAAGCAAATGGCTACCCTGCTAAACGAATTTTTTACGTCAGTTTTTACAATAGAAGATGTAACGAATATCCCTACGGTCATAGACATAATACCATTTGATAATGATAATACTTTAGATAATATTGTGATTAGTGAAGGGGAGGTAATGCGCTATATTGATAAAATGAAAATGCATAAATCACCGGGGCCGGATTCCATATATCCTATACAACTAAAAGAATTAAAAGATAGCATTGTTGTGCCGCTAACAAAGATTTTTAATGCGTCTATTTCTGAGGGGTGCGTACCAGATAATTTCAAGTTAGCAAATGTAACACTTATCTTTATGAAAGGCGATAAAGGTGCGGCGGGAAATTATAGGCCAATCAGTTTAACGTCTGTTGTAGGTAAGCTACTGGAATCAATAATTAGGGATCGTATAGTCGAACACTTAGAATTGCATAACTTGGTTAGAAATACGCAGCATGGTTTTAGGCGAAACAAATCTTGCTTAACTAATCTTTTAGAATTTTTTCAAAGCGTGGTTGAAGTTTACGACAGTAATCTGGCGGTAAATGTAGTGTATTTAGAGTTTCAAAAATCGTTTGACACCGTACCGCACAAAAGACTCATTGAAAAAACTAAGGCTCATGGAATCAGGAGTGTAGTAATAAATTGGATAGAAGAGTGGTTGCGAGGTAGAAAACAGAGGGTGGTCGTTGATGGAGCGGAGTTGTGTTGGGCTAATGTAGCGAGCGGCGTTCCTCAGGGTTCTGTACGAGTTAAAATTGACTACACTCGAGACCAGGAGGCTAAGGGGTGATCTAATCCAGGTTTTCAAAATTATGAATGGATTCGATAACGCAGATAGAGATAGCTTTATCGAAATATCTCAATATAATAGGACTAGAAATAACGGGTGTAAGTTGACAAGTATGAGGTTCGAGCCAGCAGTTGCCAAAAACTTTTTTATGCATAGAATAGTAAATAGGTGGAATAGTTTGCCGGTAGAAGTAATTAGTAGCACGTCTATAAACATGTTTAAAAATCGATTAGACGCATATGTTGATAGATTGGGTATAGTTTAAGGTAGTAAAATTAAGGCTTTGTGGTTCGGAACCCACGTAAAATTGTAGGTCCCCTCCGCCACCACGGAGGACATGCACAATACACAATTACGAACACAGTTCGGTAGACCAGTCATGAGTACATCCTAGGGTCTTTGTTGGTCTGAAACAGGGCCGTTTCTAGCCATTAGGGGGCCCTAAGCAGTATACCCATTTGAGGCCCCACCCCCTCCATCCACCAACTCACGCCTTACTACATCACCTCAGCACACACATACAAAAAATGGCTGTGTTAATAAAAAACAATTATGAAACAATTTTAATGAAACATTTATGTCCAAAACAACAAATATGTACTTTCAGAAGACAAACAGAAAAAATACTCTTCATGAAATTCCTGAAAATTAGCTTATATATTATTTAAAATAAATGACAGAACTATGTATAAAAAAATAATGCAATTATCAACTACCAAACAATTACTAACTCTACGATACAATCGTGTAATAGTTAACAGTTATACAGAACAGTTTGTATCTTCAAAATTTTTGCCTCCTAGATTTTTTCTGGGCGAAATCATCAATAACATCATCATATGAAATCTCCCTGCCAACGTCCTGGTTGATGCTTATGATGCCAAGGCCACTGAGGCGATCCTGCCCCATTGATGATCTGAGGTAGTTCTTGATTAGCTTCATCTTAGAGAAGCTCCTCTCGGCTGACGCTACTGTCACAGGTAGCGTGCAGGCAATTCTTAGTGCAACCCAAAGATTGGGGTATAGTTCCTCCAGTTGCTTCTGACGAATGAAGGAGAGAAGCTCCAATGTAGTCATGTTGTGTGAAGGTAAAGTCGGCAAGTTCTTAATTTCGAGTGCCAGTTCTCTTCCATCAGTGTCGAGTCAGCTCCAGAGCTCAGTATCTTAGAGAGCTTTTCACACTTGCAGGACAAGTCTTCCTTGTTCATTGTGGTGAAGTTTAGGAGAACCCCAAATATGTCCCTCACATCATCTAATGTTTTGAATCTCTCATTTATTGACCCGATGGCACAATCCACCACCACATTGAAAAATTTGACTTCTAGCCTGTTTAAGGCTTCTGTAAATGGTTTGTCAGGAGCTTCGTAAGCAAAGTGCTTTTTTGAGGATCTGAGCCTCTTCTCCTTCAGCACAGCCTCCACATTCATTTCCTCACTTATGTCCCTTGCTACGACTTAAGCTGCAACAAAACCTGTGTTTCTGTAGCTGGTGAATGAGTCTTTTGTTTTTGTGAGGAGGTTGACTGCCACATCACACTGCATTGTAGGAGACTGCAGAAGTTTGCTCACATGGTTAACTGCATGAAGAATGTCATACCATACTACTGTGCAAATCTGAAAGCGATAAGACCCTATTTCCTCTGCAAGTGCTTGTGCTTCAGTCCTGGCTATGGCATCTGTGGCATTGTTTCTGACTTCCAACAGGGCCTCTCTGATGTTGTGGCTCTGGTATCGCACAGCCTCAATGCTCTTAAGCCGGCTCTCCCACCTGGTTTCGCTCCAAGACTTGAGTGTTATGTTCACGTGCTTCTTTAGGATTGTCCATCTCTGTGTAGCTGCTGCAAAAAGGTTGTACAATTTTTGTACGTTGCCAAAGAAGCTGATGGCATCTGTGGAAGCTTTAGTTGCATCAGCCACTACAAGATTCAGAGTGTGAGCCCCACATGGAACATGGAGTGCACGACAGTTCTTCTCTAATAACCTTGCCTGAACACCTTTGTTCTTGCCCTTCATGTTCGCTCCGTTGTCATATGACTGTCCTCTGCAGTCATCAAAGTGAATATTCAGTTCATCTAGTCTCTTCAGAATCAGAACCGATAAACCCAGGCCTGTACTTTTTGAAGCCTCAAGAAAGCCCAAGAGGTATTCTTTTATTTCTGGTACTTCACCCATTTTAACAGTTCTGATAATAATCGACATCTGTTCTTGGTGGCTTATGTCTGGAGTGCAGTCTAAAATGAGTGAGTAATATTTAGCTTGTTTTATTTCTGCAACAATGGCATCCAAGATCTTCCCGCTAATGGACCCAATGAGCTCATTTTGAATGATGTTTCCTAGGTAACTTGAATGACTATATTGGCCACTTTTGACTCTGCTGATATGTTGTTTTATCACTGGATCAAATTTGGCAAGCAGCTCAACCTCCTTCAAGAAGTTGCCATTGTCTCGATTGTACAATGTAGAGGAAGACCCCCTGAAAGCAAGGTTTCTCTCTGCCAGTGATTGGATTATACTTACAAGACGTGTGAGAACATCTCGCCAGCGTCTTCGCTCTACCTCCATTAATGACATTTCAGTTTGGTCAATGGTCCTCCCAGTTTTTAGCCACAGTTCCAGATCCCAGTGCTAAACCTAAGGATTTTTTAGTGGGTGGGTGATTTCACAAACTCGTCATTGTGATGTTGCATTAAAATACACCTTTTCTGTATTGTTTGTACAATACTGAAAACTTTCCAACCTAACAAGTTTATAGTCCAAAATTTTAAGACTACACAAGTATCCACATAGGTACAAACGTCAGTACTGAATGTCTTTGTAACCAGTAACAGCACTCCCAGTAGGCGATTGCAGAATCGGCTCAGCATTTAATTTGAAACAATTTTAAAATCTTGTTTTCTTGACATCATCAGACTGCATGTAAATTTTGAGAAGTGAAATACATATTACATATTGATGAAAACAATATCTGCAAAATTAAAACACGGCTGTTCAGTAAAATAATGGGTATCGTATAAGAAAATGCAATCAATTAGTAAATTGTATTTGTAAGACTAAGGAAGTTTTTTAACATATATACCTACATTTTCATTTATAATTATATTCATATTGCCTCCACAGTGACAAGTGAATAATAAGTCATTCAATGAAAAATAATGGCAGTTAAAAATGAGCACAAAAATACAAAAAATTTTGAAATTTTACAAGACAATCTTTCAGTAAAGAGAAATATATTCCTAATTTTCTTGCCTCGTTTAATACGATATTTAGTTACACGGTGGTTTTCAAGAGTGCTCGTGTTACGCGAGAGCTCCCTAGTATGCGAGCTCAATTAGATATTTCGCCATTACTACGGAAAAACCTTTTTACAGCTGGATAGTTTTTATAGGTTGATGTTTGTGGCTCTTTGTATCGTCGACGCTTAGCCTGAAGAAATTTTGCTACTGCTGGACGTGAATCAAAATGACCTGCACCAACACCATTTAATGGAATAAGCAATCTGTTGTTGGCACCCTGCAATGACATCGCAAGCCTTTTGTCACTACGGAAAATATTATAATGCGATACCACTCTTTCTCCTGCCATTGAATGTGGAGCTGCAGTGAGAACAAGATTCAAGAGTGCTGTAAGTGGAGAGTCAGGATTTTTGGTCACAGCTTCAGAAATACGTTTGAATTTCGTGTTGATGTCTTCATGTTCGTTCAACCTCGGATTGTTGATAAAAATATCAATACAATCGTCAGTAAGTTTCATAGAGTCAAAATGTCTGTTCATTTTCCGAAGAAGAATGTTAGCCTTTCTGGCCATAACTTCAGGAGATGTCGAATTAAAAATATCTGAAATTTCTTTTAACGACGCATTTGCTCCTTCGTTCATTCTCTTTTGCAAGAAATTCTTAATTGACTCAAGTGTCTCATGCCTAATAGCACTGAAAGAGCGATTTGATAACGTGACGAACTGATTAGAAATTGCTCTTCTTGCTCTCCTTCTAACTGCACCTGTATCTTCTCTTGCCTCCTTATGTTGATCGCCATCCGTTGTCGGTTTGTTCCTGCACCTTCGTCTACATCTCCCAATTTCTCCTCCCAACCACCGATATATGGTTTGTCCACCATCGTCGTGATACGCTCGATGTATCGAGTTTGGATTGCCGGAATATCGAACAGTATTAGGTCTGTTTTTTGGAATTCCTTTTGTAGACAGGCAAGGTGATGAAGAATGTCAATCATTAAACCAGTCAGTCTATATTGTTAACCTCCTGCCTCCCACATACACAAAAAACCAGACGCCTGTTGCTTAGTGATTCTATCGTCAATGGTGGAGATGCTTTCCCAGAAAGCAACACATGCTGGCAGATTGTTAAGTAGACTGACGCACATTGCTTGGACATGTTTGGCAAATCGTACTTCTGGCGCTAGATTATTATACTGAAATGAGACATCGCCAGGCCTCTTCTCTAAGCTTCTACCGAGAGCCTCCAGTAAGCCATTAGCTCCTCCTTCAACAGGCTCCACAGCTGCAAGAAAACGTGTAGTAATAACGCCATCTTTCACCAATCTTGCAGTCACAAACTTAATGCCTAGTTGTTGATCACATGATCCATCAATTTGTATTCCTAAAGCATCGCATTGATTTATTTCTTCAATGAGATTCTCCTTAAATACATCACCAATGCATGACAACATTTCATAGTAAATATTTGTCGTGCGATAGTGCATATCTGAACCTGTGGGTCTAAATGGTTCTATGTTGCAATCCCCAGTCTTGGGAAAACTTCTGTACAAGTTGGTCGGAAAAGATATTGGTGAGACTCCTTGATGGCCAGGAATATCCTGATACGGTTTCACACTGAGTGTCATTGAAGCAGTCCATTGCCAGGCGAAGTACAGTAGTTGTGAAACTTCCTGGATTCTATATCTCTTGAAGAGATTCAGCCAAGGATGTTTGTCGCTCTGCTTTTGAAACTGATCATGTAATTTGCTTGCCTCTAGTGCAGCTGCATGTGGTTTACCCTGAAGATGCTCAATTAAGCGCTGTGCTCCAAGCTTACTGAGGTGACGTATGTGTATATATGTGTACATAGTCTAAAAGTCACTAAAGGGGAAATATCACTAAATCTAAGCTGAATGGCAACAAGAAGGCATAAACGAACCAACGCGGCTGTTCGTATTGTTTTGGGCTAGCCTTGAGATGTTTTTTTCTATCTGATCTAATCGTTGGTGCTGAGTGTAATTAGGTGGTGTTTCTAAGGTGACAAATGGGGTAGGAAGTTGTCCGTACTTAAGTATAGTTAGGGGTAATGTCTATAGCTTCCAAATTGGTAATGTAAGAGAGAGTTAGGTAGGCTGTTTGTGGGACACAGGAATCTAATGGTAGGCTCCCAAAGGAATATCTAATTCAACGCACCGGTAAGTGCCTTTGATTGTTTGCTAGAACCTAAGTAACCTAATTGGGGTGTCTACCCCACGCTATCACATTTGGCGACGAGGATGGGATTCAATTAAGCTCATGGGATTCAATTAAGCTCATAGGATTCGATTAAACTCATTGGATTTAATTTGGCTCATTTGATTAAATTTGGCTCATTTGATTAAATTTTGTTCATTGGATTAAATTTGGCTCATTGGATTTAATTTGGCTTATTGGGTTCAAGTGGATGTTTGGAAAATTGGATGTAGCCTAGTGGGTCGTCCGATTTGGTTTGTTTGTGTGGGTAAGCTACCGTACTATAGCGTAGGTCCCGCCGGCCTAACTCTAAAAGTAATTCCTACTCAGCTCTAACTCTAAAAACTAATACCTACTCAGCCCCTAACTCTAATACAATTCACTATAGAGCCCTAACTGGGGAGTAACTAGATCAAATTTAAACCTAATCTAACCTACTTCACGTTATTTCGCCTAAATTCGGTTTTGCTCTAGCATGTCGGTGATTGGCCATATAAGCCCCTACGAAGACTCCGGGGAGGACTTCGAAGCTTATGCCACTAGGGTGAGGTTGTTTTTCGAGGCAAATTCCATTCCTGATGCTAAGAAAGTACCTACCTTTTTAACTATAATAGGCCCTAAAACGTTTGGTTTAGTTATGGACCTAGTTTCTCCTAAAGCACCGGAAACTTGCACCTATAATGAATTGGTACAGGCTCTAACCGATCACTACAAACCCCGAGTAGTTCTCATCTATGAACGTTTCAAATTTTATTCGAGGCATCAGACGGGAAATGAAAGCATTGCAGAGTTTGTTGCAGGAATAAAAAGCCATAGCCGTACGTGTAAATTTGGGGACAAATTAGACGAAATGCTAAGAGATAGGTTTATAATGGGTCTCAAAGAGGAGTCTACCCAGAGAGCCCTATTAGCCATACAGGACCTAACTTTTAGTCAGGCTGTAGAAATAGCTACAGCTAGAGAAGCAGCTGCTAAAGATGTTAGAGTTTTTGGAAATCACAGTAGTAAAGCCCAACACTAAAATAGCTTTAAATCTTCTAGGCCTGGCAGACCTAATGAGCCTACTAAACAGGCAAATAAAAGGTATGAGGCAAATATGACTAAGCCTACTAATTCTACTAAGCCTTCCAAGCCATGTACCGGGTGTGGAAAACACCATTGGAAGAAGGACTGCCCTTTTAAAGAAGCAGTTTGCCGAAACTGTAGTAAAATAGGCCACATAGCTAAAATGTGTTTTTCAAAGAAAACGAAGGGGGAAAATTCTAATTTTAACATTTCTAGTGTAAATCCTCAAAGGGGAAATACTTCGAACATTGGAGTGGAGTACCTATTTTATGAACAGCAAAGTGGGAATAATACAGGCCCATATATTGTAGAGGTAGGCCTAAATGGAATTACAGTTCTTCTAGAACTAGATACAGGTGCTGCCCGAACTGTCATGTCCAAAACAATTTTTGACAAAACTTTCAAAAATACATCTAAACTACATGTATCTAAAACTATATTAAAGAAATATGGAGACATACAAATACCTATTTGTGGAGAAGCATCCGTTACAGTTACACTCAACCAGAAAACTTTGTCTCATCCCTTAACCCTTTTAGTCGTGGATGAGCAAGGGCTTACTCTACTAGGCCGTGATTGGATTGATGCTTTGAAAATGCCGATTGACAAAATCTTGCCAAAGGGTCAGGCAGATGTGCATACACTCTCATATCCGTCTGACATAGACTCATTGTTAAGGGAATTTTCTTCTGTTTTTGGGCCTGAAGTAGGCAACCTAAAAGGCCATCAGGTCTGTATAGAAGTAGATCCTAATGTAACTCCGAAATTTTGTAAGGCTCGTTCAATTGCGCATGCACTGCGGGAGAAGGTAGATTTAGAAATTGACAGGCTGCTAAAAGATAAAATTATCGAACCAGTCACGCACGCTAAGTGGGCTGCCCCAGTAGTTCCTGTACTAAAACCGGACAAGTCCGTACGGTTATGTGGGGATTACCGTTTAACAGCAAATAGAGCCGTCCTTCTAGATTGCTATCCTATATCCAAGCCTGATGAATTATTTAGCTCTCTTGCTGGGGGTAAATATTTCACAAAACTCGATATGTCCCAAGCCTATGCTCAACTAAGTTTAGATGAAAACTCTAAAGAACTAACTATCATAAATACGCACCGAGGACAATGGACCAAGTTTTAGGTCACATTCCAGGGGTACTTTGCTTTCTAGATGATGTCCTCATTTCAGGTTCGTCTAAAAAAGAACACCTAACTAGATTAACCACAGTTTTAAAAAGACTCCGGGATGCCGGACTTAGCTAAAGAGAGAAAAGTGTTCATGGGTCACTAACGAGATTTCATATTTAGGGTTCCGCATAGATGCCTCAGGCATTCATCCAACGGTGGATAAACAAGAAGCAATAAACAATGTACCACCTCCACAAAACATCACACAGTTACAAGCTTATTTAGGTCTCCTAAACTTTTATAGGAATTTTTTGCCTAATGCATCGACTTTCCTTGAACCGCTAAATAAGCTATTACGATCTGGGGAACAGTGGAGATGGGAGAAAACTCAAAAGGAAGCATTTGAGGCTTCCAAGGACGTACTACTAAAGTCCACTCTCCTAGTGCATTATGATCCTAAACTTCCTCTCGTAGTTTCAGCAGACAGCAGTTCTTATGGAATTGGGGCAGTGTTTTCTCACCACATTGATGGTGTAGATAGGCCTATCTGTTTTGCTTCTAGAACACTAACCGAGACTGAAAGACGATATGCACAAGTGGAACGTGAAGCATTAGCCTTAGTATTTGCAGTAAAAAAATTTCATTTCTATCTATGGGGTCATGAATTTAAACTAATTACTGACCATAAGCCTCTTTTAGGTTTATTTTCACCTAATAAAAATATTCCAGTTATGGCCTCAGGTAGAATTCAACGATGGGCACTGATTCTACAAGCCTATAAATTTGACTTAGTACATCGGTCAGGTAAACTTCTAGGTACGCTGATGCGCTAAGTAGGTTGCCCTTAGAAAATCCAAATGATTGTGTACCTATACCTACAGAATGGGTTCACTTGGTGGAGTTTTTGGAATCCACTCCAGTATCTGCGGTACAAATAAAGCAGTGGACAAAATCAGACCCTATTCTGTCTAGGGTCATCCATTTCTGCTCAGTTGGTTGGCCTACTAAGGTTGAGAGTGAATTACAGCCTTTTTATCAACGTCAGTCTGGCCTCTCGATTCAAAATGGCTGTCTCTTATGGGGCCACAGAGTGATAATTCCAAATGAAGGCAGGTCGAATTTAGTGAAGGAACTTCACGCTGAACACATGGGTGCAACAAAAATGAAAGAGCTGGCGAAAGCTTATTTCTGGTGGCCTGGTTTAGATGGAGAACTAGAATCATTGGTTCGTTCCTGTCAAAGCTGCCGAGAGAACAGAGATCTCCCAAGGAAAAGTCCACTTCATCCTTGGGAATGGCCTACTATACCGTGGCATAGGATCCATGTTGACTATGCAGGTCCTATAAATAATATTTATTTCCTAGTCATTGTGGACGCCTACTCTAAGTGGGTGGAAAATTTTCCAACCACTTCCACGACTTCGGGTGTTACTATTCGCTTACTCCGTTCGGTTTTCGCTCGATGGGGTTTACCCGTAGTCCTGGTTTCCGACAATGGTACTTGTTTTACCAGTGAGGAATTTCGTTCTTTTGTCCATCTAAATGGCATTAGACATGTCCGGTCTAATGTTTTCCACCCGTCTACTAACGGTCTCGCGGAAAACATGGTCCGTACTTTCAAGTCGGCTTTGCGTCATTCTCGTGGGGAGGAAATACAAGTGGTGTTGGATAAATTTTTGTTTAAATATCGAATAACACCTCACATCACGACGGGGGTGTCTCCCTCTAAACTTATGATTGGCCGGGAAATTCGTTCAGTTTTCGATTTGTTACGTCCAAACGAAACGTTACAACAACGAGTTTTACGCCATCAGGAAAAACAGAAGTTGTATCACGACACTAAAAGAGGGAGAGTTATAGAAGCGCAACCTAATGATCCAGTTATGATTCGCAACTATGGGGCTGGACTAAAATGGGTTCCTGCAACTGTGCAGGAGAGAACGGGCCCTGTTTCCTTCAAGTGCCAACTAGAAGATGGTCGTTCTATTAAACGCCATCAGGACAAGATATGGGAACGTGAATTGCAGAAGGACCAGAGTCTTCAGGAAGAGAGAACTGATCCTCCGGAAAATGGTTCAACTCGCCCGCCTATGCAGGTTGCACCCAGTGTTGGGCACTAAAGCGTTAATCCGATAACAGTTAATTAACGAAGTTAACTTTTTTTAACGGACTATTAACGGAAGTTAATTTCCATTTATCGTTATCAGACCAGTTAACTTCCGATAACTCGATATTTAGTCTGTTAAAGTCCGTTAACACGTTAAGTGCGAGGAGTCATTCACGGAAGATCACCGCTCCGCGAATGAATTCAAACCGCCATAACTTCAGTCTGCCAATTCCGTCCTCTGCCGCAGTGGAACGGCTCTTCTCTCTCGGCAAGGACATCCTGAGGCCCAAGAGGTCAAGACTGGCAGTTGGGCCTAACTTTGAGAAGTTGGTCTTTCTGAAGGGCAACTAGCACATTGTGTCATAGTCTTTAATAAATGTGCCTAAAATTTAATTTTACCTTTCAGTTCCCGCCATAATAATTCTCTGGTAAATTAAAATTTAGTTAATGGTTAGTGGTTACAAGGGTTTCAAAACATGTAATCAGTACATTTTTATTAAAAATAAAAAAAAGTTATTAAGCAAAAAAGTTGCAAAACTTGATAAAAATACAGTTAAATACCTATTTATCGTTGGATTTTGCATAAATAAACATTTTCTATGGGTTTTAAACTTTTTTCCTTGATTTTTTTAAATGTTAGTAAAGAAATAGTTATCGTTAACGGATTATCGTTAACTTCCGTTAACTTTGTAGTAAAATTATCGGATTATCGTTATCGGAGTTAAAAATTGGGGTTAACGGATTATCGTTATCGAAGTTAACTTTTTGGTTAACGGTGCCCACCACTGGTTGCACCTAATCCTACTACATCAACCCTGCTCCGCAGGTCGTCTAGGGTCCCTCATCCCCCTGACAGACTAAACTTGTAGGGGAGGAGTGAGGTGACGTGTGTGTGTATATATGTATATAGTCTAAAAGTCACTAAAGGGGAAATATCACTAAATCTAAGCTGAATGGCAACAGGAAGGCATAAACGAACCAACGCGGCTGTTCGTATTGTTTTGGGCTAGCCTAGAGATGTTTTTTCCTATCTGACCTAATCGTTGGTGCTGAATGTAATTAGGTGGTGTTTCTAAGGTGACAAATGGGGTAGGAAGTTGTCAGTACTTAAGTATAGTTAGGGGTAATGTCTATAGCTTCCAAATTGGTAGTGTAAGAGAGAGTTAGGTAGGCTGTTTGTGGGACACAGGAATCTAATGGTAGGCTCCCAAAGGAATATCTAATTCAACGCACCGGTAAGTGCCTTTGATTGTTTGCTAGAACCTAAGTAACCTAACTGGGGTGTCTACTCCACGCTATCACGCTTACCTTCTGTTCGTGCTCCCGTACTGGATGCATAAGGTACACTTCTGTTCAATGAAACCACCTCAGCATCATCTATGAAACTGCAACAAACATTACACTTAACAAACAATCGAGTTTGTCTTTTATCCTTGTTTTTAATTCTTGTAAGAACCGAATCCGATGAATACATGTTCAACAATCTGTTAATATTAAGAGATAAGCCCATATAGTACGATGTGGAACCAGTAGAAGTGGAAGATGAATTGACCACATCCGCATCTTGACCAATATTTGAAGCTGAGGGCTCTGGGTATGGACATTGAGAAGAGGCTGTATTTGAACAGTCAGATGGCATAATTGAAGAACCTGTCAACCCTGTATCACTGGCCGTTGTAGATGTCAATGGTCGTTCATTAGCTGTAATTCCAACAGACTGAGGTTCTTTACTATGTGTTTTATTGTTCGACTTGAAAAAACTAGATATGTCCATTGAACCAACAGAATCATCTTTTTTTAATTTTTTACGACTAGACATTTTAGTATTCAAATACAATCTGTAATAGACAACCAATATTATTGATGTATGAATTTAATTTAACATAATAAAGTGAATTGGTTACTAAAACATAGTAAAAATATTTTTAGTAGAAATAAAATAAACAACAATAAAATAAATTTATACCTAATTGAAAGAGCAATGAATATCAATAAAAAATCTGATTGGTTTCAATAATCTGATATGCCTATATAAACTATAAATATAACCTATATAAACCCCCACTATTATTTAATAAATATTAATAGTGTATTAGTCTTGTGTATTATTAATAGTGTATTAGTCTTGTGCATTATTAATAGTGTATTAGTAGTAAATATTAGTCTTGTAGGTTATCTCCCCCCATCCCTATTAATTTGGAAAATTCAGCAGCCTAAAAGGGCATCCCCACGGCTACCCGCGTCCACCCTTACCTCAGGTTCGAAAATGTATCGTTTAAATTAAACTTAGGGTTCTCACAAACTTGGACGCTGTTAATTGTTTAATTATATTCACTTAAAGGAAATAATTCTTAAGGCAAGCTTAAATTTGGTGTGATAGATTTAACTTTGTTTAATTTAGACTGAAGTTGAGTAGATTTAAATCAGTTTAATTTAGACTGAAGTTGAGTAGATTTAAATCAGTTTAATTTAGACTGAAGTTGGGTAGATTTAAATCAGTTTAATTAAGAGTGAAGTTGGGTAGATTTAAATTTATTTAATTTAGATTGATAAATAAGTTAGTCTTTACAAGCCTAACTATAAAGTATCGATTTAGTTTGCGACGTTATGCAATTGGTTGTTCCACAATATATACCGCTAGTCAGATTAAGCTCGTGAATCGCAATTAACTCGTTTCAAGCTGATAACCCCAGTCAACCTGTCGAAGGTTCGACTTGACGAACGTTAATGAAATTCCAAGTCAATCTAAATAGCTATCCCTGGATGGTTCTCCTCGTGTAAGACAATCCACAATGGCGTTCTCAAACACTTGGGTCAACGATTAACACCCGGGTGTGTGTGTGTGTGTGTATAATATATATATATATATATATATATATATATATGTGTGTGTGTGTGTGTGTGTGTGTAACGACGAGTGAAAATTAGAGTGAGGCGTGAAGCTTAGCCTCTACAGTATATACGAGTACAAGTGAATCGGCGAGATATGATAAAAGTTCTATTGACTGAGAACAAAGAACTTAAAATAAATTCTAGATCTTAAAAGAATTCGACACTTATTAGAATCATCAGTTGATGATGTTAAATTTCGGCATTTTATTATAAAACGAAGTTAATTGAAATAATAACAGGCTAAAATTACGGAGTCAAACCGATACGTATTACCCGTAGGAGATCTTCGAACAAACTAAGATGGCGACTCAAGCTCTTTTCGCGGGCATCAAGGTGCATCAGAGCGCGCCAAAAAGAGGAGAATAAAATAACATTGTCGCCCAGAATTTCCAGAGGCTGAAAGGAATTGAGAATCAGTACTCTGGCTGGGGTACGATTTTGGTTATATTTTTAACGATTGGTCGATATCTGTAAACGTTTTATATGCAGCCGATCAGTGCTGTTTTTATTAAATAATAAAAAAAAATAGACTTTTAATAGAATACATAATTACCATGATCGAATGTGAATCAATTACACCGGTCTGCATGAAAATCGAATTCTTTATTTTGAGTTGTGATTCTGAAGCAGTTCGCTGCGCTGAATTAAAAAATGCTACCAGTTTTTTCTATCACCCACAGTTTTAAAATTATTAGCAAAACAATTTTGGGGCGTTTTGTAATTTTTTACCTTTTTTATCTTTAATTAATTTCGTTTTTTCATATTTTTCAGATAGATAATTCTAACATTACGTCTTTAAAATTTTAATAATGGCTTCTAGAGGATGTACCCATAGTCCAGAGGCTCCAGACATATTTTGTTATATTTGTGGTCGGTATGTTGTTGTAAAACAAAGGACAAATGTAACGACCTTCATTAAGAGAGCTTAGCATGCTTATTTTGGAATTAAATTAGGAGATCAAGACAAACGTTGGGCTCCACACAAGGTTTGTCTTACGTGTGTTGCGGCACTAAGGAATTGGAACAAAGGTAAAAAGAAAAGTTTGCCATTTGGGATCCCTATGGTATGGCGCGAGTCTAGAAACCATACCGACTATTGAAAAATTTGATTGAAATATTTTATTTAACTTTTGAGAGAGAAAGATTGATTATTTAGGTTTAGGTGTAATATTAAGGTTAAGTTTACTTTAAATAGACACAGTAATTATAGAAATAATAATGGCCTATTTAGACACTGTCAACATAGCTACAGACTTTTTCACTGTAGGTTGCAGTGGTTTTCAAGTTAAAATTTGGTCAGCAGCCAGATTGCGAACTATGGTGAAGCTAAATTCATTAAAATTAACTTAGACTTACCAAAAATGAAGTTGCCAGTTGAACGTTTACTTTAAATAGACACAGTAATTATAGAAATAATAATGGCCTATTTAGACACTGTCAACATAGCTACAGACTTTTTCACTGTAGGTTGCAGTGGTTTTCAAGTTAAAATTTGGTCAGCAGCCAGATTGCGAACTATGGTGAAGCTAAATTCATTAAAATTAACTTAGACTTACCAAAAATGAAGTTGCCAGTTGAACGTTACCCTTTCTGTTTCTAACTAATCCATAAGTTTCATTTAGTTTCCAGATTTGAATTTTATTTGTTAAGTTTTAAGTTATTATTTAACACACTGCTAGGTTATTTATTTGTAGGGGCTATTTCCCAGACCTAGGTTTGGCAGGTTAAGTTAGGCTAGGGCGGTATTGCCCTTAAGTTTTTGTTTTTAAAGGTTTAAGGTTTAAGGTTTAAGGTTTTGAAGGTTTTACTCAAGTTAAGTTAGGGCTATATTGCCTTTAAGTTTTAATAGGGGCTATAACAGCCATTTAATTATTGAGTTAGGGCAGTTGTAGCCCGGTTCGAGTTTCGTCTAGGTACCTAGTTTTTTCTCTTACCTTAGTTATTTTCTTTAATTAACTTACTTATACCTAGTTCTGATAGGCCTCCATTTAGTTAAACAGGGTTTTTGCTTAATTGCAGTGGTTAGTAAGGATAAGGTTATAAGGTTTAAGGTTTAAAGGTTGACTAAGTTACCCTGTTAGTTGGGTAACCACGAGCATTTTTATTTTACGAAAAAAGCGCCTGCTTCATGCAGTCAAAAATTTTCAAGAATAGACAAAGCTCCGTTTTTCTTTATCTTGGAAACTTTTTTCTTTCTTCTTTTTGTTAATTAGGGAAACCCAACTTCACTAGTTGGTTAGAAACGAGGGTTGTTATTTTTATTTATTTTGTTTATATTTTATTTGGAAATATATGCGGTTATTTCTAACCACTTTTTTTAACACCGACGACTGCTACTTCTGTTCTTGCAATGTTAAAGGTTATAATGCAAAGAATAAAGAGAGCCTTCAATATCCAAGTCTTCCATCTGCAATAAGGCCGGTACCCCATGGTCCAGGAGTTCCTATTCCCCACCCACCCGAGAGTCTGGATCAATACAATTCAGATTCTGATTCAGCTCCAAATCCAGACAATGATGATGTTTATGAACAGCCAACAGCTGACCGAGATCCTAAATCATTAACCCAAGCCGAACTAAATGACTTAGTCAGGGATTTGAATCTGCCTAAGGACTCTGCAGAACTTTTGGGGTCTGGATTGCAGGAGAACAATTTATTGGCATCCGACACATACTTCGCTTGGTACAGAAATCGTGAGAAAGACTTCGTGCCTGTTTTCGAAAAAGATGGTCCCTTGGTATTTTGCAAGGACATTATAGGATTAGTGTGCAAACTAGGCATTGAATACCAAACCAGTGACTGGAGGTTGTTTATAGATTCCTCTAAAACCAGTCTAAAAGGAGTGTTACTGCACAACGGTAACAAATATGCATCAATCCCAGTGGCCTATTCTACTCATTTAAAAGAGACCTATGATAACATGAAACTGCTTCTGGAAAAAATTCAGTATCAAAATCACAGATGGATATTGTGTGGGGATCTCAAAGTCCTTTGCATGTTACTTGGGCAGCAATCAGGATACACTAAGATGCATTTGTTCAAAATATCCAAAGATTAGCTACGAGAAAATAAAGGAAGGTGTTTTTATAGGTCCTCAGATTAGAAAGTTATTGACAGACGATCATTTCCTGAACACAATGACCAATAAAGAAAAAGAAGCATGACTTGGTTTCAAAGATGTTGTTGAAAACTTCTTGGGAAACTACAAAAGCCAAAATTATGAAAGACTGGTGGAAAATATGCTTAAAAAGTTTTGCGCCTTAGGCTGCAACATGAGCCTGAAAGTTCACTTCTTATTTTCGCATTTTGACCGTTTTCCCGAAAATCTCGGAGATGTCAGTGAGGAGCAAGGGGAACGATTTCACCAGGACATCAAAACCATGGAAAGAAGATATCAAGGAAGATGGCATACAAATATGATGGCGGATTACTGCTGGTGTCCGCAACGAGATCAGCCTAACGCACAGCATAAGAAAACATCAAAGAAGCACCGGTTTAGTCGTCATTAGTCAGATCTACCGTCGTAGTCTTAAGTCTTTGGAATAAGTCCTGAAATGTTTGCAAGTAAAGAAGGTAAATATATTTTGTTTCTTTCAGTTATTTTTTATTCTTTCATAAACAAGCAATATGCTTGTCCAAGAGCTAGGAGCTATTTAATTCTGCTTTAATTAGGTTTTACTCTATCACCTAAAGATTTCGTGCTACGAGGGGTGTTGTAATACCTCATCTGTCCCCAAATGTTAATCACCCATTGATGGGAGGGGAGAGAGTATTTTGCTGGGAACGGGACTGGTTGTTATATATATTTACCCTACATTATTATGTAAGCGTTACTGTAGTCTATAACAACAAAATTTATGGTTTAGCATGTGCAATCCAATGTTGGTCTCGATAAGATGGTTCACATTTGGGGATAAATGGGGGATTTATGACACACCCTGTAGTAAGAAAACCATACGTGATAGAGAAAACCTAACTATATTTTTGAGATCAGCGCACTCAAATTATATAGAATCACCAACTAGTTTGTAAAAATCGATCGACAAGTTTTCAAATGTGTACTGGTGAATTATAATTATTCATTCTCGCCGATTTTGGTTGGTTTGTGGTTACATTCCAATAGTTTTTAATTGATTTCTAATATACTTCGATAACTTATGTCGTTGGGAGTATATTTCAAGAATTCCTGAATCCACTGTCTAAATATTTTAGACAATTAATAACAAATATTAATAGTGGGGGGGGGGAGATAACCTACAAGAAGCATAAATAAAGTATTCAACAATTTTTAACGAAAAAATAATATACATTTGTAGGTATTACCATGTAATATTAAGAACATAAGAAATTTTTATAGTGGGCACACTAGGGGCCACTTCGGCCCATCGAGGTGGCTCCACTATGTAAAAACTACCTGTACATTGGCAATAACCAATTTTTACAAAACCAATTAAGTATAAATTTAAAACTAATTAATTATCAATTTCAAACTAAAGATAGAATCTCTGGATCCAGAGGATCAAAGTCATAATAGGCTACTATCCACAAATATGTTACACACTATATCTATTTATAACTGACATGTAAATATATCAGATCCAAAGAATCCAGTCAATTTCATTATAGTACCCATCAATACAAGTACCGTGCCCAACCAAAATTAAGTCACGGTCCATATCAATTGCGGACCAAGTCACAATTTACATCCATATACATTACAATATATATACTTAGGAGGAAAAGTGTAGATGTGGCTGTAAAGATTGTACAGTAATGTAGAAATGTGTGTGCACCCATTTTGGGTCTCCCATTTAAAGGTGTTTGTGGGGCAAGTGAAGATCATGAGTTTTTCAATACCTCACAGTACTATGGGGGGCACCGCTCGGCAGAGGAATCTCTTTAAATAGGGTGTGTAAGGACAGAGAGTATCCCCTAACCCAAGATGCTGCCTCCCTATATTCCACAACACCTTACTCTGTTTGTAAAACTATGTTTTCTTAAATTTGTTCTACATCTTGGCTTAAATAATTTCATACTATGACCTCTAGTCTGATTATTGTGATCTTTAATGAAAAGAGACTCAAAATCTATCTTATCCAACCCTTTTATCATTTTATACACCTCTCTCATATCACCCCTTAACCTCCTCCTTTTTAATGAGAACATGCTTAGATACGCCAGTCTTTCCTTTATGTCAATTGTCTTAGAGATGGGATCATTCTTGTTGCTCGTTTCTGTACTTTGTCCAGTTTTTCAATATCTTGTATCAAATAGGCAGTGGTGGGCACGCGCAACGATTTTTGTAGCGCCGCAGCCGCAACCGCAACTCTGCTGAAATAGTTGCGCCGCACGCGCAAGCGCAACCCTTTTCAAAAAGTTGCGCCGCAAGCGCAAGCGCAACCAAAAGTGTTGCGCCGCAACTTTTTGCGGCGCAACTGCCCACCTTTGCATTTAACGTATATCTGCAGTGGTGGGCACGCGCAACTATTTTTGTAGCGCCGCAGCCGCAACCGCAACTCTGCTGAAATAGTTGCGCCGCACGCGCAAGCGCAACCCTTTTCAAAAAGTTGTGCCGCAAGCGCAAGCGCAACCAAAAATGTTGCGCCGCAAGTTGCGGCGCAACTGCCCACCTTTGCAAATAGGGACAATTAAATTGAATGCAGTATTCGAGGAGGGGTCTCACATATGAAATGTAAAATTGCTTTATAATATTGGGTGATTTGTATTCAATGTGTCTCTGCATGAGATTGAGTCTAGCATTTGCTTTATTTCCGATTACCATACAGTGATTTGAGGGTTTAAGTTCATTTGTCACAGTGACACCCAAGTCTTTCTCTTTATCATCATTTTTAATCCAAAGTCCATTCATATTGTATTCAAATTCTGGATTTTTTGGCCCACTATGCATAACCTTGCACTTATCAACATTAAATTTCATCTCCCACTTATCTGCCCAGGCTGTTACTCTGTCTAAGCCTTTTTGTATTGTCATTGCTCCTGCTACTGACTTAACATTATGGCCTAATTTTGTATCATCAGCAAATTTTGAGGTTTTACATGATAGGCCCTTCTCTAGATCATTTATATGACAACAAAAAGCAGAGGTCCCAGAACAGACCCCTGTGGGACTCCGCTCAATGCGGGTCTCCAAGTAGACTTATTTCCATTTAGATGAACTCTCTGTTTTCTATTTCTCAGCCATTCTTCCATCCAATCAGCTATATGACCTCTTATACCATGGGCTCTAACTTTTATCAACAATCTTGCATGAGGAACAGTATCAAATGCCTTTGCAAAATCTAAGTATACTATATCTACTGGCTCTTTATTGTCCAAATGCAATAGGACTCCATCATAAAATTCAATCAAGTTGGTTAGACAGGACCTTCCATTTCAAAAGCCATGCTGGCTATCATTTATAAGGTTGCACTCTTCAAGAAACTCAGTAACTTTACCTCTAATGATACTTTCGAGTAATTTGCAAATAATGGAGGTGAGGCTGATGGGTCTGTAGTTTTTTGCCAAGTTTCTATTTCCTTTTTTAAAGATTGGAGCCACATTTGCTTTCTTCCAATCCTCTGGAATTTCAGTACATATCAATGATTTATTAAAAATAATTTCTAGTGCCTGTGCTATATTCTTTTTGGCAGCTTTTATGACTATTGGATGCATTTCATCTGGCCCTGGAGATTTTTCCATTTTTAATTTATCTATTGCTTTTAGGATATCTAGTTTTGTTACCCTTAATTCACTTATTTCTCTATCTTGTCCTGGTAGTATAAGATCAGGAATATGTGATAAATATTACAGATAATAAAACAACCAATTATTATATTTTGAACTAGGTAAATAGAATAAAATAGGATAAACAGTATGCAAATATACAATTATGCAATATAACAAAAATTGCCACTGTAAAAGACCCAAACACACATTCATGTGTCACTTGCTCAAGATTGGCATAATTAGGCCCTGTAGCTGTAGCTATGCCTACCTGCTACATGCATATCAACCATTATGTAATAGAGTCATGCAAATGAATACATAAATGCATAATTGCATTAGAATAAATAATTTCAATCACATAAACATAGGAAATAAATTGTTTCATATTTGCTTTAATAGTCAAAGTTAGGCCGCCATCCATGATTCCATCACATTACAATTATATACCAAGGCAGCATTAGCAAGTCAATATCTTAATACTGCAATATAATATGAGTAAAATTAAACTATGTAATGGAACTTATAGAAAGCACTTAAATTAAAAGCAACAGAATTGAACAGATCAAGCTGGCTATTTCACTCATTGCTTTAGTATTAGGGTCAGCATGGGTCTTGTTTACAACGGATTTTATGGCAAATGCCAAACTACCGATTAGATTTATAGCCAAGTTGGCGACTTTGGCTGTATTCTTTTGGCTGCTTTATCCATGGATTCGACCGAGTTTTTTTAGGTGATTGAATACAGTATTATTTTGGTTTTTTAACTGGGTGGGTGAAATCTATTTAGTGGGTGGGTGAAATCCTTTACTGGGTGGGCGATCACCTACCCAGTTAACATGTTAGATTTAGGCCTGCCAGATCCTTCCATGTTGCCATGTTATCTGCATGTTCTGAACTATTTTCATGACCTTTCAGAAACGAACCAACGTTTATCCAGTCTGAAAGTCCATCCGTAATTAATTTGTACGACTTCCTTGAAAACAACTTGCAGCAGAAGCAATAAATAAGATCATCATTCCTTCTACAGTACATCAGCCAGCTTCGCTTTATTTTTTCCCCATTAATTAATGTTCTGTACATGTAATGGTGATGAACGCTTCTACCGTGCTCTCTTTTAGGGAATGTGAAATCTGGACTGATTTGAAATGGTCCTCGAGACACCAGATCTGTCTTCAAAGCATCTGACAGGACAACTGGCCAGTCATACGGATCAAGATGTGGAGCAGATCTTGGTTCTTGTTGCTCAGTAGAAATGCCTGTGTGTGGTGTTTGAAGCTGAACAGAAGATGGGCCACTTGTTGGTTCATGAGGCTCTACTTTTACTGGTGTTTGAGGTTGCATAGAGGATGGTCCTGCTGTTGGCTCATGATGCTCATCAGGCTTTGCTGAGGATGGCTTTTCCAAATATTTCAGTAGTGCTCCTGAGAAGAACATAACATTACATATTCTGTTCATTTTTGCTAAAATACTCTTTCTTATCTTGTTTGATAATAGATCTGTGTGAACAGAATTTGAGGTGATGTGATCCATTAAATTTCACATTTCGAAATATTATAAATATTACAGAGACTAGCTTACTCTACACGATTCCTGAGCACTTGCCTAGCTTGATGGTCTACCTAACTTAGTTGCCTGAACTGTAATCATAAGAATATACAAGTAGCACATCTCACTGTGCTACTGGAAAGCTTCTCCTCCTCTATTTTCTTCTTTTTCCGTTTTTCAGCTCCTGATGGATAATGTCGTTTCATTTTCCAAGATGCACGAAGTCAGATCTAGTTAACCACAACTAATCTGCTAAATAATAATAATCATGATAATAATGATAATAATAATAATAATAATAATAATAATTGTTATAATTGTAACGTTAATCAAATACATTCAAATAATCAGACCATTTAGGTTTTAACCAACAAAATTCACATTATCTGAGAAAGATGAGAAAAGAATTAATAAACTTGAAAACATAACGAAAATAATCCTAGGTTTTAAAGTGTTACAAAATCTCTTAATAATTAGTAAATTAGTGAAATAATGTTTTAGAATACTAGAAAAATTAAGCATTCAGGAAAGTATAAGCATATAGTAAGACTAAAGTTAAATAATATAGAAATAAGATCTCACAATAGTTATTTACACATAACGACCAAAACGTTTCGTTTGTCTCCGTTTTATCATATTTGTCTCGTACAAAAACTTTAATTAATACGATAATAATAATAATAATAATTAGAGTTAGGATTGATAGGCACTAAAAAATCAATAATAGGTAGGCAAAAAGGCACTAAAGAAGCCCTAAAAAAGTCGCTTAAATAGGCACTAAAAGCTAAAAAAGGCACTTAATAGGCATTTCTATTTTCCCACTTTTCTTTTATTATTGTTGACTTACAGTAAACCAATTTGCAGTTCTGATGAATACCAGGATTTTTATTGTAAAAACTAAACTAAACATCTCAAAAACCATCAAACATTTTATATGCATCAAAGTAAAATCCAAACATTTAAACTATCTTCTTACAAAAACTCAACTAAACTATAAATTGAAATGGCAATTGATGATTAAAAATTTTTCAAGGTTCTGTGGCGTAAATTGACATCGCCTGTCACTCAATACATTTTTATATCGAGAAAATGACCTTTCGACATCGCAAGACGTAATTGGTGCGAACTTCAAAGGTGCTAATTCGCTTGGCTCAAAGTCCAGAACCTCCTGACACTCTCCTTTGAACACTGTTGAAACGTTCACTATGGTTTGCCAACCAGGATTGCGTCTGAAAACATTTTCAAATTTTGCTACCACTTCTTTCCCTACGTTACCAGGAACCTGGCTCAGTTCCTTCCTTAAATTTTGAACTATTTCCACTGCTTCAACAAACGGCAGGCCTCTCTCCTCCAGCTCGGTTATGGTCCCTGGCACCCGTCCGAAATTGTCTTGTCCTTAGGCATTTTTTCTCACTTATAAAAAAAGCCGTAAGCACAAACGTGAGATTTTATTTAGCAAAAGCACTTGAACAAAGATACCACGTTGCACGCACCAAACAAAATGATCGAGGCCGAACGCGTCACAATGACGTATTGTGATCTGATTGGCTGTATTTGGCTGACGTATTGTGATCCGATTGGCTGTGCTGGTTGCATCAGGACTAGCCTCGGTTTTCCATCCCCTGCCCTATTTAGGCCTACAAGTTTCAAAAAAATGCGAGTTATTTTGCTTTACTTAGTACAATAAAATTAAAAAGGCATATATAGGCACGTATTTTAAAATTAGGCACTAACAATCAAAATAGGCGTTTATAGGCACTATAACATTTAATTATATACATCCCACAGTCCCGAAATGGATTTCTCTAAAAGAAGCCTATGAATCTATAAATGGGAATAAAAAAGGCAAAAAGGGCAAAATCCGGTCTCTAATAATAATAATAATAATAATAATAACAATAATAAAATAATAATAATAATAATAATAACAATAATACTAATAATAACTTCAGCTATATTCCTATTCTTGCCCACTGAGCTATGACCTGGGAGCCTGTCTAGGGGCCCCGTTGTAGCAGCGGGGCCCTAAGCGGCCGCTTAGTCTGCTTATGCCAGGAAACGGCCCTGGTCTGAAACATTATAACATATATATATATATATATATATATATATTTATATATATATATATCCAGAGATGGGCACGATCTTGATCTTCAAGATCAGATCGTGATCTTGAAGATCAAGATCGTGATCTGATCTTGATCTTGAAGATCACTTTTATTATGGTGATCTTGATCTTGATCTAAGATCACTTTATTTCTTGTGATCTTGATCTTGAAGATCACTTTAGACTTCAAGATCACTTTTAATTTCAGATTCTTAAATATGCCGCTATGCGAATGTCATTTGTTTTTTGTCCAAGCGACATCTGGTGGCAACTTTGTTCAACACCGACTGTTTATGTTTTCTGTTAGTTGGGTGACTTGCGTCATGCGTGGGCTCATGGAAGGTGTAGTTGCTGTGGAATTTAGGCTCGTAAAAAGTGTAATTTACTGTGCAATTATGTTAAAAGTGTTCTATTAATATATTATTATATTAGGCATAAAATATAGCCTATAGGTCCGTATTCATAATAAATTAATTCTAAACATATTTTATTTACAGATTGAATTTTTTAATAATGAGTGCAATTTTACAACTTCAACAGGCTCCCAAGGGAACCAAATATTCTAGGTTGTCACCAGAACAGTATTCAATATATTTAGATAACAATGTTGGTAATAAGGATCAATCTGTGATATTGAACGGAAAATATTTTCAAATTGTCGAAAAAACTGGAAACAGTATCAAAGTTATTTGTAGGCAGTGTACAAAGAAAACTACAATTCTGTCTGCTGGCCTCGACTCAACAAGCAATCTTCTGAGGCACCTCAGGGTTAGTACTACTTAGTAACTAAGTAGTAAGTAGCAACATTAACATAATGGTTCAAGTCATATTTTAAGTGACTGGTGCCATACAAGACTAATGTTACATTTACATAGACGTCCATTTGAATATATTGTGCACTTCAGATATTAATAGATTATGGACTAGTAACTACATTAAAAACTGCCGATATCCAACTATAATAAAACGCCAGGTGTATCTGTCTTTCTCTCTGTCTGATCCATGTCTGTAATTTCTCCTATTTAGTTACTGAAGGACGAAATTCGGCTTTCAATTTAACATAGGATAAAAATGCACTGATCATGGTGAAAATAATTTTAGTTAAAGATAACAAAATTTTAGAATCTTGTTAAGTATTAATTTCAACTAGAAGTTTGATACTCTGATAAATATTATACAGGGTGTTCAAGAAGTCTCTCCGCATGATAATAATTTATTTTCTTGTGCAGAAACTACATTCGGATCTTTTGGGTGAATATGAATCGGAGAAGAAATCTCGCAAGCGTCCAGCTAAAGAAGAAGATGCCAGCGGCAGCAATGCTGGCCCTGCCAAAATTGCCAAGCAGTCACCACTAAGCATGTTCCACATTTCCAAGCAAAAACCAGGACCACCAATATGCAAGGATATCCTTGAAAAGAAGATTCTCTCGCTTGTGGCTAATGGGCTCCTACCATTGAGCCTAGTTGAACTACATGAATTTAAGGATCTTCTTTCATGTTAGTATAACTCAAATATTTTGCTATTTTTTCCATAGCTAATATCTGATTAAAATAATTAATCATATTATTTGTATGAACATTAGACTATCGCTAGCCTAGCTAAATATTTTGATATTTTTTCCATAGCTAATCTATTGTATTTGTTTTAATTTTTAAATATTTTTTTCAGACGTCAACCCGGCTGTTCAGGTGCCATCTAGACGCACCCTGGCTAGATCTCTTGCAACAACAACCAGTACAATGAAGGAAGACATACAAGCAAAACTGGCAGCAGTTGACCATGTGTGTGTTACATGCGACATATGGTCAACTAATCACCGCAGTTTCATGGGAGTCACTGCGCATTGGGTATGCTATTGATTTAGTGTATTATTTTTATATAATTGATAAATTGACCATTGGTGATAGACTGATAGTCTGATAGACTTATAGTATAATCTTTTCAATTATTCGACATGTGTTCCTCATTCATTAATTTGGTGAGTCTTCATTTTGCTGTGATTCACAGTAATTTCACACTAATTCACTGATTCTGTCATCTGTCATTGTGTCTGATTCACAGCAAAATGTGGAAGAGTCCATATTCACAGGCTGTGAATATGGACTCTTCCACATTTTGCTCTTATGGGATGGGTCACTGATGTGGTGGTATGGTAGGCGACTCATCGCTGAATTGCCTCCTTTATATCACATAGTTCTTCTCTTCAATGTTTGGTGGCGCAGTTTAGCTGGTGCGTGTCTAACCAATATTATTAAATTAAGCTTAAAAAAATGTTCATACAAACATTGATTTTATATTCTTACATTACAGATCAATGATGACTTGTCGCGAGGATCAGCTGCACTGGCATGCCGAAGATTTCGTGGAACACATAGCTTTGATAAAATTGCTGGAATATTGGACAGGATCAACTCGAAGCATGGTTTATCTTATAGAAAAGTTGTATCTACAGTCACCGACAATGCATCGAACATGGTGAAATGCTTTAAAGAGTTCGGTGTTCGTGTTCAGAATCGTACTGACGACATTGATGAAGATGATGCAGATGAAGATGATGATGAAAAAGATTCAGATGAAGAGGTTATCATCAGCAACTTTCCTGAACATTCAGGAGAGCATGGAGAGGAGTCAGTGAAACTATCATCCCATATTCGATGTGCCTCCCACACATTGAACTTGGTAGCAACAACTGATGCAGATAAAGGACTGAATTCACCTGGACTAAAGAAGATAAAGCATTCTGCAATGGGAAAATGTTCGGCGCTGTGGAATGCTGCTGGTAAACTCAAGTCAGCAGAAAAAATACAGGAAATAACTGGCGTCCAATTTAGGTACCCATGCGTCGCCCGATGGAACTCAATGTACGACTCATTAAGCCAAATATATAAACATAAGAACGACGTGAATGTAGCTCTTGAAGAACTGAATCTACCCATCCTCAAAGACAATGAATTGGAATTTATTTCAGAATATTTGTCTGTTCTAAAACCAATTGCAGCAGCCCTCAACAAATTACAGGCAGAGAAAGAATGCTACTACGGTTGTCTTCTTCCAACAGTCCTAGTGACTCAAGATGCCCTCGCAAGATTGGAGCCTATCAACCAAACGACCTGCGCTTGAGACACTGCATGCCATTACTGGCAGCAGTCGTCTCTGGCTTCAATGCCAGATTTGGTCATTTTTTGTCGTTGAGCCCCGAGGTAACTGATGCCGTTTTGGCCTCAGTATCTCATCCGTATTTCAAACTTAGATGGATATCATTGTTGCAAGGGCCTAATTTCGGCGATCATGAAGCAATCAAGTCTCAAGTAAAAGACAAGCTGCAAATGGCTGTAAGAAATTGTAATTCTGACAGCAGTGGTAATAGTTCGGTGAACTCAGACTCATCATCTGAAGACGATTTCTTCAGAACTATGGACAGCTCATTCTCTGCTCCTAACAACAAGGAAGACTTGGAAGTCCTCAATTATTTGCAGGACACCAGTAAGGCACTCGACTCTTTAGATAGGTATCCTGCTATAAAGAAGATCTTCAAGAGGTATAACACCACGCTACCTTCCTCTGCACCAGTGGAACGGTTGTTTTCGTTTGCTGGCATGGTTCATAGCCCCAAACGAAGTCGTCTCTCGGATGGTAACTTTGAACAATTGGTTTTGCTGAAAGCAAATGTTTACAGCGGTTGAACATTAAATTAACACTCTTAACTTGCGGTTTTTACCCTTATATTGTCAGTAATTGCGTACTGCAGTAAAACTGTAAAATTAAATTCTATGTAAAAAATGTTTACTTATATATGCTGACCATTCATTGATATGGGTTATGGACCTGGTGAAATGAGAATTGAGAAAAATAGAACTAAAAACTATATGTAGGTCATTTAATAGTTTTTTCTTTGCTGATAAGTTATGATAATACTAAGTTTTAAGTTTACCACCTGAAAAACTGAAAGGGGAATCGTCAATCCCCGTGGTTTAGATCAGGTGACATGGGTAGGATGCGATGCTTGTATTGCCTCAGCCCTCAGGGTAGTATTAGGAGTGATACTTTTCAGGAGTGATTAACAAAATAATTTGTTTTTGTTTACTCTACAAGAGTACAACTTTTTTCAATTCATATAAAAGTGATCTTAAAAAGTGATCTTGAAAAGTGATCTTCAAGATCACGATCTTGATCTGGATCTTCAAGATCACATTTTTCTGGTGATCTGATCTTGATCTTCAAGATCACATTTTTCTGGTGATCTGATCTTGATCTTCAAGATCACCAAAGTTGGTGATCTTGCCCATCTCTGGATATATATATACAGTATAACTGCAAACACGCAGTATAATTAACGTAAAGAACGACGCTTGTATAGGAGATATTCCGCGCAAGACGAGAGAGAGAGAACGAAACAAATGAAAAAATGAGGCAACCACCCGGGAATCGAACCCGGGATCTTCCGATTGCCGGTCAGATGCGATAACCATTACACCATGGGCCTCGCTCTTCCAAATGCCGTAATTCTTCTACATACTCGCAGAAACCAATGCCCCAAGGGGGCACCTCCCGCATGCCGTAACATTATATACATTTAACTGCAAACACGTAGTATAATTAACGTAAAGAACGACGCTTGTATAGGAGATATTCCGCGCAAGACGAGAGAGAGAGAACGAAACAAATGAAAAAATGAGGCAACCACCCGGGAATCGAACCCGGGATCTTCCGATTGCCTGTCAGATGCGATAACCATTACACCATGGGCCTCACTCTTCCAAATGCCGTAATACATACTCGCAGAAACCAATGCCCCAAGGGGGCACCTCCCGCATGCCGTAACATTATATACATTTAACTGCAAACACGCAGTATAATTAACGTAAAGAACGACGCTTGTATAGGAGATATTCCGCGCAAGACGAGAGAGAGAGAACGAAACAAATGAAAAAATGAGGCAACCACCCGGGAATCGAACCCGGGATCTTCCGATTGCCTGTCAGATGCGATAACCATTACACCATGGGCCTCACTCTTCCAAATGCCGTAATTCTTCTACATACTCGCAGAAACCAGCTTCTTTACGTTAATTATTCTGCGTGTTTGCAGTTAAATGTATATAATGTTACGGCATGCGGGAGGTGCCCCCTTGGGGCATTGGTTTCTGCGAGTATGTAGAAGAATTACGGCATTTGGAAGAGTGAGGCCCATGGTGTAATGGTTATCGCATCTGACCGGCAATCGGAAGATCCCGGGTTCGATTCCCGGGTGGTTGCCTCATTTTTTCATTTGTTTCGTTCTCTCTCTCTCGTCTTGCGCAGAATATCTCCTATACAAGCGTCGTTCTTTACGTTAATTATACTGCGTGTTTGCAGTTAAATGTATATAATGTTACGGCATGCGGGAGGTGCCCCCTTGGGGCATTGGTTTCTGCGAGTATGTAGAAGAATTATGGCATTTGGAAGAGTGAGGCCCATGGTGTAATGGTTATCGCATCTGACCGGCAATCGGAAGATCCCGGGTTCGATTCCCGGGTGGTTGCCTCATTTTTTCATTTGTTTCGTTCCCTCTCTCTCGTCTTGCGCGGAATATCTCCTATACAAGCGTCGTTCTTTACGTGTATATATATATATATATATATATATATATATATATATACCTTTTATGGTACTGACGTATTATCGGGATTACCAAACTGTTTATTATGTATTTTTGCTCTCCTCATTTTTGTATAAACTAACGAAAATATCACAACTTAACCTAACCAATCATCAAGGGCGTACAGTTGACCTAACCGGGCATTCAATTAACCTAACAGGTTAATATTGGTTATTTCACCTAAATATCTTCTGATATTTTCGTATAAGGCACTCACTGTCACATTTCGGTCAAGTTAATTAAGGATGAGAGAATAACGCCGTAATTGATAATAGGGATACCACTATCCGGCCGGATAACAGCTATTATCCGGTATCCTGTATCCGGCCGGATAGCCGGATATTTATGATAGTCTTTTTTGTAATGGGAATACCATCTGGGCCCGCCCCTTTCCAATCTTAGCTTGCATAGCCTTTAGCTAGCAAAAGTTGAATATAGTTGTACAAAAATCTAAAATTAAAATAATTGATAAATAAGCATGTACCACTACTAGTATGTACCTATATTAACACTGCTAAAAAGGCAAAATGTTTGGTCCAGCTAAAAGTGTGACGCATAGCTAAGATCCCAGCTTCCCTTACTTTTTAATTTTAATTTTTATTTTTTATTTTTTATATATTGCAAATTACAATATGAAAAAATATGAATTAGCGAAACCTTTTATTAAGATTTGAGATATAAAAATAAAACATATAGCCTAATCAAATATACCAGTAAGGTAAGTGAAATTATTAAAATAGCAAAACCTTAAAAAGTAAAAACTCACATTAAACAATAAAAATTAATACTATGTTCAAGACACTAGATTCACAAGTTTAAATCAAATTTTCGTCCATTGTGATGGATAAAAAGAAGCATCTCCCCTCGCTTTGGTAGCAAAGTACTTCGTTTTTCTTCAAAAATATTTCCGTATTCGGAAAACATTCTTTCTGAGAAAACTGAAGATGCTGGTGTCACTAGCCATTTTAGAGCAATTTTCTTGAGAGATGGAAAGGATTCTTCATTTTTCCAAATTTCAAGTGGAGATAGTCGTCTGTCTGATATGGGTTTTTTTGCATATTGCTCAATTTCCTCTGCTATTTCTGCGAACGAAGCCATCTTGCGGCTTTTTTTAAACTTTTTCTCACCAGGTATCTTTTCTGAATTTTCTTGTGTTAGTTCCCTGAAACAAGCAGAGAGTGGATCATCATCAAACTTTGCCTTTTTTCTTCCTGTTGAGGAGGAAGAAGAATTAGAATCGTCGCTGCTGTGAGCCTGTTCTTCAAAATATTTATCTCTAATTTTCTCTAGGTTGTTTATTTAATTTATTTCTTCAATTAACCATGTCTTAATATTTTAAATTTGTTGATCTTTGAAAAACAAAAATTTAAATCGTGGATCAATGACAGTTGCTAGAGCATACTTCCGATTTGTTAAGACATTTAGACACTTTCTTTTTTCATTGCTTTCATTGGCAAAAAATCGTGACCGCAATGACTTCAACAGTTCATCTTTTGTAGTTTGGACTCCTTGATCATCCTGGCCAATTTTTGAAAGAAACCTTTCAAGCGCGCACATGTTTGGGATAACAGTAGAGAGTAAACTATATTCTGTACTCATTTCTTGGGTGAGTTTAAAAAATGGCTGTAAAAGCTTTAAAAGATTTTCAATCAAGTGCCACTCATTAGATGAAATAACAAGTAATTCACTATGATCAGCAAAGTATATTTGAACTGATTTTTTCAACTTAACCATACGTTCTAGCATCAAATAAGATGAGTTCCAGCGCGTTAAAACATCTTGTACCAATAGAAGAGGAACATGACCCTGTTGTGTTTGGAGAGCTTTAAATTCAGAAGTAGCCAGTGGGGAGTGGTTAAAATGTGTCACTAAACGTCGACACTTTGCCAAAAGATCTTTTATAGATCGTTGAGCCATTAATGCATCATTCACCACTAGCTGTAGCAAATGAATTGAACAGTGAACAGAAGGTATTTCCGCAAGGTCACATCCCAAAGCTATGTTAGAAGCTCCATCTCTGACCAATATATTACGCCTTGATCTGTCTGTCAATATTCCATGATTGCCACATAGATTGCAATTTGTCCGCTATATTAATTCCTGTATGCGATCCTGAAAAATGAGCTGAATGCAATACTGTATTACAATGAGTGTAGTCATTCATGACCCAATGATCTGACAAGGAAATGAATGATTCATCTGAAGAAGAGCAGGTCCAAATATCGGAAGTGAAGCTAATGTATTTCCCTTCTTTCAATTTATTCATAACAATTTCTTTGAGTTCTTCATAGATTTTGGGTATGACTTTTTCTGAAAAATGTTCGATTTGGTAGCAAATACCTTGGCTGTACGTGGGCCATCAGTCCTATAAAGCCATTTTGTTCAACTAAACTAAAAGGATGGTTGTCCAATGCCATCATTAATCCTATCTTTTTATGTAAAGCTTGAGCTTTTGAGTCATTTATATCCCATATTTTCTTAAAGGAAAAACTTTCTTCTAACGTGAGTTGCTTTTCCATGGCAACTAATTTTTTCTCCTTCGGAGCCATTGAGGTGGTCGCTATAGGTTGATTTTGATTTTCAGATGATTTGTTAAGTTGAGACACTTCTTTATATTCTTTTGAATGCAGCATCTTTGCATGATTGTGCAAAGGTTTTGTGCTATAGCACCTAGCACCCAATTTCTCTGATCCCCTTTTAATCTGTTTGGAACATAGGGAGCAAATAGCTATCGTTGGATTAGTCTCATGTATTGTAAATATTTTCCAAATAAAACTAGCCATTTTAGGGGGTAAATAATGTTAAAATATTGCTGTAAGCCTGTAACTAATACTAACTAGCTATATAGCTATATGATTTAGGCAATGAAACAATCCTGAAAAGGATAAAATATAGGTAATTAGTAAAGTTATTGAAAGATAGCTATAATTTACATCAAATAGTGATTAAAATTTGATAGTATAGTCAATTAGTCAAGTAATAGCTAAATAATAATATATAAAAAATTATGAATTATTTGAATGATATTATCCGGTATCCGGCCGGATATTTTTTTTGATTATCCGGCTATCCGGTATCCGGCCGGATAGTAAAAAATATTATCCGGCACACCCCTAATTGATAAAAACATCCAGTGCTTTGTCTTCATCTAGTATTATCGGGACTACCTACGAAAAACACATTTTCCGTTTTAAGCGATTTTATTCACTGTGAATAATATAATATAATGATATGATATACAGGGTGGGCCGTAAGTTTCCATACATAGGAAAAATTAAACGTTTGTTTTTATGTTTCAGATACCCTAAGAATATGCTTTTGACGTAAGATCTTGTTTACTGATGAAGCAAATTTTTACGTCAATGGAGAGGTTAATCGGCAAAACATACGTTATTGGAGTAATGCTAACCCTAATTGGCTGAGTCCGACGAAGATGCAAGGTGCCGGTAAAGTGATGGTGTGGGCCGGGATATGGGGTGACAGAATTATTGGACCAATTTTTGTCAGTGGAAATCTTAATGTCGAAAGGTATCTTAACATGTTGCAAGAAGAGATTTTCCCATCCCTGCTAAACGAGGAAGGTAACTTCCCAGTTTACTTCCAGCAAGATGGAGCTCCACCTCATTATGGTCTTCACGTGCGTCGGTATTTGGATCAGCAGTTTCCGGATGCTTGGATTGGTCGGCGTGGTCCTGTGGAGTGGCCTCCCAGATCCCCAGATCTCACCCCCCTTGATTTCTATCTTTGGGGGCACTTGAAGGCCATGGTGTATCAGGAAAAGATACGAGACATAAATCATCTAAAGGAACGTATCACAAACGCCATTACAAGCATAACGTCAACTGTGCTAATGCGTGTTCATCAACAGTGGGGAACACGTATTGAAATGTGTTTTCAAAACAATGGCAACCATGTAGAGCATATTATATAAATAAAAATGGTTGTCCATAAAAAAATGTTTATTTTTCCTATGTATGGAAACTTACGGCCCACCCTGTACATAAGATAAGTATGATAAACACTCAATAATTTGGTAGTCCCGATAATACGTAAGTACCTATTATATATTATATATATATATATATTATTATTACTCCGATTAAATGATTTCCTATGGATATCTCCTATCAGTAGTTTGGCTTTAAAAGGTCCAATTCAACTGACCTGCGTATCTATGTACTTAAAGAAACAATATCTAAATACATTGACAGTAATTCAACCATTTATAGCTGTTTCCTTGATATAAGTAAGGCATATGATAGGGTGAACCACAATATTTTATTTGTAAAACTAGAAGACAGGAAGGTTCCCATGTACATATTAAATTTATTGAAATTTTGGTATTCCGACCAATCTTTCACTGTTAGGTGGGGCAGTGTACTATCCGAGTGTTTTGGCTCCTCTTGCGGGGTGAGACAAGGCTCCTTGCTCTCCCCTATGCTGTTTAATGTGTATATTGACGGATTAATTGCTTCACTTAATGAGGTGAGGCAACAGTGGGGTGTTGCAGAGATAACACAAGGATAAATAACTTAGTTTATGCCGATGATATGGTGTTAATAAGTCCCTCTATTAAAGGTCTGGATCGGCTACTAAACATCTGCGAAGTGTATTCGCAGAAACATGATATTCTTTTTAATGTTACAAAAACTAAGGTTACGCAATTTCATCCTAAAAGCTGTAATCAGCCAGCTGATATAAGGTTTAAAATGAATGGTGAAGTAATTGAGGAAGTACAAGAGTTTAAGTATTTGGGTCAAACTATTACCAGCTCCTTCAGTTTATGACTCGGATATAAGAAAACAATCTCGAAGCCTGTGTGCTAAAGCGAATATGACCATAAGGAACTTTCGTTTCTGTACAAGTGAAGCTAAAGACACTCTTTCGTACTTTCTGCAGTAATATATACGGTCAGCAACTCTGGGTGAATCATAAAAAAAGTTCTGGCAGAACCCTAAATTTGCTGTACAACAGGTCTTTTAGACTCTTACATAAATTACCCCCGAGATGCTCAGCTTCTCAAATGTTTGCTACCCGCAATGTCCCGAGCTTCCCGGAGGTAACAAGACGTGTTCAACACAGTCTAATGCAAAGAATTAAAAAATCAACCAACTCGATCATCCAAGCTATCCATGAGTCCTGCCATTTATCCGCTAAGCCAGGGGTTCCCAAATTGTGTTCCGCGGAACAACAATTTGGGAACCCCTGCTTTAAGCTATGGACTTCTTGGTACGAAAACGTCTGTCTGTGGCTTCACTTAACTTCGACAGTGCATTATTATTTCTAATCAATTGTATATTAGCGTGTAGCGTCATGAGCGATCTGGAGGCACATTTCAGGTTTTGTACAATCAACCTTGCTGATTTCAGAAAAGAAATAAAAAAAATTCTGCAACAAGCAGAACACCTCCTTTTTCGCATGTAAAAAATACAAAATTCTTGTTAATTACAGTTGGCAACTGACTGACATGGTACTTCTGGCAGCTTTCTAATTATTCTCAGTGAGTCATCCCCTGAAATTTCTTAGTTCTACGCTAGGTCGCTTGAGAGAAACGAATGTTTTTTATGTGGATGGGGTGTTCAAAAAATCCAAGGTACTAACGAAAGGTGCGTGTTGTGATATATACATTATACACATTTCTTTGTTTGTTGTGTTTTACATTGCTTATAAGTTTGTTACATGTCTTAGTGTATATATATACACCTATGGATATTTATATACATAATACATATGTGTGTGCAGTATATTATAATATATATTGGTAAACTTATTGTTTACCAATAAACCAAGCCTTATAATATATATATATATATATACTCATAATCATATATATTTTTTATTTATACGTTTGTGTTTTTGCTTCAGTGTTCCTGTGTGATACTTGTTGAGTTTTGCTGGTACAATGAGCACGCAAAGAACACGGGGATCTGCCAGCCACATTGTCTTTGGTTCTCCACTATCAGAACTTCCTCTGTCTGAACTTCCAACCCGTATACAAGTTGCAAGGCATTTCCTCTTCTTGAAGAAGAACAAGTACACCAGCAACAGGGAGATTCTTCCGGAGGTATGCCAAACACTCATTGACCTTTGGAATCGTGCTAACATTCCATCACAGCCAATCAAGAATGTGAAGACCAAGCTGCTCTGATTGATGGAAAAAGGCTCACAAGCATCGAAGCAAGGCAAGCAGGCCACAAAAACCAAGAAGTTCGAGGAAAGCCTGAATCAATTGTTTGACATAGCTGTCTGCCAATGCGATGATCTGTCTGCATGCCACTGTGAAAAAGAAATGAAAGTTCCACGACGAGAGCATGCCTTTCTAATCGACCAGAGAACCACGCGGATCATGCAAATCAGTCGGGTGAATACGAATGTGACTCAGATGATGGAGAGAAGGAAGTCAAGAGAGGATCGGATGCAAGAAAGACAAGAAGAAGAGAATAGAAGAAAAACGGAACGGCAAGAGGTAGCATCCTCTGCAGATGTGGTCGAATCAGCTCAAGCAGAAGCAGACTCCAGTGGTGAAAGAGTTGGTGATGAGTGGATGGGTGATAGTGTCCAGGAGGACAGGAACATCACACCGATTCCCACTGTTGCTTTGGAAGTGACCGGTATGGTGTATCGAACAGGGCTGCTGCAGCTATCAGCACTGCAACATTGGTTGACTATGGCGTCATTAGTGTTAGAAAATCTAGAAGAGGAAGAACCATTGTTGTCCCAAGGCGATACGATGACTAAGCTGATTGATGCAGCATTGCTTGTATATATATTAAGTTAAGGTGTGTATATATATCCATCTCATAATTGTAAGGTTAGTGAAAAATTAAATTAATTTAGAACTAGCATTTTTGAGCTCTTGTGGCATCGTTGTTTGGTCACATTGTTGGCATCATTTTGGGACGCGGCGCGTCCTTTCTACTCGTTTGTGGAAGGTCGTACGTAAAGGTGTGGTTTGATAGAGAGCTCTCTTGCAATTCAGTTTGGTTGTTTAGATACATGATTGTTGCATCGTGCAATAGTCCAGGTGCGTTGTTGTTGCAAGGTTCAGAAAGAAGACCACAAATAGTACCCTTTTGTTTTACTTTAAGTTCATGTAATTTAAGGTCTAAGGTAGGCCCGCATCGAGTCAGCAACCCTGAGGTTACCCTGAGGTAGGACCTAATAGGATCTCAAATCCGTAAGTTTTAATTTAGCTTAACTTGGGCTTTAGGTAGAACTTGCCCTTTAGAATTTGGCCGTTCACGGCTCAGCTGGGATTTCGAACCCGACAAATAAATAAAATAACATGGTCCTTCAGAACCGGATTTCTACCCCAAGACTGAGTCAGTGACCATTTTTCGGCAAAGTTCTGATTGTGCAAATTGTATCCCAAGTTAGGCCTAGACGGGTTGAGTATTATTGAGTTAAGGTCACAGGGTAAAAAGTTTGGTCGCCCAATTGCGAAACTTGGCCAGTCGTCTGTCGTTTTTTGGCCTACTTTTTTTCCGGTTTGGTTAATTTTGGGTTATTATTGAATTAAGGTCCCAGGGTAAAGTTTGGTCGCCCAATTGCGAAACTTGGCCAGTCGTCTGTCGTTTTTTGGCCTACCTTTTTTCCGGTTTGGTTAATTTTGGGTTATTATTGAATTAAGGTCCCAGGGTAAAGTTTGGTTGCCCAATTGCGAAACTTGGCCAGTCGTCTGTCGTTTTTTGGCCTACTTTTTTTCCGGTTTGGTTAATTTTGGGTTATTATTGAATTAAGGTCCCAGGGTAAAGTTTGGTCGCCCAATTGCGAAACTTGGCCAGTCATCTGTCGTTTTTTGGCCTACTTTTTTCCGGTTTGGTTAATTTTGGGTCATTATTGAATTAAGGTCCTGGGGTGGAAAATTTGGTATTCCATACTGGTGTTTGGTTAGTACCCCACTCAGCAATTCAGTTTATTTGAAAGTAAAATTTGCGTTGATCAGTTTGGTTAAGTATTTCTGCCAATTCAGCTCATTTGGTATTGAGCCCAAGGGTTGTTTACATTGAAGATGAGTGCATCTGAATTGAACAAATTTATAAAAAGGAGAAGTGCCTACAAAGGTCTAATTACAAAGGTCATTGCCACTATAGATTCTGCCATAGAGCAAGAGGATTTACGCTTAGTGACTGCGAAGCTTGCCATATTAGAAACTAAAAAGGTTGCTCTAAGTGAGGTAAATGTTAAAATTGAGGCTCTTATAGAAGAGGATGAAATAGAAAATAACATAATTTACTTTGAAGAGATTATTGATGATATGACTAACGTAGGCCTCCGAGCAAAAGAGTTTAGCAGCTCAGTACAGTTAGAGACCAGGTCTAATAATGAAACACAACACTCAACAAATGATGCTTGTGAAGTTAAGGTTAACAGATCTGTAGTTCAATTACCGAGGCTTGTACTCAAAACATTTTCTGGGAGTATTCAGGAATGGCAAGGATGGGCAGACAGTTTTCAATCAGCAGTTCATTCTAGTCAAGTGTTAAGTGCCGTGGAGAAGTTTAATTATTTGCGGTCCCTCTTGGAAGGGGAGGCAGCAAAGACTATAGCAGGATTAGCATTAACAGAGGCTAATTATAATGTGGCTTGGGATATATTAAAGAAACGGTTTGGTAAGCCAGAGATCTTAATTAAAAGCCACCTCCGTGCACTTTTAACTATACCTCCTGTTAATAATCCTAATAGTGTCAAGGAGTTACGGCAGTTATATGATGAATTTGAAATTAGAACTAGGTCCCTGGACAACTTGGGTGTAGGAATGGAAAAGTATGGTATAATGTTGGTTCCTACACTGGAGTCTAAATTGCCTAGCTCAATTTTGCTTGAATTAAGTAGGGGACACTCTGCAGAACATGTGTACATCCCCCTTCAGCAGATGTTAAGTCTTTTAGGCACAGAATTAGCAAGACGAGAGGGAGTTGAGTTTGCACAGTGGGATGGTAAACAAGAGGACAAAGGCAGGCACAGCACCAAAGTTTCCACAAAAAGGAATAGCCCAGGTACAGTGTCAGCTCTACATGCCTCCTCTGAGAATAAATTAAAGGGAATCAAGGAATGTATATTTTGCGAAGGCAACCACAAGTCATATAAATGTGAGGTGGCTGAGGCCTTACCCTTTGAGGAGAGAAAGGACAGGGTAACTAAGTCCACAGCATGTTTTAAATGTTTTTTGAAAGGTCATAGAGCAAGGTTTTGTAAGTTTAAAATTTTGTGCAAAAAATGTCATGGTAGGCATCAGCCATTATTGTGTGAAAACACTCTTAGTAGGCCTACCCCAGAAGTAGAGACATCAGTGGCACATGCCACTGCTATGCAAGGGAGTAAAAGTAAAGGGGGATTATTGCAAACAACTGCAGCCTTATTAATTGGGAATGAGGGAGAAGCTACTGTAAGAGTGTTGTTTGATAGTGGTAGCCAGTGTAGTTTTATTAAGACCAGAATTTCCAGAAAATTGAAGTTTAAAGAACTTAAGAGGGAAAATTTAAGAATTTCTGGGTTTGGGGGTTCCGTTCAAAACCGAACCAAATTTAAGAAGGTAGAAGTTCTGGTTAAAGGGTTGTTACCGCAAAGTCCCACTATCAAGGTCCAAGCTGTAGAGATTGAGGAACTTTGTGCTCCAGTCACTACTTGTTTAGATATGGCATGTGTCCAAGAATTGCAAGTTAAAGGAATTAATTTGGGCAATAATAAGTTTGAGGGAACAGAAGATATTAGTCTTTTGATTGGAGCTGACTATTATTGGGACTTCATCACTGGTAATATTGTCCGTACATCTCAAGGCCCAGTAGCTATTGAAAGTAAGCTAGGCTGGATGCTACATGGTAGTTATTGCAATGAAATGGAAGTTAAGGCTCTCTTTGTTAAGATTGAGGAGAACAGCCATGGTCTGGAAAGGCATTTGAAAGCGTTTTGGGAACTTGAATCTATTGGTATAAAGGACAACCAGGCAAGTACAGTGAACAATGATGTTTTAGAGCATTTGAAAAAGGGATTGGGTTTAGAGATGGTTGCTATGAAGTTGGCCTACCATGGAAGGATTCTTGCAAACCCGGTTCAAACCTTCAGCTAGCTAATCGGAGGTTGGAGACTTCATTGTACAGGCTAAGAAAAAATGAGGAGTTGTTAATTGAATACGATGAGGCCATCCTAAGTTATGTAAGGGAGGGCTATGCTGAAAGGGTGCAAGGTGAGCTGGTGAGCCAGGAGGCACATTATCTGCCACACCATGCAGTGGTACGGCGAGACAAAACTACCACCAAACTGAGGGTAGTTTTTGATGGCTCAGCCAAGGACAAAGGTGGTGTGTCCTTGAATGACTGTTTGGATGCTGGGCCAAATTTAAATGCAGATTTATTTTCCTTGTTACTGAGATTCAGGTTTGGTAGAGTAGCATTGACTGCAGATGTGAAGCAAGCCTTTTTGCGGATAAAGTTAAAACCAGAGGACAGAGATGCAGTAAGGTATCTGTGGGTGGATACGAAAGACTTGTTGGAAAATGAACCTAAGGTTCAAGCATATAGAATGAAGTCAGTGTTGTTTGGCCTCAGCTCTAGTCCATTTCTGTTGGCAGCTACTATGCAGTACCATTTTAAGAAATATTCTGAAGTCTATCCTAACACTATTGAACACATAAGGAAAAATTTTTATGTTGATGATTTGCTATGTTCCGTGGATAATACAGAAATGGCTAAACAGATATTCATGGAGGCTAGAGCTATAATGAGGGAGGCTGGCATGGAGCTCAGAAAATGGCAGACCAATCATTCGCAATTACAAGAGTTTATGAGTCATTCCTCTGTAGTACCTGATGCAGCAGAAAGTATTGAGGATTCTGGTATTAAGGAGTTGTGGGCAATAGACGCAAAGGTGCTAGGCATCGTTTGGCAGCAAGATGATGATTTGTTTACCTTCAATGGGAAATCTTTAGTAGAGCTGGCCGAGAATGAGACAAGGTGGACAAAACGTACAGCTCTTAGTTTGGCTTCGAAGGTCTTTGATCCTCTTGGATTCCTGGCTCCATTTGTGATAAAGTCAAAAATTTGGTTTCAGAGCCTCTGGGAAATTGGACTTGGTTGGGACCAAGAGTTACCTGATCATATGGTGGTAAGGTGGAAATATTGGTTCAAAGAATTGGCACATCTTGGAGACATTGAAATCCCAAGATGGTACTTTGGAGAGTTGAACAATAGTCCAGACAATTTGGAGCTGCACATCTTTTGTGATGCAAGTGAGGAAGCCTATGCGACTTGTATTTATATAAGAGGCGCATTGCAAGAGGAAGTAAGTTGCAGGTTGGTTGCTGCAAAGAGTAGAGTAGCACCTTTGAAAAGGCTTTCTGTTCCAAGGTTGGAATTGATGGTGCTGTTATTGCTAGTCGGCTTGCATTACAGTGCGAAAGTCTTTGGCCCTCTATGAAATTCCAAGCTATTATTGGACAGACTCCACTATAGTTTGGCACTGGTTAAGAAGTCAGGCAAGGAAATGGAAACCATTTGTTGCCAATAGGGTGGAGGAAATTCAAGCGCACACAGATCCCAAGCAATGGAAGCATTGTCCAGGCATCCAAAACCCCGCTGATTTACCAACACGAGGAATTTCGGTGAAAGATCTTTCACAATCAAGTTTGTGGTGGAATGGGCCAGAGTGGCTAAAACTTGGAAGTGAAAACTGGCCTTCTAATCAGCCTATTGTAGGAGAATGCCAGGCTGAAGAAGCATGGGTGAGTGAGGTGAGAAAATGCGCTGTGAACAGTTGTCAAGTTATGCAGCAGGACCCCATATTGAGGCTTGAGGACATTAGCAGTCTGAAAAGATTGTTAAGAGTGACAGCATGGATATATAGATTTACCAACAACATTAAGGGAGAAACAAGAAGGGAAGGAATTCTGAACAGTAATGAGATTCAGCAAGCCAGGAAATACTGGGTGGTATATATGCAGAAGAAAAAATTTGGTGAAGAGAGAGAATTGCTCACCAGCCATCCATTACAGGTTCTACCAACACATTCTGCGCTCAAGGGTTTGGATGTGTTTTTGGATCAGGATTTATTGAGAGTAGGAGGTAGACTACAGTTTTCTGGGCTTCCAGAGGAGAAAAGACATCCAATTTTGCTACCTTCTGGGGGGCACTTTGTGGACCTTTTGATCCTGGATACTCATCATAAGCTGTTACATGCTGGAGTTAGAGAAGTGATAATAGAGATTAGACAACAATTTTGGATTCTCAAAATTAGACAAGTAGTGAAAAAGGTCTTGCATAAATGTGTGGTTTGCAAGCGTTGGGAGTGCAAAGCCTTATTATGAAAAGGTGGCTCCACTTCCAAGAGAACGGTGTGTCTATACTGCCCCATTTGATGTAGTGGGAGTAGACTTTGCAGGGCCAGTCTATGTGTATGAGCGAGGGGAGTCTAACAAAGGTTATATATGTCTTTTCACCTGTGCTACCACCAGAGCAATCCATTTGGAGTTGGTAAGCAACTTAAGTAGTGATGTATTTCTTTTGGCCTTTAAAAGGTTTGTGAACAGAAGGGGTTTCCCAAATAAAATCATATCGGATAATGCAAAAACCTTCAAAAAGGCTGCAAAGGAACTCCAAGAAATTTGGTCCTTGCTAAAAGAGGAAGGATTCCAATCCTACTTTTCACACCAAGGGGTACAGTGGGAGTTTATTGTTGAGAGAGCACCATGGTGGGGAGGATTTTGGGAAAGGCTAGTGAGAAGTGTAAAGTGTCCATTAAAGAAACTTTTAGCTAATGCTCATTTGAGCAAAGAAGAATTCTCTACTGTTTTATGTGAAGTAGAAGCAATGGTGAACAGTAGGCCTATCACTTTTGTTTACAACAGTAGGCAGGATGCAGAGCCATTGACACCAAATCATTTTCTTTGTGGTAAACGATTAACATCAAACCCCAGTGTGCCAGAAGACTTGCAGCCCATCCAGAGCACTCAAGGAGAGTTAACCAGACGGTTCAGGTACCTTGAAGAGCTACAAGATCAGTTATGGAAGAGGTGGCAGATGGAATACTTGCCAGAACTCAATTATTACCCATCAGGCAAGGTAAAGGGCTCCAATGCAAATTGTATCAAGGTGGGAGAAGTGGTAATGATTGGGGATGAAAGACCAAGGCAATGCTGGAAGCTTGGCATAATTGAAGAGTTGTTTGTTGGCAAAGACAATTTAGTTAGGTCTGCACTGGTAAAGACTTCAGGAGGAAAGTTAAAGAGACCTATACAAAAACTCTATGCTTTAGAAATCAGCAAAAACACAGATAGTCAAGATGAAACATTTGAGTTACAGCCTCATGAAGAAGGCTTGGCTAACCTTGCAGAAGGTAATGACAACAATGCCTCTTCGGTGGGGAGTGTTAGAAAATCTAGAAGAGGAAGAACCATTGTTGTCCCAAGGCGATACGATGACTAAGCTGATTGATGCAGCATTGCTTGTATATATATTAAGTTAAGGTGTGTGTATATATCCATCTCATAATTGTAAGGTTAGTGAAAAATTAAATTAATTTAGAACTAGCATTTTTGAGCTCTTGTGGCATCGTTGTTTGGTCACATTGTTGGCATCATTTTGGGACGCGGCGCGTCCTTTCTACTCGTTTGTGGAAGGTCGTACGTAAAGGTGTGGTTTGATAGAGAGCTCTCTTGCAATTCAGTTTGGTTGTTTAGATACATGATTGTTGCATCGTGCAATAGTCCAGGTTGCGTTGTTGTTGCAAGGTTCAGAAAGAAGACCACAAATAGTACCCTTTTGTTTACCTTTTAAGTTCATGTAATTTAAGGTCTAAGGTAGGCCCGCATCGAGTCAGCAACCCTGAGGTTACCCTGAGGTAGGACCTAATAGGATCTCAAATCCGTAAGTTTTAATTTAGCTTAACTTGGGCTTTAGGTAGAACTTGCCCTTTAGAATTTGGCCGTTCACGGCTCAGCTGGGATTTCGAACCCGACAAATAAATAAAATAACAATTAGTTCTGATGATCAGATAAACGTAATTGACCACCACAAAGTATGGAGAGCACGGCAGAAGGTACGAAGGGATCTGAAGGAAGCAGTAACTTACCACGATGTGGAAGTCACTGCTTTATTTTTTGATGGGCGGAAAGACATGACACTTGTCAAAGAGAAAACGGGGAACAAATAGTACAGCACAAAGAAAGTTGAGGACCACTATGTGCTGGTCGGAGAGCCTGGAACCTTCTATCTAAGCCATCTGACACTGGAACGAGGAACTGGCACTGTCATTGCGGATGGACTTCAAAATGCGATTGAAGAAATGGGTATTACAGACAAGATAATTGCAGTGGGAGCCGACAGCACAGCCACAAACACAGGGCACAGAAGTGGGGCAATACACCTGCTAGAGTACCGCCTGGGTCGCCCTTTGTACTGGTTCATCTGTAGTCTGCATTTAAATGAACTCCCACTGCGCCACTTGTGCAAGGAACTCATCGGCCCAACAGAATCTGCAACTTAATGGAAAGGACCAATTGGCAAAGCTTTGGCTACATGTGAAAGTTTGCCACTTTCCTCTAGAGGAATTCAATGTATTGCTGATGGCCACACTCTCCCGGATGTTGACCTTACTGAATTGAGTCGTGACCAAGCCTACCTCTACAGAATGATGAAAGCGATAAGGACTGGTGTCATTAATGAAGATCTTCTACGAGAGAAGCCTGAATCAATCTCCCATGCAAGGTGGGTTACAACTGCCAGCAGAATTTGTCGGCTATATGTAGCGATGGCGCATCAAGTGATGAACTGTATTCACTCACACAGTTTGTCGTGTGCCACTATGGACCCATATGGTTTAGCATCAAGTGCCATCCAAGGTGCACAGATGGCCTAAAACATTTCCTGGAGCAAATCAAGCTGCTACGATTATTGCCACCAGCTAGCAATACTGTCACATGGCCTGTGATCCAAAGAAATGCATATTGGGCTCACCCTGAAAATGTTTAACTGGCAATGCTTGCAGATGCAGATCAAGCAAACTGGAAATTGGCCATCGATGTAATCAAGACCATTCGACGAGCTCCCAAACCTGGTCAACAGCAAATCAGAGAATTTCGGCCACCAAAATTCAAAGTGCTCAGAATTTGAAAGATTTACTTCCACCAGTGGAGGAGTGCACAGTGGAACCACCACTCACGAAGCAGTTCTCTGTCGAACAACTCGATAAGATCACTGAAGAGCCCCTTGTTGTCCGGATACCATGTCACTCCCAAGGTGTAGAACGCTGTGTTAGGATTGTAACTGAAGCGTCTGGGGCAGTGTATGGAAAGGATTCAAGAGATGGTTACATTAGAGCAGTACTTAAATCCCGTGACTTTATGCCGTCATTCAAAACTAAACAAGATTTTAATGTATCATTAACTAAATAAATCTATCTAGTCTACCTACTTACCTACCTACAGCGTATATGTTTTTTCTAAAAATAAATTTTTCTATTTTTCCTGAAAAGCAGTACATTGTAAGGGGTCAAATGATAGCTCAAACCCTAGGAAAGCAAGTGTCCAGAAGTTATGGGTAACTAGCAATTTTCACGATTTTCACATGCGAAAAAGGAGGTGTTGCACTTGTTACAAAAAAATTTTATTTTCATTTTTGAATTTAGGGAGGTCAATTGTACAAAACCTGAAATGTGCCTCTTGATCCGTTACACTTTGCCCAATGACGCTACACGCTATTGTATATATTTCTATCCTTAGTATATGAACTGTCATTGTATTAATAATATTTGTAATATGGACTATAGTCTGCCAATAAACCTTTTCATTTTCATTTCATTTTCATATATATATCGACGATGCTTGTTCCATCTTGACTATGATTGGGCCACCTTGAAGTCACATCAAAGCAAGGTTGTGGTGCGTACGATAATTATCGTGCATATACGACAATTTGGGGTCTGTGTACGATGTACGATACTGTCTTCGAAATGTACGATAATGTTGGCCGTTTGGTCATATTTACCAAAAACTCTGGAAAAAACTCCTTTTGAATGTCAATTGTCCTGATTAAAAGGATTGTAGAGGTCTGGATAAAAGGTTCGGAGGTTTCTAGAGGTTTTCTAGTCCAGTTTGAGAGCCAGAGGTATTTGTATCTGGCAATAGTGCATCATCTGCGAGCTGGTCCAGCACCATATAAACATTACAGAGTTGCCAGGTTTGCAGTTTTTTTGCACAATTGGGCTAGTTTTGACAACGAGTTGCGTGAGAATACTGGCAGTTGTGTGTTGTGGGTTTTTGGGCTATATTAATTGTAGTGAGGTCTGAGAATAACAAAAAACAAAACATTTTTTGTGGATCATTCATAATCCATAGCCACTTAACCTAACATAATTTTTTTTTATAGTGTGCACACTAGGCGCTACTTCGGCCCATCGAGGTGGGTCCACTGTAAAAACTGCCTGTACATTGGCAACAACCAATTTTTACAAAACTAATTAATTATCAATTTAAAACTAATTAATTATCAATTTAAAACTAAAGATAGAATCTCTGGATCCAGAGGATCAAGTCATAATAGACTACTATCCACAAATATGTTACACTCTATATCTATTTATAACTGACATGCAAATATATCAGACACAAAGAATCCAGTCAATTTCATTTTGGTACTCATCAATACCAGTACCTTGCCAACCAAAAATAAGTCACAGTCCATATCAGTTGCGGACCAAGTCACAATTACACCCATATACATTATAGTATATATATATATGGTAATTATGTATATTGAGTAACTCAGTCATTTTACATACCAAAATACATTTTTCTAGTAGTATTTGATGTGATTTGTTCAAATCTGACCTCCATTTCCCTCGGAAATGAGATCCAACAAAGTTATAGTACTTTGAAATTTGGCTCATTTTCAAGGGAAATGGAGGTCAAAATCTAAGCAAAACACATCAAATATTACTAGAAAAATGTATTTTGGTATTAACTTAACCCTAAAACTAACATAGTGGAAATAGTAACCTAAAACGCCTAAAACTAACAAAAATATCATTACTTAACCTAACCAATCATCAAGGGCATTCAGTTGACCTAACAGGTTAATATTGGTTATTTCACTTAAATATCTTCTGATCTTTTTGTATTAGGTACTCACTGTCACATTTTGGGGAAGTTAAGGATGAGAGAATAACGCTGTAATTGATAAAAACATCCAATCCTTTGTCTTAAGAACAAGAAATTTTGGTTAATATTCATTTTTTGACCCAGTCACACCCAGCTATAACTAGGCTGACCATATTTCCTTGAGACAAAAACGGGACATTGGGATGGCAAAAAAGGGACGGGGTTATGTAATATTCTGTATTCATGAAAAAGTAAGTACATAAACCGGGACAAAATTGATATTTTTATTAAAACGACGGGACGGCCAGGAAATATAAAACAAACGGTACTGTCCCGTTCAAAACGGTACGTACAGTCAGCCTAGCTATAACAGCAATATATATTAAATAACCAATCAAAGCTGAATAAGAAAATATATATATTATCGGTAATTATTCATTTTTTCACCCAGTCTCTTTTTATAATGAGGGCAAATGTTTCTGGTCAATTTGGAGGTGCTCTGCACGAATCCGCTATCCGTTTCCTGTGCAAATGCGTAGTTTTCGAGATATCATCATCTCGAAAACTACGCATTTGCACAGGAAACAGATGGCAGATTCGTGCAAAACACCTCAAAATCAACCAGAAAAGTTTGCATTCGTGCTAAACACAACCTAACCTAACTTAGCCTAACCACCTAACCTAACCAGTCACCTTATTTTGGAGGATATAGTTCTGCAATTGCAGTAAGGAAGTGATGCAGAACTGTAGAATCGTCAGGATGTTCTGCCGGTAATGAGGACATCTATTTCCAGCACGTAAAACCCACGATTTCACATCCTTCCATTTTTTTTATGGCACCTAAACACCTTTGAGTCTTGTCTTAAAATACAGGCAGTATTATATTTAGGGCAAATCACGGATGTCGGAATTATGCAGTGATTGGAAAAAACCTCTAAACTTTTATTTTCATCAAGGCCAACAAGGCGGATTAGGTCCTCGAAATCAACTTCACAAGATTCACACGTCATACCAATAGAACAAAAACCACCATACTGACCAGAAACAGAAAGAAGTAGCCAAAGCAAGAAAAAGTAGCCAAAAAAAGCCAAGAAAAATCTCCCAAAAAAGTCCAAAAAAGGTAGCCCAAATAAACAAACCAACCGAAATTTATATACATACATATTAGAAAGTAGAAAATATTTTTTAAAAAAGTACATTTTATACAAATTTGCACAAGATAATATATATATTTTCTTATTCAGCGTTGATTGGTTATTCAATATATATTGCTGTTATAGCTGGGTGTGACTGGGTCAAAAAACGAATAATAACCATATTATCTTGTGCAAATTTGTATAAAATGTACTTTTTTTAAAAAAATCTTCTACTTTCTAATATGTATGTATATAAATTTCGGTTTGTTTGTTTATTTGGGCTACCTTTTTTGGACTCTTGGAGATTTTTCTTAGCTTTTTTTGGTTACTTTTTCTTGCTTTGGCTACTTCTTTCTGTTTCTGGTCAGTGTGATGGTTTTCGTTCTACTGGTATGACGTGTGAATCTTGTGAAATTGATTTCGAGGACCTAATCCGCCTTGTTGGCCTCGATGAAAATAAAAGTTTAGAGGTTTTTTCCAATTACGGCATAATTCCGACATCCGTGATTTGCCCTAAATGTAATATTGCCTGTATTTTAAGACAAGACTCGAAGGTGTTTAGGTGCCATAAAAAAAATGGAAGGATGTGAATGTGAAATCGTGGGTTTTACATGCTGGGAATAGATGTCCTCATTACCGGAAATATTTCGCACGATACTTGTTCCTGGCAGAACATCCTGACGATTCTACAGTTCTGCATCACTTCCTTACTGCAATTGCAGAACTATATCCTCCAAAATAAGGTGACTGGTTAGGCTAAGTTAGGTTAGGCTAAGTTAGGTTAGGCTAAGTTAGGTTAGGCTAAGTTAGGTTAGGCTAAGTTAGGTTAGGCTAAGTTAGGTTAGGCTAAGTTAGGTTAGGCTAAGTTAGGTTAGGCTAAGTTAGGTTAGGCTAAGTTAGGTTAGGCTAAGTTAGGTTAGGCTAAGTTAGGTTAGGCTAAGTTAGGTTAGGCTAAGTTAGGTTAGGCTAAGTTAGGTTAGGCTAAGTTAGGTTAGGCTAAGTTAGGTTAGGCTAAGTTAGGTTAGGCTAAGTTAGGTTAGGCTAAGTTAGGTTAGGCTAAGTTAGGTTAGGCTAAGTTAGGTTGGCTAAGTTAGGTTGTGTTTAGCACGAATGCAAACTTTTCTGGTCGATTTTGAGGTGTTTTGCATGAATCTGCCATCCGTTTCCTGTGCAAATGCGTAGTTTTCGAGATGATGATATCTCGAAAACTACGCATTTGCACAGGAAATGGATGGCAGATTCGTGCAGAGCACCTCCAAATTGACCAGAAACGTTTGCTCTCATAAAAAGAGACTGGGCCAAAAAACGAATAATTACCGAAATTTTTATAGTGGGCACACTAGGGGCCACTTCGGCCTATTGTGGTGGCTCCACTATGTAAAAATTGCCTATACATTTGCAATAACCAATTTTTACAAAACTAACTAAGTATCAATTTAAAACTAATTAATTATTAATTTAAAACTAATTAATTATCAATTTAAAACTAAAGATAGAATCTCTGGATCCAGAGGATCAAAGTCATAATAGGCTACTATCCACAAATATGTTACACACTATATCTATTTATAACTGACATGCAAATATATCAGATCCAAAGAATCCAGTCAATTTCATTATGGTACCCATCAATACCAGTACCATGCCAACCAAAAATAAGTCACCGTCCATATCAATTGTGGACCAAGTCACAATTTACATCCATATACATTACAATATAGAGGAAAAGTGTAGGTGTGGCTGTAAAGACTGTACAGTAATGTAGAAATGTGTGTGCACCCATTTTGGGTCTCCCATTTAAAGGTGTTTGTGGGGCAAGTGAAGATCATGAGTTTTTCAATACCTCACAGTACTATGGGGGGCACCGCTCGGCAGAGGAATCTCTTTAAATAGGGTGTGTAAGGACAGAGAGTATCCCCTAACCCAAGATGCTGCCTCCCTATATCCCACAACACCTGTTTGAGCTGTGGGATCTATCACCCAAATGCACATAATATATATGAAATAAACTAGTACCATTTATGCAATAAAAATGGGCTTAAACACCATCACCAGATGTCCCTTGCAGACATCAAACTATCCAACCTTCTTTTGAAAGAATCAAGCGTATCTGAAGTCACCACTTCTTCTGTCAGACTGTTCCAAAACTTAATTACTCTGTTTGTAAAACTATGTTTTCTTAAATTTGTTCTACATCTTGGCTTAAATAATTTCATACTATGACCTCTCGTCTGATTATTGTGATCTTTAATGAAAAGAGACTCAAAATCTATCTTATCCAACCCTTTTATCATTTTATACACCTCTATCATATCACCCCTTAACCACCTCCTTTTTAATGAGAACATGCTTAGATACGCCAGTCTTTCCTTATATGTCAATTGTCTTAGAGATGGGATCATTCTTGTTACTCGTTTCTGTACTTTTTCCAGTTTTTCAATATCTTGTATCAAATAGGGACTATTAAATTGAATGCAGTATTCGAGGAGGGGTCTCACATATGAAATGTATAGTTGCTTTATAATATTGGGTGATTTGTATTCAATGTGTGTCTGCATGAGATTGAGTCTAGCATTTGCTTTATTTCTGATTACCATACAGTGATTTGAGGGTTTAAGTTCATTTGTCACAGTGACACCCAAGTCTTTCTCTTTATCATCACATGACAAATCAAGTTCTCAAAGTCGAAATCACACGAATGGCATGTCATAATTCTATCATAAACATCACCAAACTGAATCCAATTAGAAAAAAAAAATAGCCAGAACAAAAACTAATTAAGTTGCAGAGTAGCAAAAAAATAGCCTAATCAGGAAAAATATTTTATGAAAAAAGTACTTCATAGCCAAAATAGGAAATATATTTTTTAAAAAAAAGTACATTTGAACAAATTTGCACAACATAAGATATATTTTCTTAGTCAGTTTTGAATGGCAATTCAATATATTATACTGTTTTAACCATGCATGAGTGGGTGAAAAGACGAATATTAACTGCCACTTATTATAACACAAAACGTAATATGCATATATATATATATATACCAAATCTTTGCTACATAACAAAAATAAGGTATTGTAAACCAGCAGTTGTCTGAACCAAGACTGCCATGTAGGTGAGAGGTACACAGTATCTGAAGACAGGACATTGTACAATAACACATTAGAGCGCAGTATCCACTTGTGTAATGCATGTTGCATAATGTGGGATGTGCATATATGCATTGCCCATCCCAATATCTGCAGTTCCCTTTCACGTAGCATTTACATACGATATTTTCTACGCTTCTACTTCTTGTTTTCTTATTATTTTCAAAGTTCTTAATTTTGGTATTATCATTATTTTTCTTTGGATGTTTATTTTCTACATTTTTAGTCATCTTTTTATCATTTCACTCAGACAGTTTGACTACTACTCAACTTTCACTCATTTCTTTTCTTGTCTTCCTTCCATATTATATTGTTTATATTGTTATTCATAATTAAATTGTTTTGTTCTTACGCTACTATTCGTTATTTTGTCCTCTCTCTCTTCCACCCAATTTTTTGTTGGGACAATTCTGGACCCTTGTGTCCCTAATATTTCATTCTTTTCTGTAACATTTGAGTCTGCTATCTCCATTTCTTTAAAGACTGAATGAATTTACCATCTGTGTACATGCGGCACATAGAAATTTGATCCCCACGAAGTGTTTCACATTCAAGACAAGAGTTATTTCCCTATCATTCCAATTCATGCAGATAAAGTCCTGAAGTCATTGACAGAAATCACATCTAATCGTCATGTTTTCCGTTGTTTCCAGATTACACAAATTACAGATTAAGTGAGAATTTGGACCCATAGCACTTTCTTAGTTTTAATGAATTTCACTTTATATATTATATGCATGGATTCACTGATACTTTATACACTTTTGAGTGTAAACAGAAAAAACTGCTGAGTAGTTTATTCCCTTCTAATATATATATATATTTTTTAACTGCAAACAACACACAGTGTAATTAATGTAAAGAATGACGCTTGTATAGAAGAACATTCTGCACAAGATGAGGAGGGAGAACGAACCAATGAAAAATGTGTGTATATATATATTATGAATAAAACCATGAAGGGAAAAGAAATACAAAGTGGCGCTCAAGCACTTTCGTCTAATGACATCCTCAAGAATACTGAAGTAAAAGGAGAGTTCAAGACAATATATAGGTCACAAAAATACAGTATATATATATATATATATATATATATATATAGTAAGTATTAAGTATAGAAATAAAATTGTGGGAGGAGCAAATACATTTGTATGGAAAACTGACAATTTTAGCACTTTGCCCGAAATTCAACAAATTCAAATGGCTTGTTTACAATAATTTTTTTTCATAGTTATTGTCTGAATGATTGATAGGTCACAAAAGAAAGAAATGAAAATAAATATAAATTGGAAGTGAGAATAGATAAAAAAAAAAAAAATTACAAAATGATGCCTAAATGATATATAGGTCACAACCAAAATATATAGACATAAACAGCATCAATATTCCATTAGAATGGGACAGTTGTCCAGTGCCCTTTTTGTCCATTTGTCAGTTATCCCATTGTATTGATTGGAATAATGCTTCAGTTTTGTTTCACTCTAGCAACATTGTTAATAGAAATATTCTTGAGTCTGCTATAATTGAACTTACAAATAACTTTAACATGAGTAAAGGTCTGTTTGAACTCGATCCTATTGCTCTAAATTCCTTCAGAATGGATTTAAACAGGAAGGGCAGGCTGCTAAACCTTTGGTAAAAAATTTTTTTGGTGTTCTTTCTTTTTTCTTATAAATTTGTACGCTTTTCTTACAATTTTATTTCTCAATTTATTGTTATATGTGTATTTCTTATATATATATATATATGTTAAACACAGACCGTGCATGGAACAAGGAACTCTTCTGGGAAAATTAAATCCACTATAGTCCGAATAAGTAATGGTAAATGACAAATACCATAGTTTTTTTCCTTTTTCATGATTTTAGCCCGACGTGGGCAACGGGTCTCTCGCAAAGAGATCCCATAAATATAGGAAAAAGGAAAAAAACTATGGTATTTGTCATTTACCATTACTTATTCGGACTATAGTGGATTTAATTTTCCCAGAAGAGTTCCTTGTTCCATGCACGGTCTGTGTTTAACATATAATGTTCTCAGGGAACCATTCTGAGTTTGTGTATATATATATATATATATATAATATATATATATATATATATATATATATATATCAAAGCTATTGACTTCTCCTTAGTGATGTATATAATATATATATATATATATATATATATATATATATATATATATATATATATTAGTGATGTAGCGGATATCATTTTTTTCACATCCGCGGATGAGGATGTTTGATTTCAACATCCGCGGATGCGGATGTCTACATTTTCGTTATTTTTTAGGATATATTCGAGATTTGTTGTGTTTAACGTATATAATAAGTTATTATATAGAGAGAGCTGTAGCTATAATGTAGTATAATTGATTAATTGTACAATAATTGCTGTACTTTTCTCATCTAACTAATATAGAAATCAATTAGTGAATTCATCTGCAAATAAATTCGTTATATTTTGTTGAGTTTCAGCCACAATTAGAAACCATAATTGTGTTACCAGGATGCGGGACGTGAACCCAACTCAAATGCACCCCACCGACCTCTTTCCCAACCTCCACCCTTATAGAAAGAGATCTTTAATTAGCTTGATAACTATTTATATTAAGTTTAAAGTTTTATTAGGCATATTTATAAATGAGTAATTAAAATAAAGTAAACTAAGATGTTCATCGTTTAATGTTCTAACTTAATTATAGGAAGGTTATGCTTAAGGAACATTAATTTTTCTGCCTTTTCTGCTGCCAGTCTGTTTCTCTTTTCATCATATATTAATCCAGCACTGCTAAATAATCTCTCGCTTGGTACGTTTGTTGGAGGACAGGCTAAATGTTTCCTCGCAAGTTTACTCAAGTATGGATAGATATTCTGCGTATTTTTCCACCAACTAATAGGATTATCACATGCAGCCAGGCGTTTTTCTTGGTGATAGCTCTCAATCATTTTTACTACATCTTTTGACATCGCGTAGGTCTCGTCATTGCTGCTTGACTCAAGAAACTGAGAGACAGATTGTGTGATAGATTTGCTTGTTGAAGGTGTTGGTGATAAAAAGTAGAATAATTTCTCACCTTCAATTTATTTAAGGTGTTCCTCGTGTTTCTTCTCTTCAGTATTTAAGAAAGTACCCCCACCCCGTGAATACCCAGAACAGCTGGCTATCCCCTAAATACCACGGTCTAGGTACCCCTTAGAAATAATGCTTTAGCTCTTCTTTGCAATAGATGATCTTGCGCTTCTTTTGATTCTTCTTTGTTATTAGTTCTTATTATTCAGTTTTCCCCCTTGTTTAGAAAGGGTCTTTATTATCTCGTTTATTTATTCAATTTAATCTCTATCTTATTTATATATGCGAGCCTGTCTTTGGGCATATATGCACCATCACCTGTAACAACAATAAAACAATGAAAGTAATGTATTAACAATTCAAATAAAAGTGTTACTCCCCTGAGTATGTGTGTCCTTTTCTTTGAACTACTGGACACAACTCCACCTCCTCATCTGTAGAATAAGAGCGATTTAGTCACTCTTATCCTCTTCTCTTCCTCCTTCAGTTTTTTTTCAAACTCTCTCCTCCCACGTATCTTCTTATATTTTCTTCGGCAACTCCTCTCTTGGTCAACACATCCGCCACCTGCTCCAGACCTCGCACCCACTCCACCTCTGTCACTTCACCACTCTCCAAAGTTTCTTTAATTGCAGCTATATCAATTCTCAGCCGTTTACTACTGACACCAGTGTTTGATTTTATCGCCTTCATTAGTGTTTTGCTGTCAGTTTTCACTCTTATTTCAATCTTTCTGCCCCCCACTATCTCCTTCCATAGTTGATTGTAGTAAATTCCTCCCTCAATAGCCTCTCCAACACTCAGTGCCTCAGCTTCAATTGTAGCTTTTGCCACTCTTTTTGCCTTCCTCGACTTCCACCATATTGGACATTTTCTTCCCATATCATCTGCTAATGATATTATGTATCCGATTTGAGTTTGTTCGTTCTCCACATTTCCAAACGAGGCATCTGCATATATTTCCCAAAATATTTTCTCTTCATCCAATTTTTCTAGGACGATTTCTCCCCTTGATCTTTTTGCCTTCTTCACGATTTTTATTAATTTTCTCATATCCTGTGTTGTTCCCTCTTTAAACGCTCTACTTAGATCACTTACATCATAAGCTATTTCGGGTAAGATATGTTGTGATATCCAATTCAGTTGTCCCACAATTGATCGATAGAGAGTCAACTCTTTCCTTTTTAGGACTCTAAGACCTTGATAAAGCTTCCCTTCGGGTTCTTGTATACTCTCGATGTATTTCCTTTGCTCAATGAGTATTCTCTTTTCTTGTTGTCTTACGTGAACTCCTATATACTTGAAATTCTGCCTTCCTTGATCTCCCACCTTCAATTTTTCTTTCATCTTCGTAATAACTGTCTTAAGAAAATTATCATCTCCTCCGTAACAAAAATCGTCTACATGTGCACATAGGACTCCACTTACACTTCCTTGATCATCTTTCCAATAAAACATGTTTGGTTCCAGTTTGCTTTTAACTCCTCCAAGCTCCACCACCACCTTCACCACCTTCATATACCATGCTTTTGCCGCATCTTTAAGTCCGTAAACTGCTTTCTTCAACTGCCATAGAACACCACTTTCTACTTCACTGGGTGGTTTGACATACACTACTCTCTGTATTCTTTCTCCTTGTAAATATGCAGTTGCAATATCTAAAGTATGACACTTCCATCCCTTCTGATTAATTATGCATAGACACAATTTTAAAGTTTCTGGGTTACAAGTGGGTGCATCTTTTTCCCAGTCTTCCATTTCTTCCTCGAATCCTCTCGCCACCAATCTTGCTTTACAAATTCTTTTACCTGCTTTCACTTTTTCAGTCACCACCCACCTTGTGGACACACTTTTCTGACCAACATCTTCTACTTCTTCATACACTTCGTTATCTAGCCAGCTTTGTAATTCCTTTCGTTTGGCTTCCTCTACCTTTTCATCCTCAAAACCGAGCAGGACTTCCTCCTCGTCATCTATCTTCCTTATCTCTTCGTACTCTCTTAAATCAATCCAATCTTTCCTGCCGGTATTTATTTCTTGTATATTGTAGCTGTCTCCCCACTTTTTACTCGATCTTTTTCCAGCTAAACCCAAAATCTTCCATTCTTCTCGTTCGCCTGTTTCCTTATGCCGGGCCCTGACTCTATCTCCTTTTTTCAACTTAGGTATAATCTCTCTCTCTACCTCCTCCTCACGTTCATCTTCCTCATCTTCTACCTCATCTTCTGATTCCTCTTCATCTTCCATCGCCTCATCATCATCACACACTGGATCTCCTCCATCTCTTCTCACCATAACCATGTCCCTTTCTTCTCTGTCAAAGTTGTTGTTATCGATCTCCTCTTCCTTTTCATTACCTCTTTCTCTCTCTTCTTTCATGACTTCATTTGTTCCTTGAATCCGAGTGATATGCACTCGCGCCACTTGCCTTAATGAATCCCCATGCTTCACAATCACAGTTTTCCCATCTACGCCAATTACCTTTGCTGGTCCTCTCCACTCTTTTTCATTTTCTCTTTTGTAGTAGACCTCATCATTGATAATCACATCTTCTATCTTATGTACCCTATATTTTTCCTCAGAGCAGTCCTTATTTTTAAACAAGATTCATTCTTAATGAATATTTCTCTTGCCTTATGCATCGCTTGTAGATTTTCCCTCACCATCTGTTCTTCATTTCCTTCTACAACACCACCAATGCTGAAGCCATCATTCAGAAGGTTCGGGTGTATCGGATTATGCCCAAACACTAATTGGTTTGGCGAAAAACCACCATAATTACTCAGACAATTCTTTGCCAACACCACCCATCCTAGAGCAATCTTAATGTTTACTTCTTCCGCCATCTTCCTCAAACTCTCCTTCAGTAATCCGACAGTCTTTTCACACAGTCCATTGCTCCATGGACTTTCTGCTGGTGTAGTCATCATTTTTATCTGCCATTTTTCACACATAATTCTCATTTTTTCGTTTTGAAATTCACCTCCATTGTCAGTCAGTATTTTTGCCGGTGTTCCAAAAAGTCAACCATCCCTCCATCATTCCATTCATCACAGTCTCTGGTGTCTTGTCCTTTATCCACCTGGCTTGACAATATCTTGTCGCCATATCTACCATTACTAAGAATCTTCGTCCCTCAAGTTCTCCCAGATCAAGGGCTACCACCTCATTAAATTGTTTACTCCAACTCAAACCCACTACTGGCTTTGGTGGATTCTTCTTATATCTCTTACAAATATCGCACTCAGTTAGTTGTTCCAATAATCTGTTTTTCATCTTCTTTTTCTGCTCTTCCTCCAGTCCCTCACTCCATCCAGCATCCTCCGTCAACCTCCAAATTCTCTCTCCACTAGCGTGTCCGAATTGTAGATGTAACTTTCTTATGGCTGCACCAATCTCCTTATCTCCTTTTTCTTTCCATCCTTCTGTCCACACTTCTTCTCTTCTCCTTTGTGGTATCAAACCAATTCTCAGGTGTCCTCTTCTATCTTCTTTAAGCGTCACTTCTACGTTATTCATATCTCCTATCACCACCTTTTCCTCCTTCATGCATACCTTCATATCCATTTTACACATAGTTTCCTTCCCTATTAACCAGGGCACATCTCCTTTCAGTATTTCCGTTTTTATATACACTTTTTGTCCTCCTATATTGACAGGAATTTCCATGATGCCTCTTGATGGGAAGCTCGTCTTCCCAAAGGTAAAGACCTTTTTTGATGTTACAGTCTTTGCCCTCATTCTCTTAAGCTCCTCCTTATCCAACTCCATCACTATCTTTGATAGTCATAGTTCTCCACATACTGTTGATTTGCATCCAGTGTCTAAAATAGCTTCAATATCTCCCCATTCTTCTTCCTCAGTTATGACCTCACTCACGTAAATCTTCTCTTCTTTCTCCTCCTCCTGTTCCTCGTGTTTCTTCTCTTTATCATTATCAGATCGACTAACCATCCCTTTGTTTTTATAATGCTTTGGACAATCATAGGCCCAATGCCATTCGGATTTGCAGATTGTACATGTTGTTACCTTTCCCTGTTGGTTCATCGGGTTTCTTCTTCCGGCTCCTTTCCTGCTCCAATTTCCTCTCCATCGACCTCCACCTCTATTGTTTAATCCTCTTCCTCCACCATATCCACGATTCATCTGGTCATGTTCCAACCACTCCTCTCCTTTTGCTTCCTCCTCCAAGGTTTCAAATATCCTCCTCATTATTCGTGTCACCGTTTCATATTTCATCTCCTCCTTTCCACATGCTGATAAAACTAATTGTTTTTGTTGTTCAGACAGGCTCGCTTGTTCCAGCACATGAAATCCCTTCACTTCTCCTTCAAACATCTCTCTACCTAATGTTGTTTTACAGTCCTTCGCGTTTTTTTCATACCGGAAAATGTAATCCTTCATCGTTTCACCCACTTCCCTCTTGATCTTGAAATACTTCATATTTTCATAATTCTCCATCAAAGTCTCCTTTTTATACACTTTATCCAGAACTGACAAAATAATTGCTGCACCACCTTCTTGTTTAAGACTTCCTCGACTAATATCTTCGGTCACCTCCCATGCCTTCCCTCCTAAATTCATCCTTATTTCCAAACCAGGGTATACCACTTCTTCGCACACGATCAACCAATCCTCTACTCTCCCTCTCCAACTTCTAAATTCTTCTTGCTTCCCGTTGAAATGTGGACATCCTCTTCTCATCCTCCAGTCTCCACTGTCTTTATTGCTCATGTTGTCGAATTCGAACCACGCTCTGCTACCAGTGATAAAAAGTAGAATAATTTCTCACCTTCAATTTATTTAAGGTGTTCCTCGTGTTTCTTCTCTCAGTATTTAAGAAAGTACCCCCACCCCGTGAATACCCAGAACAGCCGGCTATCCCCTAAATACCACGGTCTAGGTACCCCTTAGAAATAATGCTTTAGCTCTTCTTTGCAATAGATGATCTTGCGCTTCTTTTGATTCTTCTTTGTTATTAGTTCTTATTATTCAGTTTTCCCCCTTGTTTAGAAAGGGTCTTTATTATCTCATTTATTTATTCAATTTAATCTCTATCTTATTTATATATGCGAGCCTGTCTTTGGGCATATATGCACCATCACCTGTAACAACAATAAAACAATGAAAGTAATGTATTAACAATTCAAATAAAAAGTGTTACTCCCCTGAGTATGTGTGTCCTTTTCTTTGAACTACTGGACACAACTCCACCTCCTCATCTGTAGAATAAGAGCGATTTAGTCAGTTGGTTCTGTCACTGAAACTTTTATTCTTTTGGTGGGTGGCGAAGCGACAGATTCAAGAGATTGAAGCTAGTTCATTGTGCGCAAAAGTGATGCAAGCGACAAGATGAGAGGCTGTTCTTGTATGAAGTTACTCTCTTGCAACCTACTTAGATCCACGTTACAAAGCTAAGTTATTTTCACCTAGTACATTAGAATGAGTTAAATCATCACTTGGCAAAGCAGTTTTCAACTGCTTTGCCAAGTGATGATTTAACTTGTTCTAATGTACTAGGTGAAAATAACTTAGCTTTGTAACGTGGATGTAAGTAGGTGCAAGAGAGTAACTTCATACAAGAACAGCCTCTCGTCTTGTCGCTTGCATCACTTTTGCGCACAATGAACTAGTTCTATTAATATAGTAGAATTTGATAATTTCCACTTATTAATGACATTTTATCTCAACGGTCCACATCAGCACGACATCCGCAGTCCAAAGTGCGGATGTGGATGCGAGAAAATGTGCAGATGTTCCACGGATGTGGATGCGGATGTGACCTACATCACTAATATATATATATATTATATGGGATGAATTTCACAATAAAACACATGAAATGAGTGAATGCTGCAAACCCACAAGGAAAAAGAAAAATGATTCCAAGGCCTTTTGTGTATTCAAAGCTACACCTCGTCAGGGAATGAAGATAAAAGGCGAGATGCCCATAAATATATACAACGTACAGGAAAAACAAAACAATTAGCACATACTTAACAAGGGTTAATGAGAGGCAAAAGAAATTTTAACATGATATCGTCAATTTTGGTAACTTTTTCCCCTATAAATGTTTTTCTCTTACAATTTATGTTTCAATTTATTTTATAGATTTATGTCTTTATTTTATTTCTTTGTGACATATATCATTTTGGCATCATCTATTAAATTGATTGTAAACCTTCCAATTAAACTTGAATTTGTATCCTCCGCTTACAGTTTTTGTTTTTATCTGCAGGTTTGTCTCTCTTATGTATTTCGGTTGTGACCTATATATCATTTAGGCATCAGTTTGTAATTTTTTTTTTTTTTTTATCTATTCTCGCTTCCAATTTATATTTATTTTCATTTCTTTACTCTTTTGTGACCTATGTATCATTCAGACAATAACTATAAAAAAATTGGCTGTAAACAAGCCATTTGAATTGAATTTATATTGAATTTTGGGCAAAGTACTAAAATTCAGTTTTCCATACAAATGTATTTGCTCCTCCCACAATTTTATTTCTATACTTACTATATATATATATATATATATATATATATATATATATATATATATATACATATATATACTGTATTTTTATAACATATATATTGTCTTGAACTCTCCTTTTACTTCAGTGTTCCTGGGGATGTCATCAGACGAAAGTGCTTGAGCACCACTTTGTGCTTCTTTTCCCTTCATGGTTTTATTCATCATAAATATTTTTCACGTGTCACTTTCGTGAAATAATTTTCATATAGTATATATATATACCGTATATATAACGGGTGCGGCAAAAGTAACGCCCTTTAGTTTATTCTCTTTTATTGAAGGAAATAAATCAATTACAGTATTTTAAGAGAAATAATAAGGTTTTTAAGAAAAATACAGCATTTTAAGAAAAATAATAAGTACTTTCTCAGTAAAAACTAAAAAATAACTGGAATTTAATTAATTTTGTAGTTGGTTATACTGTATAAAACTATAAAGATACAATTATTAAAAGGGCGTTACTTTTGCTACACCCGTTATATATGTGTGTGTGTGTGTGTTCCTAGCCCATTTGGTTTTTGTTAATATCCAAAATACATTTATCTAGTGTATTTTGGTGTGTGTGGTTCATATATGACCATCATTTCTAGCGAAAATGAACCAAAACAGGAAAACTTTAATGTGTCATAACTTTGTTTTGGTTCATTTGCGCTAATAAAGGTCATATTTGAACAGAACAAAATACATTAGAAAAATATATTTTGGGTATTAATTTCAGTATTGGTGAAACATTTAATAATTACCCATGTAAAAATCATTTTACTTTATTTATAATTTACAGCCAAGTATTTTTTCAAGAATAATTTCCAGCCAACTTATGCACTATTGCTTTATTATCGGTTACAGTTGAACTGTTTGAAGGCATGGGTCACCAAGGTAGTCCTGTGACCAGAATTTCAGTCAGCCTATAAAGGTTAAGAACCACTGACCTAGGCCAGTGTAGGCCCAAAATTGCTGTGACTGAAGCGGTAAAAGTTCAAAGCATTATTTTTCTGGATAATTTCAATGTGTTTAGAAAGAATCTGAGATCCATTTCTTGTGCAAATGAGTAATTTTTGAGATATCTTCATATTTGATAAAGATGAAAATATCTTGAAAACCACTCATTTTCACAAGGGAACTAAACCTAACCTAACCAAACAAAATGTAAAGATTCCTAACTCAGGGTGGATGCAAATCAGTGACAGTACAAAGGAAGTAGTGTAAAACTGCTTGGGTTACTATGTTCCAAGAAGAGGAGGTACCAAGCAAAATGCTTTCAGCAAAGATATCTCTTATTTCCAGCTTGGAGAAACCTAGGCATTAATGTCTTTCCACAGCTGTTCTATATTGTGTGTGTGCGCGCGCGCGCGCAAGTTTTCACTGTGGTTAATACAATTATGGATGTAACTATAGTTGACCAATCTTCTTAAGGAAACATGGCAAACAGTTGTTTGGTGTATTTTAATTTCAATTTTAATTTATATCTCCATAACTATGCATTTGTACAAAAAATAGGGAGCAAGTGTAGTTTATGTCCCCCTGTCGTGCCTAGCAGGGATGGGGTCAAATACAATTGCCAAAATACAAATATAGATACAAATACACTATTTTTTTTACGGCCAAATTCAAATACAGATACAAATATTCAAATTTATAAATCTACAAATATGAAGCTTCAGATACAAATAAAATGCAAATACAATTTTTACTGCATTTGCAAATTTTGTACCAATTTCATCCTAAATATAAACGGATAATATTTACTTGACTTCGGCTACCCCTCAAGTAAGACAATACTGGTATAGTACTTATTGTATAAAACTTAACATTGCATTACTTTGGCTCTTATCAAAGTAGACTTCATTTTCATACCAAGGCAAGAAAAGTAACAAATTCCTCTTGTTTATTATTTTTATTAGAGAAAATTATTTCACACTTCTTGATATTTCTGCACTTTTGCATAATTAAAGAAAATAAATTCATATCTCTCAATGTTTGATTTTTACTGTTCATATCAATTTGTAGTTATGTAGTCTGTACAATGGATTTAAAACATTTAACTTAAATTACATTAGTGTATTTGACTGTATTTGAAGCAAATACGGCAAGTAAAAGGCTCAAATACAAATTCAAATACAAATATGCAGCTTTTTAAATTCTAAAATACAAATACAAATGCAAATATCCATTTTTGTGTATTTGTAAATATAAATATAAATACATATTTGTATTTGTAAATACAAATACAAATACGTATTTGACCCCATCCCTGATGCCTAGTGTAATTTATACTCCCCTACATTATCCTAGTGTAATTTATGCTCTCCTATATTATCATAGTGTAGTTTGTGTTCCCCAACTTTGTCCGCATATACCTAATCAAATAAAATGTTAAAACTAATGAAAATATTATGACAACCAATTGTCAATTTATTTATATATATAAATTGATGATTGGTTAGGTTAAGTTGTAATATTTTCGTTAGTTTTAACGTTTTATTTCATGGATTCACTTAAAAAATGTCTCCTAAAGATCCTAGTGTAGTTTACATTCCCCAACTTTGATCTAGTGTAGTTTGTCCCCCCTTTTGCATCAGAGGCATGTAAACTACACTTGCTCCAAAAATAGTGTTCATTGAAGTCTTGGTTTTTGTTGTAGATTAAGCCTATATAATTTTTAAATGGAGATGATGGTTATGTGTTAAAATGAACATTAACCACTGAACACTTACAAATGTGTGAATTTAATTCAGTAACTATAACCTAATATCAATAAAATATATTTCCTTTTAGGTAGTAAAGTTTGTAAATTTGCAGATGATGCAAAAGTAGTTGCCCCAGTTACAAATACAGAACATTTGGTAATTATTCATTTTACCTCTGCAGGTTGATTTTGATATGAGAATAGGTTTTTCTGGTGTGTTTTATTCAAATCTGACCTTCATTTCTTGTGCAAATGAGTGAATTTTGAAGCAGAATACACCAGAAAAACCTAATCTCAATATAACCAACCTAACCTAACCTGCATGAGCAATCTAGCTTCAGTACCTTTCAATCCTAATATTTTGACAGAGCACTGACTTACATGTTCGTCCTTTTTGTTTGTGGTCTGATGGTTATAGATGAAGGCATGTAAATTCCTATAAATTAAAGGATTTCCACGTTTGGAGGACACTTGGGAATTGGGCAAAATACTGTGTGCCCTGAAAATACTAATTGCCTTGTCATCATTAGTATGCACCCAGTGAATTACGTCAAAATATGATAACTTTCAATTAGAGCATGTACTGGGTTCTATTTCAAATTTGTCACTGGCTGGCATGGAAGAAATTTGAAGTCAATGCATGTGTGAAATAGTTCCTATCATCTGTGCATATGCTGAATATGTTATATCATGGTAGACACAGACAATGTCAGTGATTTCCACATGCACCAGTACCAGTGAACACATCACACAATCAAAAGTAGTGCTACCTTTGAAAGTAAATAACTGAAAAACTAAGAATTTGCACAAGAAACAGCTGTTACCATAAAATGGGGAAATTCCGGCTACTTTAAAAGTTTGGTGTTCTGTCACAGCTAAAATTTTCTAGCAAAATTTTTAAACTCTTTCAGAAATCTGGATCTCTGGCTATAGTATCTGCTGATATACTTCAATTCTCCGTATCCCCTTTAGTTTTGGAGAAAATGCCAGAGAGGTTGCTGGCTGGAATTATCCTCATGATGGGGGAATTCCAGCCACCCAGTTACTGTGTTATTTTAAATGGGCAAAATGATCTTGTGTTAATCATTTTGGGGGTAAATCCAGCCAATGAAATGCTCTTTTTTAAAAAAGTAAAAATTTGTTAATCTGGCCAATGAAATCTGGCCAATGAAATCTGGCCAATGAAATGCTCTCTTTAAAAAAGTAAAAAATTTATTAACCCTTTACTGCCCAAATATTTTGTAGGGTTAAGTTATGAATGCATGTATTTGAAAGGTTACAAATTTGTCCTTTTGGGCAGTAAAGGGTTAATAGTAGATAACAGTAGATTGATATGGTACCATACTGTACCTGGTTAGACTGCCTGTACAGGCTCTCAGAACTGGTAGTGGCCCTGAGAGTCCACACTGAAAGATGTCTTCAAAATCATGATGTCGCTATACAGCACCCAGCTGATGTCATTCTCCCTGATGATGAAGGTGTTGCGGGGGTCATGTGTGGACTGGAGATACTGCAGCTGCATCTCCTGGCTGCTGGGTCATTGGCAAGGATGGTAGACACATATACCTTGATACTACGTTTTCCTACCAGGGTCACTAGCACACAGTCCCCAGTTCTGCAGTTCCTCTTGTCCTGGGCCAGGTCAGGTCCTCCTGCTGCCTCTTCAAGAGTGTGCGGGGAAGGTGGTCGAGATTCGTCGTGTATGCGGGGGGTGGGGTGTACCGGTACAGGCCTGACTGGTCTCCCTGGCATGACCATCAGACCATCCCATCATGCTCTCCCACATTTGGGAACAGCCCTGTACCATGCTGTTCCTTGAAGTAGGCAACAAGGTTGCTCTCTAGAGACAGTCCTGGTACTGGTACTTCTGCTGACTGGGAGGAGGTTGAGGGTACTGGTTCACTCAGAGTTACTGGTACGGTATGGATGATGCTTCCATGTCAGTGCTACACTCCACCAGCCGCTTCATAGGCACCTGTGGATCTAAGGGAAAGATGCCACAGGCTCAGAAGCCACTGACGATGATTGCACTGGCTGTTGGGGCGAGTGCTTGCATCAGCTTCCTAAACATAGAAGGAAAAGATGGCTTTGAAACAGCATTGCAAAGTGGCTATTTCACCTTCATCTGTCACCAACTTTCTCCATTGCACCTTCAGGGGATGGAAAAAGGAAATGTCCAGTGGCTGTAGAAGGTGCGTGGAGTTTGGCGGCAGACAGATAAAGATTGTCGTGGGTGAGGGATTCCTGCAGGACTAAAAGGGTCAAGTGGCTGCTCAGGTTATCTCCTATCACTGCCTTCCTACCTGGCAGCTGTTTGGCATGTGGGAGGAATGTGCGCTGAAACCATTGTTCGAACGTTGCACGGTCGAACCATCTGCTAGCCATTGCCCCATACTGCATTCCGTGTGAACAGCATGGAGGTCCCTTTGGTCCACCTTCTGATCAGGCCAGGTAAACCTGGAACAGATAAGGAAGTAAATATGAGATACTGTACACACTAATATAACATAGTAATGCTATAGGTACAGTGACAAACTGGTACTATATCTATTATACAAAGGTATGATAAATATGCTATGCTATTGTACTGTACCATACCTGCTGGCCTTTGTAGACAATGAAGGGGGGCAACATTGTCCCATTGGCTGCCACGCATATCATGAAACTAATACAACTTTTGGTAAGACTCTTTCGGGATACCCCCCCCCCCCCTCCCCCCCCATTTGAAGATTAGCTTCCTCCACCTAGGGTTGTTGGCAACGTTTGAATCATCATTATAATTAAAGATATTGCCAGCATGGATGTATGTCAAGTAGAGCTTGTGCAAGCTCATTAAAGTAGGCTTGAAGGTCGGCCCTACTGACCATTGCCCTGCTCCTCTTGATGTTGGTGGCCCTCCATTCCCTCAGGTCCTGCTTATGTTGTTGGAGGAATGTTGTTGGTGAATCCCGGTATCCATACATCTATCCTGTGGAAGGTTTTTGGATTAATGGGACATTGTATTACAGCATACAAACAAACACTAACAATCACACCATAAAAATACAGCTTGTGGAATAGGCCCGCTTCCTCCACAAACCTCAGTGCCACCAATGTCTCACCTCTGGAGGTGCTCACCAATGAAGTACTGCAGTTCAGTTTTATCCAGCGGACCAAGTGGAGCTCAGCTGGAGAACATGCACAAGCTCTTCCTCCATGTTTCCTGGTAGTGCAACAGGGTGGCCAATTGTGTGGCTACAGTACTTGCCACGGATGGCATCTTGTAATGTGGACCTTGGGATGCCAAATTTTGTGGCTATCCATCGCACACTTTCACCATCAGCTATTGCCTTAAGGGCAAGTTGTAATTTAGTGTCACTATAATTTTTATGTGTAGCACTGCCTGGGATTTTATGGTACGTACGACCCATTATTAATATTGCTGAAACATTAAGAAATACAGGTTAGTTGGTCATTGGGAAATAGGACATTTGGGCTGTCTGCTTCACACTAGGTCCCTCAGCTATGGCCTTAAGGGCACATTTTATGTTATTTTTGGAAAAAATGTACAGGGAGCAGTGCTTGACACTTTACTATAAGTATGACCCAATATTATTGCTGAAACAATTAAGAAATACAGGTTAATTGGTGGATATATAAGATGTCAAAAATAGTTGGGTAATTTCAGCCACCCTACGAGTGTGGCACCATTTCCATAGCAATGTCAATAATCTAAAGTGAATCACTATGGACTCAAAACCTTTAGATTATTTAAATTGGGTAATGGGGCTGTCAAATGGTGCAGGAGGATTACCTAGACTTTCTTTGGCGAGTTTGTGAGATAGGCCATATATTTCGTTATAAATTTTGATGCCAACTGACCCCACACTTTCATAGCAACCCTGAGCAATGTCTTTTGGGATATGATAGCCCTTCTTGTATGTCACTTGACCACTACATCAGCTTTCGAGTGCTGCAAAGAAATTGGAAATACATGAATTAGTAATGGAGTTATAGCCACTGAAAGAAAATGGGCTCAAAAGTAGCTGGAATTACCCAGGTCGATGGAATTCCCCCATTTTACGGTATATTTGGAATCTGTATAAAAAACTGATTATTTATATGATATGCAAATAGTTGAAGGCTCCTGCAGGGGTAAATTGAATATTAACCTAACATTCTTATATAGTAACCTATAAAAAGATTTTGATAGATTAGTGGCCTAGTTGAGTAAATGGCTATTATGCAGCTAAGGAGTGTTGCGGCTTTATAAACATACACTACCCTTTTCAACTTTAGAAATATATGTACATCACAATACAATTAATTATATACTAGGGAAATATCATTTTATGGTGAAGTTTAAGGAAATTGTTAAAAAAAAATTTGAATTTGCCTCTATTGCCACCATGATCAACATGGCGGATGTCAACCAAGCGACAAGTGCTCTTGTGGCTGGGGATGTACTGGATCACAATAAAGCTGGATATCTGGCTTTTTATTTTTGCCAGATACCGGATAATCTCGCTGGATCAAGAAATGGCCAGATATTGGATAATTGCCTGCAATTATCCAATATCTGGTGATCATGTATTCTTAAGGGCATAAAATTTTAAAACTTGCAGCAATTAACTAGTGGTTTAATAAACTTTCATGGTTCCTACTAATTTTACAGAATCATCATTCTCCTAGAAAAAAATGTAGTTTAGAAATTTTATGTATCAAACATTTGTCATATGTATTATGACAAAAACATTTTCTTTCCTAATATGTAACTATTAACTAAATGATAAATGTGTGATAAAAATAACTATGTGCGAAAATATATAGTTATATTTTTTATTATGTTTTCAATAATGTCATATTTTTCATCTGGCATCAGCCATAATAAAATAATAAAATAAAATACACACAAAAACTTGAAATATAAAGTTTTTTATCAACAAAATATAATTAAAATGTTAATTAATTATCCGGTATCTGACTGGATCATGCTTGATATCCGGTATCCGGCTGGATATTGAAGAAGTGGTTGGATCAGTTAGATGCTGGATCATGATCCAGTATCCAGTGCATCCCTACTTGTGATGTCATCCAGCCAATCAAATTTAAACCTGGCTCTATCCCAGGTTTAAAATTGCGCCATTTCTCAGTCTAAATTCCAACATTATTGATGATAATTATTGTTTTTCTGTATTATTTGGTGATAATTCATGTTTTTTTCTGCTACTTTTTCATGCTTTGTGCAGTGGTACTTGTCTATCCAAAACACCTTAAAACTGGTTTTTTTCATAATTCCATAACTATTGACAATATCTACTACACAAAGCATGAAAAAACATGCAGAAAAAACAAAAATTATCACCAAACTCGGCAATGCCCCTTAGCTGCATAATTACCAAGTAAATGGCAGATGAAATTGAAATAAAAATTTTAGTTATGAGATGCAAGGAAACTGGTAAGAAGATTTAAGACAGGAAAAAGATCTTGGCATTATCAGTAGTAGTATTCTAAAATTTTCTAAGCAGTGCTTAGAGGCTAGAAATAAGGCAAATAAAATGCTAAGTATTATTAAGAGGAATGTTAGTTACAAGAGTAAGGAAGTCATCTAGAAATTATATAATTCTTATGTTAATCTTCACTTAGAATACTCAATTCAAACTTGGTCCCCTCACATTAGACATGATATTGATATGCTTGAAGGTGTGCAACATAGTGCATCTTCAGAGCACAAAGAAGTTAATACTATTTCAACTGGCCTTAAAGTGTCACATAGACTCTTGACTGCAGTCCAATCTTTTTCAGAAAATTCTTCAAAGCAGCAGATTTCTAAAGCTTGTGTGATGCAGGATTTCAGTTTATAAAACCTTTCGCACATTTCAAGTAAACTGTTCCAGCGAGTTCTGACATCAAGGATTAATTGTAGCTCATTTCCGTGTTCTGATTTCACAAATCCTTGGAGAATTTCATTCTTTAAAGGGGATTTTCTGAATGTTTTGCAAACTTTCCGCAATTTCCTGATCAAACCAAAATAATCGTTTTTAAGTGCCAATGACTGAATATTGTCTTCTTCGCTGTCTTCATGTACATCACATTCGGAAGTCTCTTGATCTACTTCATCTTCCTCTTCTTCATCAATGACATTTTCCTTATAAAGAATGTCCAATACAGCAAGATGAATGCCATGTGCCAAACATTGTTGGTGTTCTGGGAGTATTTCTCGGCCAAATTTGACCATGACAGATGCACCATCGGTTGTAGAAGCCATGATGTGCTCATTCATGTCGAGTCCGAATTCCTTTAATCTGGTATTGACCAACTCCTTACATTTAGCGCTATTTAGTGATCCTCTGATCACTATCATTCCTAAAGACCAATGCTCATTTTCATCGGACATTTATGTTCATAAATCTTTTATTTTGAGGAGACGTATATTCATCTAGAGTGAGGGAAAATCGTTGACCATTTTTACCTTTCTCTTTGAATAAGTCAGCTAATTCCTTTTTCTTTTCCTCATAAAATGAAATAGCCATATTTTTTACTGTATTAGGACAAGTTGGTGGAGGATTATCGTATTCATCCCTTCCTTTTTTTAAACTCTTTAGTATAAAGTCACTTTTTGCAATACGATTAAAACTGAAACCATCAACACTAGCCATTTTGGAGACTTCTTTCATTGACAATTTAGTTTTATAGAAGTCAAGAGTTTTCTTTCTTTTTGTTGCCACTTCTGCATCATCACTTAAATCAATATGGTGAACATTCTTTATGTGAAAGGCTAATCCTGTTGTTGTACTTCCAGCACATTTTAATGTTTTATTGCATATGTTACACTTAGCTTCATCACTACTAGATTTTGTAAAATAGTTCCAAACATTTGACTTTCTTGGCATTAGGCCTATATAAAATTTATTTTTATAAAATCACAGAATTGAAATTGATTAGATAAATGATAATAAACAGACCACCTCATGTGACGTAACACGAGAAATTGACAGCTAGAGGCCCTGTAGAGGGCAAAACAAAACAAAACGTTTTTTATTTCTAATAAATCTCATTTGCAAGAGAAAATTTGTTCATTTAGCATAAACTTAAAAAATCAGGAAGTGATCTGAAATTATCGATAAATCTGCTCGATAATTATACGATAGTTGACTTTCATTTATCGATAAATTATCGATAATATTTTATCGATTGCAACCCCTATTTGAGAGACATTGTATGATGGGAGATACAGTATAGATATTCAAAAAGTTTTCAGGTTTGGACAGTTTAGATGTATGTAACATTTTCTCATTAGAGGCTGATGGAATAACTCAAGGGCATAATAAGGAAATTGGAAAGCAAAATTGTGGACTTGATCTACAAAAATACTTTTCAGTCATAGTGTAGTTGATTTTTGGAATGATTTGCCATATGATGTGGTAAACAGAAGCTCATTAGTTAATTTTAAGAAAAACTTTCATAAGTGAAAGAGAGAGTTTGTAGATTGTATATAGTGTATATTCTTTGCCTCACTTATATAGGCTACTATGGTGGTAGTAAATGGTTGTATGTTGGTTAGCTGACTTGAGTTTGACATCTTGCAAGATTTTATTATTCAAAAATGTAGCTCATGACTTGGATTAACTTGATAGGTCTGAGCGGCTTCATGTTTTCCAAATGAAGTGTAATGTAATGTAATATAAAGTGAGTGAGGTAGTTCACTCACACCTAGACACCTGGGTGTCTTCCCTTTTTCCTCTCTAGAGAATTTATTTTCCATTTTTGGGTGAAAACACCTTTTAAAACCTCATTGCAAGTGGCTTTAAAACTGGGTAAAATTTCTCGTGGTAAATTTGGTGTAGTGGGCCCTGGGGTCTGGTCTGGCATAACTTTGGGATTTTTTCCAGATGGGGTGCAATGTAGGGCAATGAAGCTTATCCTTAGCTTAAGAAGATTGGAATACAGGAAAAACTTGGGTATGTTTAGTTTTGCGAGATGTTGTTTGAGGGGAGATATAATATAGATGTTCAAAATGTTTTAATGTTTGGACAATTCAGATGTAACTTTTTCTTACTAGAGTCTGATTAAACTCAGGGTATAATAAGAAAATTAGAAAACAGACTTGTAGAGTGACTCAACAAAAAATACTTTTTCAGTCATATAATAGTAGATTTTTGGAGTGACTGTCCATATGATGTGGTAATATAGTGTCATGGAATGATATATTGTTTTTAGATAAATATTTCATGTCCTTCAGAATAAACTTAACTAAAGAAAACTAATTTTGTTGAAGAAGGTAATTTTTTCCATCACTCATTTGATGTCATTAGTTTCAAAATGGAAAAAGGGGAACATGAATGTGATTTGGAAGGATTAAATTGGAACATTGAAGATGAAGTTGATATCAAAGAAGAAGTTGATTCCAATGAAACAAATTACTGCAAAGAAGATACAGTTGGCCACAGAAACATCTGTGATGAATGGAAGGTAAAGAATAGTATGAGTAATTCATTTTCTTATTATTTTTAATTGGATTGCTATTCATGCCCAAGAAAAAGAAAATATAACTGAGGGGTTGAAGTGTTTTTATACAAATGCACAGAGTCTTAGGAATAAGAAAAATTAATTATTTATTTATGATTAGTGAAAATCTGGATATAGTCTATTATTAAGGCTTGAATTAGTGATACAGTATTCATGGCACAAGAGCAGAGTATGAGTTAAATAGTTATTCAAGGTATATTTATGAGAGAATAGACAGACAGGGGGATGATTTGGTCTTATACATTAAGAATGATTTAATTTCATTTCAGAATGGTATTAAATTAGACAACAGGCTAGAATAAATTTGGGTTGATAACTGTGTATCAAGTAGAAAGTATATTTGGATAGGTACATTTTACAGACCTCCAAACCAAACACAAAGTTAATGATAGTATGTTTCAGGAAATAAACAAAAGTTGTAGTGCTAGAACATTATGGGAGATTTCAATCTGCCTCATATATACTGGAGCCTTTTAGAAGGAAATAATAGGGAAGGTAACTACTTCATTGAGTGCTGTAATGATAGTTTTCTAATACACTTTATAAACAAACCAACTAGAGGTCAAGCAATCTTAGATTTGGTTCTGTCCTTTGAATAAAACTATATAGGGCTATGGTTTGAGTGCCTGATACCTCTCATCCATTGGAAATTTCCAGCAGATTTCAGTGGAGAGTTAATGACAAAAACCCTATGTTTTTGATGCAAAATAATTCGTTTTTCTTGGTATGTGGCCCCAATGCCTCCATATTAGGTTCTATGCATAGCAATTATTTTCAGTCCTAATAGGCTATGTCTCCAATCCTGAGGCAATTTTGTAGATATTTAATTCAATGAATTAATGGTTTATATTTAACTAAGAAGTAAAGGTATCACATACGATACCATATTGTGGGTCATTCCATATCAATTCAACCAAAAAAAGGTGAATTTGAACATAACCATCTCAGATTTTCATGATATTTGGTACATTAGTAGGTATGTGTGAGAAACTGAAATTCCCCAAATTTTAGAGCTGGCTGATCTTTGGTTGCTGAGATACAGGGTCACAAAATGTGGACCTTTGACCTGATCTTTTACTTAATGTCAAATTTCAAATTGCTGCAGCCACATAACTAATAAAGCTAGAGTTCTGATTCTAGTGTCATTTTGAAGCTTGTAAACAGCTTGTCATATTATCTCTCTTGTCATAAGCCTCTAAAATGAAAATTAAAAAAAATAACCTTTGACCTTTGACCTTTGACCTTTGACCTTTGACCTTTGACCTTAAATAAAAAAAATATACCATCCCCAATATTTTCAATTTTTTTTACAAATGTTCACTTACCAATGTGGAACATGTTCCTAAAAGGTTATAAGTGGCCAGTGATAAGTATGATCAGGAAGTATTTTTAATTAAAATTAACCTTTAAATAATTCTTTTTTTTTTCCATCTTTTCAGAAAATATTTGTTTAATATTCGAAGTGAATTTCTAAATTATGGAATACCATTTAAATATAACTTACTAGTTTTAATATACTAATTTTTAAAAAATGGATAAACTTAAACAGAAATGTGCTGATCCCTTTCAATCACACAAAAGACAGTGTTAAACCAAAAGTCTATGAGTTGTACCTCAATATTTAATTGATAAAAGGCCTGAAATCAAATTAACAGTTGATCACAGGCTTTGTAAGCAGTGTAGGGAAATGCTGGAATCATTGCCTGAAAAAAAAACTTCAGGTGAAGATGAAAAAAGCTCTTGCTGTGAAGAAACTAGTAATATTCCTGAAATATCTTCATCTGAAAATGAACTTGAAATCAATGAGGCATCAACAAGCACAGCACTTGAATTTCAATTATCAACTTTAAATACTTCATTAAAATCATTAGGAGAAACTCTTATAAAGACAAGAAAGCTAAGAGAGAGAGAGGCTTATGCATCTCACAAAATAACAAAAGTTGCAGGAACAGTCAAGAGAAAATTAGAAATTGCTGGAAGAGATATATTAATATACAGGAAAAAGAAAAAACTAAGATAGAAAAAGATTATGATGAAATATTAAATCAACTGAAGGAGAAATTCAGCAACTTGCAGACCAAGAGGAGTGAAAGAATATAAATCCTGACTGTATTACCAAAAAGTTGGAGTGAGAGAAATAGCTACAGAATTCAACACAACAAGGCACAAAGCATCAGTTGCCAAAAAGCTTATTAATGAAATGGGTATCCTTTCAATTCCAAATCCTCGGCCTGGAAAGAAAATTGAACAGAACATTATAGAAAAAAATCAAAGCATTTTATCTTTCAGAAGATATCAGTGAATAATGCCTGGTAAAAAGGATTATATCAGCATTATGGACAGCTCAGGGGAGAGGAAACATTTTCAGAAGCATCTACTGCTATGCAATTTAAAAGAAGCTTATCAGCTTTTTAAAGAAAGAAATCCTTTGGTAAAAGTGGGCTTCAGCAAATTTGCAGAGGTGTGTCCAAAGCAATATATTATTGCCGGAGCATCAGGAACTCACTCAGTATGTGTATGTACCATTCATCAGAATGTTAAACTTATGTTTGTAGGAACTAAATTTGATAAGTTAACTGAAGATAATGAAAATCCTATCAACCATATATGACATTGTCTTACTTTGATTGAGTGCAATCCACCCTCATTGCAATGCTGCCTTAGGGAATGTAAACAATGTGGAGACACAAAAGCATTGAAAGAGAAACTCCAAAATATTTTTGATAACTGCCTTGATTCAGTACAGTTTAAGAAGTGGACCACTACAGACAGGTTCAATCTTGAATCAATTCACATGAGTTCAGATGAATATATTGGACATTTCTGTAGCAAACTTCAAGAATACCAAATCCATGATTTCCTGACCAAGATGCAAGCTAATTATTACAATGAAACTAAAATGTTGCTGAAACCAAGTGAAGTCCTAGTAGGCTAGTAGTGTGCGGTTTTGCCAAAAATTACTCTTTTGTTCTCCAAGATGAGGTGCAGAGTTTTCACTGGAACAATCAGATGGCAACTCTACATCCATTTGTTTTGTATTATAACAAGCAAAATGAGATTGCTCACCTAAGCTTTGTTGTCATATCTGAGTGCAATATTCATAACACAGTTGTAGTACATTTGTTTCAAAAGCATCTCATAAACTTCATAAAAGAGAATATCCCATCCATCAACAAAATCATATACTTTTCAGATGGCTGTGCTGGACAATATAAAAACTGCAAAAACTTTCTGAATCTTTGCCGCCACAAAGATGACTGGAATTGATGTAGAGTGGAATTTTTTTACAACAAGCCATGGGAAGGGACCATGTGATGGTGTAGGAGGCACTGTTAAGAGGTTAGCTGCTAAAGCTAGTCTGCAACAGCCTTATGATAAACAAATCCTTACTGCACAACAGCTGTATATATTTACCAAAGATAATAATATTACACCACATTTTTCAACCAATGAAGATTATGAAAATGAAGAATTTCTCCTCCAAACTAGACATTCAAAAGCAAGAACAATTGCTGGTACTCACAAAATACACCATTTAAAACCAGTTTCATTAACTTCACTAGAGGTTAAGCATTTCTCAGCATCAGGATATTCACGTATTGAGAAAGTCAGTGAAGAACTTATACCTGAAGAGAAACTACATGGTTTTGTCACTGCTGTATATGATAACCTTTGGTGGTTAGCATGTATTTTGGACAAAACAACTGAGAAGAGGGAAGTAAAAATATCTTTTCTTCATCCTCATGGTCCCAACCCATCATTCTTTTTTCCTCATCAACCAGATATTCTTACAATTACATACTCTGATGTTTTGACAAAGGTAGAGGTATCTACTGCAACTGGAAGACTATACTACTAGGGTGTGTCGAATTTTTCAACTTTCAAATTCCAAATATGAGGGGTGCTAAAAAGTTGCAGCATGACTTAGGAATTCTAAAGATATTTTTATTAATTTAATATAATTTAGTTTTGCTTGGTAAGAAGCTACATAAAAAGTGACTTTTTTTTACTTTTTTGTGGAATTATATAATAATTATTATATTAATAATTATATATGCTGTATATATAATGCACTGCTGTTTTTGCTTATTTCACAGGTTGAAACATATTCATCAGTGTGCTAAAGATTACTTGTCCATCAGTGCTACCATCCTAACCAGTGGGAATTGACCTACAATGGCTTCTAAAAGGAGGACAAGACTGGGGACATTCACACATATGAGCAACCTAATTGGAACTGGTAGAGAGTTGTTGCCCTCTGAACTCCCAACTCTGCGAGACGTTCTGAAATATGGGCTACTGCTAAGAGAACAAAGTGGTGAGGATGTGAGAAACTACCCAGCAGCCAGTCTTGCAAAGGACATTTACCCTAAAGTGCTTGAAAAGTGGGAACGAGCAAACAGTTCTTTTGTAGCCCCCATTGTAAATTCACGAGTCACAATCTTAAACAAGATCCAAGAGAGCTGGGAGCAGGCCAAAAACATATCTCTTGGGAGAGGAAAGCTACATGTCAAAGAGGCTTTCATTGCAAAACTTGACAAGCTTTTTGACATCCTCAGTTGCAAGTGTAAAATTGTTCTCTGCTCTGAATTTGGCTGCCTTGCAGATGCTGGTTGCAAAAACGAAACTCACATTAACTGTACATGCCCTAGGGAGATGAAGATCCCTGTGAAGGAACTTGCTTTCATTAAAGGTCAGAGCGACAAGTCTGGTTCTATTGGACCACATCAGATTGGCTTGCCAGATCAACCTGAGCACAACAGACAAGTCAAAAAGCAGAAGCGGCAAGATGACGAAAGAAGGAGGCTTGCTGAATATAAGCAGACAAGCAAGCAGGATGTTTCAATGCCATCAAATGAAATAATTTTCTCTGATGATGAAAATGAAGAACAAATAGCTGATGCTCAAGATGGAAAGGATGGAAGTTATGAAGTGACATTAGAAATACCAAGCACGTCTTCAACTTCCAATAAAAAGCCAGAGTACAACACATTAGAAATACCTAATGTTGCTATGCATAGCATCAGATATGGTGTTGGCCTGCGTGCCACAGCTGCCATCACCACTGCTGCCTTTATGGATGCTGGCTTGATCACTGAAGAAGACAAGAGACTTGTAGTTGATCACAATAAAGTCAAGAGGGCCCAAGAAAAAGTTATGAGATTCCTGGATCAGGAATTTGATGATCTTTGTAAGAAGGGTGAAATTGACTGCATCTTCTTTGACGGCCGTCAAGATACAACTAAAGTTATGCTGAAAGCAGACAATTCAGATTGTCAGTTCCCCAGCATCATCAAAGAAGAGCATTATTCTGTGTGCAGTGAGCCAGGTGGAAGATATCTCTACCACTTCACTCCTGAGAAAGGCTCAATGAGAAAAAAACCTGCTGAAGTTATTGCTGATAATCTTGTAGATTTCATGAAGAAGAAGGGCATTGATAAAAGCCTGCAGGCCATTGGAGGTGATTCTACAAATGTTAACACTGGCTGGGAGGGTGGTTCCATGCATTGGGTAGAGGTCAAGCTTTGCAAGCTGATCTGGTTGGTTTGTGCCCTCCACACTAACGAGTTACCCCTGCGACACTTGATCACAGCACTGGATGGGAAGACCTTGTCTAACAACAAGTGGACAGGTAACATTGGCAAGATGCTAGACACTGCAGCCGAACTTGAAATTGATCCTTCATTCACCAAACTCTCAATTGGAGAGCCTCTTACTTCACTGAGTGACAATGTTGTAAAGGATCTCTCTACTGATCAAGCGTACGGGTATAGGATCACACAGGCCATAAGGACAGGAGAACTTCCCACAGATCTGGCCTTTCTTGAAATTGGTCCAGTGAGCCATTCAAGGTGGTTGACAACAGCAAACAGGCTTTGTCACATATGGGTTTCAAAACATGGCCTTAAAGGCAAAACCCTCAACAACTTAAGACTGATAGTGGAATACATTGTTGGTGTGTACTACCCCTGTTGGTTCAACATCAAAGTAAAACACTCTTGGGTGGAAGGCCCACGCCACATCTTGTTTCAGCTGCGGCTAGTTAGGCTGCAAAAGAAGGCTGTAGTGGATGCTGTTTTGCCAACCATCAAGCGCTCAGCATGGTATGCATTCAGCGAAATGATAGTCCAGACACACTTGTGCTCAGATGACAGTGAGGAGAGGAGAGCTGGTGTCCAAAAGATTGTGACATGAGGGGTGGATATGATGACACACTTGGAGATCTTTCTGTACGTCCCAGGAAGACACCTTCCATCAGCCCCAGTGCTTCTTCTGTGTTGGAGCTGACAGACTGGTCTGATGGGGTATTTGAACCTCCTTTGACATGTAAACTGACTACAGCGGAAGTAAAGAAGTTCTTTGACAAGCCATGCAAGTTCCACAGTGGCCATGTCATGCTCAGTCAATAGAGAGGTGTGTGAAACAAGTCACAGAGGCAGCAGGCAGGGTGTATACACATGAGAAACGTGAGGGCTATATCAGAGGCCAAGAAGCAAGTCGGCGGCTGATGTCCAAGAACGAATCAAAGCAAGACTTGATGAAACTTGTTTAAATATTTTTTTTTTACTGATGTCATTACTTTCTAATGTTTTATGATTACTAGGATATGTTTTATGCAGAGAAACTAATTTTTATAGCATTACCTGACATTTTGAGAAGCTAAAATTAATAAATGTTGTTTTCCGAGAGCAATTTATGTGCTTTTTAATCAAACGTAGATTTACCAAGCTAAGTGTTGAACAATCACAAAAATAATAGCAGATTTGAATTCTTCACATCCAAAAACATATTTTTAAAACCCCTCAGTGAAGGAATTGGCAAAAATTAATTTTCACCTCCCAAATTGACACACCCTACTATACTACCTCACCAAGGAGGAAACTGCTAAGGCCTCCAAGGCCCTCATAGAATTACAACAGAGAAAAGTAAGTTACACATTCAAGTTATATATGGTAGATATATACACAGTATATATATATATATAGGGTCTGTATATATATATATATTTTTTTTTTTACTGGGCATGCCCGTATCAACCCAAGGAAAGATGGGTCATGTTGTTGTTGTTAGTAACCTCCAGGGTTGAAACCCTCAGTGTCAAAAAAATGACAGCCACTCAAGCCTTGCCCAGAGGTTCCCTAATCCCAGTGTAAAGTGTTTGTCTATGTATGTGGAAGTGATGTGTTTATCCCAAAGGCAGTGTTGAATGAAATGTGTGCATATTAGGGTGTTTCACAGCAGTGTAGTTGATGGATGAAGTGGAAGGAAGTTCAATCCACATTGATGCCCCTGTTCCTTTTGCTGAGGAAACTCGTCTGAACAGGTTTCAACCAGATCAGAACACATTTGGGGGTCCTGAGATTTGACGCTTCGGATTGCTTAGGTATTTCTAATTTCAGCTGTTCTAGTGTTAGTCGACTGCCTTGCTTCCTGATGGAAGGGTGCACTGCTCTCTGTCCTTCGTGTCAGTTGTCGAGTTTTGTCCTCGTTGTGTCTACCATTGCGTATTTGTACTCTTTTCTAATTCGTATATTTCCTCATTGCAGATAAACATGGCAACTCGAAGCAAGAAAGAGGTTTGGCTCATTGGACACCCGAATAAGGAGATCCTGGGTAGCTGCCTGCTGACGAAGTTGCAAGTCTTTCAAAAGTGCTGCTTCCATCAAAAATAGGAAAGCCTAGGACAGAGAAAATGTCTGAACCTCTGTTTGGATGCTGTGATGATCTGGAAAAGAGCAAGGATCCCTACTATGAGGCGGGACAGCACCCTTCAGAAAATGGAAGCTCTGCTCCAGCATTACGACAAGTTGGTGAAAAGCAGGAACAGATCTGAGGAGAGCTGTCGTGTTGCGGAGGACATGTTCAAGGCGGAACTCAAGAATGAAATCCTCAATATTGGTCATTCCAATGCCCTTTCTATGATGACAAATGAGGAAGACAAGCTCTTCTACAAGAGTCAGCAGGAGGACCCAACAGAGAGCAGTATGGGATCGGCAGACATGAAGCTGGCCCAAATGGAGAGTAGGAAAAGGCGTCAAGAGGAACAGCAGCAGCAGGAGAGACGACACCGGGAATTCAAGCGGGCCAAGATGGTTACAGAAGCTGCTACTCTTGAAGACAGGTCCTCGGCATTGCCATCTGCGGAAGATGATCCCTCCTTGGCAGCCTCCACATCTGCTTCATGTCCTTCTCTGAGGAAGCGGTCAAGGAACCTCATCACTCTGGATGTGGCTGTCGCGTATGACCGGATGAACATTTCTTATGATGCAGCGATGTCCTACGCCATCATCGCGCAATCCTTGGGGCATGATTTGAACGAGGAATCCATCTCCTCTTCCACAATGTATCGTGCTCGCCAGTCGCTTCGGAAGCAAGCAGTAGAGGCATATCAAGAGGGAGAATTCTGTCCTGAGGAGCCCTTGGTGTTGTACTGGGATGGGAAAATGCTGCCTGAAATCACAGGTGATGGATCTGTGGACTGGATTGCTGTGCTAGTCACCGGGAACAGCCAGGAGAAGCTGCTTAGAGTTCTGAAAGTTCCAGCTGGCAGGGGGGCGGAGACGGCACGTGTCTGCATTGATCTTGTGCAGGAACACAACCTGTCCGAATGAATCAAGGGGTTATCATTCGACACAATGGCATCGAACACCGGGATTCACGTGGGAGCCTGCGTCAAGATTGAGGAGGGTCTTGGGAAGCAACTTCTTTACCTAGCATGCAGGCACCATATGTACGAAATCGTCCTGGCCCAAGTCTTCCGGTCTTCAATGGGCCCCACCTCTGGGCCTGAGACTGGGATCTTCAAAAGATTCCAAGAGCAGTGGGGTTTCATCGACCGATCTCTTATCACCACTGCTATTGATTCAGATAGCTGCAGCATCGCTGGACCTCTTCAAGGTCTCAAGGACCGAACTGTCCTTGTCGTGAGGGAAGCTCTGGCTTCTGGTCAGCCACGGGATGACTACCAAGAACTTCAACTGGTTATCCTCTTTCTCGGGGCAGAGACTGTCGCCAATGTGCCACTGCGGAAGCCAGGAGCATACCACCATGCGCGGTGGATGGCGAAAGCCATTTATGGATTGAAGCTGTACCTCCTTCAGGACCAGTTCAGGATGACCGGGCGGGAGCTGAAAGGAGTCACAAATATGCCTGTTCGTCACCCTGGCCTATGCAAAGGCTTGGAGTTGTGCGACGAGAGCAGAGCAGGCCCCATGTGTGGATCTGGAGTTCTTGCTGGACCTGGAAATACTGCAGGAAGATGTCGTGATCATCGCCAAGCAAGCGCAAGTGGCCATGAAACGACACCTCTGGTACTTCTCCGAGACGCTAGTTGGCTTGGCATTCTTCGATCAAGGGGTTCCTCAGGAAGAGAAACAAAGGATGCAAGAGAACCTCGCCAAGCCGGCATCGAGGAAAGCGTTGAAGCATCTGGAGGGGAAGACCGTCCTCGGCTCCTTCAAAGGAAAGAAGATTTTGGATTTCATTACCTCGAGGACGAAGGATCTCTTCACAGCAGTCGGGATCAATGGCGCCTTCGTCGAAAATCCCACTTCGTCTTGGGAAAGCGACCCACACTACCAAGCAGGTCTAGCTAGAGTCCGCGTCCTGGCTGTGGTGAATGACTCGGCTGAATGGGGGATCGCTCTCATCAAGAAATTCAATACTGCCCTAACAATAAAGGAAGAAGACAAACAGTACCTGCTGAAAGCAGTTTTCAAGAACAGGAAGGATTTTCCGAAGAAGCAGAAGGGGGAAATGATGATAGTGATGAATCTGTGCTCTCTGACGTAAGGCGTGATTTCTCGGGACCCCTTATTGTTGTCGAAGGACTCTCATTTTTGGCCAGGAGTGATAAATATGTAAAACGAACACAGACATCTATGTGGATTAAAAATATAATGTGGTTCTCATTTATGAAACACCCTAGTGCATGAAGTGTGTAGAAGAGCATTCCGCACAAGATGAGGAGGGAGAATGAACAAATGAAAAATGAGGTACCTCCCAGGAATCGAACCCAGGATCATCCGATTGCCAGTCAGATATGCTATCCACTACACCAAGGACCTCGATCAATCAGAAGTCGTAATTCTCCTACATACGAGCAGAAACCAATGCCCTGAGGGTGCACCTTCGCATGCTGTACATACAGGGCATCCCAAAAAAATGTATACACACTTTAAATAACTATAAAGGCAGTGTTTATTAAAATACATTTCATTTTCAAAATGTAATAGAATCTACAGACATTATTTAATTGTTTTGTCAATGCCTGTTTTCAAACTGACGTCCGTTCTGGTCCAGGCACTGCTGATAACGCGAAGCAATGGAATCGCAAACATCACGAAACATTTCGTTTGGTATTTGTTTTGCATTCTCGTTCAATGGCTGCTCTCAATTCAGCGACTGTTGCAGGTTTTATAGCATAGACTTTGTCTTTTAAGTATCCCCATAAAAAAAAGTCTAGTGGTGTGAGGTCTGGTGAACGCGGAGGGTATTCTACGAAACCCCTTCGTCCAATCCACATCCACATCGTGCCAAGTACCACTCGCAATACTCCACTCTTCGGTCCGGATCATCTTCATTAATAGCATGGACTAATCTTGGAATGTAACTTTTCCATTGACAGCGCTTCAAAATGCGTTGGACAGACGATTCTGAAATTCCTACCTCACGACTCGCTTGCCGCACAGATTTTCTTGGGACTTTGGTGATACGTTTCCAGTACTCTTTCTTGCTTTGTGGGGCTTGTCGATGTCCGTGGTCTTCCGGAACGCTTCTTGTGGACATTCTGAACAGTTCCATCGGTTTCAAACTTATCTCTAATTCGAGTGATGGTAAGTCGCGTTGGTGGATCTGTTTGAAACTCCCTCCTAAACTGTCTTTGCACTTCAACTGCGTTTTCACACTTCCAGTAGCATTTTAGAATGAATTTCCTTTATTCAAAGCTTAGTCTGACTGCCATTATTAATTCTAATGGGTTTAACTTGGAAAGAAAGAAACATCAATTGAGCTATCAGCTGTTAAAGTGTGTATACATTTTTTTGGGATGCCCTGTATATACATTTTAACTGCAAACAACACATAGTATAATTAATGTAAAGAACGACGCCTGTGTAAAAGAGCGTTCCACACAAGATGAGGAGGGAGAACGAACAAATGAAAAATGAGGTACCTCCTGGGAATCAAACCCGGGATCATCCGATTGCCAGTCAGATATGCTATCCACTACACCAAGGACCTTGATCAATCAGAAGTCGTAATTCTCCTACATACGAGCAGTGTTGTTTGCAGTTAAAATGTATATATGTACAGCATGCGAAGGTGCCCCCTCAGGGCATTGGTTTCTACTTGTATGTAGGAGAATTACGACTTCTGATTGATCGAGGTCCTTGGTGTAGTGGATAGCATATCTGACCAGCAATCGGATGATCCTGGGTTCGATTCCCAGATATGGGAAATTTAGCAGCCTAAAAGGGTACCCTTACGGCTACCCGCATCCACCCTTACCCCAGGTTTGAAAAGGGTATCATTTAACTTAAAACTTAGTGTTCTCACAACCTGGATGTTGTTAATTGTTTAATTATATTCACTTACAGGAAATAATTCTTAAGGCAAGCTTAAACTCTTTATGCGATAGATTTAACTTTGTTTAATTTAGACTGAAGTTGGGTAGATTTAAATTTGTTTAATTTAGATTGATAAATAAGTTAGTCTTCTTTAATACTTTAAACTCAGATGTGCTTACCTTAAACTTAAAGCCAATAAATAATTAAAGTATTGATTACTTAGTCCTCAATGATTTAATCCTAAAACTAGCCTAACCTAACAATTCAATAACTCCGAAACAGAATTATTAAACAAGAAAAATAATTTAGATAAAACACAAGATGTCACGATTTTAGATTTTAAACTTAAGTAAACTGCTAAAGCTTTACATCAAAGCTAAAAGCAAATAAATTTCCGAAATAAACACTGAATCGGGGGAAAACTGGAGACTTCCTCACAAAGCAAAAGCTGAGTATAGACTCCTAACAAACTAAACTAACCTATGATTTCCGCTTCTTCGAGAAGCTTCTAGACTTCATAGTTGGTTTATACCATTTTGGAAGAAAATGAAACAGTATATATACACATGTATTATGGATTTATATAGACTTTTAATAGAATACAGTACATAATTATTATGATAAAATATGAATTAATTATTTATTTTTGTTGATTTTGGTTGGTTTGTGGTTGTTTTTTTATAGGTTTTAATCGATTCTTAATATATTTTCATAACTTATGCCATTGGGAGTATATTTCAAGAATTCCTGAATCCACTGTCTAAGTATTTTAGACACCAGGAGGTACCTCATTTTTCATTTGTTCATTCTCCCTCCTCAACTTGTGCGGAATGCTCTTCTACACAAGCGTCGTTCTTTACATTAATTATACTATGTTGTTTGCAGTATATATATATATATATCGCTGAGCCCTTATACTGGATATGGAGACGATCATTAGACATGGGAGAAATACCGGGCATCCTGAAGAGTGCGAACATAGTGCCAATATATAAAGGAGGAGATCGATCCGAGGCCAAAAACTATAGGGGTCATTCTCTGTCAGATCAACCAAAAAAAATTGAAATTAACACCCTCATCTCTCATATTTTGCTGAAATTTGGTTTATAGGGAGTTTGTGAGCCCTGAATCCATTTCTGAAATTATAAGGTCAATCCGACCAACGGTTCAAGAGATATGACCTCGGGCAATTTGAGGTCACTCGCGAGGTTACTAACATTCGGCGAGCCATAACTTGGGTAATAATTGTCATAATTATATAAAAGTATATATATTTAGAATCAGAAAACGACAAGGAATCCAAGTATGCAAGTTTTAGAACTCTAGGTTGAAAAATAAAAAAGTTACACTGTAACCAAAATTTGAGGTCACGATTTGACCTCTGGGGTATCAAATGAGAATATTTTTTTTAAATGTAAAAAATGAAGGCATAGGCATTGGCTATTAGAATCAGCAAAAAAAGTTTGTTTATGTTAGTATTTTTCATGTAACTAACATATAAGTGAACACCATATTCATAAGTTGTGCGTCAATTCTACCTATTTTTTCACACTTAAGCTCATAATTTGACCTATAGAAATTAAAATTACATTTTTTATAGATATAAAAAACAAAGTCAGAGTTCTTGACTAATAGAAACAATCATAAAAAGTTTGTTTATGTTGGTACTTTTCATGTAACTAACTTATAAGTGAACACCATATTTATAAATTGCTTGTCATTTCAAGGAATTTTTATATCTTAGCTATCAATTTGACCTCAAGCTCCAAGAATTTAATAAAAATTGTATTTCACTGCTAATCTACACTGGCAATAATAGTTATAATAGTGAAAGGGGAAGACTAAGCTCACATGTAGCCTAAACAAACCTGTTGAAACATGTTGCTACTTGTCTAAGTGCAGAATCAACACAGATAGTTGCAAAATTCCTTGTCTACAGGTTAGTACAGTTCCAGCCAGCACTGTGGGTGGCTGGTGGGTATGGTGTTTTAATGAGCCTCAGAGACTATCAAGGCCTAAAATATTAAGTGTGTATAGCTATATATTTTCTAAAAAATATATATTACCTAATTGTAAATCCTATATCTTTACAGATCAAAATACAATGGTTCGGCACTTGAAATACTGCCAGGACCCTATTCAAAAACACAAGAAACGCATAACAATCAATCTTAGAAAAGTGACTGATGTACTTGTTGAAAAATGTGCTGGAAGAGTGAAAAAACACTCATTGTTGTGTGTGAACTGCTGGACACTGATAATGAAAAACCCCACTATACTTAATACCACTGAAAACAACGAGTCTGAGCAGGATTCAAATGAATCATCTACTATCAGTGGCTTGAGTAACATCTCTTCAATTCAAGATCTGGACAGACAGTGATTGCTTGATAAAGGAAAATCCTTCAACTTCAGTTGAACCAGTTCTAGCATTTCTGGACCAAACACCAGTTAAAAAAAGTAAGTAATAAATTAATATAATAACTTATACTTTACTACAAGGTCTGTTTGATCTACTATATAGCCAATTATATAGCATTTAAGGTACTATAATTAATATTTAATTACTAATATTCAGGTGTGTGAAACCTTTTTTCTGTTCTTTTCAGAAGGGCTGTCATTAAGCCAGAAAAAGCGCAAGGCTCGTGGTAAGCTATCATCTGCTCAGAAACACCTGAAGGAGAGGCTAGAACTCAGTTATGGTGTTCAAATTACCGAGGAGGTAAGTGATACTTCAAAACCTGAAACTAAATCTGAAAAACATCTAGACAAATTAATGAATGAATTGAAACAGTCATTCCTGGAGAGCAAATGTCACCATCACAAACTACAAATATTGACACTCTCACCATACACAATTGAAAAAACAGCTAGTTTCTTTCAAACTACAACATACATGGTGAAAAGAAGCTGTTCACTTAAATCAGAACATGGAATCCTTCCGAAGATTCCACTAATGAGCAAAGGAAAAGTGATATCTGAAGAACACAAAGATATAGTTAGAAGATTCTATGAGTCAGAAGAGGTTAGTCGTATGTGTCCTGGCCAAAAGGATTGCGTGAAAGTTATCAGTGCTGAAGGTGCAATGAAGGTGCAAAAACGATTGGTCCTCGGGAATTTAAGAGAGATGTTTGAACTATATAAAAATGATGAAAAGAATCCCAAAATAGGATTTTCCACATTTGCAAAATTACGGCCATCATATTGTGTGCTTGCCGGTAGTGGTGGGACTCATTCTGTCTGTGTCTGCACATACCATCAAAATCCAAAATTGCAGCTGGCTGCATTGGGAGAGAGAGGTCTTTCATACAAGGATCTTATGGATTACAGTGTCTGCAGTACAGAAAGAGAGACTTGCATGATGCAACTTTGCAATGATTGCCCAAGAGAAGAGGGTGTCCTGGATTTTCTTGAGTTACTTGACAGTGTGAAATCAGCTCCAAATGAAATATCTTACAAGCAATGGGTGACTGTTGACCGTTGTACAATGGTTGATAAGGTGGAGCCACTTCATGAATACTTATCATCCCGAAGCATGAAAATATCCCGCATGGTTCGTCATCACTTTGTTGCTCAGCAACAATCACAGTACTTCAAGCAGTTGAAAGAAACACTACCACCTCAGAGCGAGGTAGTTATAGTAGGTGATTTCTCTGAGAATTATTCTTTCATTGTCCAGAATGCTGCCCAAGGGTTTCACTGGGACAATTCACAGTGTACAGTTCACCCTTTTGTCATCTATTATAGATCATCTGCAGACCAGGAACTTAGCCATTTTAGTGTCTGTTTCTTATCTGCATCACTAAAACACAACACTATAATGGTTTACTCATTCATATTGAAGCTTATGACATATGTTAAATTCAGATGCCCACAATTGAAGAAGGTGCACTATTTCTCAGATGGATGTGCTGGCCAATATAAGAACAGATACAACTTCACAAATCTCTGTTACCATGAAAAGGATTTTGGTCTGTCTTGTGAATGGCACTTCTTTGCTACATCCCATGGCAAAAATGCATGTGATGGGATTGGAGGAACAGTGAAAAGAGCTACTGCTCATGCCAGTTTGCAGAGAACTACAGAGAGGCAAATTCTTATACCAGAACACATGTTTCAGTTTTGTGAAGAAAACTTGAGCAAGAAGATAAATTTTTTCTTTGTAACTATAGCTGATTTGAAAGATGCAGAAGAACGGTTGGAACATCGATTCAAGGATAGTAGGGCTATTCCTGGAACTCAGAAATATCATAGATTTGTTCCCCTAAACAAGGAAGGTCTTCCCCTTTCACTATTATAACTATTATTGCCAGTGTAGATTAGCAGTGAAATACAATTTTACATTTTTTGCCTTTGTTTTTATATCTATAAAAAAATGTAATTTTAATTTCTATAGGTCAAATTATGAGCTTAAGTGTGAAAAAATAGGTAGAATTGACGCACAACTTATGAATATGGTGTTCACTTATATGTTAATTACATGAAAAATACTAACATAAACAAACTTTTTTTTGCTGATTCTAATAGCCAATGCCTATGCCTTCATTTTTTACATTTAAAAAAAAAAATTCTCATTTGATACCCCAGAGGTCAAATCGTGACCTCAAATTTGGTTACAGTGTAACTTTTTTATTTTTCAACCTAGAGTTCTAAAACATGCATATTTGGATTCCTTGTCATTTTCTGATTCTAAATATATATACTTTTATATAATTGTGACCATTATTACCCAAGTTATGGGTCGCCAAATGTTAGTGACCTCGCAAGTGACCTCAAATTTCCCGAGGTCATATCTCTTGAACCGTTGGTCGGATTGACCTTATAATTTCAGATATGGATTCAGGGCCCACAAACTCCCTATAAACCAAATTTCAGCAAAATCTGAGAGATGAGGGTGTTAGGCACTGGTTGATCTGACAGAGAATGACCCATAGGCCAGTGTTGCTTACATCTCATCTCACTAAAATATTTGAAAGAATAGTTAGACAGAAAATCTATGACTTTTTGGAAACTCAGAAAAAATTCATTGATAACCAACACAGGTTTTGGTCAGGCAGATCATGCCTATCACAACTAATGGAACACTACAACAACATTATTGATTCACTTGAAAGTAATGAAAACTATGATGTACTATACACAGACTTTGCTAAAGCATTCGACAAGTGTGACCATGGAATTATAATACATGAACTGAAATATATGGGAATAACAGGAAAAGTAGGGAATTGGATATATATAATTTCCTTAGTGAGTGGAGGCAAGTCATTACAGTACAAGGAGTATCTTCATCAGAATCAGAGGTCCTCAGCTCAGTACCACAAGGAATAGTATTAGCTCCACTACTCTTCATAATCATGCTAACTGACATAAATGAGGACGTTAATAGAGACAGCACAGTAACATCCTTTGCTGATGACACAAAGATCAGTAGAAAAATAAGAAACCCAGAAGACAGGATCTCTACAAACCAACATAAACAAAATCTACAAGTGGACAGAAGACAACAATATGAAGTTTAACACAGAGAAATTTCAGCTATTATGGTACAGAAAAAGAGAAGACCTAAAATCCATGGAATATTATACCCCAAATGGACATGAAATTCAGAGAAATTCCGGAGCAAAAGATTTAGGGGTTGTAATGACAGATGATGTGAAATTTGAAACACAAAATAAATAAGATAGCAGTAAACAGAGCAAAGAGAATAATGGGTCAGATATTGAGAACCTTTAAATGAAGGGGTAGGAATGTAATGATTCCTCTACTGAAAACCCTGATAATACCCAAATTGGAGTACTGCTCGGTCCTAACATCCTCATATAAAAAGAAGACATTCGACAGCTGGAGGGGATCCAAAGAAGCTTCACAGCCAAGATCGATGGGTGCAAAGAACTAAATTACTGGGAAAGGTTATGAGAACTAGACCTACATTCACTGGAAAGGAGAAGAGAGAGATACACCATTATTTACACTTGGAAAATAATGGAGAAACGTCCCTAATCTTACTCTGAATCCCATAACTCCTCAAACAATGGTGGAAAGTAGAAACAGTAGACATTCGTATTCCCAAATTGAAGGTGAGACAGGGAACATCCTTAACCCTGAAAGAAAATAGTTTTGTAGTGAGAGGACCAAAACTGTTTAATCATTTGCCCAAAGACCTAAGAAACACGAAGGGAGTTGCAGTGGAAATCTTCAAAAGAAGACTAGACACCTGGCTCAGAACAATCCCCAATGAGCCGGGCATACCTGGCTATGTGAGGTGGAGAGCGCAAGAATCCAACTCACTACTTCACCAGGCCAACTCGAGAGGAGGGGTGACAAGCTTGACCTTCGCAAAATGAGAAATCATCACGCGGAACCTTTGTAAGGTAAGGTAAGGTGTGTGTGTGTGTGTATTAGGGTCGCAATCGAATATATTATCGATAATTTATCGATAAATGAAAGTCAACTATCGCGTAATTATCGATACTTTTTATCGATAATTTAATGTCACTTCCTGAATTTTTAAGTTCACGCTCAATGAAAAAATTTTCTTTCGTATTTGCGAATGAAATTTATTATAATAGAAAACGTTTTACTTTAAGTGACCAATTAGATCCCTTTTGACATGTTTGGTTACGTAACGTTACTGACTGTGAAGCAGAGCGAGCATTTTCTGCAGCGGTATTTTTCATAATGAAGATTCGATCCAGTCTCTCTCCTGCCACTATTAATGCCTTATGTTTCTTGAAATGTTACTTTCTAAATAAGGATAAAATTAATGTCTTGTGTTTTTGAAATGTTACTTTCTAAATAAGGATAAAATTAATGTCTTGTGTTTTTGAAATGTTACTTTCTAAATAAGGATAAAATTAATGTCTTGTGTTTTTGAAATGTTACTTTCTAAATAAGGATAAAATTAATGTCTTATGTTTTTGAAATGTTACTTTCTAAATAAGGATAAAAAACAAAACCCTAAATAAGTATGGCTGTCATAATGTCAAAGGATCTCATTAAAATTTGTTCTTTTAATTTTGTGATTTTCTTTTATTCCTAAGGCAGCTAATTTAACTAGAAACTTATCGATAAATTATCGATTATCCAATTTTTTTTCAAAAATTTATCGATAAAAATATTCTCGATAATTTGCGACCCCTAGTGTGTGTGTGTATGTATATATATATATATATATATATATATATAATATATATATATATATATAATAATAATAATGGAACCATATTTTCAGGCACAAAACTAATGGATAATCTGCTCGAGAGAAGATTTGTATCAATGAAAAAACTCCAAGATCTGGATTTATTTAAAGGTTATTTTTAATTAAAAGTACTTCCTACTCATACTTTTCACTGGCCACTTCTAAACTTTTAGGAACATGTTTCACATTGGTAAGTGAACATTTGTAAAAAAAATTGAAAAAATTGGGGATGGTATATTTTTTTTATTTAAGGTCAAAGGTCAAGGATATTTTTTTAAATTTTCATTTTAGAAGCTTATGACAAGCTGTTTAAGAGCTTCAAAATGATACTAGAATCAAAACTCTAGCTTTATTAGTTATGTGGCTGCAGCAATTTGAAATTTGACAGTAAGTAAAAAATCAGGTCAAAGGTCCAAATTTTGTGACCCCGCATCTCAGCAACTAAAGGTCAGCCAGCTCTAAAATTTGGGGAATTTCAGTTTCTCACACATACCTACTAATCTACCAAATATTATGAAAATCTGAGATGGTCATGTTCTCAGGTGGCTGAATTGACATGGAATGACCCTTGTAAGCATATATAGTTTTTCCATATGTCCAATGATTATGATGATGTTATTTGGGGACTCGCAATAGAAGTCATTTGGGAATACTGACCATTTGATCGTAGATTTTAAGAGAGAATTAAATAGGGAACTAGTCAACAATGGACATTTAGTTTCTTGCTTTTCAAGGGGTGACTACAGTAAATTTAGAGAGTTGTTAGGTTCAGTAAAGTGGGATAATGAATTTGCAAATGAAAATACTATTGACATATGGATATACAGGATGTACAATGTAGAGATTGTATTCCTTTCAGAAGTAGTCTCTTAGGAAACCTTTGTGATGAAATAGGGAAATAGCTAAAATGATTAAAAATAAGAAAAGGTCATTCAGGAAATTTAAAAGCAGTAATAGCTTTGTTGACTTCGATAAATATAGGCAGGTAAGTAATATGCTAAATTGTTTGATTAGGAAGAGCAAAAGGCATAGTGAAATAAATCTAGCTACAAATAGCAATTAAGATCCAAAAGAAATTCTTTAGTTTTTATAAATATACTAGTACAGTTCCCGCCGCTTCGCTGATGGTTAGACAGGCTAAACTACAAAAAAAGAACCCAGCCGTGAAAATTTTGAGCTTCACATTGTGTCAACATTTCTGAATCTGGTATCTCCCAAAACCTCCTCACCCCCATTCATACAACTTGGGGGCTAACCCCCTCCCCCATTTCCCCCACCCCCACCCTTCCCCCATTGCTAAACTACAGAAAAGAACACAGTCATGAAAATCTTGAGCACATTGCCGCCCATAATACAATTTCTGAATTTTTTCTCACAATTTCTGAATTTTTTCTCACAATTTCTGAAAGTGTGACGGATGGACAGACAGACAGACAGACAGACGGACAGCTCTCTCATTATATTATATAGATTAACAAAAATCACAATAGGATTGATCCAATAGAACATGATAGGATATTTGAAAATGATCAGGATGATGTTTATATTTTTAAAGATTATTTCAGCTCTGTTTTTACTGAAGAAAATTTGAACTTCTATGATTTTAATTCTTTAGATTCTGTAAACTCTTAATTCTTCATGAGATTCATATAAGGAAGGATGATTTTGGGTGAGTGATTCATACAGTGAAGTCAAAGCTGCTAGATAACATATACACACACACTAAGATTCTCTGAAAAGGGGGGAATAGTGTATCTGAGACACTATTTTGTTTGCTAGTTCTGTTAATTATGTAGAGGTGCCAGATGAATGGAAAAAAGCAGAGGTAGTACCCATTTACAAAAAGGGTAGGAAATTATAGGCCTGTAAGTTTAAAATCATTGGTTGGAAAGATACTACAGGGTGAGCAAAAAGTCCCTGTGCACCTGTCTACTTCCAACACTGCAGGTACAGGTTCACTACACTTCTTGCAGGTGCACAGGGACTTTTCACTCACCCTGTAGAAAGAATTGTAAATGATAATAATAATTAAGATCATTTGGAAAATTTTAATCTTATTTGAAGTTCCCAACATGAATTTAGATAAGGAAAATCTTTTTGTCTAATCTCTTAATCATTTTAGAGTTTGTAACTGAACTGGTAGATAATTGACATGTAGATCATATTTATTTAGATTTTAGTAAGGCATTTGACAACATTCCACATAGGAGACTTCTTATATAAATTAAAAGCTCATTGGAGCTCATTGGGGAGAAAACTGGTTGGAAGATGGAGAACAGAGTAATTCTAAATGGTCATGAATCTGGGTGGCAAAAAATGTAAAGTGGTAAAAGATAATACCAGATATTCAAAATATTTTCAGGTTTGGACAGTTTAAATGTGAGTAACTACTACAAATTAGAGGCTGATGGAAAAACTTGAGGGCATAACAAGAAAATTAGAAAATGGACTTGTTGACTGGATCTTTGAAAATACTTTTCAGCCATGAAGTACCTAGTGGATTTTTGGAATGACTTGCTATATGATGTGGTTAATAGTAGCTCCTTAGTTAGTTTTAAGAAAAGATTGGATGATTTCATGAATGAAAGAGTGTGTGTGTAGATTGCAAATAATGTATATTCTTAGCTTAAGTTATGTAGGCTACCATACTTTGGTAGCTCTGTAAATAGTTATGTTAATTAGCTGACTTGAGATTGACATTTTGCACAATTTTATTATAAAATATAGCTTATGACTTGGATAACTTTGATAGGCCCAAGTGGCTTCATGTTTTCCAAATGAAATGTAATGTAATAACCTTTTTGAAGTTTGTCTGATCCTTTCAAATAAATGGAGATTATTCATTAAGATTATATTGGTAATTTATTTATCAAAACATTAAGTTGATGAATTTAATAGCTAACTAAGGCAGTTTGTTTTAACTTTGAAGTAAGTTAAAATCAGAATTTAATTATTAAACATGATTAAAACGAAACCTTTTTCAGAGTGATCAGATCAAAGATGAATGGATGAAAGATATTTACGTTAAAGAAGAAACAGACTTCATTGATTATGAATTTGACATTGAGGTAAGTATATTTGTATTCTATTTGAGTACACTTTTGTTAAAATAAGCCATTATGATACTTATCTGCTTGGCTTGGCAATAAATGAGTCAAAACAGTTGACACTCCAGGTTGTCATTCTCTACCACAGTAGTGAGTGGCACTTTATATTGCTGTCTGCCTTCCTATCTGACTGTATGAACAAGTTCATAGAGAGTTATGTATAGAATCTGTTATTTAATAATTATTTTATAGTTTCTTGTTTTCAGAATAGCCTAGCATGAAAAAGGGGAGTTAATCTGTAGTCTGTACTCTGAAATACCTCACAGTATGAGTAGTATAAAAGATTTGAAATGAAGCTTCAGATTTTCTGAGGATGGTACATTAATAAGGTGTCATTGAAATTTTAAATTTGTATATTTCCTCTGAGCATTATAAATTTACCTTTGTAATATTTCCTTGGAAGAATGTACACCAGGGGTTGGCAACCAAAATAGCAAGAGCAGCCATTTATTAAAATTTGGTAAAAATATTTTGAGAGTTTCAATACTTTATATATACACAGCAATACCCTGATTAATGCAGTTAATTTGTCCATGGAAAGTACTACATTATGTGAATCAGTGTTGATCGGGGAATGTATTCAATGTGAAATAAAGTGTTTCATTCTCAGATGTTAATGATAAAGAAAAATCTGAAAAAACAGTCTTTTTGTGTGAAAATGAACTAGTTTTAATTATGAAACAACTGCAAACAATTTAGTTATAAATATGTTTAATTTTTAGCTAAAAGTGTGCTCATTATTACGTTCTTTTTTAATCTGTCAAACCATCCACGAGACTGTGACTAGCAATAGTCAAAAGTTTCTTCATATGTTTGAGCTTTCAAATGAATTGTCATCTTGCTGTGCAGAATTTTTTTTTTTATTACATTTGCAAGAGCAAATCTGAAGCATCACTGTTTGGGGAATAATGTCAAGGTTTTATCAGCATTATGGCGAATCAGCATTGAATGAAACCATGTTATGTGGGGTATGCCTGTGTGTATATATCAGTGGCGGCTTTACAGGGGAGGCATGGGAGGCTGTGCCTCTTCGGTTTCAACAGGCTATAAATATTTTTTTCCTAAATTGCAAAATTTTAAAATTTTAATTAGCAATGGAATCATCCTCCCCCTTCGAATATAGTTGTTAAAAGTTTAATTTTCAATAGAATCACCCTCCCCCCTTGAGTATAACTGCAACCTTTAGTTTACGAGAAATCAAAAGGAAGAAGTATTCGGGAAAGCCTCCCTTCAGCTTCTTGGTTGTCATGGCAATGTACTGATGCCATGCTAATATTCTGCCTTGTCAAAAGGCATGAATTCATGAAATGGAGGCCCAAAATCACAAATCCTCCGTGAGCTTTATCATGGCTACCCAGTGGGCAGAGTTAAGTGGCTGTTGCCTAGCAACCAGATCTTCCGAGTCAAAATTATTGCTAAATACCACATGAAATTGAATTTTTATTTAGTTATATATTTTGTTTACACGAACCTGTTATGTTGTCATTCAACTCTTTATAAGTGAATTTAGTGTTATTTATATGTGATTTAGTGTACCCAATGTAGGTATGTCAGTGTTAACTTGTTATTTGTACGTTTTTAAAGGCTATGTTATGGTAGTGTTTTGTTATTTGTAAGTTTTTGAAGGCAATATATCAGAGTTTATATTCTTTGTGTGAACTTAACCCTTCAGAATGGAAGAAGTTACTGACATAATTGTTTCACTATTGGACATTTCTTTTGTTAGAAGAAGCGAAGAAAATAAAAGATACATTTTAAATAAAGGTAGATCAACTCCAAACATATCTTGTGTTCAAATAAATAAGAGCAAAAACAGAAGTTTTAAATCTAATTGGTATGACAGATATAAGTGGCTGTGTGGAAGTTTGAAAAAAAATGGTTTGGTTTGCTGGTCTTGTCTTTTAGTTGGTGTGAAAAAAAATGTATGGAGTGACGAAGGGTTTCGTGATTGGAAGAACTTGGCAAGGAGCTTGGAGAGACATTCCACTTCGAAAGAGCACATTCAAAATGATACTTGTGTTAAACAGTTATCTAAACAGGCATTCAGTATTTTTGAATAGCTAAATGAACACGCAAAAAGATAAAAAAATGAGTACAATGCAAAAGCTATCAAATCAACCTTGCTGGTATGAAAATATCATAAATAGGTTTGCTGCTGGAAAAGAAAGGAGAATTGATCTTCTTTTCAAGTAGAAGATGTAAGTAAAACCAATTGATGATTTTTCGTTTTATTTTCTGATATTTTAATAACTTTACTCCATGTTGTTTAGTTAATTTATAATAACAGTAACTTAGTGGTAGTATCAATATTATGAGTAATTTTGTACAGATTAAGCCATCTTAATTTAAGTAATTTATTTATGGGCATATGCCATATATAACTATCCTCGCACTATGTAATAAAACATAGCAATAATTATTGGTGGGCCTCCCCATCCTCTCAGACCACAAGCCGCCACTGGTGTGTATATAAGCACACCGGACAAAAAATTAGTCACCCCTCAGAATGTACCTAATAACGTGTGATGGCGCCTCTGGCCTTGATAACCGCACGAATCCGGCGAGGCAGAGACTCTATGAGGTTGTGCATGTACTGAACATCGATTTGCTGCCACTCGTTCATCAGCCAGTCCCCAAGTTCCACCAGAGTCCGTAGGTGTCTATTCCTGCGCTTCACTTTCTGTTTCCAGCCTGAACAACACCTTCGACGCATTCAGGATTAAGGGCTTCATTGGACGGCGATGTACTCGTCGCCTCCCATCATTGGAGAACAAACAAAAACGGGACTCATCGGACCAAATTACACGTTTCCAATCTGCCACAGTCCGGTTTTTGTGCCTCTGAGCCCATTTATAACGTGCCAATTTGTGACTTGCTGTTAACAGCAGCCTCTTCCGTGGTACCCTGCTCCAGATGTCCATCGCATGCAGTTCTCGTCGCAATGTCCATTCGGAAATTGGTCGCTGGAGAACCTCATTGGTTTCTTGGAGCAATTGTTCTCTGGTTTGAAAACAATTTGCAGTTACTAGACGAGAAACATGGCGGCAGCCCCTATTGTCGAGAATTGTTTTCCGGTCACAGTTACGCCGTCGATTGTCAGTTGATTGCGAACTACACCACTCTTTGTAAACTCGCTGGACAGTACGCGTTGACACACCAACAAATTGGGCTACTTCAGACATTTTGTGTCCGTGGGCTCTGCCAAACACGAAAGGCTCCTTTTTGCCAATGAGTAACGTCTGCCTCACGACCCATTTTGCAGACTATATCCAACACACACTTTGTTCTTCACCACCTCACGAAACAGATCTGATCCTGTGTGCTACATCACCGCTACTTGTCACTTACCAATGCTACATCAGCGCCCTCTGTGTGACCTTGAACTTCCTACTATCGGTGCTATTAGGGGTGACTAATTTTTTGTCCGGTGTGCTTATATACAGGGTGGGCCGAAAGTCTGGATCCATAGGAAAATATTTATTTTAATACATAAATTACAACAAATGGTAAATACTTAAAATGAATATCAACTTTAACTCGTAAATGCGTATCCGTGATACTGTACAGTATTTCGTACTCCAGTATAAATACTCAAATACTTTTTTTATTTCAGTCCAGAAATGGCTTCGAATCTAACAACAGAAGACTGGGTAGAACTTGTGCTCATGTACGCATGACAGGGCGCTACACACACAGAAGTTGCTACCGAATTCAATAGAAATCATCCTGATAAGCATCCAGTAACACATGCGACTGTTGGCAAGTTGTTTAAACGTTTCAAAGAAACAGGAAGTGTACATGATTGACGGTGTTCTGGCCATCCAAAAACTGCAACTGATGAAAATACCTCTGCAATGGTATGTGAAACTTTAACGAATAGTCCAGTAAAGTCAACAAGAAGATTATGAAATGAAACATGCATCTCGAGAACGTCAATTCGAAGAATTATTAAAAATCATAAATTCCATCCCTAAGTGTGTCTATGTCAGAGGCCACCAATTTGAGCATTTGTTATAATTTGTTGTTTATACTGGAGTACGAACCACTGTACAGTATCACGGATATGCATTTACGAGTTAAAGTTGATATTCATTTTAAGTATTTACCATTTGTTGTAATTTATGTATTAAAATAAATATTTTCCTATGGATCCAGACTTTCGGCCCACCCTGTATATATATACAAAGCTGGGCACAAACTGTTAATCCATTAATCGTTAATTAACGAAGCTAACTTTTTCGTCAATGATTTAACTTTTAAGTTAACTTTGAAAATCATTATCAGACTAATTAACTTCCGTTACATTTAACTTCCATTAACTCGAGTCCGTTAACCCAAAAAATTCATAAATAAACGTTTAAAAGTTTATATTATTTTCAGTGCTGAGCAGGTGTGCAATTAATCCGCCACTGTTAATAGTGATGAACGAATTTCCATTTCCACAGTGCAAAATCAGGCGATATATTTGTTTCCGTCGCCACAATTTGTGTCTTACCAAATATGGTAGTTATTTATGGCATTGGTTTGAGCAAAACATGGTCGACTGTAAAATCAGGCGGAAAGATACGTTTTAGTTTTGCTCATTCAATTATCGTTATATTATTGACTAAAATACAGCAGAATAATATAAATTTGAATTTCTACAATTTACTAATTCTCCATCGTTTTATTTCCAGATCATGTCACCTGAGGCCAAAGCACTCGACAAGATGCAGGGGGAGGAACAAGCCTACCTTGGGACTCTGCTGCCAACAGTTGCTGTGACAATCTTCGGGCTTAAGGACTTGAAGTCCAAGGGCCTCATCTACTGCAGCGCCTTGGTCGACGCACTTTTGGCAGGCATCGACAAAAGGTTTGGGCCCCTCCTGGAGGATGACGAATGCCAGCTGGCTGCTGCCTTCCATCCCAGGTTTCGCCTCATCTGGTTGGACAAGTATGACAACACCAAGGTTGCCAGGGTGAGGAAAAGCATGGAGGGTACAGTCGAGGAGGCCATGAAGCAGCAGTCCAACGAAGTGGGCAGCAACAGTGGAGGCAGCAGCAACAACGAGGAGGAGGAGGAGGATGACTTCTTCAGTGCTGTCATCCAGACAAAAGAGAGCAGCAGAAGCCACAGGTCACTCAAGGGCAAGGCCCAGAACTTGGTCAAGACCTGGCTGGAGACCAACTCCAAGGACTTGCTGACAGATGCTGCCTTCTTGGGTGAGCAAGTGTTGGTGGACTTGTTCATCAAGTTCAACACAGCCATCCCCTCCAGTGCTGCAGTGGAGCGTTTGTTCTCTATGGGCAAGGACATCCTGAGGGCCAAGAGATCATCCCTGTCTGATGAAAACTTTGATATGCTAATTTTCATGAAGGGCAACATGCATCTCATGGACAAAATGGAGAATGAGAAGAAGAGGGAAAATTAAATTATATATATATTGTGTTTTTCATTTTTTTTATAATAAAAGTTAACGTTAATGGTTTATCGGTAACTTCCGTTACATGTTTAACGGTTAACGAAGTTAACTTTTTGGTTAACGGATTAGCGGTTAACGGTGCCCACCACTGTGTATATATATATATATATATATATAATATACATATATATATATAGGGTGGTGCAAAAGTTGCACATCATAAAAATTTTCAGGGTTGACTATAATATATTATTTTTTTTCTTTTAGGTAGGAGATGGCTATGAAATTAACAATAGACAAGAGGGTGAGCTTGGTTTTAATGTATGGAATACTAGGTACAACATATCAATGAACCAGTACAGAATTTAAATTGTGTACCAATTCATTCATTTGTTGTACCTGGTATTCCATGCATTAAAACCAACCTCACTCTCTCATCTATTGTTAATTTTGCAGCCATCCCCTGCCTAAAAGAACAAAAAAAAAAATATGATGAACATTGAAAATTCCTATGATGTGTGACTTTTGCACCACCTGATATACGAGGGTCACTCAATATATTTTGCCCCACCTTTTTTTTTTTCTTTCCAAGTTTCCTTGTAAGTTCCAGAAATTTCGTACACAAGTAGTTACATACCTTTTTTGCAAGTTTTTATTTTTCCACATGGTCTCCATCCTTTTCTACAGCTTTTCTCCACCTCGAAACAAGGGCCTTTATTCTTTGCTGGGTTCTGCTGGAGCCACCTCTTAACCTCCTCAACAACCTCATCAGCACTCTGAAACTTTCTTCCACAAATAGCATCCTTCATTGGTCCAAATAAATGGAAGTCTGAAGGTGCCAGATCTGGGCTGTATGGAGGGTGGGTAACACAGTCAAGCGCATTTTTGTGATGGCTTCTCATGTTTGCAAACTGTTGTGTGATCTTGCATTATCATGCAAAAGAAGGATGTCTTCCAGTTTTCTCTCCAGTCAAACTCACTTTATACGTCTCTGAGGTCTCTGTAGGGTAGCAATATATGCCTCTGAGTTGATTGTTTGTCCTCACTTCATAATGTCCACCAAAATCACCCCTTTCATGTCCCAGAAGATGGTGGCCATAACCTTTCCCTCAGAGGGAGCCATTTTGAACTTTTTCTTGCATGGGGAGTCTGTGATATGCCACTCCATGGATTGGTGTTTTGTTTCAGGTTTTGTCAAAGTGGTGTACCCAAGTCTCATCCTCAGTCACAATTTGTGAAAGGAAGTCATCCCCTTCTGTCTTGTATTGAACCAATGACTCAAAAGCAGTTTCTTTTCTTTGGGCTTTGTGATCTTGTCAGTCAGTTCATGAGGAATAAACCATGAACACACTTTTGAGTAACCCATTTGCTGAATTATCATGTTCACACTTCCTTCACTAATTCCTACCTTCAGTGATAGCTCCTTGTATGTGACACACTGATTTGATCAAATGATGCTGTTAGCACGTTGCACAGTGTGAGATGTCACAGCCGATGCCAGATGACTGCTCTGTGGCTCATCATCGAGGTTGGCTCTCCCTCTCCCTGATGATCTCGTACATTTAGACCAGCATCTAACTGTGCTTTGATCAACAGCACCACCTCCGTAAAGGTTTTATCGACATTTGTGAATATTTCCAACTGTTTCCTTCTCTGCAGTTAAGAACTTGATAACAGCTCTCTGTTTATGATGCACATCAATGTCAGAGGCCATTTTCGAAACTGCGTTAACCATCAGTTTTATACAAGGGTGTTTAAAAGCAGTTTTATACAAGGAGGGGAGGTTCAAACTGGAAAAATCTGGTTATGTGAAGCCGAAAGTTCAAACTTACAGCCCAAAAGACATTTCAGCCCCATGGCTTATTATTTAGCTAAGAAAAAATGGTGGGGCAAAATATATTGAGTGACCCTAGTATATACCTTTCCTTTCAAACCTTTCAAATGTTGCGTGCAATGATTCCTCATTTCATGAAGGTCAAGCTCCTCTTGAGTTGGCCTGGTGAAGTAGTGAGTTGGTTTCCAATGACTCGTTGGTGGCATTCCACATATACAGTACATATATATAATTTTGAGAGGAGGGGCAACAAGCTTGACCTTTGTGAAATGGGGAATCCTCATGTGGAACATTTGAAAGGTACACACACACACACACACACACACACACCACACACACACACACACACACACACACACAGACACAGTGGTGCTCATAAGTATTCATACTGAGAAATATTTTGTACTATGCATAGGATAGTTATAAAAAATTTACTATCAGATTGGAAAAAATTTAATATAAAAAAATTTGGTTAACTCCAACATATGATTTAAAACAGCAAAGGATTTGAGGAAAATAAAAAAAAGTTAAAATGCTGATAGTTTTTGTACATTTATTTATTTTGTGTCCACATGAGGTTTGAAGAATTTAAAATTTTTATCAGTAGTTGGCTGTTTATTGATTAGACTGTTGGCAATTCTGAATTCTGAAAATGGTTGACTGTACAAGCCATTAATAAGGAATGGGTCATCATGGTAAAGAGATGTCTACAGATCTTGAGAGATCTGTTATTGCTACACACAAGTCTGGAAAGAGTTGCAGGAAAAGAAAAGAACTTCAAATTCCATTTATGATGGTTGCTATAATTATAAAGAAATGGAAAGGCTTTGGAATAATCAAAATTCTACCAAGGTGTGAATGACCTTGCAAGATTTCATAGCATACAGCTAGATTGATTGAAAGAATGGCTGCTGCAAATCCATGAGTGACTGCAGGTGATATTTTGGTTCTCAGTGTCAAGATCATTGCTTGTTTCTTTGAATTGCTTCAGTGATGGGAAATGAACCAGCAAACCTGTTTTGATGTCTTGCAAACAGTGTTAATTTTCATTGAAATGATATCCATCATGAAGTAAAACATCTATAGCCATGGATGATCTGTAAACTCTGCATATTCACAGCCCTTTTCCCACATAAACACCTTTGTTGGGGTGAGCTTTGAAATTTGTGGCCCCCAATGAAAATTACCTGAAGCAGCAGGCATTTTGACACAGGACCAGTAGATCAACTAAGGAAAATGAAACACTAGGGTGCTTTAGTATCCAAATCTTGCATTATAATAAAATCAGTACAAAATATAAAAATAGCAGTACTATGTTACAATAGGGTGGTCCTTATTTTCCAACTTACGATTTTTTTCAGTCTGACCTTATCAAAATGTTCCATTTAGTGGAGAAACAGTGTAGAAATTTTTTGGGAAAAATTTTAATATGTAGAGGTCATGCAAGGCTGAAAGTTTTACTATATGGAATTTAATGAACTATTACTTTCAATTGTATTGACAAAGCTGTGGGCCCTCAGCCAAGGTCCCCCCCCCCTATTAAAAATGGGTATTATCCATTTAAAATGGGTCTCATGGTGACCAGCCACTCATTGTCACCCTGTTAAGGTCTGCTTGATGGCCCATGGCACTAGTGATGTGAGTCGTTTTTTATTGTCATTTTTTTGTTTTTTTTGTAGTTTTTTTTGTTTAAAACGAAGGTAGTCTGTTTTTTTGTTTTTTTTGTTTTTATTGTTTTAAACTTATTCCATATCTTTTTTCCTTTAATCTAATAAGTATATTAGTATTACCTATAATTTACTATACTACCATGCTTATACGGTTATACCTAGTATATATACTATATAGTCATCTTTTAGAAAAATTGAATCACGCAAAAAGTATATAATAGAAAGGAAAAACAAACCCTCATTTTTTATATGTATATATATTTTTTAACTAGAACATAAAAACTTCTTCCTCGTTTCAAACAATATACATAATTGTGATTGGCAAGAGTACCAGTATATATATTCCAGATAGAAAAGGAAAATATTCACCTTTTTTTGAACCTTTTTGTTAACCTACATTTCCATGGAAGAATCATCACTAGATTGGGTAGAGCATATATGCTAGTTTCAATATCACAGGTACTGGTATAATATCCATAATACTGGTATAAAACAATAGATATAATTGTGATTGGCAAGAATACCAGTGTGTATATATATATATATATATATATATATATAATATATATATATATATTCCAAATAGAAAAATAAAAAAAATATAAATATTCATCTCTTTCTTTAACCTTTGTGTTAACCTAATGCTGTTTAACTTTCATTATCTGATTCTATTTCCATTGAAGAATCATTATCACTAGATTGATTAAAGCAAATAGTTTCAATATCACAGGTACTGGTATTTATTGCAGATTTGGATGTTGACGAAGCCAATGTAGCACCATGTTTTACTTCACTTTCTTGGAATTTTGCATTTTGGGATATAAATACTAGCTTTGCTGCTCTGTCTGTGCTTAATTGGTTTCTTTTGGCTGTATGGATATTACTGTATGTGCTAAATGATCTCGGAGGTAATGAAAGGGCGAAATAGAGGTGTATGAGTTGTGTAGGTATATATGTGAGTATGCATGCGTATGTATCTGGAATTCTGGATGTATGCATGTGTATGGGGTATACAATAGATATAAATGTGTATATAAGTATTTATGTATATATTGGTATATATGTATATGGGTGTATGTGTATGTATATATATATGGATGGTCTCGGGGGGGGGGGGGGGGAATATGTCATCACGGGTCTAAAGGATAGTTAAGTGGGAGATTCAAAATCCGAGGCATGGATGGGAGAGTCCTGGGAAGGTTGGACAATGGGCAGTCAGCTCCCAGCCAGTGTTCTCGCAAGTTTAATGGATCTCAAGATACAAGACTTTCAGTGCAAGAAAGAAGCCAGTTTTTTCTGTAAATAGGCTGAAAAGGACATTCTATACTGGTACCATATGGCCTATTTTATTATTTATTTATTTTTATAATATATATCATTGCAAAAGTATACCTTATAATTAAATTGGCAATATCTATATTAATTATTAAAAAAAACAAAAAAAACAAAAAACTAAAAAAAACAACAAAAAACAAAAAAAATGGTTTTTTTACATCACTACATGGCACACACTTGCAATGTTCCACAACTACCTGGAGCTGGAGGATAAACTGGAGTTGTTCCTCATCCTCAGAAAGACACCTGGAGAAGTCCTGGATGAGAGCAACTCCACATTTGGTGTTATCATTTATGATTGCAAGAGTCTTCACAGCCACCCTCGCAGCCTGGTAGTTGCTGTCACTGGTCTGTTTCACTGCAGGAATCTTCAAGAATCTATCCAGGAGGCTGAGCGTTACAAAGAGTGACCTCATCTTCTTGGTGACAAAGACTGACCTCATCTTCTTGGTGACAAAGTTGGTGACGCTTTTCCCTTCCAAGGCATTCAGGTCTACTAGGGCTTGCTTAGGAGGATACTCATTGCCATCGACACTTGACATACCCTTGACCATGTTGTCCTTGATGTCAGGAATGACATCATCATAGAACAGGGAAAGACCCACCAATTCCTCAGACAAGTACTAGAGGCAGGGGCACATTTACAGTATGCGGGGCCTTAGGCAAACTATTTCTCAGGATGTATTATTTTAGTGTGTTAATGAATGACAATATTTTGTAATGCACATAACACATTTTTTAAACACACATGCGGAAGCCATTTGGCTTATTAATGTGATATTAAAGACTATAACTTAACTATGTACACATACAGTGTATACAGCTACAATAGTAGGCTACACAGTTGTAATGCACTTAATAAACATCTACACAGTTATTGTAATGCACTTAATAAACAGCTACACAGTTGTAATGCACTTAATAAACAGCTAAGCTGTACAGCTTACCATACTTTAGATAGAGTGTAGATTTGTAATTAATATTACATAGGACGCTTCCTGGCTTTTTGTTTGGAAAACTGCATGATTGTGTCCTCAAAACTCACTGACTGCAACACCTCATGCTCTATACTCAACAGCGCCAGGGGCGAAAGGCGCTCCTGGCCCATTGTGGAGTGAAGGTAATTTTTGATCAGTTTGAGTTTCGAGAATGAATGTTCACCAGAACAGTTCGTGACAAACATACACAGGTATATTCTCATTCCTATTTGGGTCATTCTATTGTCAGTTCAACAGAATTTTGGGTTGAAAAAACGTGACCATCACTGATTTTTTAAAATATTGGCACACTTATAGATCTCGGTGAGAAAAACAAAATGGCACTTGTTTGAACACACTAGGTCATATGGTTCTGGAGATATGGCCATTCAAATTTTGTAAAAAAAGGTCAATTTCCAAGGTCATACCATATTTCAACATGAAATATCTCAGCTCCTATTGCACTTAGAGACCATTTAAACACTATTTTAAAGCTTTTAAGCAAATCTACAACATTGTTTCTGTTCATATTTTACCTCAGTGGTGAAAAAAAAAAGTTGATCTTATTTTTTACCTTTGACCTTGTATAAGTCATTTGATGTCACAACCGATTTTTTTCTCCTTTCACCCAATTTTGGGTACACATGTCTACCTTAACCTAAAACAAGATTTTTAGTATTAAGTTAGTATAGATGCTACAGCCATTTCAGTGGACCATACCTACCTCCATTTTGACCAAGTACCTTTTTCCACCAAACTTTGAAGCACTGTATCTTTGGAAATGTTTGAGCTAGAGTGTTGAGAAAAGTACCATTAGATTTTTCTCACTGAGATCTATAATGTCTGCTATTTTTAAGACAATTTGCCTTTTAATTCAGGTGTTTCCCCAAATGTGGATTAGGAGTTGAAAGCATTCCCTTCTCCCTCACCAAACTCTTTGCTTGCCTAGCCATGTAATCTGAGCATTTAAATTCTTCTCTGATCTTTACTTGTGTCCATCTTTTTGGTAGGATAGTAAGAATTGTCAGTTTTTCACTTTGACTTGTCACTTGATTAAATTTCTCTCTTAGTTGTTGAAGAATCTCCAGTTCTGTATCATCTGAGTCACTGCATGAAATTGGTTGTTTAGTTGCAAGTTCAAACTTTCTTTTCACAACTACTACTACTTTCCTCAACTTCCTCTTTGCATAACCAGCACTGTCAGAGAGTTTACATGATTTTATTGGGGTCTCATCAAGTGTGACCAATGAAGCATTGAATTTACTAAGCTCATACTGCATTTCAACTACATCTCCAATGGTTTCTAGCTCAGATGGGGCACTTGATGAGGTGGATGGTGATTTTTCAAGTGGTTCATATTCAGGCATTGGGGATGGATGATTTGCTAGTATAGTTCGACAGGTTGCACATGCTTTATGATTATTTGTTAGTTTCAATTCAGGATTTTGATCAATCAAATTTTTAGTCAATGCACGAATGCCTTTTTTCACTTTTCCTTTGTGTTTTTTAAATGGGTCACAACAGAACCTGCCCATATTCAAACTGCTGAAATTCATGTTTATCTGAAAAGAAAAAAAAAACATATGTAGCTTAAAAGCTTGCAGGGTTTGGTTCAATTACACAAAATGGAAACAATTACAAGTTTTTTTATTTTTCTTCAAATTAATTAGTTAGTATTGTACTTCACAATTTCAAGATCAATTACAATTAATTTTGTCTGAATCAGTTACAATTACACAAATATAACTACAGGAATTCCCCAGTTATTGCGGTTAATGCTGCCAGCGAAAATGCCGCAATAACCAAAACCGCAATAATTGGGATGCATAATACATGTTAATTACGTTAATGCTGCCAAAACTTTTCAAAAACCGTAATAAATCGAATAAACCTCAATAATCAGGATGCATAATACATGTTAAAATGTTAATGTTGCCAAAATGAGTAAATGAAATACAGTATATAGTTTTATAAGTTTATTAACATATGTAACATAGTTTTATAAGTTTATTAACATACGTAACATAGTTTTATAAGTTTATTAACATACGTAACATAGTTTTATAAGTTTAACATACGTAACATACGTAACTTTTCTTCTAAAGTAATCACTTTGTGTTTCTTCTTAGCACTTCCAATAGCATCTTCAGCTTTTCTAATCACTCATTGTACAAAGGGTTGATAATGCAAGTAAACTATGCAAGCGAACTGTTCTGTATGAAGACTGCAGCGACACTGAACACCAACCAGCTGCCGGGTGATACTGGGTATACGTGTACTGTACGATAACCACCTGCAAACGTCGGAACATAACATTTTTGCCAGACGTATGATTTTCAAATACCGCAATATAACTAAGTTTGAAAGTGATAATCGGGATTATAGTCGCAAATTATAAACCGCAATAACTTGAATATCGCAATAATCGAAACTGCAATAAGCGGGGAATTCCTGTATCTATTCTATATATCTATAAAAATATATATCTCTAAGTATAACTAAACTATCAAAGGTTTGTTTTCATTGGATGATGTATGACTGCCAGATCTAGGGGTATAATTTTTAACAATTGACATTAATTGATCAATTACATCAGTTATAGCTCAAAAATCAATTACAATTACCTTTATTTTTATTTTATTTTGAATCAATTACAATTAATGGAAATTAGGATCAATTAATTAAAAATACAACTATAATTATTCATTGTATCCAACCCTGTTAAAAGCTATTTTTGCTTAGATGGCACAAATAAAATTTGGGACCTACTGATCTTGTTTCAGAGGTCTACAACAAGAAAAAATGTGGTTTGATTTACAGATTGAAATAAATATAGATGCCAAAAGAATCCTTGCTTCAAGGTTTAAATAAGCTTATTTTCACATGGGTACATACTGTTGTACACAATGAATAAATACACAAAGTTAAGTAATTCTATTAAAACTCATCTAACTTAAAACTGAACTTATTCTATAGGGTAGTACCTATAGCCTAATATAAGGTACTTATATACGTACATAGCTTTACCTTTAAACAGGATAGCAGGTTTGAAGTTCTTCACACTTTTGAATGTCCATATAAATTAATTAATTATGTAATTTAAATTACCTATATTATATAATTCTCTGAAATATAAAAAAAAAAATTATAATAGGGCTGGATACTTATTCGACCAAATAACTGGGTTAGGTTAGGTTAGATAATTACCGATTTTTTTTTAAATTAGCAGACATTATATATCTCAGTAAGAAAAATCTAATGGTATTTTTCTCAACACAAGCTCAAACAGTTCCAAAGATATGGTGCTCCAAAGTTTGGTGGAAAAAGGTACTTGGTCAAAATGGAGGTTGGTATGGTCCACTGAAATGGCTGTAGCGTCTATACTAACTTAATCAACACTGAAAATCTTGTTTTAAGTTAAGGTAGATATGTGTACCCAAAATTGGGTGAAAGGAGAAAAAAATTGGTTATGACATCAAATGACCTACGAGGGGTTCCAGCACAGGTGAATCAGTGCTTAACACCCGACCATCTCAGATCTTGCTTATTTTTGGTGTATAAGGTACGTTTGTGCAAGAAAGCCAGCTGTGAAAGTTTCAGCTTTCTACGACCATTACTTCACGAGTTATGAAGGTCAGAAAAATCAAGGTTAAGGTCAAAATAGCTCAAGGTCGGCATCTTTGGATGCACCTCACACATTCACTAATTATCGTAACCATATGAAACTATATGTTTTTGGACTCAGAATGAGCTGTAGAATCCAAAAATGCAACGAAAACAGCAATAGGAGAACAAATAAAAATGTTCACCCTTTTTCAAGGAACGAATTGACCCTTTGACCTTGAAGTTCACACATTTTGGGGAAACATTTCTTTACACAAAATGAAGTTCCACCATTGCACTTTTAATATAAACAATAAAAATGTATCTTATTCACCATCTATACTGTCTTAAAGAATTTTTCAAATTGGCTATTTTTCAAATTTCTGGCAAAATGCCATATGTATATGCATATATGTACTGTACTGTTAAATAATATATTTTGTGAACATAAATTAATTACTTATTTTATGCCTTTCTTACAGATAAACAAGATGGGTAGAAAAGTTTGTGCTGATCCTCTTAGAAAACATAAGAAGAAGATCGAAAAAGCACTTGTGCCAGTCCGTAATACACTGCAAGGAATTCACGGATTAATATATGGAGATTACATTTGTAAAAATTGTGTTAATGATATCAATAAAATCAAAGCTGAAGACAAAAAAGTCTCTGATATTGTCTCAGATTCGAACTCAGACACTGATGCCACTGCCACAGAAAAACGTTCCTCTGCCTATGGGTGTACTACTGAAATAATGTTTGAAGATTTCCAAGGAGATTTAGACACAATTCTTCCAATGCTGAATGTGACACCAGTGAAGACAAGTAAGTTTAAGTATTTTTAAAGTGTTAATTTATGTAGATATTATAGCAACAAAACATCAATATATATAACTACATGTATGAACATTACAACCTTTATATATTTGACAAATTCAGATGTATGCATATCAATTTATATAATGAAGATCAATACAGTTATGATTATATATACGGTATTTACCAAATTCATATGTAATGTACATGTACATCTATAGGCCTACAGTTGATTAAAAAAAGTTATAACAATTTATTTTATTTGTTTTTCAGAGGGTCTGTCACGAAAAGGGAGATCTTCAAAGGCTGAAACAAAATTTGAAATGGCATCAACATCCCTGAAGAGAAAGCTAGAAACTTCATATGACACAAGTTTTACACAAGAAAGTGAAGAAAAGCAATCTAAAATGGATGACAATAATTTGTGAGTACTGTATATATATCTGTAGTACCTTCATTAAAGTATACTAAGCCTATATATAGATCATATGTTTGCATATAAATTTACTCAAACATGTATATCATTTTCGCAGGCATGCAGGAGTGATGCAAGCACTCAAGAATGCCTTCAGTGAGACGACTGACTACAAGAGGAAGATTCAAATACTAACACACTCACCATACACCATTCACAGAACAGCATCTTTCTTCAATGCATCTACAAGAATGGTTTCAACCAGCCGCAAAATAAAGAAAGAACATGGCATATTACCAGAAGTTCCACATATTAGCAAAGGTCGGGTTATAACAAAGAAAGAGAAGGAAGCAGTGTGCACTTTCTATGAATCAGATGAAATAAGCAGAATATGTCCAGGCAAGAAGGATTGTCTATCAATTAGGAATCATGAAGGAGAGAAGCAACTACAGCAGAAACGATTGGTGCTTGGTAATTTACGTGAGATTTTCGCTGTTTTCAAGGCAAATGACACTAATCCAAAAATAGGTTTCTCATCATTTGCTGCATTGAGACCCAAGTGGTGTGTCTTGGCAGGAGCTGGAGGAACACACACTGTGTGTGTCTGTACCTACCACCAAAATCCCAAACTTCAGCTATCAGCTTTGGGGGAAAAACAACTATCATATAAAGACCTCATTCTCTATGCAGTTTGTGACAGTGAAAAGGAAGAGTGTATGCTACAAAAATGTGCATTGTGTCCAGGAGAAGAAGGTGTTATTGCATTCCTTGAAGGATTGGAATCTGTTCAGGATGCAGTCGGCACCATAATTACATACAAGCAGTGGACTTCCACGGATCGGACAACCCTTATTAACATCGGTGAATCCCTTGAAAACTTCATTAAGTCTTTGGCAACTAGAATTTGTGCACTAACAAGACACACTTATGTGGCTGATGCACAAGCAAGTTTCCTAAAAAAACTGAAAGCTAATCTGATGGTCACTGAAGGTATTCTCCTAGGAGACTTCTCTGAAAACTACTCATTTATTGTACAAGATGCTGCACAAGGTTACCATTGGGAAAATAGTCAGGCAACAGTTCATCCATTTGTGTTCTACTATAAAGTAAATGAAAATGATGTTGAAATTAAAGTTAAAAGTTATTGTTTCATTTCTGATGACATGAAACATAGTACAAACCTTGTCTTTGCGTTCTTAAAGCAACTGATCCCCATGATAAAAGAAGAGAGCTCAGGCCTGCGGAAGATTCATTACTTTACTGATGGTTGCGGAGGGCAGTATAAGAATAAATATAACTTCACCAATTTGTGTCACCACAAAGAGGACTTTGGACTGGATGCTGAATGGCACTTTTTTGCAACTTCACATGGCAAAAGTGCTTGTGATGGAGTCGGAGGCACAGCAAAAAGAATGACGGCTCGTGCCAGTCTTCAACGTACATTTAAAGACCAAATTCTGACACCACTTGACATGATGAAATTTCTGGATGAGAAAGATACCAGCACAAAATTTGTATTCTTATCGAAACAAAATGTCCAGCAGACAACTGAATTCCTGGAAAATAGATATAAAAATTCTGTAACCATCCCAGGTACTCGTAGATTTCATAGATTTGTGCCTATTAGTCATACCCAGTTGGAGGTTGGTGAGATTTCCTCAGGTCCTACAAAAATTATGACAGTTGTGCATCCATCGTTTAAAGATAATTTACATGAGCAAAAGCACATTTCAACTGAAGATATACAAGTTGGGGTATATGTAGCTTGTAACTATGATAATAAAATTTGGTTTGGATTAGTGGTTGAAGTATCAGAAGAATTTAGTGATTATAAGGTCAATTTTATGTCTCCACATGGAAGACGTTCTAAACATAGTTTCCCTTCTCGTCCTGACTCATGTTGGATGTTATCATCTGATATTATCCAGACAATGACTGCTCCATCATTGACAGCAGGTTCAAGAATAATTCAGTATGCCTTTGATGATCATGAGATGCTAACAGCTGAGGGTAATCATGCAGACCTGTTTGCCACAGTTTCCTGTTCTTGAGTCGAAAGTGTACAGAGCTCTAGTTTAATATGTATCTATAGAATACAGGTCTACATAATATGATACTCCTTTTTTACTCCTATTTTATATGATACTCCTATATATATATATATGTTTGTATTAATGTATTATTAATAAAAGTAATTATAAAAAAAAGTAAAATATTTCTAAGGGTGGAAAGGTGTGGTTGTAGGGGTGGAGGAGACCACAATAAAATAGAGATCTATATCATAGTTATACCTATGGTACCTAGCTTATATCTAAGTGATTTTGTATCACGTTTCTAATAATATTTATTTTTGCTTAAGTAGTTTAAATAATGAATATCTCTAGATTTTAACAGTACATATATGCATATACGGTACATATGGCGATTTTGCCAGAAATTTGAAAAATAGCCAATTTGAAAAATTCTTTAAGACAGTATAGTTGGTGAATAAGATACATTTTTATTGTTTATATTAAAAGTGCAATGATGGAACTTCATTTTGTGTAAAGAAATGTTCCCCAAAATGTGTGAACTTCAAGGTCAAAAGGTCAATTCGTTCCTTGAAAAAGGGTGAACATTTTTATTTGTTCTCCTATTGCTGATTTCGTTGCGTTTTTGGATTCTACAGCTCATTCTGAGTCCAAAAACATATAGTTTCATATGGTTACGATAATTAGTGAATGTGTGAGGTGCATCCAAAGATGCCGACCTTGAGCTATTTTGACCTTAACCTTGATTTTTCTGACCTTCATAACTCGTGAAGTAATGGTCGTAGAAAGCTGAAACTTTCACAGCTGGCTTTCTTGCACAAACGTACCTTATACACCAAACATAAGCAAGATCTGAGATGGTCGGGTGTCAAAATGAAAATTTTTTGGTTCACCTGTGCTGGAACCCTCCCTACACAAGGTCAAAGGTAAAAAATAAGATCAACTTTTTTTTTACCACTGAGGTAAAATATGAATAGAAACAAAGTTGTAGATCTGCTTAAAAGCTTTAAAATGGTGTTTAAATGGTCTCTGTAAGTGTAATAGGAGCTGAGATATTTCATGTTGAAATATGGTATGACCTTGGAAATTGACTTTTTTTACAAAATTCAAAGGGCCATATCTCCGGAACCATATGACCAAGAGTGTTGAAACAAGCATCATTCTGTTTTTCTCACAGAGATCTATAAGTGTGCCAATTTTAACAAATTTGATGATGGTCACGTTTTTTTCGCCATTGAATTGACATGGAATGACCCATTTCTATGTTTGGGAATGTTCCTTTCAGTTTGTTTATGTTCATATGCTGGTAAAATCTGTTGCACATGTCTTCACTTTCGGTGAGTTTCATTAGGGCAGCGAACTGCACAACTTCTATTACTCACTCTTTCTCCAGATCAGCTGGATAGCATTCTACTAGATGTTCAGTTGACCATTGAAGACTGTTGATCCAGGACTAGAAGGAAATACAAAAATCCAAATCTTTTCTGCAGGATAGTGTATGCTTCTAGATGAGTGTTCAGAGTGGTACACAGTTTATCAATTATCAGTAGAAATGCAGTGGTCCGAAATGAATCTCTTGGTGTCAGGTTTGTATCTTCAGCAATTCCAATTTTGTCATGATGGTGCTTTCTCTTTGTGCGTTATTGATTCCCTGTATACTCGATGACCACACTTTCCGATGCCCTGGTCCTCGAATTTGTCAAATCTTGATCTGAGATCTTCAACAAATTGCAGTAGTGATTTCAGTAAGAGGGTGGCTGAGTCTAACAACATTCCTTGTTTTTGCAGAGATGCATTCGTTTTTTGAAATCGTTCGAGAATAGTGTTCCATAAAACCAATAAAATGGCTGTTTCGAGTTGTTGAAGCTGTTTAGACAATCCCCTGGCTTCCGCAGTTTGGCTGGTATTTGCTGCTAGCTCATCCAATACCACGATATTCTTGGCATAGCCTTTGGTTAAAGATTGGATGGCATCTGATCTGGCTGACCAGTGGGTATCGGAGAGACCTCTGTTGACCTTTAGTTTCTCACTACGGGAACTACTATCAAGAACCTCTACATGTCGATACCATCAGTATGTTGAGGAGATGAGAAACATGTAGATATTCTGAATGAGCATAAACAATTCAACGGCTGCTGTGCAACTGTCCACTGCTAATTTACCCACAAGATTTAGTGAGTGGCACATGCATGGCACAAACTCAGCATACAGAGATTTTGACTTGCTGTGGCTCTACACTGTTGTATTTCTCTGCCATATTGCTTGCGTTATCATAAGACTGTCCTCTACAATCTCCAATTCGAATGCCATGTGTCTCTGTCTCCAGAAAGTTGAGGACCATGTTGGCGATTCCTTTCCCTGTATGTGTGTTCATAGGTATGAACTGTGAAATCGCTTGATGGACCCAGACTCAACCACATATTGGATGGTGAAGCACAGTTGATCGGTGTGGGAAACATCAGGCATAGAGTCAATGGATAGAGAGTAGTATTTTGACTGCTGGATTTCTCGGATAATTGTCTGAAGTACTTTATTAGCCATCAACAGTATGAGTTCTTCACAAATGAAATGAGAGAGATACAAGGTGTGTCCACTACCTTTGTTGGCATACTCACTTATATGCGCAGCTAGAATTGTCATACTTACTTAAAAGTTCCAAAATTCTGTAATAGTTGCCGTTGTTTGGTGAGCCGAAACGGGAGTTGTGTCCATGAATTGCTAGTCCTCATGATTTGATATACTTGATAATGTTGACACAGTGCCACAAAACTTCCTACCAGTAGTTGCACTCCTTTTCAAATTGGTTCACCAGTTTCGAATCAACACAGCCAGAGACAGACTTTCTAACCAACAAATATCTCATTGACTCCATATGTTGCTCACATTTTCCGTGTGCTTTGACCAATTGTCTACCATGCTTCCAGTCATTGAACCTGATTGTGAACTTGCTGTCCACCCTCGACATTAATTTACAGACAAAACAGTAAACACAGCCTATGGACTCAGAATAGCACAGCCATGACACCTCAATCCTCTCATTTGTCAGGCTATGTTTCTTAACAAATAATGTCTTTGTACATTGGCGTGTTGTACCACTTTCAGTAGTTGAAGTGTTACTGAAGTCGCTGTCATAATTTTGGCAATCTGATGTTCCCCGCTCTATCCAGACCTCTAAAGTCATCAGTCAGCGCTTGTGGCCACAAACCAATGTCATTAATTGCATGTCCGGAAGTTGGTGGGCCTGCTGAACGCACTGACATAGACGGGTCTTCTGAAGATGCAGCTGCTGATGTAGCAGAGGTAACTGGTGGGCCTGCTGAAGTGGTTGACGTAGATATCTCCTGAAAATGCAGCTGCTGAAGTAGTGGAGGCAGCTGCTGGGCTTGCTGAATGCACTGATGTAGACATGTCTTCTGAAAATGCAGCTGCTGAAGTAGCGGAGGCAGCTAGTGGGCCTGCTGAAGGGGCTGACTTAGTTGCTGATGATTTAATCCAATTAGTCAGTTTCAGCACTGTTACAAGAAACACTTCTCTGTGCTTCTTAATCCTCATGCTTTTCACTACCGGGCTTATATTTCCTCCTTCGATCCCAGTCACGGCTCATTTCCATGTTCGGTCATTCCAGCTCAATTGGTACAAGGGTGGTCGGGTGACCATCTCTGATTTTCTTCAAATTTTCAGGGTTGATTCATACACCATTCAATAGCTTAAATCTAAAATTTTAGCTTCCTCGGTCAAAAACTTTTAATTTTATGGTCGCTTAAATGGCCCCTACCTTCAACAAAAAATGCCCATGTTGGGCTTGATCGGCCAATGCCTTCATTTTGAGAGGCCTTGAAAAGTGTCTTCTAAAAGGAGTAGAAGCTTCAAATTTGTCATGCCCAGTGACGTGCACAGACTTTCAGAAGGGCAGGGGCTCAGTTGAAAAAAGGGCACTCCCCTAACATTTTTAAAAATAAATCCGCAATGCCATATAGGCTATATATATGTATATTCTTAAATTCCATTAAATTCAATGCATTATTTTTATATATAAAGCTGACTAAAGAAAATAAATGAAAATTTGTTGTAAAAAGGCATGTTTTTATTGCAAGATTTTCAAAAGATATGAAGATATTGAAATATTGGAGTGTATTTACAATTATTATTCAATTTTACTGATATTGACTTTTAGCTTGCTCATCATTATGGAATAATATGTATTTACAATTATTATTCAATTTTACTTACCGGTACATTGACTTTTAGCTTGCTCATCATATAAATTACAGTATTCTGCTGTATATACATTTAAATATGGAATAATATGAAACTATAAATTAAAGATTTATAGAAATATACTGTGGGCTATTTAATATGATGGCCAAAGCTCTTAAGTAGCAATAGAAAAATATTGATTATCAGGAAAATACAAAAGCAAAAATTATATTCTTAATCATCTACAATGAAATGCATACTGAAGAATAAGGAAGCCAACATTTTGACTAAAAGGGCACTTTTGATATGAAGAAGAAAAAGGGCAGGGGCTCAAGCACCCCAAGCCCACCCCCTGTTCACGTGCCTGGTCATGCCAATACAACTTCTGGTGGGCTTTTCAATTTTGCAAGCAAAAAGGCTGTGGAACAAATAGTTTCTAAGTTACAAGGGCTTAAATATGGCTCCATTTTGAAGCTTGCATCAATTCCTCCCACTTTTACAACTCTACCATTTTCAAAAGTTTTAGTTCTACATCAATCACAGCTGTTTTAATACTCCTAATAGTCTCTATGGGTTGTAAATTTATGAGTGAAATAAAAAAATAACCAAAAAAGGATTTATTTATATTTTTAAAAATTTCCAAAAGTTGATATTTTCACAAAATTTTCAAAATTAACATCAACTTTGGGGCTTAATATAAAGGTGTCCGAAATTAGTCAGGGAGTTGATACTTCTAGTAAAGAAAGATACATATGTGTTAAAAAACATATATTAAGGAATAGATCTCAACTCAACTCCTTCATATAGTTTTGGTGATTCAAAGAAAAGTGCTTTTTGTGAAAAATCTCAAATTTTTGCAAGATTTATAAATTTATAAATTCTATTTATGACATTGAATTGTAATTTTACTTCCATTTTATTACTTAAGTTGATTTACAATTGTAATACTATGTAAATAAGTAAAACATACAAGAAATTTAATATGTCTGTCAAAACAACCAGCGACTCGAAGGGCTCTGGGTAGCTCATTTCGCTTTGTATATTCTTATAAATTTAAAACATGATGGTTAATCATTAATGTCCAGGCCTATTTTATAGATCATGATCTTTTATTTTCAGAAAATTTAACGAGCAATTAACTTAATTTTACTACCTGTAATAATGGCTTATTCTAATCAAGAATCAAAGTGCAGCTTTGGTATGTACTTGGATGATCCATGTCATGAACACAGACTCACCAGGAAGGTGGGTATGTATACCTTACATGAGCTGACAGATGAAACAAGGAAACTGCTATTGTGGAGAACAAAAGCAACTGTAATCAACCCAAATAGTGCTACTGTATGCTACCACCATGAAAAAATGTTTGGAATGCATTACCAACAAATGCAACATAGCTGCCAAGATCCATGGAGAAATCATCGAAAGAAGATAACAAGTAAGTAAATATAGGTACTAATATATTTATATTTCATAAAGAAGTTTATATTATAAATTGTAACCTAAATTAGCTATTTAATTTTAATAGGGTAGGCTATATACTGTGCTACTGAATGCATATGTTTTGAATATTTTATACGAATAGCCTATAACCAAATGTTTCAAAATTATTTTCCAGTGTGTTTAGAGTTTACATTACCCTACTTTATTTGCAGAATCACTACAAATTATTGACAAAGACATAGCAACTAGACTGAATCTGATACCGGGACAGAAACTTTGCTCAACATGCTTCTCTAGAGCCAAGACGATTGAAGATGAAAAGACTCGGGTAGTGATGAATATGTTCCAGAAGAAATAGTTAAGGAGACATTTGATGAAACGTTAGGTTCACTGGAATGCTCACCCATTAAGTATGTAAGAGCAAGAGATCAAAAGTTTTACGCAAAAAGTAAACTAAAGCAAATTGAAACATCAACAAAATCAAAGCTGTCAAAAGTACTTCATATGAAGCCTAGCATTTTGGATGTGGAAGCGGAGAAACCTATAGAGAGTGAGGAAGAAAAGTGTTATCAGCATATGATAGAGGAACTGAAAGAAAAGTGTAAAACTAGTACCAGCCAAGAAAAGATACAAATTCTAACACTCCTTCCAAAAATAAATATACAAATGACAAAATCTCCAAATCAAAGTTTTTTGAACTGAGACCAAAATGGTGTATGAGTGTGGGGAGTAAAGGATCATACAATGTATGCATTTGTGAAATACACCAGAACTTTAAACTTTTATGTGAATCACTCCCCGTCAAAGTAGAATTAAGAAAGTTACTAGGGAAAATAGTCTGTAACACTGAAACCAGAAACTGCATGATTAATAACTGCAAAACATGTCCTGGTTTAAATGAATTACGGGATTGGCTTCTTACCATTTTTTAAAACAATGATTATGACATGGATGATGAGGTTTCCTTTAAGCAGTGGATTCATACAGACCATACCCAACTGGTCACAATGACAAAAAGTGTTTCGAATGTAGTAGAAGACATATGTGAAAGTGCAAAAAAGTTGAAAGTACACCATTTCATAGCAAAAGCCCAATCAAAATATTTGTCCGACTGTAAAGAAAACCTCAATGATTCTACAGCATTAGTGCTTGTTGACTTCTCTGAAAACTATAGTTTATAATTCAGGATGCCGTACAAGGGCATCACTGGGACAATACCCAGGTTACCTTGCATCCGGTAGTCTGCTATCAAAAAGTTGATGGTGAACTAAAAGTTAAAAATTTTTGTGTAATATCAGATTCACTTACACACAACACAGCTGCAGTTCATTCTTTTTTATGTGAAGCCTTGAAATTACTTAAAAGTCAGAATCCTAAACTAAAACATATTTGTTACTTTAGCAATGGCGCAGCAAGTCAGTATAAAAACTATAAAAACATCATTAATTCAGTGTTACGTGAAAAAGATTTCCAACTAACATGTGAATGGAACTTTTTTGTCACCTCTCATGGAAAGAGCCCCTGTGATGGTGTTGGTGGCACCATCAAAAGGTTAGTTGCCCGGGCAAGTCTACAAGCAACAAGTAAAGGTCACATCACCAATCCAAGAGAGATGTTTGATTGGTGCAAATCTAATATTAATGGTATACAATTTCTGTACATTGATTCGGCTAAAATTGAGGAAAATGCTAATTTATTTGAGTTAGAAAAAAGGTATTCCTTAATTAAGACTCCCAGGAACCCGTTCATATCACTGCTTTAGACCTTCAACAACAGGCATTAAACTGTACAAAATTTCTAGTGATGAAAATTTCTTTAACGTACAACTTTCCTTCCTCAATGCTACACAAGAAAATGTGGCTTACCAATATAAACCTGGTACATATGTGGCCTGTTTCTATGAAGGTGACTGGTTTGTTGGAAACATAGTTGAAGTGTGTGATACTGAGAAGGATCTATTAGTAAATTTCATGAAAAAGAATCCTTTTAAATGGCCTGAACAAGAGGACGTTTGCTGGATTCCATTCCAACATGTTTTGTGTTCAATTGAACCACCTACAGTTGCTGGGAAAATGGGGAGACAGTACAAGTTATCAAATGATTGGTTTATCTAAAATTGAGTAGTATTTTAAAAAAAGCCTAAGTAACTACAGACTTGTATCAAGCTGAATAATAAATTGCCAATTTATGGCTGTGAGGCCATGGAGTGTTGAAGACAATCAGACTTAAAGCCTGAGTGCAATAATAAATTCCTGAGTCAGTGTCTAAACATAAGAGTTATTAGCTATATATAAGTTTACATACGAATTTACATAAAACAACACACATTAAAAAAAGAATATGAACTTATAGCCAATAATTCACATGCTTAAAAACTCAGGAATTCATTATTGTATATAGCTAAGTACTGTACACTTGTATTAAGGGAAGTAATACAACAAAGCTACTTAAATTTAAGGTTTTGTACTGAAAATGGTGGTTACTGCTAGTTTATCTGTACTAACTGCATACCGGGTAATTTAAATTACTAGGAAGTACTTAAAGAGCAGTAGAACATGGTTCTACATGATTTACTTAGGTAGATCCAAGTATTGAGCCTACAAGCTGGTCCATCTGTTGTGTTAACTGGAAATGTAGTAATAATCTAGGTATATATTCTTTTTTATGAGTAAAACTTATTTAGATAATTTAACATTTGTGAATTAACTTACCAAGTAATAAAATGGAAGTAAAATTACAATTCAATGTTGTAAAAAGAAATTTAAACATTTCAAAATTTTGAAAAAATTCAGAATTTTTCACAAAAAGTACTTTTCTTTGAATAGCCAAAACTATATGGAGGAGTTGAGTTGAGATCTATTCCTTAATATATGTTTTTGTACACATATGTATCTTTCTTTACTAGAAGTATCAACTCCCTGACTACTTTTGGACACCCTTATATTAAGCCCCAAAGTTGATGTTAATTTTGCAAATTTTGTGAAAATATCAACTTTTGAAAATTTTTAAAAATAAAAATAATTCCTTTTTTGGTTATTTTTTTATTTCACTCATAAATTTACAACCCATAGAGACTATTAGGAGTATTAAAACAGCTGTGATTGATGTAGAACTAAAACTTTTGAAAATGGTAGAGTCATAAAAGTGGGAGGAATTGATGCAAGCTTCAAAATGGAGCCATGTTTAAGTCCTTGTAACTCAGAAACTATTTGTTCCACAGCCTTTTAGCTTGCAAAATTGAAAAGCCCACCAGAAGTTATATTGGCATGACAAATTTGAAGCTTCTACTCCTATTAGAATACACTTTTCAAGGCCTCTCAAATGAAGGCATTGGCCGATCAAGCCCAACATGGGCATTTTTTGTCGAAGGTGGGGGCCATTTAAGCGACCATAAAATTAAACGTTTTTGACTGAGGAAGCTAAAATTTTAGATTTAAGCTATTGAATGGTGTATGAATCAACCCTGAAAATTTGAAGAAAATTGGAGATGGTCACCCGACCAACTTTCTGAAATCTGTACCAGTTGAGCTGGAATGACTGTGTTGTACATATTACAATGCCAACAATAAGAACATAAATCATGAATCTGCAACAGAAACAAGAAGTAGTAAGTAATAACATTAGAAATGACTAACACTAACAAGGACAACAAATTAAACACCATCAAAGCAGATATTCAAATGCCTGATGCCATGCCACCTGCCGGAAAAAGTAAAACTCGTTGCAGATGGCAAATATGTGACATCTAATTTTTTTCAATTGAAATTTGCAGGGCCCATCAGGCGTGGGGCCTTGGACATTTGCCCACTGCGCCACCCCCTAAATGCAGCCCTGACGAAGTGAGTGGCCATCTTCTGGGAAGTCATCTTCATGATGCCTAGGTTGATGTGTGTGTATTTGATTAAAGGTTGGAGGAAACATAGGTCATTCTGTGGGGTGCTGACAGCAAGAGTGGAAGTGATCAAGGCCTTCACATACACTCACACAACCAACATGCAAAAATCCTGAAGACCCCTTTGTTCTTGCTTCATTAGGGTGAACTGTGAATGAAACATCCAAACCTTAATAGCATAGATAGCCTTTGACATTCACTGGGCTTCACTCAGAGCTCCAGGAGCTAAGAAGGGTGTGCCATGAGGAGGTGGAGTGCCAAGGAACAGCAAGGCCAGATTGAGAAGTTCCCTGTAGTCTTCTCAAGGCTGTTGCTCCAATAACGCAGCCCTGAAGAAAGGCAGGAGCTCTTCCTTGTCATCAGTATGGCAGCAGTGACAACCTTGTCTATGTTGGAGTCTTCAAACTGCTCTTGATGGATTTGCTCCGAGTGTGTTTGGAAGCGCCTGAAGAGGAATATTTCTGGGGCTGAGGAGGAACCCATGCGCTCTTTGAAGGCTGCAACTGCCACCAATTCCAGAATGTGCTGTCAACAGGCAAGGTGGAGAACATTGCACCTGAGCAATTTCTGCAGGAGACACACACACCTGTGGTGCGACCATTGTTGGAGTTTGTAGTGTCAAGACATTGCTCACACCTTGTCTTCAACACCCCATTGTTTCAAAGCTTTGAGTACCTGAGGGGAGTTTGGGAATAGCAAGAAGCTGGGAGATTCCATCTCCAGATGTGATAATGGGTAGGTGATCAACGATATTCTTTCTGATGAGGTTGGGCAGGAGCTTGCCATCCCAGTGGACAGTTAGGGGGATGTCTGGCTTGAAAGTCTTTAGTATGCTGATGGTGGATTCCTCCTGTTTCTTCCACCATTGCCTTCAGATGCTGCCATGATTTAATGTGAGGGCAGTGATGTCATGCCAAAGACTCTTAGCTGTCTCCTTGAGAATCATCATTGCTGCTCGATCGGACACTTTTCTTTGGTCCAGCATTGCTGAGAGAGCTGATGTAAGGATTTCCTTTTGACTGTACTTGGGAGGAGGAGTCTGGAAGCTAGCTCCAGGAACTGGATTGGTGTCACAACCCTCAGAAGCAGAAGTGGAGTCGTTGCAGCTCTTGAGTGTGATGGTCAGTTGCAGTCAATCTATGCTTGCTTCATCCCTTCGCCTTCGTTTCTGTTCATTGCCCATTTGCTCTTGTTTTTTCTCCTTCCATTTGAGTACCTTGTCAACAGAGGACATCATTCCATGACAGCCCTTCTCACATTGGGCAAGAGGAATTGCTTGTCCTTGTTGAGTTTAATGGTGTTGAGAGCATTGGTGTGGGTGATGTTGAAGAGAACTTCAAAGCAATCCTTAAAGTCATTCTCATTCTTGGCCTGCACTGCCATCTTATGGTAGGCACTCTTCTTTAACACTTGCCACCAGGTGAAGAACTTCTCCAATTTTTTTACCACATCCTGCTTGTGCTGGACTGGGATTTGCACACAATTCCAAAACTCCTGGATCACCTTGATCATTGATGAAGCTGCCTCATGTGTTGTCTCCTTCTGCTCCATATGTAAGTGGAGGAAGTATGCCAGTGCCTGTTGATTGGATGGCAGTTTGAACCCCTTGATATCATCTTTGACCAAGTTGCCATCATAAGCACTTTTTATTAAAGTTTTTTTAGCAGTATTAAAAACTGAAAATTAACACATGAAAAGAGTGGAAAACAATTGAAATAACACAAAATAAACCAAAGTAGTGTGTGTAAACAATACTGGCAGCAGGCACACTGTCACTAATGCTAAAGACAGTAAAAATTTATAGACAAATATGATGCACAACAAAAATAGTTTGGCAATGCATGTCACTATCTGCTACCATTGACAATTGCCAATGTGTCACCAACTGTCATAGTAGACAGTCAAAGACAGTGTTGCTAAATTTAACATTGAAATAAAATTTATAATGACAAATTAATTTTATTGGTATTTGAAAAATTTAATTTTGTAATCATTAAAAACTATGACAATATATTAAAAAATGCCACCAAATTATTGACACAATGTGCATTGGTACATTGGCACATTTTTTGACCTGAGTTGAAGTAGTAAGTATATTTATTCATTACACAGTATACTCTACACAGTGTATATATAATTATTCTTATTAAATGACTAATACCCTTTCTGGGTTGGTAGAAATTAGTTTAAAACCTTGTACGCATCCTGACACATAATAGAACTTGCACAGCTCCATATAGTGAAACATTGAGGGCCTTGTGTGACCTTTAGATATTAAAATTTTTCCAAAAAACTTTGTACACTGTATTTTTGCACCAAATGAAACATTTTTATAGGGTTTGACCAAAACTATTCAAAGAATTTTTTCACCTCATAGATAAGGACCCACCCTAATGTACAAGTTGGACTTAAAATTATTGTTTTTATGAATACTAAATAGAAAACAAAACTGTAACAAAAATAAATATTTTAATTTTAGAAAATAATTATTGATTCTTTAATTTATTGCAGTAAGTGTAACCTTTCTAATGAGAGAGAACTTATTTACATAACCTTCACATAATTTTGTTTCAAGCAAAATCAAATTTATCAAATCAAATCAAATGGAATATACAGTCAGGATTAACCCTCTTTCTGAAAGGGAAAGCTTCACTTGACTTAGTAACTTATTGAAGAAACTGAAATAAAACTCCTGGATGAATCAAAAAACATCAAGGTGGAGATATGGAACCTGTAGTCAATTTTATACAAACAAATATATCAATTGAAATAAATATGGTTAGATACACTTACCCTGAGTTGGGTTTTGTAAATAAGCACACCGGACAAAAAATTAGTCACCCCTAATAGCACCGATAATAGGAAGTTCAAGGTCACACAGAGGGTGCTGATGTAGCATTGGTAAGTGACAAGTAGCGGTGACGTAGCACACAGGATCAGATCTTTTCGTGAGGTGGTGAAGAACAAAGTGTGTGTTGGATATAGTCTGCAAAATGGGTCGTGAGGCAGATGTTACTCAGTGGCAAAAAGGAGCCATCGTGTTTGGCAGAGCCCACAGACACAAAATGTCTGAAGTAGCCCAATTTGTTGGTGTGTCAACGCGTACTGTCCAGCGAGTTTACAAAGAGTGGTGTAGTTCGCAATCAACTGACAATCGACGGCGTAACTGTGGCCGGAAAACAATTCTCGACAATAGGGGCCGCCGCCATGTTTCTCGTCTAGTAACTGCAAATTGTTTTCAAACCAGAGAACAATTGCTCCAAGAAACCAATGAGGTTCTCCAGCGACCAATTTCCGAATGGACATTGCGACGAGAACTGCATGCGATGGACATCTGGAGCAGGGTACCACGGAAGAGGCCGCTGTTAACAGCAAGTCACAAATTGGCACATTATAAATGGGCTCAGAGGCACAAAAACTGGACTGCGGCAGATTGGAAACGTGTAATTTGGTCCAATGAGTCCCGTTTTTGTTTGTTCTCCAATGATGGGAGGTGATGAGTACATCGCAGGTCCAATGAAGCCCTTAATCCTGAATGCGTCGAAGGTGTTGTTCAGGCTGGAAACAGAAAGTGAAGCGCAGGACTCTGGCAGAACTTCGGGACTGGCTGATGAATGAGTGGCAGCAAATCGATGTTCAGTACATGCACAACCTCGTAGAGTCTCTGCCTTGCCGGATTCGTGCGGTTATCAAGGCCAGAGGCACCGTCACACATTATTAGGTACATTCTGAGAGGGGTGACTAATTTTTTGTCTGGTGTGCTTAAATACTTTCTTCAGCAAGTGTAATTAATGTTCAAATTTAATTGCATCTAGATTGATATTTGAAATATAAATTTCTCTGAATGAGTAAATATTCAATCAATTATTGATGATGATAACTATTTCCATAGAATGCTGAAGATAACAAAACATAATGAATAATGATAATACAACCCTGAAAAGTATTGTCACATAATAATGCTAATGACAAATAGTATCATAAACTCCTCAACACCTTCACTTCCAGACAGGTACAAAATGTGCAAGCACTCTTCCCAGGAAAGCTACCATACCTTGTGCAGCAGCAACAGGTCTGAATATTAACACTTCAAGAAGTTTGCAGAACTGACAGTGGTTCAAGCCTTTTGCTATTATTTTGTTGATGAGCCACATTACCAGGGTCACCACTTCTGTAATCTCAGATGGAAACATTTGTGCACAGAGTGCTTCTTGATGAATTATGCAGTGAAACAATATGACATTATGATCCAGCATTTTTTGCAATAGAGAGTGAGCCCCAAATGTGCCCCTTTTATACTCGACACCCCATCAGTTCAACACATTTGCTTGTATTTGGGAGACATTGTGAAAATTGATATTGATGGCTCATGAAAGTTAATTTATTCAATGATGTTACACAGTGATGCCTCTGACAACAACAACAACACAATAATTAATTCTTATTTGGCTTATATTGCATGGCATTCTTGTTTATTCCCTTAATAAAAGGAATTTATCAAACAGATTTTATGGATCATTATTAAATTAAATTATTATTTAGTTAAAATTTCTATTGTGTACACTTTGTCTTAATTCATACTTGAAAAAATGGTCAATCTTAGACATCTGTTACACCACCACAATCATAATTATTATCATTATTGTTCATATCATTCTGGTTAGATTACGTTCTGAGGATAAATGAAATTTTTTCTTGTAAGAAAACTTGTTCAAAGTTTTACTACAGTAAGTAGTCTTACAGCTAGTCTGTATCTCATCTCTGAGCCAGATATTAATAAATTAAATTTTTATTTATTTCAAATTTAGATGGTTACAAATTTTAGTTTTGAAATGTTTTAAATTGATTTAAATAATTTTAAAATATATAGGTAAAGGGATAATAAGTTAATATGGGAGGGGTGTCCAAAATGTTTCTGGAAATAATTTTCAAGGATACACTACAAGTTGGAATAAAATGTAATATGAAGGAAGAGTGCAACAGCAGCACCTTTACCCCTCTAAGTATTCCCCATTAGAATTTATATACTTCTGTGCTCTGGCAGGCAGTAAGTGTATCTCTGGTGAAAGTCTGTCCTCTGCTGACAGTGATGTTCTTGTGGCATTTTGAAGATTTTCATCTGAGATAAAGTGCACTCCTTGGAGATGGCCTTTCATGGGGCTGAGGTGGTGATAGTCTGAGGGAACAAGGTCAGGGCTGTATGGTGAATGGATGACAACTGTGCACTAGAAGCTGGCAAGTAGTTTGGAGGTTGGGAAAGTCATGTGTGGGCAAGTGTTGTGAAGAAAAATGTTGTACTTCACTTGTGGCCTTTTCCAGATGGCATTTCTTAGTTTCTGTAGTGACTCACAATGCTTTTTAGCACTGACAGTGGTGCTTAGCTCCTGAAAATCTTGTAGCAAAGCTTTTTACAGTTCAGAACATGATCATGATGAATCTCTGTTCCTTAAACTTCTTTGGGCAAGGGGAAGTGGAATGGTGCCATTCCTTGGACTGTTCTTTGGTCTCTGACTGGAAGAATGGGATCAATAACTCATCACCAGTGATAATGCAGTCATACTGTGTGCAATACTGTAATGAGTCCTGACATATTTGCACTTGACAGGTTTTCTACTACTCATAAGTTCAGATGGGTTCTTCAGAATCCACTTGGCAGCAGTTCTATGGTAGTCCAACTCATAGAATGATTTCCTATCAGTGCCTTTACATTAAATTAAGCTGTAATCTCACAAATTGTGATGCACCTATCCACTTTTGCAAGCTCATTTACTTGGGCCTTATTGTTGTCTGTCAATGCAGTCAATGGCTGACCACTCCAATCTTCATTGGCAACTATCTCTTGAACATTGAATTTTTGCACCCATTCATGAATACTGCTCTGACTCATTATCTCACTACCACTCAGTTTTTACAACCAGCACTAAATATCCAGCCTAACAATGCCTTTGAAAATTAAATGATAGTTCCCTGCTTTAACAAGTGTTCTTCCTGTTAAAACTTCATCCATCATGAAACATATTTTCCCATTTGGGCAGCATTGGTGTTATGACCACTGTGCAACTTAAAAAAAAGGTTTCTCAAAACTTTGCAGGTACCCTTCATAGTTTGATATTAATAGAGAAGGCAGTTCAGAGTCAAGCTACAGAAGCTAGGAGGCATTGCTATCTTCCATTTATGGTGTAAATTTTGTCTGTCTGTCTCTGTGCAGATAGAAAAAATAGGGAAAATGGGAGACAAGAACCAGACATAGATACAGATGCATGTGAAGCCAACCCTTAGCTCATTTGGTCAATGCATTGACATGACTAAAAATATAGGTTTTCTGCAAATCCTTTATAGTACATAAAGACAATATTTTATGGTGCAGAGAAAAGTTTTTAGAAATGAACAGATGTAAAACTAATTATCTGTAAATTATTCATTATAAAAAAATTTAATCAGACCATGACCAGAGGTAAAAAGCAATGGTAAGAAAAATATGGTGTAGAAATACGACTTCAGAATTTAAAAAAAAATTATTTTTATCAATGATGAAATATTTACATTCTTTGTTGCATGGAAAAATATAAAGCATAAATATTATAGCCCTAGCTGACTAATTTATTTATAAACTTTGTGTACAACTAAATTAATTTTACATAACTCTTGCAGAAACCCAAACTGAAGCAGGACTCTGAAGCAAAATTGGAACATGATAAAATGAAGTCTGATGTCCTTAATAAACAAACAGAAAAAGCCTCTGCACCAGCTGCAAATAATGTTATTAATTTTGAGAATAATGAGAACCATAAAGACCAGTCCACTGGAAAGAATATATTGAAGTGTTGTGTTTGCTCTTACCAGACAGAGTTCAAACAAAATCTTAAAATTCACTTAAGAATTCATACTAAAATAAAACCTTTTAAGTGCAAGATATGCTCTTATAGTGCAGCACAGGAAAATAAGCTTCAAGCGCATTTAAGAGTGCATACTAGAGGAAAACTTTTTAAATGTGGTATTTGTTCTTACACTACAGCATGGAAAAGTACTCTTGAAAAGCATTTGAGAGTTCATACTGGAGAAAAACCTTTTAAGTGTGATGTATGCACCTACACTGCATCACGGAAAGATAACCTCAGAAAGCATTTAAAAGTTCATACTGGAGTAAAATCTTTTAAATGTGATATTTGTTGTTACACAACATCATGGAAAAATGCCCTTCAAAACCATTTAAAAGTTCATACTGGAGAAAAACCTTTTAAATGTGATGTTTGTTCTTACACTACAGCATGGAAAAATACTCTTCAGCAGCATCTAAGAGTTCATACTGGAGAAAAACCTTTTAAATGTGATATTTGTTCATACACTGCATCACGAAAACAGAAGCTTAAAGATCATTTAAGATTTCATTCTGGAGAAAAACCTTTTAAATGTGATATTTGTTCTTACACTGCAGCATGGAAAAGTCACCTTGAACTGCATTTAAGAGTACATACTGGAGAAAAACCTTATAAATGTGATATTTGTTCTTATACTACAGCATGGAAAAATACTCTTCATCAGCATTTAAAAGTTCATACTGGAGAAAAACCTTTCAAGTGCGATGTATGCACCTACACTGCAGCACGGAAAGATAACCTCAGAAAGCATTTAAAAGTTCATACTGAAGTAAAGTAGAAACTGAGAGTACCAGCCACCTTAATAGCTAGGAAAAGTCGCAAAAGATTTGTTAAGGAACAACAGGCCAAGCATGCAGAAGAATGGGAACAATATCAAAGAGCTGGAAAATATTATCAAGAGTTACAGAAAGATTATATCAACAAAGAAGGATCACTGGAATGGTTAAGGAGAGGAGTTCTGCAATATGACAGAGAGCGACTAATAATGGGTGCCCAAGATCTTGCACTCCTCACAAATGCATTTAAAAAAAATGGCTGGAATAAGTACTAATGATAGGTGTAGATTCTGTCATGTTGAGGTGGAAAGTGTTGGCCATCTAATATCAGGCTGCAGGGTGCTCCTGGCAGACGGGTACTATACAGCCAGACAATAAAATTTGTAAATATATTCACTGGAAGATTATGATAGCATTAGAATTAGAATGCAATAAAAATGTATGGGAACACACACCTGCACCAATTACTGGAAACAACCATTATACCATATACTATGACACAATAATCCCAACAGCCACTTTTATAGATAATTCTGCAGTAAAACCGGACATAGTAGTGTGGGACAAGAGGGAAAGGAGTGCCTTACTTATTGAGGTCAGTGTTCCAAATGATTATGGCCTTAATAGAGCGGAAAGGGAGAAAATTACAAAATACCAGGCACTCATATATGATATGAAGAGAAACTGGAGATTGAAAGATGCTGCCATTCTCCCCATCATAGTTGGGGCAACAGGTATGATGAAAAACAATTTATCAACTTACCTGAACTCAATCCCAGGACAGCCCCAGGCCATAGAAATCCAAACAGGGGCATTAAAAGGAATGGTCACCCTCCTTAAACGAATGTTAGGACAAGTTCAGACATAGTTGAAGTGTTTGGCTTCGGGTGGAAGCCCCCACTTTAACTGTAAAAATATATTAAAGAGTATAAACCAAGAGAAAAAGTAAAATCTTTTAAATGTGATATTTGTTCTTACACAACATCATGGAAAAATGCCCTTCAAAGCTATTTAAAAGTTCATATTAGAGAAAAAAATCCTAGCCATAGCCAATAGAATCATAAATAAACAAAAGCAGATTGACATGAAAAACCAAATAAACAATTTTCATTGAACCCTAGAGGCTTTTACCAAAATCTCATTAGAGAAAGAATAGCAGTCCATGACCCACCAGATCAAACCCAATTGGAGTCATACTGGAAGCCCCTCTTTGAAACCCCTGAACAGCATAACCAGGATGCTGACTGGATAGAGAGCATCAGGGTAGCAAATGAGGGTAAACCAGAAATGGAGGAGTTATTTATAATGGAAGATAAGGTAAGAAGGAAATTGGCAAAATTCTCCATCTTTAAAAAACCTGGCGTAGATAAACTCCCATATTTCTGGCTGAAACAGATCATGGCATTACATCATCATTACACTGCTGCTTTTCACAAAATTTTGCAGGGAGAAGAAACACCAGAATGGCTTCCAAGTGGAGATACAACCCTCATCCCTAAAACACACGAGACAAATCTCCCAAATAAATACCACCCAATTTGCTGCCTCACCACCACCACTAAACTATTTACAGGCCTAATTGCAGACATTAGCTATATATGAACACTTAGATGCTGGAGACTATCTGGAGAAAGAATAAAAAGGATGTAGAAGAGACTGCTTTAGAACAAAGGATCAGCTGCTCATCAACAAAACTATCCTTGAAGACTGTAAGAAAAGAGGCAGAAACCTAAGTATGGCATGGATAGATGATCAAAAGGCATTTGATAATATCCCACACCAGGGACATAGCCAATGATGGGGTGGCGATGGAGGCGGTGCCCCCCCCCTTTGGAGAGTCCAGGTGATAATTACAACCAAGGTTCACTGCCAAACTATAACATTTAACAATTTGGTATCTATATTTTGTGGAAGGAGTGTCTGTGTGTGTGTGTGTATATATATACAGCCATCCCCCGGTTAACAACCTACTCGTTTATCAACCAACCGCAGATACAACCGCGACTGATCGTACCGATTTTTGGAAATCATACAATGTTTTGCATTGTATGAAAAACATTGCAACTGCTTGGGAGGATGTTACTGCGAAGTGTATGAAAGGCATTTGGAAGAAGTGCGTAAAACGATCTGTGGGTAATTTCGAAGGCTTCGATAAGTTTGAAAATGTCGATGAAATTAATAGAAAAATAGTGTTACTCGCCAATACCCTCAATTTAGAAGTAGAAGTGGAAGATGTGGAAAACTTAGTGGAATACCAAGAGGGAGAGCTGACAAATGAAGAGCTGATAGAGTTGGAAGAACAACAGCATTTGGAGGAAGAAGAAAGAAAAGAAGACAAAGAAGAAGCACCAAAGCCATAAAACAAGGCTTTCGTTTACCGACCATTTCGTTTACCGACCTGGTCGTCGGGACGGAACCTGGTCATTAAACGGGGGATGCCTGTATGTATGTGTATATATATATATATATATATATATATATATATATATATATATATATAATATATATACAGGGTGGGCCGTAAGTTTCCATACATAGGAAAAATAAACATTTTGTTATGGACAACCATTTTTATTTATATAATATGCTCTACATGGTTGCCAGTTTTGAAAACACATTTCAATACGTGTTCCCCACTGTTGATGAACACGCATTAGCACAGTTGACGTTATGCTTGTAATGGCATTGGTGATACGTTCCTTTAGATGATTTATGTCTCGTATCTTTTCCTGATACACCATGGCCTTCAAGTGCCCCCAAAGATAGAAATCAAGGGGGGTGAGATCTGGGATCTGGGAGGCCACTCCACAGGACCACGCCGACCAATCCAAGCATCCGGAAACTGCTGATCCAAATACCGACGCACGTGAAGACCATAATGAGGTGGAGCTCCATCTTGCTGGAAGTAAACTGGGAAGTTACCTTCCTCATTTAGCAGGGATGGGAAAATCTCTTCTTGCAACATGTTAAGATACCTTTCGGCATTAAGATTTCCACTGACAAAAATTGGTCCAATAATTCTGTCACCCCATATCCCGGCCCACACCATCACTTTACCGGCACCTTGCATCTTCGTCGGACTCAGCCAGTTAGGGTTAGCATTACTCCAATAACGTATGTTTTGCCGATTAACCTCTCCATTGACGTAAAAATTTGCTTCATCAGTAAACAAGATCTTACGTCAAACGCATATTCTTAGGGTATCTGAAACATAAAAACAAATGTTTAATTTTTCCTATGTATGGAAACTTACGGCCCACCCTGTATGTATGTATATATATATATATATATATATATATATATATATATATATATATATATAAGCAATATTTTGCGTCATTTTTTTAAACACATCCAAACATGTTTGGACATGTTTAAACACACATCATACTGAAATATGAAGCACAGGGAAACTGAACACAGCTTGGTGCCAGTTAGTTTTGTATGCACTGTAGCATAGTACAGTGTGATGAGTGGGGTGTGTTGTATCATTGCATGTTGGTTAAGCTTCGTTAATTTGTTACATGATATTGCGATGGATATACAAAAATATTTCAAAAGAAAATCAATTAAATTGGCCGAAGAACACAATGAAAGTGATACATCAGAACCCTCCTGTAAAGTTATTAGACAAGCGGAAGATGATGCACATCAACCAGAACTAAGTGATGAAAATGCAAGCGTCAGCAATCAAGTACAGGTTGAGGTGCTGTCTGAAATGAAGGCTTCACAGGACCAACCAACCACTGGGAAGTTGATCTGGTATGAAATCAATAAATGTGTGAATAAAGTACGGTAGTTATTTTCTTTGTTAAATATGAAAACTATAGGATCAATACCTGATTTCAAATTGCAGAAAATACAAGTAATTACATCATAATATAGCTGAGATTGCACCAATGTGACTGTCCTGTCCAAACTTTTGTTGAAAAGGGTACATATTTCATGTGAATGGCTGTATAGTGGCTGTTCAAAAATGGCAGTTGCATGGACATTTTCAGACAGCTTTTACACAAAATAGGCTTAAAATGCACTGGCTTACAGGGCTCCACCTGAGACCTCACTGGGGAAGCTTCCAGCTCTCTCCCAGACCCCCCAACTCTATGGGCTCGCCCAATTCACCACGGAATGACAAACATAGCTCAAGTCCCCCCCACCCCCCCACTCTTCGGGCATTCCTGACTACATCCCTGTCCCACACTCCTGGATTTTGGAATGCCTCAAGCTGTACAAAATCCATCCTACCATTATTAGCACTTTAACAAATCAGTTTGCAAAATAGAGAACAAACATCAATCTCATCCATGAAGATGGAAAAATATCCATCCCCCATGTCAAGATTATGAGGGGTATATTCCAGGGAGACAGCTTGTCACCCTTGCTATTCTGTCTCACCCTGGACCCCCTAAGCAAACTACTTAGCAATAACAACAAGGGCTACAATCTCAGTCAAACTAGGCAAAGAAATCCAGACAGTGTTTTGAACCATCTACTGTTTATGGATGATTTGAAGCTGTATGCAGACTCTGACCAAAACCTAGAATACCTATTACAGATCGTACATACTTACTCCAGTGACATAAAAATGAAGTTTGGATTGGATAAGTGTGCTAAGTGTACATTTAGGGGAGACAAGACAATACAAACCCATAACATCAATTTAGGAAGAGAGACTGAGATTAAAGACTTGGAAGAGGATAGTTCCTACAAATACCTTGGAATAGAAGAAAGTGGTAATATAGAACACTGGCAAATGTGTGAGAAAATCAGTGCAGAGTATGTATGAAGACTAAAAAAGATCTGCAAGACCTAACTTACATCAAAGAACAAAATAACAGCTATAAATCAACTCACCATCCCTGTTATTAATTATAGTATAGGGATAATAGACTGGCTGCAATCAGAACTAAACAAACTAGATGTTAAGACCAGAAAAATCCTCTCTAAATAGAACAACATACCAGGACCAGTGTCTTCCCAGATTGTACCTACCAAGGAAACTTGGAGGAATGGGATTGACTGAGGTTCACCAACTGTACCAATCATTGACCATCAGCATTGGTCAGTATCTGAGGAGTTTGAGTAACCCTACAAGAGCTCTGGTTTGTGAACATCACAACACAAGGGTAACTCACCATATTTCCATAACCAAACTGCCCCAGCACTTTGGAGGGAATAATATGACAGAAGTAGAAACTGTCTTAATAGCTAGGAAAAGTCACAAAAGATTTGTGCTGGAACAACAGGACAAACATGCAGAAGAATGGGAACAACATCAAAGAGCTGGAAAATACTATTAAGAACTACAGAAGGACTACATCACTAAAGAAGGGTCATTGGAATGGTTAAGGAGAGGAGTTCTGCAATATGATGGAGAGCGACTAATAATGGGTGCCCAAGATCTTGCACTCCTAACAAATGCATTTAAAAAAATGGCTAGGCTGAGTAGTAATGACAGGTGTAGATTCTGTCATGTTAAGGTGGAAAGTGTTGGCCATCTAATATCAGGCTGTAGGGTGCTCATGGCAGATGGGTACTCTACAGCCAGACACAATAAAATTTATAAATATATCCACTGGAAGATCATGACAGCATTAAAATTGGAATGCAGTAAAAATGTATGGGACCATACACCTGCACCAGTCACTGGAAATAACCATTATACTATATACCAGTGGTTCCCAACCTTTTCACCACAAAGGACCCCTTTTATTTTTATTTTTTTCCCACGGACCCCATGTTTTGAAAGATTCCATCTACCAAACAAACTGTTTTTATTAACTAATAATTAACTCGTTTTCTCATTTTTCACTATCAAATAAAGGACATATAAGTGAATATGCAATTAAAATACAGCATATTAAAAAAGTATTAATAATTCTAGCCAAGAGCAAGAAAACTTGAAATTTTAGTCTGAGCGCCCTTATCGTGGGTAAATGTACGATTTCCATTGGAGCCTCTCGAAATATTGAAAGCTCACGGACCCCCAGTACTACCTTCGCAGACCCCCAGCGGTCCGGGGACCCCAGGTTTGGAACCACTGCTATATACTATGACACAGTAATTCCAACTGCCACTTTTATAGACAACTCGGCAGTAAAATCGGACATAGTAGTGTGGGATAAGAGGGAAAGGGTTGCCTTACTTATTGAGGTCAGTGTCCCAAATGACTATGGCCTCAACAGGGTGGAAAGGGAAAAAATTACGAAATATCAGGTGCTTATGTATGACATAAAGAGAAACTGGGAATTGAAAGAAGCTGCCATTCTCCCCATCATAGTTGGTGCAACAGGTATGATGAAGGATAACTTAACAACTTACCTGAATTCAATCCCAGGACAGCCCCAGGCAATAGAAATCCAAATTAGGGCATTAAAAGGAACAGTTACCCTCCTTAAACAAATGCTAGGCCAAGTCCAGACATAGCTGAAGTGTTTGGCTTCAGGTGGAAGCCCCACTCACAGCTATAAAAAGTACTGAAAAGAGTATAAAACAAGAGAGAGAAAAACCTTTTAAATGTGATATTTGTTCTTACACTGCAATACTGGAAGAGAAGTTTCAGGAACATTTAAGAGTTCATACTGGCGGTGACAGTCATCAGTATTGTAATAACAAAATCAAAAGAAACTCGCCTTCCACGGAAGTATAGGCCTCTCTGTTGTTTACCCACCACATATAAATTATTGAAAGGAATAATCGCAGATCACATATACAACCACCTTATATCAAACAATTGCCTAGAAGAAGAATAGAAGGAATGAAGGAGGGGGTGCTTAGGAACCAAGGATCAATTGTTAATTAACCAAACTATCATGGAAGATTGCAAGAAGAAAAAGAAATCTGTGTATGGCCTGGATAGACTATCAGAAAGCCTTTGACGGTGTACTCCACTCATGGATATTAGAATGTATGAGGTGATACAATGCTGACAATAATATAATAGACTTTCTTAATAGGAGAATGGAACAATGGAAAACAAATATAACACTATCCCGTGAGAAGGGTCAAACCAAACGAAGATATCCACATCCAAAGGGGTATTTACTCCTGCTATCTAGTTTCACCCTGGATCTGTTAAGCAAACTTTTAAAAAACTAGAGCTACAATCTGTCATGGGGAAGATGGAAAGACCCATCTAAGACAATAAATCACTGTTTGTTCATGGATGACCTAAAGCTGTATGCAGATTAGGGATGAAATAATACCAAAAATTTTTAATACCGGTATTTGAACAATTATTTTACTGATACCGGTGTTGATACCGGTTTATGCAGAGAATAATTTATAATTATTTTTTTGGTGTCATCCTGCCAAGTGCCAACCCTCCCACAAGCCTGCAGGACCTGTAGTACCCACCACATTAATGACAATAAAAACTGAAGTTACTTTTTAAATTCTGTCACTGACACCAAAGGGAAAATACCATTGATTGAAAAAAGTTTAACAGCAGCTCCTAGGGAAAGGCAGAAAAAGGAAGGATTATTTATAATGATTAAGTATATCAGATAACCAAAGGTAAAAGGGAAAAATAACAATTTAAAAAAAAAAGTTTATTAATAATTTTGCATATTTATTTATTTCTTTTGGTTTTGGAAGTAAGTTTTGAGGAAACAAAGACTATCTAATGATTGTTCAGAGAGATTTGATCTTAGCTTGGTCAGAAATAAGCCAGCAGCAGAAAAAGCTCTTTCTGATTCTACACTAGTGGGTTTAATGGAAAGCAATGCCTTGTACAGCTTCTCTAAATTTTCAATTCTTTGTGAAGAAACTTTGAAACTCTTAAATTCATTAGTAGGATCAAAGTTAGTTGCATTGCTTCTCAATGGTACCTTTTCTAATTTCTCTATTTCTTTCATGTATTCGCACATCAATGGATGATCTACTTCATTCTTGTCTTCAGTAACATTCTCTGAGTAGTTAGATGCTTGTAAGTCTTGGTCTTTGCTTTCTTCCTCGAAACCAACTAAATTTTCATGATTCTTAAAAAGAAGCCTTTTAAAAATCCTTTCTGCAGTTCTTTTGAGCACTAGTTTAGATGGAATAATCTAAACTAATCTAATCTAAAAAAGCAATGCAAGGTTTTGGAATTGTGTAAAAACGTTTTTGAACGTTTCAATACGTATTTATACGATTTCAAATGTTTAAGGCGAGAGTTCTGGATGATAGTTTCCCTTTTCAGAAAAATGGACACATCATATAACGTCTATAACATGATAAATTGTGACATACACTAATGACGCCCCTCAAAGATATACTGCATGTGTAAGTTATGTATGAAGATAAATCATTATTTCTACTCACATTGGCCACAAAATCCAACAAAAAACAAATCTCTCTTAATTTGACATTTGCTGATTGCTCCCACAATAAAGACAATAGGCAGTTCTTCAATACTGAAAACCTGGTATCGATAATCACGATATCGGTATCGTGTCTCTTGTCCAATACTAGTTTTCCAATACTGGCTTTCATCACTAATGCAGATACCAAAGAGAATCTGACTGACCTGCTGGATATTGTCCATGGTTTTTCCATGGATATACAGATGCAGTTTGGAATTGATAAGTGCTGAAGGTGCATTTTTAGAAGAGGAAAAAAAGTGTGAGCTGAAAACTTTGAACTGGCTGAGAATGTGGTAATTGGAGACCTTGGTGAAGATACCACCTATAAGTACCTTGGAATAGAAGAAAACACAAACATTGAGCATGGAAAAATGAGTAGAAAGGCCTCCACTGAATATATTAGAAGAGTAAAAAAAATATGTAAAACAGAACTAACCACCAAAAACAAAATAACAGCAATTAATCAGCAATCCCAGATATCCAGTATAGCTGTGGAATAATAGATTGGCCACAGTGTGAAATTAATAGACTTGGTATAAAAACTAGGGAAATTTTGACACCACAAATTTATAGAAACCAATGCCATAACAGACTATATTTACCCAGAAAACAAGGAGGAGCAGGATTAATAGATATTAACCAAATGCACAGATCTACCATACTACTGGCCAGTACCTGATCAGTGCCATCAACCCCCCATATAAGCTTGGCACCTGAACATCATGGAAAAAAAGTCAGCAACCTTCAATTACCAAACTAGCCAAACATTTTGCACCAACAAGCATTCAGGAAGAAAGAAAAGTACCAGAAAAACCAGGAATGTAATATTATGAAACAGCAGGAAAGCATACACTATAGAACAACAAAAAGAATACTAGGAACAGTGGAGACAAAGTGCTAGGGTAGGAAGATTCACAACCAAAATAGAGAATGACTATATAGATGAAAAAAGATCACTGGAATGGTTAAATAAGGTACCTTGAGTTTTGTTGGAGAATGAATTGTGATGGGTGCACAAGACCAAGATAGCTGGAATCTCACTGAATGATAAGTGCAGGTTCTGCCAACAGGAAGTGGAAGGTGTAGGACACCTAATATTAGGTTGCACAACACTGGTGGGGGGTGGGTGTTACACAGACAGACAGACATAAGATCTGCAGGCTCATTCATTGGTGCCTCTACAAAAAGCACCAAATCCCAGTCACCAAATGATCCTGGGAACATACTCCTTCACCAGTAGTAGGAAATGAAAGAGTAACTATTTTCTATGACACTATCATACCAGCAGAAAACATTAACAGAGGAGAAAGGGAACAAGGCACAAAATATCAAGACTTAAAGAATTACTTAAGAAGAATATGGAAACTCCATGTGATAGATATTAAACCTGTTATAATCAGAGCAACAGGAGTACTGAAAAATAACCTAAATAACTACTTGGACAATATAAATGTATCAGTGATGACAGGTGAAATAGAGATAGAAGCATTAAGGAGAATAGTAAACATCTTGAAGAGAGCCCTTGGGAGCAACCTGCACAGATGAGCCCCACCCTTGAAGTTCTAGGAAGGAACTTGGATGGAGCCAAGGTGATAAATAATGTGAAACAATGTGACAAACCTTCTAAATGTGGGGTGTTAGCTCTAACAGCTCTTCTAATGGTACAAACACATGCCATAAAGAACAACCTCAACAGTTATTTAAAGCAGTATTTGAAACATGCACCCAATCTTTGTCCAAGTTGAAGAGAATCCTCAGGAGCAACACAGACATGAGAGGCACTCATTAAATTCTGAAGGAGAAACTTTAGTGTCAGTGATTAATGGTCTGTAATTTCACACAAAATACAAACTTCATGGCAGTGAGGTTTCTTGTCCTGCAGGATTTTAAGATTTTTATATGCATTTTTTATTAGACTGCAATAATAAGCTAATTTCAAATGTAATCATTCATGCAAACTTAGAAACAGAAGCTTCATTTTTGTTTTATTGTTTATATCCAACAGAGGTTTTGTATAACTGTGTAATGTCAATTGTATAAATCAGCATATTTTAAATGTAAAATGTAATATTCAAGAGAGCGTTTCTATTATGTTTAAATTTAGACATGTACCGGTAGTCCTTAAACAGGTTTCATTCATTTTGTATCATACTCTTGTTCTTTCTTATATAAAGTACTGCACTCTTGTATAGGGAAATTCTGCTAACAATGCTTTAAACAGTATCTTTCTTATCTAAAAATGAGCAATAAGGTTATTTGATGCTGATTTCCATGATCATTATTTAAAAAGCTAAAACTTCTAAAGCTCAAAGACATAACCAAACTGGCACATTTTGTTCTCATTTACGAGTGTAAGAATAAAATCGTTAACTTGTATAGGATGGATAAATATTTTGTAACTCAAGAAATCCACTTGTATCAGACTAGAAATTGATCAAAGCATGTTAAACTTCAATTTAGATTGTCTTCATTTAAAAAATTGTCCATTTTCATTGGACTGAAACTCTTGAATGATTAATTTAAATGGTGATATAAAAAATATTTTGAATATAAATTCATTAAAAAACAAGTTGAAATCTCGATTGATAATGGAATACTAATAAAAATCTTGGAGTAAATATACATTACTATCAGTAGAGGATTCAATGGGGGACTAAGGTCCCCCATACGAAAAAAATATGATGAAACCATCATTTGTAGTATTTATAATGAGAAAACTAAAGGGTCTTGTGGGTTATAACCCATCATTTTTGCAAAGCTTTCACAAACAGATTTCACTCAATAAAACAATATCTCTGAATAAACATAGACTTTATTCAATGAATATTAGATAATAAATGATGAGTTAGGTTAGGTTTCTGTTGTTGTATTATATGTAAAATAAAGTAAATGATGGGTTATAACCCACAAGATCCAAACTAAAATGTCACAGCAACCATCATTTTTATAAGTCCTATCTCATTTTGGAAACTGAAGTCTTCCTCTAAAATTCTCTTAAACTTCAAATTTGTCAAATTATAATTTGATTGGTCAGAGATGGTCAGTATTGATTATACTACATCTTCAGTACTGTAACTTAGATATGAATTGTATCTTCAACAAAAATATAAAAGTATCTTGTATTTTTTGAAGCATTAATCATTTAGGATTAAGTTATGAAAGTCTTTGTTTACATAAAACTAATTTTAGTTGTCATTTAAACTATAATGATTTAAACAAAGGGTTCCCAACCTTTTTATGCCAATGTACCATGTTTTGCCATCATGCATTTCTAAGTACCACCATTTAAGGAAAGAAGAAAGGTGTATGTACCATCTAACCAAAAACCATAGGTAGGGAACTTTGGTGTTTATTCTTGAATTTTGGGCCTTATCTCTAAAGTTATATTTATTCTAATGATATTCATTAATATTTGTAGTGAATCAAAATCTTGACTGAGGCCTCGCATGTTATTGTTGAATAATATGAAATCTACCTGGTCTGCAAATTGGATCGCATGCAAACCCACAGTCAGAAAGGTTGCAGGTTATTCATCTTTACAACTAATATTACTTTCGGGAACATTATGATTAAAATAATTATCAATTAGCAAGCTGCGTATTTATAACACACTTGCATACCACTTAAAAGAGTTCTCTGTACCAAAGGTTGGGAATTTCCTATTTAAATGACTTGAAGTTCTCTTTTGCTTATTATTTCTAGTCTTCAGAACTGAACTGATTAAAGAAGTATCTTTTATCTAGAAAAGTATCTTAGATATGTATTTTGTGTTTTTGATAAACAATAAGCCAACATCTTGTATTTTGTATGTAAGATACATTTCTTAAGCTATCTTGCCCATCTCTCTGATTGGTAAACCTGTGGCCCATGGAGAAATCCTAAATCCACCACTGATTACTGTATTGTTCATTTGTTTTGGCTAATCTAGGATTAAATGTACATTACTTGTTTATTACTCGTGTCTATCATTCAATTCTTGGCACTGTACATATTGTTATCATGTCTTCACTAGTGACTGTCTGTATTGGTTTTATATCTATCATAACTTAAGATTAATATATTGTATTTCCACTAGGAGTTCATTTGTGTATTGATCATAAATTAAATAACATTATTAATGATAACTATCTATGAAGTGATGTTTTGTCTTTAAGAGCCCAGTAAAGCCTAAAGCTTAAGGGTCAAATTAAATAAAATAATCCAATTTCAACTATTTATTTTATTAAAATTATTGCAACAACAAAAATTATAAAGTGTAAAACTTATATTTATTTTATAAATAAATAAAATAAATAAATAAATCATTCATTCATAAAATAAACATTTTTAAGTAAAAGGAATGTTATTTTTCGTGAGAGTCACTTTTTAAACTTTTTGTATTTTAAACACTAAAACGTTATTTGCAACTTGAAATTTAGTTTTAATTGTTTTATGTAGGAAGGAGGGGCCAAGGGTGAAGGCTCGCAAAAACGTCCCCCCCCCCTCACCCATAGAAAGAAAAGAGCTGAAATCAAGATTCAGAGTTTTTGAGATGTCTAGACAGCGTTTGAAAGATTGGAGGTCAAAGGCAAGGGGAAAGATGAATTGAGGAAGGTCGTTGTTGAGTTGACTGGTTGAGTAGCTGAAAGATTGAGAATACTGATTAACTCTTGCGTTAGAGAGTTGGACAGAAAAGGGATGAGAATGTGTTGAAAGTCTGATACTGCAAAGCTTTCCCTAAAGGAGGAGCATGGTGGCTATTAACATGGAAATCCTGGACAAATTCAGGGAATTTCAAAATTGGTCTGGAAAACCTGGGAAAATTTTGTTTTTGCTCTAGAAAAAGTAACATTCATCATTTAACATTGGTTGACTTTGTAAAATAGCATCTTGAAGAATTGGTTATGACACCACGAGTCCCATGTCATTATTAAAAGTATTGCAAAGAATGAAAAAAGGGAACACCAAAAAAAAAACAAACTTGTGCAGTAATACTAACCTATATATACTATGTAGTCTGGGCAGGAGCCAGGAAAGTATGCAACAAATATGTTTCATGCATGAATATGTACAGTATTACTCTTGAGTTTCGTGAATATTTGTCTGGAAAACCTAGTAAACTCGAGGAATTTAGAACTGATGAGCCACTAGCCACCATGAATGAATGAATAAATAGCAGTGCTTCACCGGTGCTTCAATTACTAAGGTCATATCGCGCCGAAACTAAAGGAAAGAGAGAGCACAAGGGGATGGGGTAAGGGGAAATTTGAAGGAGCAACAGTTAAGGAAAAGTCGTAAGAGAGAAAAGAAAAACACCATGACCAGCAAAGGGAGGAAGAAATTACATCCAAGTCATATCAAATAGAAAGTAGAAGGCCAGTTTGATGAAGAAAAAAGGAGAGAGAGTCCTTAGGTACTGGCGTAGAGTCACCCAACAACATAGTAAGAGTGGAGCCCGAAAGACAAAAATGGAGGAACTGGGAGCGAGCAACGGCAAAGGCAGGACAAACCAAAAGCAAATGTGAAACAGAGAGAGGAATGCCGCATAGGCAGGAGGGGGCAACATCTCCCATCATAAGATGCCCATGCGTGAGGCGAGTATAACCGATGCGTAGACGCATCAGAGCGGTTTCTAACTGTCTGTCACGCTGGCAGGAGGAAGGCCACCGTCGAATCGTGGGCTTGAACGCCCTCAAGGAATTCCCGGTCACATCCTCCCACTGGTGCTGCCACCACCGAAGGAATGAATCCCGGAAAACCCTCGTAAAGTCCGACGGCGGGAGAGGCGTGTTAGGGTCGAAAGGCAGAGAGGACACCTCCCTCGCCGCGGCGTCCGCCCGTTCGTTGCCTTGAATACCACCGTGGGAAAATACCCAACAGAAGGCGACTACCTTACGGCGTGATGAAAGAAGGACCAGCCAGTCCCGAATCTGCCGCACCAGTGGGTGCGGAGAGACAAGAGAGGACAGGGCCTTAAGAGCGCTACGGGAGTCATGATAAATGATGTAGAGGGGAGCTGAAAAAGGAGCCGAAGGGCCAAAAGAATAGCAGATAGTTCCGCTGTAAAGATGGAAGCCGCTAGTGGTGGGGAGGGATAATGATTTAGTTTCCGATGGGAAGATGGCCGCGCTGCCCACTCCAAGTGGAGAGCGAGAGCCGTCTGTGAACACTGGGATAGAATCAGCATGGGAAGTGGAATGGGATAAGAATAGTTGCCGAAGGGCGGATGGATGGAACTGGGACTTTGGTACAGTAGAAATGGGGGGTAGTTGGAGGTGAGAGAGGAGAGCACTCGCCCCTCCACCCAAAGAGAAGACAGGACGGGAGCCATTCGGAGACTAAACGGTCGGATCAAGTGGGGATGACGGTCAAAGCATGCCGCAGTGGAACGACCGAAGAGGGATTGGAAGACCGGGGTGGGAAAGAACTGCCGAACACGAAAAAGGTATTTAAGACCCTCCAAGGTACGATGGACATCCAATGGGAGATGGCCACTCTCTGCATACAGGCTGACGATTGGAGAAGGTCGGAATGCACCAGTGCTGATGCGCACACCTGAGGAGCGAATCGGGTCCAGCATGCACAGAGCGGAGGAATAGGCCTAACAGCCATAATCCAACTTACTTTGGACCAGGGAGTGGAAGAGCCGCCAAAGAGTATGGCGGTCAGCACCCGAGTCAGTATGAGAGAGGAACTTAAGAAGGGTACAAGTCTGAAGGCACGAAGCCTTCAGAGACTTCAAATGGGGGATCCAGGAGAGGCGGGAATCAAGGAGAAGACGCAGAAGTCTAGTTTTGGGCACAACAGGGACGTGATCCATAAAGAGAGAGAGAAGGAACGGCAGTGCAGCGTCGGCAAAAGTGCATTGCCACCGTTTTTGTATGGGCAAATCGGAACCCGTGGTCTGTGACCCATTTGGAAACCGAACCCAGGGCCCACTGGAGGATACGTTCAAGGGAGGTTCAAGGGAGCCGCAGCAATATATGGCTAGTTCATCGACATAAAGGGGGGTGGCCTTAATCCTCGGGGGCAGAGCCATCACCACGTCGTCGATCGCCAAGGCGAAGCAAACGACGCTCAGGACGCTGCCCTGGGGAACTCCCCCCTCCTGCGAATGCACAGAAGAGAGGAGGTACCCACCTGAACTCGAACGGAACGGGAAGTCAAAAAAGTTGGAGATAAAGGAAGGGAGAAAACCTCGGAAGCCCAAAAGATAGTTTTCGGCAGATCCACCACCGCCAGGTGGTGTCATACGCTTTCTCTAAGTCAAAAAAGATGGCGTAAAGATGTCACTCTGCAAATGACACACGGACCGCAGTTTCCAACTGAACTAAAATGTCAGTGGTACTACGGCCCCTGCGAAAACTGGTCTGTGTAGGGAAAAGCAAATTGTGGCGTTCTAGGTGCCACATCAGTTGCCGGGAAACCATCTTCTCTAAAAGTCTTGAGAGGTAGTTAGTTAGGATTATTGGGCAGTAATTGAGAGATGTCGGGTCCTTACCTGGTTTAGGAAAGGGGAGCACCACTGCTTCCCTCCAACAGGAGGGGAAGGTGCCCTCTACCCAGATCCAATTATAGAATGTGAGGAGAAAGAAAGAAAAACCGAAGGGTGGAGGTGGTGAAACATTTCGAAATGAATGCCGTCAGGGCCGGGAGCAGAGTTGCCGCAAGAAGCTAACGCCGACCTCAGCTCCGACATAGAAAAAAGGCGGTTGTAGGGGAAATTATTGGGAGTCTAAAAAAGGTGAGGAGAGCGAACAAGCAAAGCCTTACGGTGGAGGAAGGCAGGATCACGGTGGTCGTGTCGGGAGATGGAGGCTATGGTCAAGGCCAAGGTCTCGGCCACCGGAGTAGGAGAGGACACTGGGCATCCGTCAATCATGAGGCCAGGAGAAGGGTGAGAAATAGATTTTCCGGAAATTTTCCGAATCTTGTCCCAGATTCGGGAGGAAGGGGTGAGGGAGACGTATACTCGCCAAGAAAAGTGGCGGGCTTCACGGACTGTGCGACGGGCCTGAGCTCGCGCACGTTTAAAGGCTATTGAATTTGCTCGGGATGGATTACGTTGAAGACGACGAAAGGCCGACTTCTTAGCCTGAACAGCCAGAGTGCATGATGGGGTCCACCATGGAACCGAAAGGGCAGAGGTGCGGGGAAATGTAAATTTTGGAATAGAGCGCAGAGCAGGACAGGTGATATGATCTGTGAGGTCGGTGGAGGCAGCATCGACAGTCGGGAAGTTACTCAGAGCGGCAGAGGTTCGACTTTCGGCGTAGAAAAGAGGCCAGTCAGCTTTAGCGAGGGACCATCGGGAAGGAAGAGCGGAGGAGCTGAGAGTCCTGGACGTACGTGGGAGGAGGGGGAAATGATCGCTACCGTAAAGGTCTGGAGTGACAGCCCAGGAGAAGTAAGCGAAAGATCTATGGAGGAAAAGGTGTTAGAAACTCTAGAAGAGGAAGAGCCATTGTTGTCCCAAGGCGATATGATGACTAAGCTGATTGATGCAGCATTGCTTGTATATATTAAGTTAAGGTGTATATATATACATCTCATAATTGTAAGGTTAGTGAAAAATTCACTTAATTTAGAGCTAGCATTTTTGGGCTCTTGTGGCATCATTGTTTGGGCATTCTTGTGGCATTATTTTTTTGGGGCACTCTTGTGGCATTATTTTTTTGGGGCACTGCGCGTCCTTTCTACTCCTTCGTTGAATGCGGCACTTACAGGGCGTGGTCTTATAGAGAGCTCTCTTGCAATTCAGTTTGGTTGTTTAAATACAAGATTGTTGCATCGTGCAATGCAGGTTGTGTTGTTGTTCCAAGGTTTAGAAAGAAGACCATAAATAGTGCCCCTTTTGTTTTTTATCTTAATTTTATGCAACTGAGGCCTAAGGTAGGCCCACATCGAGTCAGCAACCCTGAGGTAGGACCTAATAGGACCTCCAAGTCCATAAGTTTTTAGTCTAGCTTAACTTGGGCTGTAGGTTAAACTGGCCCTTCAGAGCTTGGCCGTTCACGGCTCAGCTGGGATTCTGAACCCAATAAAGTAATAACAATGTACGGGTCTGGAAGTGAAAAGCTGTGGGCTGGCCGGTGTTGAGAAGACAGACAGAATTAGTTGAAAGGGAGACCACAACGCCGCCCCGCAGATTGGTGACAGTATCACCCCACAGAGGATGGCGCGCGTTGAAGTCTCCCAGGAGGAGGAGAGCGGAAAGATCAACAAAAGGTTCCTGTGACGGGGGGAGATATAAAGAGCAAACTGAATATAAATGGTCTAGGAAAACCTGAGCCGCCACTGCCTGGAGAGGAGTGTTGAGGGTAAGGGGAGTAGATGGCACCTCAGAGCGGATGAAAAGTGCTGTGCCCCCACGAGGGGCTGCATCCAACGGAAGGGGGGAGAGTTTGATGAAGACCTTCGGAGAGGACGCAAGAGGTGAAGCCCAAGTTGGGTCTCCTGAAGGCAGACGCGCACCGGGTCAAAATCCTGGATAAGGAGGAGGAAGTCCTCCCAATTAGGGAGAAGGCCTCGGTAATTCCACTGAAAGATAGCAGCCATAAAGAACGGAATACATGGGGAGCGAGAGATGTTATCTGGCGAGATTTAGAGACATGACCAGAAGGACGAGCTGACGAAGCTAGGGGGCGGGTTGAAGAAGGGGTGATTGAGTAACGGATGGAGGGGTTTAGATTTCGGGGGGGGGGGGGTAATGCGAGAATGAGGGTAGGAAGCAGGACGGGGTGAATCTAGTTTCTGAGATGAGGGTGGAGGAGAATATGCCGGGGGCATCAGGAGGTCAAGGAGAAACCGGGATGGGGGGAAGGGCTGTTCAAAGCGGGCCGGGGGGTTACCGAGGGAGTGGGACGGTGGAGAAGGAGGTTGGGGTGGATGTCGGGTTGAATTCTAATTTTAGAGGCCGCATAACCACCATCAGGAATAAAGGAGGGAAAGGGACGGTCGCGAAGAGAAACGGGGGAATTTAGAGGAGACGGCAAAACGAAAGTGCTCTTTGAAGGCGGATGGGATACGAGGGTAGGAGGAAGAGAACTGGTGGAAGAGGGGACGAGGAGACGGAGGGCCTGAGCAAGGAAGCTTTGCAGAGGGACTCATACGCCGGGGGCTGGCGATGGGTCGTTTAAAGGAAGAGCGAGGAGGGGAGGAGAGTCCAGAAGAGGGGGCGGTTTTCGCTATATATGCTGAAATGTCAGCAATGGTTTCAGGAGGGTGAATAAGCCGGTTAGTTGTTACTGAGGTGGAGCAGATGGGAACAGTGGAATTGGAAGTTCTAGAGGGACGGGCTGGCGGAACAGTGAACACGGGGTGGAGACGACGAGAAGGAAGAGGATGAGATAGGGGGACGGGTGGACGAGGCCTGATCAGGTCTAGAATGATAGGGTGTGGAAGAGGACGGTACGGAGGTGGACGAAGTCCGGGAGGTAGTCGGGCGGGAGGAGCGCAGTGTTTGAGCAAAAGTAAGACCTGAGAGAGTGAATCAGGACCTAACGCGGGCCCTTGCTTCCTGAAAACTGACTTTGTCTGACTCCTGGACCGACAGGACCTCACGCTCGAAGAGGTAGGTCGGACAGGTAGAGGAGACGGCGGCGTGTTTTTCTTCACAGTTGGCGCAGCGAGGAGGAGGAACCATGTGTCGTGGACGCGCAGTTGACAAACGCCAGGTGAACTTCGGCACGCCTTAGTGACGTGTCCGAACCTCTGTAAGATCGCCAGTAGAGCGTCCTTTGACGATCTGAAAGAAGATTGTGAGTAGAGGGTTTAAGAATAAATTAAAAAACTTTATGGATGCAAGAAATCAAGGCAATTGGACGATAGTTGGAAGGTTGAGAGCGGTTACCCTTCTTTGTGACAGGCTGAATGAAAGCGAACTTTCAGCAGGAAGGAAAAGTACCAGATGAGAGAGAGAAGACGAAAAAGTTTACCTTGGCAGTGTGTCAGCACAGTTCTTAAGAAGAACAGGAGGAACACCATCAGGACCATACGCCTTCCTAGAGTTGACCCCAGATAGGGCAGAATAAACATTTTTAAGAGTTTCTAATTTCTGACATAATTAAGTCATAGGGAGAAGGAAATAGAGGAACACCCCTCGAATCGTCCATGGTTGGTTTGGAAGTGAAAAGTTCAAGAGTATCAGGAGAAGAGATGGCAACTGAGACTAGGAATGGAGAAGAGGAGTGAAAGAAGTAGTAGTGAGGAAGGTTGTTGCAGAGTTTATTGAATAGGTGCCAAAATGAACGAGAAGAATTAGAATTGGATAGATTTTTACATTTGTCTGAAGGATTTTTTGGCAAATTGAGGAGCAGATTTTGCACGATTCCTGGCAGAAATATAAGCTAAATGAGAGTTAGGGGTTTTATGGCGACGGTACCTTCTAAAAGCCTCCTCTCTGTTGTGGATAGTACTGCCTAAGGGCCTCCCAATCGGTAGTGCCAAAGGTGTCTCCTATTGGGAGGATCCCAAGGCCGAACTGGAGCGATAGGACAGGAAACAGATATAAGATTGTGGTTGGAGTTGTGCAACCTAGAAAAAAGTTTTCCAAAGTAAGAAGACGAATGATTGATGAGAAATAATCCAGAATGTTGGGCCACTGTCCAAGGCGATCTGAGATACGAGAAGGGTGCTGTCCAATCTGCTCTGGGTCATTCAGGATCGATAAGTTGTAAGCTTGTTGACTTGATTTTAAGGCATTTAAAATGACTGATATTAAACATGTTTAAAATATTCTCGGTATGTGGTGGCCACCGTACAATTGCAATAAAAGCTATTGTCTCTTTAGACGCTTTGTTAAGAGATGCTCCCCTTGATGAATTCAAAATTAGTTCGGCTATCGATGAATTAAGACGTTGCAGGGATAAAATTTTAGTTTATACAAAAATTCAAAGCTCTTTGGAGAATGAAGAATTAGTGACTTAGATGAATCCTATGATAAGTCGAAACAGACTGAGGAGCACATTTTGAGGGCAGAGCATTGCTTACCTGAAATCGCTTCTGCTAATCAATTTACGCGGTCAAATGTTTCTTCCCAAGATAGTACTTTCAACTTGGGGTTAGGGCTGAGCATTTCCCGCTCTTTTTTTAATCCCGGGAAATGGGATTCAAAAACTTGAGATCTCGGCATCCTTGGAATTTCCCGGGATTAAAAAAATTAAATAAGGTTGAAGTACTTGAATAAATTAAATAAATGAACAGAAAATTTCTTTTATTGAACAAAAACATGCGTTGATAAAAACTTTCTAGAGACTAATAAAACGGAAATTATTGATTTATTTGGATTATAATTTAAAATAATGCTTTAAAAAACACAGATGATCAATATTATTATCGCTTACAGGACAATTCACCGAAGACAAATCACCGACGGACAATTCATCGACAAACAATTTACCGATGAACAATTCACCACTAACTATAATTCGGTGAATAAATATGAAAATTTATGTCTTTGCGATGAGGTGGAAGGGCCGGTCCTGAGGTTTTTTTGCATCTAATGTTTCTCATTGTCCTTTTCATGCTTTCTGTATTTGGAAGTTTTCTGACTGCTGCTTGACTGCATCCAGCAAAAGCATCAGATAATATCATATGAGGGGAGTAAGTTGTTTTTTCAGTTTTCTCACGAACCTTCTCACAAATTCTTGATGCTTCAACACTCGCTGCGTCTGCAGTGTGATTGTGCTCTTTCGAATGCTTAATTATATCATCACCAACCGTAGTCACTCGAGCCCGACACTTAGTTTTCCGATAATGCTCACATTTCCAATGTATTTTCTCTTTATTTTGCTTTTCTTTGTAGAATAAATGCCCACTAATGTAGAGTTTTTTCTTTTCTTTCTCTGACTCAACGAATTGTAGCGCCATACTAAAGGGTACTGGACGATGAATGATTTACTGAAAAGAAAAGACCATCATTTTAGACAACGTGTATATCCATGAAATTTAAATTATCCTACACATATCCAATGATAAAAAGATAGTTTAGAAGTAATACGAGTCTTACATTATAAAAAGGGAATAAAATCTCAGTTAAAAAAAAGTAAAGTAACTGCAGCAAAAAGTAAGAACACAAAAAATAAAACATAAAATTAAAATATATCAAAAAGAAAATAAATCAAAATAAGTATCACAGTAAATTACCTTGGAGTGGAGCTTCGACTCGAACTGAACGAAACTTAATTTCACTGTAAGTTGGTAATGTTGATAGGTTTTTACATTTTGTGTCATACGGTGTCGGGGAGTCGTTCATCGGCAAATTGTTTGTCGATGAATTGTCCGTCGGTGAATTGTTGTCGGTGATTTGTCTTCGGTGAATTGTCGTCGATGAATTTTCCGCACACGACTACTATCACTTAAAGATGTTCGGAGTTTTGTGATGAATAATCCTACAGCAGAAAATGCTCTTTCCGATTCTATTGAAGTTGGAGGAATTGTCGCCAGAGCATTAAATAAGAGGTTTAAATTTTCTGTTCTATTACCAGTGGCTTCATAAACATTAATTTCTTTTATGATGTTCTTTACGTCGTATCTCAGCAGCAAATCTTGTTGCTCTGTGGTTCTCATTTCTTTCTGCATAGCTGCATCTAATTTTTCTTCGAACAACCTTTGATTTGAAGATGAGTTAGAGGAAAAGACTTCGAGTTCTAGTGGTGTATCAAAAAACTGTTGGAATTCATTTACATCAGGACCTTCTGCCACTACGTCCGTCTCACTTTTTCTGAAAAGCCTGGCAAACAACTCTGGCAGGTGCAAAAAACTTCTTTTCTGCGTGGTCAAAATATGATGATAAAAACCTACTCTAATAGACAGAGTTTATTTCCACAACAGTTTTGATGCCCACTGGCATCCTCTTCGAATGGATACAGAAAAACGAATGAACCAAAAACAAGAGGGGAAACAGTCCAGGGACCATTGAGAAATTCACGCATAGGGTAGATCCCGTTCTCCCAACACCGGAAGGACATTTTATTAAAGGGTCCCGCTAAAAGTACCTTCGCACAAATTAAAATTATGCGCTTGTTCTATACAAACAGATTCTATTATTTTTTACATAATTATTAAATTTATTATTACATTTACGTTTATAACATTTATTATTATTACTTTTACATTTATTATTACATTTATTTTATTACCTTTATTATTGCATTTACACTTATTTCTACATTTATTACTTTATTACATTTACATTTATTACTATTACGTTTATTATTACATTTACATTTTATCAAAAAAACGAATGAACCAAAAGCGAGTAAGGAAACAATCCAGAGACCTTTAAGAAATTCATACCTAGGTTAGATCCCGTTCACCCGACGCCGTAAGAGATTTTTTGACCAAGAATCTCATTAGAGGGTCATTCGCACAAATTAAAATTATCCACTTGTTCTATCCATACAGATTCTATTATTTTTCTTTTGACAATTATTACATTCAATATTTCTTCCAGTTTCTCCTACATTATACTAAATCACAACTTTTACAGGGAATGCTGTAGACACGGGCTTGTTCCTGTTTTGCAACATTATTCGTAACCAATTTACTTTTTACAGTAGACGAATATTTGAACGCCAAAGCAAACTTAAAATCTTTCGTCAAAGGTTTTACACTTTCTAAGCCGGCAATATAAGGCAAACTCGCATATTGTTTTTGGTTAACTAAAGGTTCCCGAGGGGCATAAAAAGATTTCCTGGCTTTAAAATACGCCTTTCTGATAAACCACTCAGGATATTTTAAATTCTTAAAAATGTTTCCAAATCTTTAATTTTTCCGGGTCCAGCAAATGTGGGCTACAAATCCTGAGTGCTCTCAGAAACATGGAAGAAATAATTGGACGTTTTAGCACCTTCATCACGATATAAAAAATAATGAATGTACGAATTACAGCGAGTAGGTTTTCTATAGACCGTGAAATTGGGCTTTCCGCTTTCGTTAATGACCAAAACATCTAAAAAAGGTAATTGTTTGTCGTTCTCCCATTCATATTTAAATTTAGTAGAGGGAATAAGATTATTTAATGACTGAAAGAAAGTGTCAAAGTTGTTCCAGTGGTCAGGCCAAAATGAGAAAATATCATCTACATAACGAAACCAATTGATTACTGGGACATATTGTTTGCAACAATTCCGACTCATAATATTTCGTGTATAATGTACTCAGTATTGGGGATAAAAGGAACCCCATTCCCATACCAAAACGTTGCAAATAAAATTCTTCACCGAAGGAGAAGGCATTATTGGTGACACAGAGTTTTATCAATTCTAAAAATACAGGTGTGGGCATGCCAAGTCCTACGTTACATGTTGTCAATTTTCTATCTGAAAAACTAAGTACATCATCAATGGTTACTTTCGTAAACAATGACTCAACGTCGAAACTGATCATTTTCCGCTTTTAATTTGTGCGAAGGTACTTATAAGCGGGACCCTTTAATAAAATGCCCCTCCGGTGTTGGGAGAACGGGATCTATCCTATGTGTGAATTTCTCAATGGTCCCTGGACTGTTTTCCCTCTTGTTTTTGGTTCATTCGTTTTTCTGTATCCACCCGAAGAGGATGCCCAGTGGGCATCGAAACTGTTGTGGAAATAAACTCTGTCTATTAGAGTGGGTTTTTATTTTCATTCTTTGGCAGTTGTTTGCAATGTTAATTTAGAAGGCAGTGAAAAATTAGGATAAGTTGAATTAAATGCTAATATAGGATTGTTTAAATATTTATATAATCCTACGAGCTTCTTATTACGTTCCTCTTGGTCTTTTTTTTTTCTACTAATTGTTTTCAAGTGGTAGAAAAACAATTTTTCTGTTCTCTCAACTCATTTACAATAAAAGCAAAGACACCTTCTGCAGTGAGCAATGTTGCATCTCTGCTACCCAGCTTCTCTAATCCAATTTTAACCGATTCTAAAGATGAGATGATAACATTTATATATTCAAGTTCTTCATCTGAAATATCCATGTCTTTTCCAATCCCAAGGTCAATCAATGCTTTAGAAATTGGTTTTCTTAGTTGTACAAATCTTTCCAACATTACTATTGAACTATTGCATCTTGTTTGTGAATCGAGTTGAACATGAAATTCTTTGTTATGCTCAAGTCTTACATATTTTTGTAAGATTTCGTTTTTTAAGGACGATCTACGAAATAATTTCACAATTTTTCACTTTTGTAATAGTGCTAGCAATGTGTATGTCTTCAAACCTTCAAACTCAAAGCGATAAGATAGTTATCCATTAGTCATTACCCGATCAATTTTCAGTTTCACTTTTCAGTAGGAAGAAAATTATATTATCAGGTCATCCCATAAGTAATGTCGTGTTTTTGATCAAAATTTGAAGGACAAAAAAAAAAAAAAACTTTTTAATCTAGTATATATTTTCCATCAGAATCAATGACCCTCTGCCAACGTCCTACAAGCTTTTCAATGTCATGTTCATAAAATTCAGGCGGTTTTGAGGCAAAAAACGTACAAAGACTGGTGTGCAGGTCATCTAAAGAAGTATACTGTTTCTCGTCAAGATAGTTATGCAGACTCCTGAAGAGATGATAATCTGAAGGCGCAAGGTCTGGAGGATGTGGAAGTTTTTCCCACCCAAGCTCCTCAATTTTTGCAGAAGTGATCCGAGTGGTATGAGGACGTGCGTTGTCGTGGTGGAACACGATTCCTTTCCAATTAACCAAAGGTCTCTTTTCTTTTAGTGCAGTGTTCAATCGATCCAGTTGTTGACAGTAGACTTGAGCGGTGATTGTTTGGTTGTGTGGTAAGGTTTCAAAGTGTATTACACCACCTTTATCCCACCAAACACTAAGCAACACCGAGGGTGAAGATTTGGTTTTGGCTGTGGTGTCGCTGGTTCTCCGGCACAAACCCACTGTCGACGAGGCTTAACATTGTGGTACAATATCCACTTTTCATCACCAGTCACTAAACGGTGCAAAAACAGATCTTGGAGTTCACGGGAATGAAGAGCTGTGCTAATGTTTACCCGCACCCTCAGATTGTCGACCGACAATTCATGTGGCACCCATTTTCCTAACTTAGGCACTTTCCCGAGTTGTTGCAAATGTCGATGGATGGTGGACGGGGATGAATTGAGTTTCTGGGCCAATTCTTCGACAGTTGTTGAACAGTCTTCTTCAAGTGCGGCTAACAGCAGGTCATCATCAAACTCAGCAGGGCGTCCAGAGCGTGCTGCATCTGTCAAACAGCAGTCACCATTCCTAAACTTTTGAAACCATTTTTGACATTTCCTCACATGCAGAATATCGTTGCCATAAACGTCCCGAATGTTTCGCGTTGCTTCAGTAGCACTATTCCCTTTTTTGAACTCGTAAAGCATTATATGCCTGATGTGCTCTTCTGATACCGACATGTTTATGAGGGGTTCACATAAAGCAAAACACACGTCTTCACTGGTCAAGGTCTGTAAAGTATGTAGCGAAACACGATAGATCTCTTAGATATAACATTCGGAAAATTTATGCTTAAACCTAGTAGGACTAGTGAAGGAAAACTTTAATTGTGAAAAGCCTTTGCATAAAATAAATATACCTCATAATAAAACTGTGTTTAAAAGTCTCCCCCTGAAAATAGAATACCTGGAAGTCCCGGGATCGATGACAGTTCTCCCGGAAATGAGCTGTCTACTTTACCTCCAAGATCCCGGGATCCCGGATGCCCAGCCCTACATGGGGGCTCCTCTCAGTATTAAGTGCCCCACATTCGATGGGATTTCACTGGAAATAAACCACTTTTGGGACCGCTTTAATAGTTTTGTCCAGTCAAAACCGATATTTCTGATGCTCAGAAATTCAATTATTTAATGGGACAAGTGAAATCGGAACCTCTAGAATTATTAGACGGATTTATTACCATGGATGCGAATTATAAGGAAGCCATTAAGCTTTTCAGAGAAACATTTGGTGATCCAAAACATATTATTCAGTCCCATTTCCGTGCTCTCCTTAATTTAAAGTTAGAAAGAATATTAACAAGTACTAATTAAAGGAAGAAGGTATTTTAACAAGATGTAATGCATTTTATACGTTCACAAACTGTTAGTGAAATTATAAAGTATATGAATGTACATTCTGCATTGTTCCTTCCTTTGCTTTGTCCGGAGCTATAGGGCGCATCCCTCTGTGGCCAGTGTGGGAATGCATCTTCCTTCGATGTAAGGGTTCTCTCTGCCTTCGTGGACCATTTGACCCGTCTGGGGACTCGGCTGATCTCGTGCTTATATTTCTTTCTTTCTCCTCCTCTCCCCCAATCCTTCTGGCTTTTTTCCCCCCGCATTTGGCTTTGTTTTCACTGCGCGTTGGATGATAGTGGCCGCCTTTTAGGCACGGGGACTGGATATGGGTATATCTCCCCTGCGTGACATCTATTGGCGGTGGGACCGAGTGTGCCCACGATTCGCCTTTCCCTTTGTTGGAGTCTGTGGCGACTGGATGAGCGCGGGGGATGAAGCTTCCTTTTTGTTCTTCTACTTCTCGGCTTACGACCTCTGCTTCTAATTCTCGGACTTCTCCTTCTCTTAGCACTCGGGTGGTGGGTAACCAGGCCCTCGAGTCCTTTACCACTGGAAGACCGCATCCTGATAGGGTTGACCCCCCTCGGGCTGCAGAACACGCGCGTCCCCCTCGCTCAAAGCATTATCGTATGTCTTATGTCCGCAAGTCTTTCGACCCCTTCGTAGGGGCTGAAGATTCCGACCCAGATTACCCTCGGTTTCTTGTCCTTAGTTCTTCCGCCTCTTTCAGCGGGATGTTTTTGAGGTCTACGGGAACTTCACTTCCCGTTCTTGCGATCCCCGACAGATGTGGCCCCAGAACGATGGCTCTCTTGTGATGGAAGTCTCCTCCAGAGCCCAACACCAGAAGGTTTCGTCCCTCTCGACCCTGACTTCAGCTCGCGTGGATTGTTTCCCCTACTCTACCTTTAACACTTGTACGAGTGTAGTAAGGGGTTCCAAAAACCTTAGCCCCCCCCCCCATTTGCAGCTTACATGTTTACTTATATCGAAATAGTTTTTAGTGATTATAAAAATATATAAAATTCTTTATTTATTGCAGGTATTAAAATTACTCTAGCTGATAAAGTGATAATATAATGGCTTCTCAATTAATTGGTGATTCGGAGAGGTAACGTGTGATAGATCGCGTACGAGCAATAACATTTCGGGGAGCTCGTGATGCTGGAGCCACCTTTATAACACGTTCATGGGTTGCCAAAAAGTTGCGAAGAAGTGAGGTCTTCGTCAAAAGAAATTGGAATAAAACTTTGGATGAATGTGAAATGGATATAACCAAATCTGGGCGCCCAAATTTGCCACTCTCTCAGGAAACAAAGAACATCATTGAAAGCGGTACGCGTAAGCGGAAAAACAGCTGTGCTAAACTTTCTAGAGAGATCGAAGTGTTGAGAGGAAAGATCGTTAGTGGTGAGATCATTCGACTGTACCGTCATAGGCAAGGTTTAAAGCCTTGGCATGAACTTCCAAAGCCAAGAAAAACTCAACTTAACATCGATGACAGAATGTGGTTTGCCCATTATTTTGAAGATTGAGATGTGGATGATTTCATGCATTTAGCTGTCTCCGATGAATTTTTTGTTTACGTAACACGTCGGCCTAACTACCAAAATGATCGAGTGTGGGCCACAACACCAGATGAAATCGATGACAATGAACATTATCGCGAATTATTAAAAAGTCCAGACTGTGTTGGTGTGTTTGTTTTGTTCACTGCAAAGAAGCTCATGTGGGTGCTGAAGCCAAATGGTCAGAGTTGGGATGGACGGTATTTTCGTGATATTATTCTATCCCAGCATGTCATTCCTTTTCTAAGAAACTCAAACAATGTTATGGATGTCGATCAGGTCACATTTCTGCACGATAAGGCATTAGCCACTCAACAGTTGTTGCGGAACCATGAGATCGATTTCTTTGGAAATGAAGAATGGCTAGGAAATTCTCCTGACCTGAACGTCTGTGAACACATTGGATCAGTTATAAAGGACAAGGTTGAATGTCTCTTGTTTCAAGAACCTGCAGCAAATCGATTTTCGAAGGATACAATGACGCAACACATTGAAAATGTTTTAGCAAATTTGCATAACGATCAAGATCTATTCACGTCACTTTTGGCAAGCTGCCCAAAGCGAATTCAGGCTGTCTTGGAAGCCAATGGCGGGAACACCAAGTTTTAATTGTTTCTCATTAAATGCAGGATTAAATTCTCTTTTGTAAGGTATATTTAGTTTTACTGTACCTCTAATGGTTTAGGCGATGGGCGGGGGTGCTAAGGTTTATTGGAGCCCCGTACATGCTCCTCGCCTTTTGGAATACTCAGTCAGATCTTCTCACTCGTCTCTCCTCTCAGAAAGTGACCCGTGTTTATTTACCGCCCCCCTCCCCGTATGGTTCAGAGGGCAAGGGTTCTAATTCCCTTATTGGTCCTGACCAGGGGCGTAGCTAACGGGGGGGGACATGTCCCCCCAACTTTTGAACTGAGGGGGATAATAAAGGATTTGTCCCTCCCCCCAACTTTTGATCAAAGTTAGCTTACGTGAAGGAAAATATTTAGTTCTTGAAATAATCTATGATGAGTAAATCTTTAATTATATTAGTCCTATTAGTATGCTGGAAAGTATTACTGATTCAGTACTAATACTGCAGTGATAGATACTTTAATGAGACATCTAGTTATTTTTTACTTTAATTATTGCATATATTGTTTTCCTTTAATGTTAAGTATATGCTTCTTTGATTTTCCTATTACTATCATAAATATAGATTATTCTCTAAATCATAGTATTTTAAGAGCATCATTTTGGTCGCAAACACATTACCTACAGGATAGCAGCACAGAAATTCATCGCAGGATTTTTCATCATTATAGTTGTCCCCTCCAACTTTTGAAAGCTAGTTACGCTCTTGATCCTGAGTGTTGCTCGTTCCCAATTACCCGAGAAAATTAGGGCCGGTTACCTTCAATTTCCGCTCCGCCGTTATACCCCCAGACCAGGCCGATGTTTTACTTGCCAGAGGTTCGGACAGTTCGGAAGTTCCCCTGGCGTTTGTGTCAACTGCGCGTCCCCGACATATGGTTCCTCCTGTTCGAATCCTCCTCGCTGCGCCAACTATGAAGAAGACCACGCCGCCTCCTCCTCTTCATGTCCGACTTACTTATTCCGGTGTGAGGTCCTGTTGGTCCGGGAATCTGACAAGGTCAGTTTTCAAGAAGCGAGGGCCCGCGTTAGGTCCTGATTCGCTCGCCCAGGCCTTACTTTTGCTCAAACACTGCACTCTTCCCCCCCGACTACCTCCCGTTCGCCCCAGACTTCCACCACCCTATCACTCTAGGCCTGATCAGGCCTCGTCCACCCCTATCCCGTCCTCTTCCTTCTCATCGTCTCCACCCCATGTGTTCACTGTTCCTCCAGCCCATCCCCCCAGAACTTCCAATTCCACTGTTCCCATCTGCTCCACCTCAGTAGCAACTGACCCGCTTATTCACCCTCCTGAAACCATTGCTGACATTTCAGCATATGTAGTGAAAACCGTCCCCTCTTCTGGGCTCTCCTCCCCTCCACGCTCTTCCGTTAAACAACCCATCGCCAGACCCCGGCGTTTGGGTCCCTCTGCCAAGCTTCCTTGCTCAGGCCCCCCCGTCTCCTCATCCTCTTACTCCCTCTTCCATCAGTTCTCTTTCTCCTACCCTTGTATCCCTTCCGCCTTCAGAGATCCCTTTCATTTTGCCGTCTCCTCTAAATTCCCCTGTTTCTCTTCGCGGCCGTCCCCTTCCCTCCTCTATTCCTGATGGTGGTCATGCAGCCTCTGAAATTCAAATTGAAACCGACATCCCCCCCTCCCCCCTCATTCTCCACCGTCCCGCTCCCTCGGTAACCTCCCGATGCCCTTGGCATATTCATCTCCACCCTAGAAATCGGATTCACCCCGGCCCGCTTTGAACACCCCTCCGCCCCGCTCCCTCCTTGACCTCCCGATGCCCCCGGCATATTCTCCTCCACCCACATCTCAGAAATTAGATTCACCCCGTCCTGCTTCCTACCCTCATTCTAGCATTGCTTCCCCCCGAAAACTAAACCCCCTCCATCCCTTTTCATCCGTTCCTCAATCACCTCTTCTTCAACCCGGCCTCCACCTTCGTCAGCTCGTCCTTCTGGTCATGTCTCTAAGTCTCGCCCGATTACGTCTCTCGCTCCCCCTGTATTCCGCTCTTGTTGGCAGCTATCCTTCAATGGAATTGCCGAGGCCTCCCTAATTGGAAGGATTTCCTCCGCCTTATCCAGGATTTTGACTCAGTGTGTGTCTGCCTTCAGGAGACCGAACTTGGGGTTCACCCTTTGCGCCCTCTCCGAAGGTTTTCATCATATATCTCCCTCCCTCCGTATGATGCAGCCCCCAAAGGGGGCTGAATAGTCTGGATAGTCTGGCGCTGAAATGGCGGCGCTGAATCGTACGCTACCCTCAACGCGCGCCATCCTCTGTGGGGGTGATACTGTCACCAATCAGCGGGGTGGTGGTGGTTTCCCTTCTTTCAACTACTACTGTCTGTCTTCTGAACACCGGCCAGCCCACAGCTTTTCACCTCCAGACCCGTACATTTTCTTCCACAGATCTTTCGCTTACTTCTTCCGCTTTCCTTGACTTCTCCTGGGCTGTCACTCCAGACCTTTACGGTAGCGATCACTTCCCCCTTCTACGTACGTCCCGGACTCCCAGATCCTCCGCTCTTCTTACCCGATGGTCCCTCGCTAAAGCTGACTGGCCTCACTTCTATTCTGAAAGTCAAACCTTTGCAGCTCTGAGTAACTTCCCGACTGTCGATCCTGCCACCACCTACCTCACAGATCATATCACCTGTCCTTCTCTGTTCTCCATTCCCAAATCTACATTTCCCCTCACCTCTGACCCTTCGGTTCCATGGTGGTGTAAGAGTCCAGTTTTATTTATTTAGACCTTTACAAGTTTACGTAGATAATTACTATATGCCAGGGTCACCAGCGCCCAAGTACTAGATTGGCATCCGGCACTGCGGCGCAAAGTTAATTTTAATAAAAGAAGGGAAGGACTGATTACACTGGCCAACAAAATGAAACTTTTTTTTCTCATCACAAACATGATCACACTTTTCTTAATGCATTTTTCGCGCTGATTCCGAATCTGGTTTTATGTTTTTTCTAACACGTATACTTATATAGATACACTGGTTTTGATATTTTTAAGTTTTTGATATTGCTATAAGAAAATTTATGGATGTATAGATCACACTTAGGAATGCTAAACAACAAATACATCATATACCTTATTCAATGTACTTATAAATAAAGAATATATACATTATTTTATTAAAGCGCTGTGAGTGTGATTTCCTTTTGTAAATTTGGCCTGGATTGTCACGATACAGCATCCAACAATGGTCCGCCATCATGCTTTCATTCCAATATCCTTGGTAGCGCTTCTCCATCATCTGAATATCTTGATGGAAGCGCTCTCCTTGCTCGTCACTCACTGCACCAAGGTTTCAGGAAAGAAATCTAAGTGGGAATGCAGGAAGTGAATTTTTAACGACATTCGACACTCCATTTCTTTGAAGGTATCAAGGAGGTTCTTGACTCCATCCTTATACGCAGGTGACTTGTTGCTTCCAAGAAAGTTTTCACATATCCATTTGAACGCCAGCCAAGCCTTCAATTCCAGCGGACTTAGGACTTTTTCAAATTCAGTGTCATTCAAAACCTCCCTTATTTGTGGCCCAACAAAAATTCCTTCCTTCAATTTTGCTGCAGTAACCTTCGGAAATTTCCTTGAAAGGTATTGGAACCCTTCAGAATTGACTTTACCCATTGCTTTAACAAAATTCTTCATTAAACCAAGTTTAATGTGAAGAGGTGGCAGATAGATCTTTTGGGGATCCACTAAAGGGACAGACTGGACATTGCTTATCCCTGGGACATATGTATACCTAAGTGGCCAGTCACTTTTGGTGTAATGTTCTATAGTGGCGCGACTGTCCCACAGGCAAAGGAAACAACAAAATTTTGTGAATCCTGACTGCATACCCATAAGCATTCTAGAACTTTTAGATCTCCACAAACATTCCATTGATGACTGTCGTATTTGATTGCCTTAAGTAGTATATCCATATTGTCATATGTCTCTTTTAGATGGACGGAATGGGAAATGGGGATGGATGGCATTATATTACCATTATGCAAAAGAACTGCTTCAGGCTTCTCTGCGACGAATCAATAAAGAGGCGCCACTCAGATGCCACATACGTCTGAGATATGGCTGTAAATAGTCCATTGATGTCATGGCAATAACAGAGAGGACCGTCTACTAAAAAGAATGCTGTTAATTCAAAATTCCGCTTTCGGTAGTAACTAATACGAACATTGTTCTCAAGTAAATTGTTCTCCTTTAGTCTTGAGGCGAGAAGCTCTGATTTCTCTTTAGACAGCGATAAGTCTCTAACAAGATCATTCAACTGTCCTTGGGTTAACTTTTTAGGCTCTAAATGTCTACCTTCAAAAGTGTACTCTGGTTCTGTAGATGGTCCGGAAACGCCAGTTGCACCTTCATCACTTTCCATGTCATCTATGATAGAATCTAGCCTATCACTTGGGGGAATTGGAATGGGCAATGTTTCATCATGTTTTACTGGTCTACGTGCTGAATCCAAGTTTGGATATACAATCTGGTGTTTGTTCTTGGCAGAAAACCCCATTAAGTTCACACTACAAAAATAACAGTCTTCATGATGATCTCTCGGCTCCCTCCATATCATGGGTATGGCAAATGGCATTGAAGCTTTCTTTTTGTTAAGCCAATCACGTAATCCATTTGAACAGCCAGAACAGATTTGATGTGGCGCCCATGGTTTATCTTGGTCACCTAGATGGCAACCAAAGTATAGCTTGTATATTTTCTTAATGTCGGTTGTAATACTTCGTCGCTGTGTTTAGTTGTCAACTAGCCGCATACGAAACAGAACTTGTCGGGGTCATTCTTACATTGTCGAGGCGTGTTGACTGATCTGAGCAAACTATAAATTCAAAAAAATGTACACCAACTTGACACAACAAGTTCTTGGACTGGACTGATCTTTTGACACACAAAGCACGGCGTTGTTGCCTGAATCACAATGCTGCTAGACGTAAAAGCTCACACCTGAAATACATAAGATGTATAATTAAGATAATTGAAATAAATAAGATGAATAAACTAAAAAACACAATAAAATAAACACAATCAAATGTTGAAATATTAGTATTTTGCCTATTTAAAATGGTTAAATCTGTGTAGTTATATATATGCCTTCATCTTGAAAACTATACGTGCTAGAAAAAATCTGAATGCAATTTTGGAATCAGCGTGAAACATGCTATCCAGCCACCACAAATTTTACTCTGATGAAAAATCTTTGTTGACCAGTGTTATTAAATCAATATGAATTTTTATATTTTATTGACAACAATTAATAAGTATATGCAAAAGGGGATTTTTACCCGTAACAACTTTGATGGACTTATAATGGTGAGATTAAATAATGGTCCGTTTGGCTAATATATAACAGTCTGCAAATAATACTGATTATAATAATGAATAATAATACAGTAATAATAATAGTATAGTAATAATAATAATAGTAATAATAACTAAAATAATAATAACAAAGATAATAGCCACAATGACAACCTTGTCTGCAAAGAGACAGACAAGAATACTGTAAGTAATATTTGGAGAAAAAGAGTAATAAAAATGGCAATAATTAATAATTAAATACATATAGGTTATATAGGCCCCAGTAACCTGTGGATGATAAATTACAGTTAATTCTGGTTATGGGATTGTGTTAAGTTGAATGGGAAACTAAAGGAAATATGTAGGCTACAAATGATTAGTAGGCCATCTGCTAAGAAAATAACATGAAACATAATAGGCTTATAAAGTAAAATATACTAAGAAAATTTAATAGGCAGGCCTTTGCCTCTTCAACATATTGAGCTGAGGTTAATCTAAAACAAAGACTATGGTAGGCCTCAGTTAGGCTAGTTACAATTTGGCTTTAGCCTAGACCTAACTTAGCCTAAGTAATTTATTATATGAATCTTACATTACTATTTGTAGTATGAATCTTAGTACTAATTGCAAATGGTATAAGGCGTTAGTATCTGCAGTATGCGGTATTGCATACAGATATGAAATAGTAAAGAATAATTATAATAAATACAAAACATACCAAAAAGGAACTTTGCTTGCTGGCGGGGTGATTTCGAATAATGTTTTTTTTTGGCGTCCTTTGTGTTGTCGTTGCACACAAGTTTGTTTTTACTTAATAATTTTACCAACCAGCCAAATAATCCTTAAAAGCCCATTCATGTCTAGTCACACCACACTGAATTCTTAAGATTAAATTTGATCACTGGACATATTTAACTTGTATTTATTTATTTATTTATTTATATTTAAATATTTCACTCATGCCAATTTGTGGCAGTTTTCACTAATAAAGAATACTCTTGTGGTGCAAGGCACTACAAGTACTGCCCCCCAAAACATGGTTGTCAGGGGTAAAAAAAAACACTTAAATGTCAAAACGCACTGGCTTACGAATGACTCTTCCAGAACGAGTCGTTGTTTGCTTTTGGATGGCAATATCCTGCAGCACTGGTTCTGAAGGCATGGATGGTGCTACAGGTGCAGTAGGGACATTGGGGGAAGGGGATTCTTGGTGCCTGTGCGATGGAGCCACTGGCTGGTTCAAAGACAGTTGGTTGCGATAATGAAGGAGAATTGGAAGAGGGATGATAGATTGTTGTACCCTCGGATGAGGTGGTGGTACATAGGATTTAGGAAGGGTAGATTGCTGTACCTGTATATGAGATGAAGGTACAGAAGATTGAGGAGGGATAGGTTGCTGTACCTGTATTTGAGGTGGAGGTACAGAAGATTGAGGGAGGATAGGATCTTTTGTTGGAGAAAAATCAAGGTATGCTGGTTTCAAGCGGTCCACAGAAACAGTTTCACGCTTGCCCACCTTGTCAATGATGAAAGTTTTGGGTTTACGGTCTAGCACAAGGAAGGGACCATCATAGGGGCAGTGAAGAGGGTAGCGGTGAGCATCATGTCTCAAGAAAACATGTGTGCAAGTTTGTAAATCAGGGGAAACGAAGGTAGTTTGTGAAGTGGAAGTTCTAGGTGCTGTGGGACGAATTTGCTTCATAACAGAGCGTAATGTCTTAACATACAAGCAGGATCACATGCGGGGTTAATGGGTGTAGGTGTGAAAAATTCTCCGGGTAACCGGAGTGTGGTACCGTAAACTAATTCTGCTGCAGAGCATGCAAGATCAGTCTTCAGAGCAGTACGAATTCCGAGTAGGATTAGGGGTAGCCTGTCCACCCATGTAGTAGATGGATCAGTGGCTCGCAAGGAACTTTTAAGTTGACGATGGAAGCGTTCTATCACCCCATTGGATTGCGGGTGATAGCTTGTTGTTCTGATGCGCTCAGTCCCAAGAAGGAGCATGAGTTCCTTCCATAAGGCCGATTCAAACTGGGCACCTCTGTCTGTGCAAATGGTTGCAGGTATTCCAAAACGGGAAACCCAACATGAAACAAAGGCGTGAGCTACTGCAGAAGCAGTACAAGAAGTCAAAGGAACAGCTTCTGGCCATCTTGTGAACCTATCAATGACAGTGAGAAGATAGGTATAACCTCGAGAAGAATAGAGGGGGCCGACTATGTCTAGGTGTATGGCCTCAAAACGAGCCTTTGGCAAAGGAAAGGTACCAATTTCTGACTTTGTGTGTCGGTGAACTTTGGCACGCTGACATTGAAGGCAAGATCGAGTCCAATTGCGGATATCTTTGTGCATACTTGGCCATACAAACCTAGCTGCAATTAATTTTTGGGTGGCCTTAATTCCCGGGTGAGAAAGGAATGGAGTTTAGCAAAAACAGCTCTTCGCAGCCCTTGTGGGACCAACGGTCGAATATGCTCAGTCGAGACGTCACATAAAATTAGTAAGTCTGACTTGGGTTCAACTGGTAAAGAGCGGACTTGCAATGAAGTGGGTGAATTAATAAGAGTTTGGAGGTCTGTATCCGTGGACTGAGCCTTAGCCATCTCTGAAAGGTTGATGTGAGAGTGTCCAGGGTCAGAAATTGCTGAGATGCGAGACAGCGCATCCGGCACAACATTCAAAGAACCTGAAATGTGTCGAATGTCTGAAGTAAATTGAAGAATAAAATCAAGGTATCTTCGCTCATTAGGAGCATGAGAGTCTGATTGAGAATGGAGAGCAAATATTAACGGACGATGATCCGTAAAAATGCTAAAGTCACGTCCTTCCAGGAATGACCTGAAATGACGGATGGAGAGGTATATCGCCAGCAACTCTCGACCGAAAGTGCTGTACCTCATTTGTGAAGGTGAGAGCTTGCGTGAAAAGAATGCGAGAGGTTCCCAAACGCCTGAAACAAGCTGCTGGAGCACTCCTGACACGGCAACGTCAGAGGCATCAGTGGCTAAGTTCAGAGGAGCGTCTGGTTGAGGGTGAACAAGGCATGTAGCTCGTGCTATAGCCTCTTTTGCTTGTGAAAAAGCGTTGTAGCTTCGGGGTTCCACAGAACTGCAGTGGATCTGCCCCTTTTTGATTGGCGAAGAAGAGAGGTTATGGGTGCAAGAATGTTTGCACACTGAGGAATGAAGCGATGGTAGAAGTTTACCATCCCTAAAAGCGGCGAAGTTGCTTTTGAGTTTGCGGTTGTGGGAAAGACCTTATGACAGATACTTTATTTTCGAGAGGAGAAATGCCCTTCGAAGTAACTTTGTGTCCTAAGAAGGTGAGTTCATCTACAGCAAAGACACATTTTTCAGGGTTTAGCAATACACCATATTCTGCCAACCGAGAAAAAACTAAGCGTAAATGTTGAATATGTTCTGAGGGAGAAGAACTTGCGATGAGAATGTCATCGACATATGTGAAAGTGAAGGAGAGACCTCTCAACACTTCATCAATGAAGCGTTGAAAAGTTTGGGCTGCATTACGCAGTCCGTATGGCATTTTTGTCATTTCAAATAACCCAAAAGGGGTTGTTATAGCAGTTTTATGTACATCATCAGGGTGTACAGGAATTTGATGAAAGGCTCGCACCAAGTCAAGGCGTGAAAATACTGTGGTGCCATGGAGAGCAGAAGTAAAATCGTGTAAGTGAGGAAGGGGATAGCGATCTGGAATCGTGTTGTCATTCAAAGCACGATAATCTCCACATGGACGCCAGTCTCCAGGTGTAGGTTTTGGGACCATGTGTAAAGCAGAGGCATACGGGCTACTTGAAGGCCGTATAATACCGAGTTCAAGCATGTGTTCAAACTCTCGTCTCACAATTGCAAGACGATCTGGAGCTAAGCGACGTGGGCGGGTGAAAACAGTGAGCCTACCGTATCAATACGGTGGACAACAGTGTGTTTAATAGGGGTATCCTTAGAACAGGGTTGAGTAAGTGAAGAAAATTCATTTAGGAGCTGCTCTATAGCAGGTGAGCACTGTGGCAGAGAACTTGCCAATAATGAAGAGGGGTGCACGGTAGGAGAACCAATTACTGAAAGATATGTGACATTATCAATTAATTGTGCTCTACGAACATCAACTAATAAATCATTAGCAGAAAGAAAATCAGAGCCTAACATTGGAGTATATACATCCGCGACAAGAAATATCCAGCGGAAAACACGTCTAAGTCCAAGAGAAACTGAAATAGAACGATGTCCATAAGTGTGAATAGATGAAGAATTAGCTGCACGTAAAATGAAAGGAGAAGGTCCGTTTGCACGGTCTGCGGCTGTTGCAGGAATAACACTGTATTGAGCTCCAGTGTCAATAAGGAATGCATAGCCTGAAAGTGGATCATGCAAGGTGAATGTTGGACCAGGTGGTGCAGTAGTTTGTGAATCATTAAATTTTTGTGGAAGAAGGTTAGTATTGCTGTGGGAAGGAGTTTGTGTTGTATTTGGAGAATTAGTTGGGGGTATTAAATTAGCTGTGGTTGAATAAGTAGGTTGCGATTCTTTAACTTTACTTGCGTACGTAGGTGTTGGTTTGACAGTGTTAAATGAGGTAGTGGTAGGGTTAGTTGAAGTAAGGATAGGAGGAGAGGCTTGAGAGGCTGTAGCGTCAGACGCCTGTGACACCAGCCTGGTTAGTTTAAAGGAGGGTTAGGAGTCCATGGGCAAGGTGTGAGACAGCGCGTTGCACGATCTTTAAACTTTTCATGATACCAGCAAGGAGGGGTATGAACAGTAGACTGTGGTAAGGAAATAGGTTGAGAATGGGGCTGAGTAGATTGAGGATTGAGGATGAGGTAAGGCTAATAGATTTGGATTAGGAGCAACCAACTGACCTGTTTGCGGTGGCTGTGGTTGTGTAGGAGAACGAGGCGTTGTCCAGGTTCATATTGGGAGGCTCTAATTGGACCAGAGGGTCGTCCTTGTCTTGAAGAACTTCTCTCTCGTTCCCTGTTGTTAGCTAGCTCTATTCGGAGAGCTTTAAATTCTTCTTTAAGTTTGTAGAATTTCGTTGGATACTTTAAGACCTTGTGCAGCCGGACTCAGATTGTCGTCCTGCGTGGCACAGATTTGGGGGTGATGGGTGTGGTTATCTACTTGGCCAAGGTGGATTTCAATCATCATCTTATCAGCTGTTTTGGCCATTGTGAGGAGGTCTGTATCATCTGGCATACAACGGAGCATTGGCCGTAGGGCAGTAGGGAGACCATTGAGGAAGCGGCGTCGCATTAAGGGTGAGTTTTTATCGTCTTCATTGGTCTGTCCAGCCAGGTCTTGCAGATGTCTCAGGAAGGCTGTTGGCGTTTGATCCCCAAGAACTTGGTCCTTGAGTAGAGCATTGAGTCGCTCTTCTTCTGATTGGCCGAGTCTCCTGACTAACTCGCTGAGGAGGCTCTCAAAAGCTTGGTCAGACGGAGGCAATAGAGTTACATCCCGCACTACTTTGTATACTTGTGTAGGCAGGAGGTTCTTTGTGACAAGGAACTTGGTTCGTGGGTCCGTAACTCCTTTTATCTCGAAATAATCCCGCAGTTGACTCACAAAGATTCCAGGCTCTTCAGCGGTGAATTGTGGAGTGGTAGGCTGATACATTGTGAGAAAGTCCGTTATAGGTGGTGAATTTGGAGTACCACCATTGGATGACCCTAGGTTGTTATTGGTCATTGTGGCTATTATTTGTTACAAGGTACTAAAAAAAATTTAAAATGTGTCACAAACTGACAAGATTTCAACAAATGTTGTTGAATGTAAATAATGGCTTCAGGTAAGCTTGGTTGAGTATGAGACTCAATTGAGTTATGAATGCCAATAACAAAAAGTTACGTAAAAATTTTTTTTTTTTTTTATGATGTAGCCCAATATTAGCAGAAAAATAGTCTGCGTATAGGCTATTTGCAAGATAAGTAAAAAATTTTTTTTATGATGTAGCCCAATATTAGCAGAAAAATAGTCTGCGTATAGGCTGTTACAAAATATAAGTAAAAAAATTTTTTATGATGTAGCCCAATATTAGCAGAAAAATAGTCTACGTATAGGCTGTTTACAAAATATAAATAAAAAAACTTTTTTATGATGTAGCCCAATATTAGCAGAAAAATAGTCTGCGTATAGGCTGTTTGCAAAATAAGTAAAAAACTTTTTTATGATGTAGCCCAATATTAGCAGAAAAATAGTCTGCGTATAGGCTGTTTGCAAAATATAAGTAAATTTGCATAAAAAAACTTTGGAAAATGCTGAATTTATAAAAAGGCAAAATAAAAGGAATATATTTTGCAATAGAATATACTTCTAGTACAGGTGAGTGCTTAGTACTAGTGAATTTAATAAAATTATAGATGCAGACTGAATATATTGACAAAAATTGAGAAAAAAAAAACTTAGAAATTTTTTTTTTTGCATAAATTACGGTGTTTGGTCACTCCAGGAGGTCACCAATTGTAAGAGTCCTGTTTTATTTATTTAGACCTTTACAAGTTTACGTAGATAATTACTATATGCCAGGGTCACCAGCGCCCAAGTACTAGATTGGCATCCGGCACTGCGGCGCAAAGTTAATTTTAATAAAAGAAGGGAAGGACTGATTATTAAATCAATATGAATTTTTATATTTTATTGACAACAATTAATAAGTATATGCAAAAGGGGATTTTTACCCGTAACAACTTTGATGGACTTATAATGGTGAGATTAAATAATGGTCCGTTTGGCTAATATATAACAGTCTGCAAATAATACTGATTATAATAATGAATAATAATACAGTAATAATAATAGTATAGTAATAATAATATAATATATAACTAAGATAATAATAACAAAGATAATAGCCACAATGACAACCTTGTCTGCAAAGAGACAGACAAGAATACTGTAAGTAATATTTGGAGAAAAAGAGTAATAAAAAATGGCAATAATTAATAATTAAAATACATATAGGTTATATAGGCCCCAGTAACCTGTGGATGATAAATTACAGTTAATTCTGGTTATGGGATTGTGTTAAGTTGAATGGGAAAACTAAAGGAAATATGTAGGCTACAAATGATTAGTAGGCCATCTGCTAAGAAAATAACATGAAACATAATAGGCTTATAAAGTAAAATATACTAAGAAAATTTAATAGGCAGGCCTTTGCCTCTTCAACATATTGAGCTGAGGTTAATCTAAAACAAAGACTATGGTAGGCCTCAGTTAGGCTAGTTACAATTTGGCTTTAGCCTAGACCTAACTTAGCCTAAGTAATTTATTATATGAATCTTACATTACTATTTGTAGTATGAATCTTAGTACTAATTGCAAATGGTATAAGGCGTTAGTATCTGCAGTATGCGGTATTGCATACAGATATGAAATAGTAAAGAATAATTATAATAAATACAAAACATACCAAAAAGGAACTTTGCTTGCTGGCGGAATGATTTCGAATAATGTTTTTTTTTTGGCGTCCTTTGTGTTGTCGTTGCACACAAGTTTGTTTTTACTTAATAATTTTACCAACCAGCCAATATAATCCTTAAAAGCCCATTCATGTCTAGTCACACCACACTGAATTCTTAAGCATTAAATTTGATCACTGGACATATTTAACTTGTATTTATTTATTTATTTATTTATATTTAAATATTTCACTCATGCCAATTTGTGGCAGTTTTCACTAATAAAGAATACTCTTGTGGTGCAAGGCACTACAGTGGACCCCGTCATGCACTCTGGCTGTTCAGGCTAAGAAGTCGGCCTTTCATCGTCTTCAACGCAATCCATCTCTAGCAAATTCAATAGGCTTTAAACGTGCGCGAGCTCAGGCCCTCGCACAGTCCGTGAAGCCTGCCGCTTTTCTTGGCGAGCTTACGTCTTCTCTCTCACCTCCCACAACCCTTCCTCCCGAATCTGGAACAAGATTCGGAAAATTTCTGGAACATCCACTTCTCATCCTTCTCCTGTCCTCATGATGGACGGACGCCGTGTCCTCTCCTACTGCAGTGGCCGAGACCTTGGCCTCGACCATAGCCTCCATCTCCCACACAACCACCGTGGTCCTGCCTTCCTCCGCCGTAAGGGTTTGCTTGTTCGCTCCCCTCACCTTTTTCAGAATCCCAATAATTTCCCCTGTAACCGCCTTTATTCTGATGTCGCTGCTTGGCCAATCCCGGTTCCAAATGACTTGAGAGTTGATCTTATTAAGAGGGGAAGTGAACCCTTCCAAAATAAGGATGGACCCTTCATTGCAGTTCAAAGACAAGGAGAGAAATCCAAAGGGAAGAGTCGACAGCTGACTACTGCATGGTTCTATAAGGCTCTGCCAAATGGCGAGATAGTTTTGAGAACATGGATGGTTTACTCTCCATCAAAAGAAAGTTTTTGTTTTGTTTTTGCTGCAGACTGTTTGCTCTTTATGACAAAGGAATTGGAACATCCAGCAGAGGCAAAGAAATGGACAGTATTGCAGTTTCTGGAGTTTATTGTGAAATGAGATTTTTGTGAATCTTTGCCAAGCTTGTCACTGTGTTTGAGATTCTTTTTGACTGTCTGTGTGTCTATTGCTTCATGTGAAAAGTTTTTTCAAATTGAAATTGATAAAAAATTTCTTTCGCTTGACCATGAGTCAGACAAGATTGACAAATCTGGCTTTACTTTCAATTGAACATAAATATGCAAAGAAGATGAATTTTGATGAGGTCATTCATCAATTTGCAGAAATTAAGGCTCGAAAGCAGAGACTGTGAATCCTCTCTATTTACCTTTGAAGAATAGGCTGAGCGTTGAGACTACATTTCCCGTGTTTTTTGTTTAAAATAAAATGCAGTATTACCTGTTCACTGAATTTTTAATGTCCTGCATTTTCTTATTTCCAATTTGCTTATGACAATACTGTACTGTTTAAAAATCTACTTGCAAACATAATATATTTTTGTGTGTTTAAATTTTAAAATTATTTATGGGGGGTGCCAAAGGAAGGATCCGCCCCGGGTGCCAAATACTTTAGGTACGCCCCTGCATATAGGGAATTCATAACAACACTAAACCACTCCACAGATACATCCAGGCTATACAAGACTATAAACAGCATTACCCACTCTAACAGTGGCATTCACACCTCACACGCGGCTATCTGTCACAGCCAAAATAATATTCCAACATATACACAACAAGCTAACATTCTAGTTAATCACTACGCAAAGATAAGTCACTTAAACAGAGACAACAACCAGAAACACGCAGACAGACAAACAGCCAGACACAGGAAAACCTACAGACTCGACACGACCATTACACCCTTCAATACAGACCAGACCACCAAGATCATCAAAAACATTAACAATTCGAAGGCTATTGGACCAGACAACATATCTAACATACACCTTAAACACTTGGGCCCACAGGGAATACTAGCTCTCACAAACATCAGCACATACTCATACCAACGCTGTATTATTCCTGACATATGGAAACAAGGTAAAATTATTCCACTACTCAAACCAAACAAAAATCCAACAGAACCAGCTTCCTATAGACCCATTACTTTACTATGCACACGTTCCAAACTAACAGAAAGACTAATCTTACAAATCACCAGCCCACACATACCACTATCGCCTACTCAACATGGATTCAGACGTCACCACTCAACCACGACATTACTCACTAACCTCACGCAGCACATCATGGATGGCATCAACTCCAGACGACCAACTCAACGTACACTATTAGCAACAATAGACATCAGTAAAGCATTTGATGCTATCCCACGCTTCCCTCTCATAAACAAAATACTCAACACAAACATGCACAATAACACCAAAAGGTGGCTGAGTAACTATCTTTCAGGAAGATACTCACATGTCACATTTAATGGCAAGTCATCCAAAAACAAGCTTTTTCCGAACGGGGTCCCTCAAGGCTCTGTTCTCTCACCAACACTGTTCAACTTATACATGCATGACATTCCAACACCCATAGATAAAAGCTTACCTTATCATCATATGCAGATGACATCACTCTAACATCCACCCACAGCAACATCGACACCGCTACAAATAACCTACAAACATACATAAACAGTATACAAGACTGACTCACACACAATAGACTCAAAGTAGCGCCCACAAAATCAACCATCACCTTGCTAACAAGCAACACAAAAGAACACCAGATAACTCCACAGCTTACACTAAGCAACACCAACATTCCACACATTCACAGGACCAAAATACTTGGGGTCACATACAACACATCATTATCTTTTGCAAACCACATTCAGGGCATTAAAAACAAATGTACGTCAAGACTTAACACGCTTAGGATACTAACAGGCACAAACTTTGGACACCAGCAGGAAACAACATCACTCATATACAACCAATATATTCGCTCAGTTATGGACTATGCTAGCCCATGCTGGGCACCTATTATCTCAAGCACACACATAAACACCTTACAGACAATACAAAACAACGCACTTCGTATCATTACAAGATGTACTCAAACAACACCAATGGAACACCTGCACACACAGAAACAAAAATACTGAAAGTTAAGGAACATTTAGATATGAGGGGAACACAGTTCATGGCAGCAGCGACAACTAACCCACAACACCCTTTCCACTACATGTACAATCATGCACCAACACCTCGCACCATTAAGGTAACACCAGAGAGACATTATAACTAAATACTCCATTCCATGCCACGCCCCACAGACATCACACAGTACAGAAAACACATACACACACACCTAACCCACAAAGCACTGACACGACTCGGTCCGAATGCGGTCCTAGGTGTGAAGCCTCCACCCATTGACAGGTCAGAGACCAGCCTGAGCAGATCGGATCGAGTTAACTTAGCACGATTCCGATGTGAATATCACTTCAACTTACAGACATATAAGCACAGACTAGACAACTCCACAGACGACACCTTCCACCTGTACCAGGACACACCACAAACAATTGAACACATTATGACAGATGTACTACTCTAGCACAACAACGAACATAACACAACATCACCAGTGCGCTGAACCTCTGGTCCACTCCGGAGAGGACGATTTGTTACCTGCGTGCCGCCGGTTTGCTCGATCAGGGTGGGCTGATTGGCTAACCAACAACAACACATGAAGAGTCCAGTTCCTCTAGCAGTATATTTAGTTTACAGAGTCTATCTAAATATACCTCCTCATTTTCAGTACACTCATAAGGCATATAAACATTGAATATATACAGTATTTTGTTGTCAATAGTTAGTTTTATGGCTACAACCTACTTATATTCATAACTAATGGGCTCTATAAACCTATCCAGCTGTGAGTGCCACATTATAGCTACACCTTCCCTCCTATTCTGTTTGCCCACAGTAATAACTTCACTATTATTATTGGGTGAGTTAGTTTTTCCCCTGTAGTTAGGCTTAATATTGTTTAAATCTTTGCACTCTTGTTTAGAGAGCCAAGTTTCCTGAAAACAAGAAATATTGTTGTTTGCCCTCATCATCAACTTTGGACCACTCTAATTTCACTTTACATGTAACATTTACCTGTGACAGCATTGGAATATAATTAATGTCAAACTCAGTTAATAGGGGCATGTGGTCAAAACTAGCATAGGAGTACAAAACTGCCATATTCAGAACTGCCTGATTTGCATCAGGTGTACAAATACAATAATCCAACCATGAGGTGGTGTGCCAACTATCACTAACAAAAGTAAAGCTATCACCAGGAAAACTACACATGGATGAAAGGGTTAAGTTATTATCTTCACAGAAGGCTTTTAAGTGGTTGCTAAACAAAGAATTATCATTAAGCACATAAGCATTAAAGTCATGTCGTAAGCATGCCGTATCCAACTCATTAATAATACTAATGACCTGCTCCAATTTAATGAGGTAATCAACTTCATTATTAACTGCCTGAAAAGGCATATAGATACACAGAATTACAATTTTTTTATTGACTACACAAATTTCTATCCAAGTTAGCCAGTTGAAACCAAGTTTTAATTCACTAATATATTTCCCATGCTAATATATTTCGGGCCATACTTGTAGGCCTTGGTCCTCATAATCATAGCAGGATTATATTTTATGTCGTTATCCTTCCCATACCTTTCGCACACCTTCAAAAGTATGCTGAGCCCTTTTACAGATGGAGAAATAAGAACTAGATTATCTGCATACATCAGATGATTAACAATCATTGTACCAATACAGCAGCCTATTTTACAGTTGTTCAGCACAACAGATAGATTATCCATATAAACATTGAATAAGTATGGGGATAGTACCCTATCCCTTCCTGCCTGACACCATTGGTCACAGAGAAGGGCTGGGGTTAATTGAAAGCCAATCTTACAATCATTGTCTGGTGATTATACCAGAATATTAATATACGGACCAAGTAACCAGGTACATTACGATTTACAAGTTTCATGAATAACATGTCACGATTAACACCATCAAATACTTTAGAGCAGTGATGCACAAACCCTGGCCTGCGGGCCAAATGTGTCCCCCACGAGTCTTTTCAGTGGCCCCACGGGTCTTTTCAATTCAATGAAAAAGTTATAAATTGGGTCACTTTTATATTCTGACTTAGATGGAAAGTAAGTAGGCTAATACATTTAGTTATTTTCTTCGCTTGGCCCTCACATCAAAAAAGTTTGTGCACCACTGCTTTAAAGGCATCCAGGAAACACAAAAATACATTAGGATCTAGAGTAGTATTTACAGACCATTTCCTTCAAGGCATACACACACATATCAGTACTGTGTTTCTTTTTAAAACGAAATTGGTTGTCACCAGTATACAGGTAACATTCAACTCTATTTATGAGTATATATTCAAACACCTTAGACATAATACTGGCCAAGGGCTATTGGCCTATGGTTATCTTTACTGTTGATTTTTACCCTTTTTATCTTTTAGTACTGGCACCAAAACAACGGATAGCATTGTAACCGGCAAAACACCATGTATCAGTAAACCTGTAAAGCACAAAGCTAACAGAGGCACCAATTGCTTTAAGTAAAGTTGGAAGATATTTAAAATTAACATGGTGAGATTGGCTAAGGATATTTTTATGCTCAAATTTCTTTACAGTTACCCTATTATAATACCTATTCATCGCTTTCCTAAAATGAAATAGGATACCATAATTTAGTACCAATATCTATGATATTGCATAACTCGGAATCTAAAAATTCAGGACTGACAACTCTCAATGCTCTAAGAAACATAGAGAAAATAGGAGATTTTATCGAGGGATGATGGTCAGAATAAAAATGCACATAAGAGTTATTATTAGTAGGTTTGAGGAAAACTTCAAATTTTAACTGATTCAAGCATCTCCAAATTTTTAGATCCAGGAAAGATAAGCATCCATCATTTTCTTTTTCGGCAGTGAACTTAATAGATGGGACTAAATTGTTGAGCCTACCAAGAAATACGTCAACATCCAAATTGTTAGGCCAAAGACATAAAACAACATCTATATACCGGTACCCCCTTTGCTTTGTCCGGAGCTATAGGGCGCGTCCCTCTGTGGCGAATGTGGGAATACACCTTTCTTCGGTGTAAGGGCTTCCTCTGCCCTCGTGGACCATTGGGCCCGTTTGGGGACCCGGCTGATCTCCTGCTTCTTTTTCTTTCTTTCTCCTTTAACCCATTCTTTCTGGCTTCTCCCTGTTTTTTTGGCGTTGTTCTTTGGACCTTGATTTTGACCCTTTCCTTGGCCCTTGGGTGTGGGAGGTGGTTGCCCTGCACCCTTGTCGCTTTCCAACCAAACCCAAACCCTGTCCCTGCCACTTTTCACCGCGCGTTGGATGAGAGTGGCCGCCTTTCAGGCACAGGGACTGGGTGCGGGTGTATCTCCCCTGCGTGACATCTATCGGCGGTGGGACCAAGTGTGCCCACACTTCGCCTTTCCCTTGTTGGAGTCGGTGGTGGCTGGATGCGCGCGGGGGATGAGGTTCTTTTTTGTTTTGCTATGGACACTTCTCCGCCCCGGCTTACGACTACTGCTTCTCATTCCCGGACTACTACTACTCTCAACACTCGGGTGGTGGGCAACCAGGCCCTCTAGTCCTTTACCACTGGAAGACCGCAACCTAACGGGGTTGACCCCCCTGTGGAAGCGGAACGCTTGCACTCTCCTTTTCCGTTGCCGACCCCAGTCCGTCCCTCGACTACGCCCTTGGACCTACACTCTCTGGAGCAGGGGTCTCGCCCCAGCCCACTTCAGCCACCTTCGGGCAAGTCAAGTCCCACCGAGGACTTGCCCCCACAACCCGGCTTCTTGCTCTCCCCATATGCCCCCCTCACCCGCCGTCAGCCCACCTCCCCGCGGAGAGAGCCTCGCGGCGGACGGGGGAGCCGGCATTCACGGCCGTCCTATCGACCGTTGAATATCCCGGTCCATTTCGACTCTACAGCCTCCCTCTCCCTTCCAAGTATCCACAAATTCCTGGTGATTCGGCCTACATCTGGGTCCCTCCCGAACAACTCTGAACGGACGTTCCAGGCGATCCGAACCCACAGCAACTCCAGCCGCTATGACGTACGCCCACAGAGGGATGGCTCCCTCCTCGTAAAATCACGCTCAGCCGCAGAGACGAAAGCCCTACTCTCCGTCACTGAGGTCCTTGGATGCTCGGTGTCCGTTTCCCCACACCCTCGCCTGAACCAGAGTCAGGGCACTATTTACGCCACCCGCCTATTGTCGGTCGCAGTGAACGAGCTCCTGGAGGACCTCGCACCCCAAGGAGTTACTAAGATCTATCGTTTCACATCCCGACAGGGAGGCACCCCCTCCCCCACCCCACGTCTGCTCCTTACTTTCAACACACTAATCCCCCCCCGGCCGTATTGTATGGGGTATGGGAGACCGCGCCTCATGCGAGTTTTCTATCCGCCCATACGTCCCAGACCCGACCCGTTGCTTCAAATGCAATAAATTCGGACACGTTAGCTCCGCTTGTCGACAGCCGCATCCATTGTGTTCACTGTGGACGACTCGCTCACACTGACAGGTGCCCCAACACACCCAAATGCTCCAACTGTGAAGGTGCACACCCCTCTTCATCCCGAGAATGCCTTTTCGTCAGGTTCGAGAAGGAGGTCCGAGGCCTACAGGTGACGGACTTCCTTAGCCCCCGTGAGGCACGCGACAGGGTGCGGAGTCGGGAGGTGAGGCCGGGGGTGTCCTATGCCGCTGCTCTCGGCTCTATCATCTCGGCACGCTGCCCTGGCCTGCCGCCGAAACCCCCCCCCAGCCACTGCTCCCTGTTCCCCACATAGCAAATCCTCGCAGGACCCGACGGTCCCCTGTCCCCCCACCGTTCCTCTTCTTCTCGCACCTCACCTGCCACGAATCCCCAGGAGTCTGGGACCAGGGCTCCCAGGTCCCAGCCACCTCAAACCCTGCCTTCCCAGTACTCCCTGTACACGCCCGAACCTGCCGCCCGGAGCAAGCCGTCGAGGCGGAGACGCCGGAGCGTGTCACCAGACCCTCCGGCCTTCCAACGTCTCTCTCCCTCTTCCCCTAAGACCAAGAAGACGGCTCGGACCCTTACACCCCCCACCACGTCCACTATGTCCATCTCCCCCCATCGCAGAAGTCCCACCGCTCTACCCCCACAGACTCTGACAATAGTGGCCGAAATCCACGACCCGCCCCGTACGACGAGACCCAGCCCAGTGGATCCAGTGGATGCGGCTCTGTCGCAGCTGCACGGTGTGACCGAGGGAAGCTCGGCCGCGCCCACGCCCATGAGTCTCATGGATCTGCCCTTGCCTCCTGGTGCCATTTTCTCCACCCCTCCACGAGACCACTCTGGTTCACCTCCTTCCACCCCCATCGTACCTACCCCCCCAACATCCCCGGCCCCCTCCTTATCAGCTATCCTGAGTACGCCCTCCCTCCCACCCGCCCGGTCTTTTTGGTACCCCCTGTCACCACCTAGGGTCCGCCGTGAGACCCCGGACAGGCGGGGTAGCGCCCCTTTTAGGGTTAACGTGCCCCCCCCCCTGGCCCGACCATAGAAGCCCGTCAAGGCACTTCTGACCCGCTTAGCCCACGATGTTCCTCTGCCTGCCGTGATCCACGCCTCCGGTTTCGCTCGGCCGACTCGACCCCGCAACCTCCGCGGGGTTCGACAGGCCGACCGATTCCTTCCCTGGTGAACGGTAGATAGCCAGCCATGCTCCCAACCCAGCCTTCAGTTTCGCGAACTCCAGATCTCCCTTCACACTCCAACCTCCTAGCGCCTACACCTTTACCCATCCCCCTTCATCAACTATTGGATCCCCCGAAAACCACAATAGTCCACTGGAACTGTCGAGGAATCTTTGCAAACTATGAAGGCCTTAACTCCTTGATTGCCACTTCCCGTCCGGTGTGTGTCTGTCTCCAGGAGCTAATCCTGGGGACCAGGCCCATGCCCTGCCCCACTGGTTATTTTTGCGTCGCCACCCCGCCTCCTACCTGCACTCGAAGGGGAGCTGCCATCCTCGTCCACCACGCAGTCCCCTTCTACAATCTCTCCATCCGGTCCCCGCTACAGGTGACTGTCGTCCGGCTCTCCCTGGATAGACAGTACACCATTTGTTCAATCTACCTTCCCCCCACGCTCAAGTCTCCCGCGACGACCTGGTCGAAGTCGTGGAACAACTCCCCAGGCCCTTCCTACTACTGGGCGATTTCAATAGTCGTCACCCCTTGTGGGGCGACACACACTCCACCTATATGGCCCCAACCCTGATATCCGTCATGACCGAGCTCTCCTTCGAGTGCCTCAACGATGGCTCTCCTACATTCTACCATGCCACCACCTGCACTCCATCATGTATAGACCTGTCCCTCGTTTCAACTGATGCCCTCCTAGACTTCACGTGGCAAGTCCTCCGAGAGGACTATGGCAGTGACCATCTCCCAATTCTACTCACCCTCAATCGACCCGACCAGACCGTACGGGTACCGGTAAGGTGGGTTACCACCAACGCGAATTGGGCCCGCTTCCGCGACAACACATATACCACCCTTACAACTGCCCACTTCCCATCCATCGACGAGTGCATCGCATACTTCGAGTCCGTCGTTCTAACGGCCGCAAGCACAAGCGTACCACAATCCTCCGCCTACCCCCGCGCCCGACGGGTTCCTTGGTGGACCCCGGAGTGCGCGGAGGCCGTGCGCGCCAAGAAGAAGGCAACTCAGCGCTTCTACCGGACGCGACTCCCCATCCATCGCACGGAGATGCAGCGGGTCAGGGCCATCGCCCGCCGCACAATGAAGACAGCGCGCCGAGCCTCTTGGCGTGCCTTTGTGTCCGGCATCACCGCCAACACACTTTCGGCTACCATCTGGAAGAAGGTGCGGGGCGTCGAGAGGCGACATGTCCTCTCCCGACCCCCGGTCCTCCGGACTAACGACGAACTCCTATGTGAGCCCAAGTCGGTGGCAGACCACCTTGCTTCTACCTTCGCCGCCGTTTCTCTGCAGCCAATCCCGTACCCGCCCCTGACGATAGCCCCTCCACACCGTCCATAGACAGCACCTACAACCGATTGTTTACCATGCGTGAACTACAGGCGGCACTGGCCTCTCGACGATCCCCTTGTCCCGGCCCGGACGGTATTCCGTACGGCATGATCCAACACCTCCACTCTACCTTACAAATTTTCCTGCTAGACCTATACAATCGCATATGGATAGAGGGTGCCTTCCCCTTTAGGTGGAAGGAGGCCCACGTCATCCCTATCCCCAAACCCGGCAAAGATTCCCTGGACCCCACAAACTACAGACCAATCGCCCTGACGTGTTGTGCCTGCAAGATCCTCGAAAAAATGGTCGCTACGCGATTATTGTTCGTCCTTGAACGTACCAATTCCTTCCCGTCTACCCAGTCCGGCTTCAGACAATTCCGCTCCACCACTGATCTCCTCCTGCTTCTCAGTCGAGACATACAGGATGCCTTCGACAATAGACAGTTCGTACTGTCAATTTTCTTTGACATCCAGAAGGCCTATGACACCACCCGTCGAGCAATGATCCTCGGTCAGCTCCGACATCTGGGCCTCGTCGGAGCCATGCCTACCTTCATCAGGGGCTTCCTTACTTCTCGGACCTTTAAAGTCCGGGTGGGCTCAGTCCTCTCTGACACCTTTGTGCAGGAGGACGGGGTCCCACAGGGAAGCATCCTCAGTGTTCTCTGCTTCTCCGTCGTGATGAACACGGTCTCACAATGCCTTCCACCCACAATCCGCTCTTCCATTTACGCGGATGACCTTGCAATCTACTTCGCAGGGCGAGAACCGTCCGTCGTTCAACGACAAATGCAGCTTGCCATCTACCGGGTGGAAAGGTGGGCGACGTCGGTGGGTTTCCGCCTCTCCATCCCTAAGTCCAAGTGTATGGTCTTCAGTAGAAGAAGAAGACCCACAACCCTTCCTCTACCCTCTGTCACATTATACGGCAGTCCTCTTGAGGTGGTACCCTCCACGCGTTTTCTGGGCACGGCGGTTTTAGAACTACCACCTCAGGGACGGAGCTGGCACTTCACTGAAGCGATCCGCTCTTTCCTTGATCTTTTCAACATGCCCGCCCCCTCAGTTATCCCCATTTCATTCAGCATCTACCCCCCCTGGATCCTAACCCCTATCAAGTTTTGCAAAGATCTGTGTTCCCTACCGAAGACTACCACGAGCGCCATGATATACAGGTCACTCTTCCGCGAACACGCAACCCAACACCCGGACGCAATCGCCATTTACACGGATGGTTCCCGCTCGGAAGCTGGTGTGGCCTCCTCAGCGGTGATTCTGTCCCAGCCGCTCTCCCGGAGCGTCGGCCTGCTCCGCGAGGCCTCCGTTTTTTTGGCGGAACTTTTCGCCATTACGGAGGCCCTCGATATTGTGCGCACCCACTCTGCCAGCTCTTTCGTCATTTATTCGGATTCCTAAAGTGCACTTCTCTCCCTAGAAAGATTTAACTCCCCTCACCCGCTCGTCTGTACCATCCAGCAGACCTTCCACTTTTTAACGATCTTCCAACACAAGACAATCGCATTCTGTTGGGTCCCGGCTCATGTCGGCATCCAGGGTAACGAGGCGGCGGACCGCACAGCAAAGACGGCCTGCTTGCTGCCGGCCTCCTCCCGACCCCTCCCCTTCTCCGATTTCTTCCCGGCTTTCCGCTCTCACTTCCGCTCCATATGGCAGCGGGAATGGGACCAGGCCACACAAAATAAACTCCACACGATTAAACCGCAAATAGGATACTGGGCTTCTTCATTCCACCGGTCCCGCCATAAAGAAGTAATCCTAGCCCGTCTCCGCATAGGTCACACCCGCATCACCCACGGACACCTTATGGCGAAATCGCCAGCCCCGCTTTGCCCTACCTGCCATACCCCTATCACTGTCTTACACCTCCTGGTGGAATGCTCAAAGTTGTCCGCTCTCCGTCGCAGGTGTTTCCCTCTCTCGGCCGAAAACCCCATACCCAACTGCCTCCGATCCATACTCGCCGACGGCCCCCACTTTTCAGCGGAAGCCGTTCTCCTCTTCCTTACTCACTCCCATCTGCTCCATCGCATCTGAAACCGTACCCCTCCTACCCACTATCCATCGACTGACCCTTACTCATTCCCCTAGTCTACCACCCCCAGCACAGTAACATCACCCACTTACTGCCTCGCCGAGATATGTACCGCCTCTTTAGGTACGAATCGGCGGTAAATCTGAAAAACAAAAAAATATACCGGTACCAAACAAAGTTAAAATTAACAATAGTAGGCAAAAATTCCTCTTTCAAAAAATTCCATATATAAATTAGTTAATACAGGTGAGAGGGGATTTTCCATCGCCAATCCAAACGACATAGCACAAAACTTATTTTCAAACTAGAATTTACAATCTTTGAAGCAAAGCTTAATTAACCCAATAAAAGTGGTGTTGTGTTGAACAGGGAAAAAATATTCAGAGATCTTATCTTTTAAAAATTCAAGTAGGTCATCAACAGGGATATTCAGAGATCTTATCTTTTAAAAAAATCAAGTAGGTCATCAACAGTCCCTGTTGATGAAGTTTCTACATTGTTACAGAGTACCGCGGCACACTTTAAAGCAGGGGTGTTCAAACCTGTGCACGCGCGCGGGCACAAAATCGCGAAGCCATTTCGGTGTGCCGCAAGTAGCCCCCAGATAAGGGTTTAGAGACCAGTTAACAGAAAGAATATTACAATTAAAACCAGATAATAATATTTTTTGTGTTTTATGTATTTTTTATCTGTGCCCGCATGTGCTCCAGCATTTGGAAAATGTCCCCGCCTGCGAAAAAGTTTGAGCACCCCTGCTCTAAAGGCATTTTGTATTTATTTACAATATACAACTTTAATTAACTTTGAATGCTTTGAATATGAGACGCCATTAATTTTTTGTTTACAATTGTCATGAGGACATCAATCCCCAGCATCTCTGATTGGCTGCAAAAATATCCTCTGTCCGAGTTGCAATTTTTAAGAATATTAATTAATTAATTAATTAATCTATCTGTTGTGCTGAACACCTGTAAAATAGGCTGCTATATTGGTACAATGATTGTTAATCATCTGATGTATGCAGATGATCTAGTTCTGTGAAAGGTATGAGAAGGATAACGACATAAAATATAATCCTGATAAAAGTCATGTTATGTTTATGAGGACCAAGGCCTACAAGTAAATAAAATTTCCTGAATTTCAACTGAATGGTATGGTGCTGTCAGAAGTAACCCAGACTAAGTATCTTGGCCACATACTAACGGATAGTCTTTCAGATGACTGTGATATTTTAAGGGAATGTAGACAATTATATGCTCAGGGAAATACTTTGGTTAGAAAATTTCATATGTGTTCATTAGATGTTAAGTTGATTTTGTTCAGAACTTTTTGTACCTCAATGTATACAGCTCATTTGTGGTGGAACTACACGATGTAAGCAAACCTCAATAGTTGGTATTGCCTCCTTGTGCTTGGCGGACGGCTTCAAGTCGGCAAGGGTAGGAGGTGAGGAGAGACTCGAAAAGGTCATGGTCCGGCGGCAGAATCGGGTAGCTGGTGGTTCAGCGAGCATCAGGGATTCCACTCGGTCTTTCAGGATGGATCCTGAAAGATTCTGCCGCCGGACCATGGAGCAGCACATCGAAACAATCCTCCGAAATCTTGAGTACGACACTGACCTTTTCGAGTCTCTCCTCACCTCTTACCCTTGCCGACTTGAAGCCGTCCGCCAAGCACAAGGAGGCAACACCAACTATTGAGTGGTTTTCTTTAGACGTAGAATTAAATTGTCTAGAAAATGCAACAATCAGTTTTTTGTACCTCTATTAGTTTCATCTGTGCAGCGGGGGGGGGGGGGCACTCATTGTTTGCCACCCCTTATAATCAGTGGTGGGATTAAAAAATTTTAAGAACCGGTTCGCCCTCCACTCCCCTTACCCCCTTCTCCTCTCCCTTCCGTGTCAGAAATGAAAACTAAAAAAATGTTTTTATTGAAATTCTTTATTTAATTTCCTTTTAAATATTTCCAAATCGCCACTTGATTATGATTGTAGTCTTTATTTCTTCCTTTTTTAATCCTTTTGTCATCGGCTGTGTGGTTATTTCTCAACACGTTTGAACTGATGGAGTGGGATCCCAGGAATCGAATGGAAGGCCAATCAAATTAATTGCCATCAAATTTGCCACATTTTGAACTGTAAGACGGCTTCTTTTATCTGAATATATAATAATCATAGTTGAAAACCCTCTTTCTGACTCCGCAGAACTAACGGCAACAGTATTGAAGATATTTTTAACTTTTTGTATGGTGGTTGGAAGCTCATGATTATGGCGTTTTTTCAAACATTTTCCAAATAGTCGCGGAAATCATTGATGTTGATTTCATAATTAAAGATTTCATTGAATTCACACAATTTCTCTTCGGCGGCTTTCCAAGGGACAACAACTTTATCGATATTCCAAGAATCTGGCTCAAGTATGTTCACTAGTTCATGAATTCTATTATCACTATTTTGTACATTATTTCTTGTTTTTAAATGATCACAGTCCATCAACCTGGTTTTCATATATTTGATGATTTCATCCAGTAGTTTCTCACGAGGAAGGTTTCTATAGATTTGATTTTCTATAAAATCAATATTTTTAAAGGCGTCGCATTTTTTGGTTTCATTAATTTTCTTTTCGAAGGTTCCTTGATTTTCTTTAAGCATTTCAAAAGCCAAAATTGATCTTTTTATTAGTTTTTCAGCTCTAGCGATATTTAGATTTCTGGTTTGAAGGGCGTTGGAAAGTAGTGATATTTCTTGTAGTATGTCAATCATTAATGCTAAATCGTCGAAGAAGAATTTGTTGCGAAGACGGGTAGCCATTCCTGAATATTTTTCGTTTGAAGAAAAATATTTGTATAAAGCTGGATAAGCACGCCATACAGCAAGTGTTGATCTTAAGCTGCAAGCAGCCCATCTTGGCCCAAAACTCTACCAATTTTTATAATTTCTAGTCCAAGTGCTTCCGAAATGTTGAAAAGTTCCGTTTGATTTTTGTTTGATTGGTGAAAAATCGTGTAGATTTTATCTATGAACATTTTGAAATGATCCACTTGTTTTATTTCAGCGATAGAATCATCTACAAGTTGCAGGCGTTGATTCAAACAATGCCAGATGACGATGTCAGGAAAATCTTGAATAAGTCTGGCGCTCACCCATGATTTGCGACCAAGCATTACACTCGCACCATCAGAACAAAATGCGACCAAATTATTTTTCAAATATCCAATATCAAATCCAACTGCGTGTAAACTTGTTAACAAATTTGTGTATATTGTTTCAGCATCCTGTGCTTCCAGCTCAACCAAATCGAGGAAAATTGTTGGCGAAATATCAGAATCTTCTACTTTTAAAAAAATTAATTATGAGCACTGATTTGTGAGATATAGTTGAAGCTTCATCAATGATGATACAAAGCTTTAAATCTTTTTTGATTATGTTAGTAAATATTTCCTTTTTAATTTCTCTTGCAATGTGATCAACTATTTTAACGGCAGTTTTCCGAGAATGAAGTCCCACTCCCATGTCCAACCCATTTTTTACTTGTAGTTTAATCTCATGTTCATTGTCAGCAAATGGCCTAGTTCATTTTGCCATACTGTAAATGGTATTAAAGACTCTACATGTAGAGCTGATATATTTTTGGTTCATTTTATCCACGTATTTGGTAATTACATCATCCGCGCGCTCTTTCAATTGTTTTACGCATATTTGGTGTGCCTTCGATGAAAAGTGTTCATTCATTTTCTTTCTGAGAGATGCTTGCTGGACAGTTTTATCTTTTCCTGATGCTTCAATACTGCAGTTTCCCCATTCCATCGATACATGAATCCCCTTCATGTTTATTGAATCAATTTTTGCGCAGTAATTACAACCCAGTTTCTTGTGAACAAACAAACCATCATATTTTTTCTGGATTTCTTCGACCTGTTTCGTTCTCCAGCAATCAGGAGGAGCAGTTGCTGGAAATTCATCTCTGGTTTGCACAGTATTGGAAGTGGAAGTTTCATTGCCTGTTGATGTTAGATGTTCGCTTGGATCTTCGTTTGAACTTTTAGAGCTCGGTTTCCTTGTAAAAAAAATCAGACAAAACATGTTGTCGCAGCGCCGGCCTTAGGATATTTCGGGCCCTGTGCAGAGTATACTGTACGGGCCCCCCATGACACAAGTCAAATTGTTTTTCATTGCTAATCATTTTATTTTAGTAGATTGTTAACAAGTACAGCAAGTAAAATTTAACTATACAAGTGCACCTGTAACAGAATACCAACAGACCAACAGCCTTTACTATTATTACTACTTATTACTTTATTATTAGCAAATATTTAAACTATCATAAGAGGTTTCAACCAGCGCCGGCCTTAGGATATTTAATTAGGAATAGGATAATTCAATTTAATTAGGATAAAAAAATAAATTACATTAATTTACACCAATTTTGGCACTCTGACGTCGATGGTAAATTTCTGTGAAATTTTCGGGCCCCCCTAAGTTGCGGGCCTGTGCGACCGCACGGTTCGCACACCCCTAAGGCCGGCACTGGTTGTCGCTTCATTTTCGGGGCTGAAATAGATAAATTTTGAATTATAATAACAACGGGTGGACTGGCAATGGTTAAGAGGTCCTCTAAATTTCGGATCCTTCTTATTATTATTTTATTACCGTATTACAGTGATAAAATATAAAAGTTACGATATAGTGGTACTTATAATAAGTAATTTATTGTACATATATTCGTACAAATTTACAACACCGATACCACGGCTAGAAGGCTAGAAACACACCGACCACTGTTTTATCTAGACACGGACTGAAAAACGTACGCCTTCTCACACCCTCCCCACTCCCTATGTGCGCATGCGTCAGCTTCCGACAGCAAGTCACGTGATCAACTTAGTGCCGTTCAGAAAAGCATTGTTTATGGTGGTTATGAACATACGTACAAATTTTTATTGCGTGTTTTTATAAAATAAATATTCGATATAAAGAAAAATCATGCACGGATGAAAGGGTTAAGGACCGGTTCGGCGAACTCGGGAAATTTTAGGAACCGGTTCGCACGAACCGGTGCGAACCGGCTGAATCCTACTGGTGTTTATGGTGTATTTGAATCTGATCATATCCCATTTGTAGTTGGGCTTGATTGTATGGTAGTACCTGACTTAGACAATGACTGTGATAATGCTGATTACTATAACGTTAACTGGTCAAATCTTAGTCACTCTGAGGTAGATTACTATACAATACAGACTGATGCACTCAGCGGCGTATTAAGATTTTTGGGCCCGGGACCAAAATATTCTTGGGCCACTCAACAAGACAAATCTTCGAGTCGTAAATTAATAAAACCATTTCTAAATAAAACAATTTATTTCTAAATCAAATAATGTAAGTTTTACATATATATACCAAGCTGCCACAATTACACCAAACCAATTACCCGACTACCAGTCCACTACTAATCTACAAAAGTTGATCACAAAATTATCCACCACCAGTCTACAAAAGTTTTTGGCGCGGCTTCACATCACTAAATTTTTCAATCACAAGCTCTGTTTTTAAATTCTGCAAAATATCGTTTTCTATGCGTAACAATGACAGACTTTCCAATTTCTTTTGGGTTAGCATTTGACGTTTAACATTTTTAATCATGCTCAAATGAGAAAAAAAACGCTCCGCAGTTGCATTTGACATGCGATAAGCAATGAAAGCATTTGGGAAAACAGCCCTCAATTTGTGAATTTCCTGTGGTACTCCTAATGGGCGAGTGTCAGCTAAAGCGTTTTGTTTGACAAACAGTACAAAATGCTGAAACTCAAATGGGAAGCTGTCCTCAAAGTCATTTGGGTAATGGACTAGCCAGATTTTTTTGCTGCTTTTGATGCTTCCTCTGAAGTTAGTTGAGAGATATTGTTGAGCATTCTAAATTTATCATTGATATCATTATAAACATCGGTCCCTAAAACAGCTGGGCCCTGGCCCCCCCCTTAATACGCCACTGGATGCACTACTAAGGCTTGTGAGGATTCCTGCAGAAGCTTTGGCTTGTAGGAATCCCTCCTGTGATGATGTAAAACATATAGGTCTTTTAAATAAGTATTACGGTGAGCTTGAACATGCCATTAAGGCTGCGAGTGGAAGTAGCTTTAAGAATAAAAAATGGGGAAAAGTGAATGTCAATCCAGGGTGGGCAGAATACTGTGCTGATTTGTATGATGTAGCAAAAAATGTATTCGTGGAATGGGTTGCTATGGGGAAACCTAGGCAGGGGGGAACTCTTCCAACTGAAAAATAGAACTTGTGCTAGGTTCAAGGGTGCTCTTAGATTTATAAGGAAAATGAAGAGAATCTTCGAAGAGAATCTCCACCCAGAAAATTAGGCAATGGCAATACTTCCAGTTGGGAATTCTGGAAGGAAGTTAATAAAATTAACAACAGTAATCTTACCTTGCCAAATGTAATAGAGGGTGTACATGGTGCAAAAACATTGGAGAACTGTGGAAAAATCATTATGAAACCCTATTTAATTGTCTCGGGGGTGGGGGGATAGACTAAATATATGCCAAAATGCAGTGGTGGGCACCGTTAACCAAAAAGTTAACTTCGTTAACCGTTAATCCGTTAATTCGTTAAACATGTAACGGAAGTTACCGATAAACCGTTAACGTTAACTTTTATTATAAAAAAAATGAAAAACACAATATATATATAATTTAATTTTCCCTCTTCTTCTCGTTCTCCATTTTGTCCATGAGGTGCATGTTGCCCTTCATGAAAATTAGCATATCAAAGTTTTCATCAGACAGGGATGATCTCTTGGCCCTCAGGATGTCCTTGCCCATAGAGAACAAACGCTCCACTGCAGCATTGGAGGGGATGGCTGTGTTGAACTTGATGAACAAGTCCACCAACACTTGCTCACCCAAGAAGGCAGCATCTGTCAGCAAGTCCTTGGAGTTGGTCTCCAGCCAGGTCTTGATCAAGTTCTGGGCCTTGCCCTTGAGTGACCTGTGGCTTCTGCTGCTCTCTTTTGTCTGGATGACAGCACTGAAGAAGTCATCCTCCTCCTCCTCCTCCTCGTTGTTGCTGCTGCCTCCACTGTTGCTGCCCACTTCATTGGACTGCTGCTTCATGGCCTCCTCGACTGTACCCTCCATGCTTTTCCTCACCCTGGCGACCTTGGTGTTGTCATACTTGTCCAACCAGATGAGGCGAAACCTGGGATGGAAGGCAGCAGCCAGCTGGCACTGAAAATAATAGAAACTTTTAAACGTTTATTTATGAATTTTTTGGGTTAACGGACTTGAGTTAACGGAAGTTAAATGTAACGGAAGTTAATTAGTCCGATAATGATTTTCAAAGTTAACTTAAAAGTTAAATCGTTAACGAAAAAGTTAACTTCGTTAATTAACGATTAACGGATTAACGGTTTGTGCCCAGCTTTGCCTAAATGTAGAATGCTCTGAGGAGCTACTAATTAATGACTCAGAAATCTGGGAGGCTATTCATAAGTTAGATGATGATAAAAATTGTGGCCTAGATTACATACAAGCAGAACATTTAAAATGTAGCCCTCGTATAATACCTATGCTTGCAATGTGTTTCACAAGCTGTATGATATATGGATACTTTCCACAGTCCATTTTGTCAGTTGTAGTGTTGCCAGTTGTTAAAAATAAGGGTGCTAGTATCTGTGATAAGAATAATTATAGGCGAATAGCACTTGCCACTTTCTAAAATGTTGGAATATGCCATTTATAATAGGATAAGTACTTACTTGCAGACTTACGACAATCAGTTTGGCTTTAGAGTGAAACATGGTACGGACATGTGTATTTATATGCTAAAGGAAGCCCTCCTAAAGTACAAGATGTCAAGTAGCAATGTATATTCTTGTTTTATGGATGCATCAAAAGCATTTGATAGAGTTAACCATCACAATTTTTTCAAGAAACTCTTGTGTCGACGGGTACCTAATATATACTTAAAATACTTGCATTCTGGTATACAGAGCAGACCACGTTTGTAAGATGCAAAAGCACTGTATCACCAGGTTTTAAGGTAACTAATGGTGTTGGGCAAAGGGGTATATTATCACCATATCTTTTCTGTATATACATGGATGACCTTACCAATGAACTAAAAACTGCACGTACTGGCTGTTTCATTGGAAAGGAAAAAATTAATCATTTAATATATGCTGATGACCTTGTTCTTCTGTCACCCTCTCCCCATGGGCTGAGAGTACTATTAGAGATATATGAACAATATGGTATAGGAAATAACATCACCTATAATGGGGCAAAGAGTTGTATTTTGATTTTTAGGTGTAATCTACTGAAACATGTATCATGTGGGTCTTTTGAAATGAATGGTCAGACAATACCTGTCAAAGACACATGTAAATCTTTAGGTCATGTAATTACTCACGAGCTGCGAGATGAACTTGATATTGAGAGGCAAAGTTAAAAGCTGTATGTACAGGGTAACACGCTAGTAAGGAAATTTGGTGTGTGTTCAGAATCACTTAAAACTTATCTTTTTAGAAGTTACTGTACCGCATTGTATACATCCCATCTGTGGTGGAACTATACAAAAACTGCTATGAATAAACTCCCTGTTGCTTTTAATAATATTTTTCGTATGCTATGTATGGAACCAAAATGGTGTAGTGCCAGTTTTATGTTTACTACGCGTAACCTACCTACCCGCCAAATGTTAATCTGGAAGAATATATATAATTTCATTACTTGGGTCTTAAACAGCTCTAATGTGCTATTGCACAATGTCCAGTCTTCAGATACTGTGTACCTCTCACCTATATGGCAGTCTTGGTTCAGAGAACTGCTGTTTTACACTACCTTATTTTTGTAATGTGGCAAAGATTATATATGCATATTGTATGTTGGGTTAAATGGCTATGCTGGCCTTAGTTTTGTACTTGTATGCTAGGTTAATTGGCTATGTTGGCCTTATTTTTGTGTTATGTTGTGTATAGTATGTAAGATTGTACTTGTATGTTAGGTTAAGTGGCTATGGATTGTGAATGGTCCGCAACAAAGATGTTTTTTTTTGTTGTATAATTAATAATTTAAAATATAGTTTCCACAAAATCATATCTGAACTCACCTTCCCATAATTTATCAGCATTTTTATTAAACTCTTTTATTGTCATAATTTTTCTGATTTCTTCATTAACCCTTTCACTGCGATTTAGCTTAAAATTTTTATTCCTGAAATGGTGCCATTTTCCTATCAAAAATGAAATTTCCAATAAGATGCCCTTTTGATAATTTTTTATTAGATTGAAGAACAAATTTTCATATTATAGCTATAAAATTCACAAATTTTGCAATTAATGGGTAAAAATAACTGTATGTATGTATGTATGTATGTGTGTATATATATATATATATATATATATATATATATATATATATATATACAAAGGTGGGCAGTTGCGCCGCAAAAAGTTGCGGCGCAACATTTTTGGTTGCGCTTGCGCTTGCGGCGCAACTTTTTGAAAAGGGTTGCGCTTGCGCGTGCGGCGCAACTATTTCAGCAGAGTTGTGGTTGCGGTTGCGGCGCTACAAAAATCGTTGCGCGTGCCCACCACTGCAGATATACGTTAAATGCAAAGGTGGGCAGTTGCGCCGCAAAAAGTTGCGGCGCAACTTGCGGCGCAACATTTTTGGTTGCGCTTGCGCTTGCGGCGCAACTTTTTGAAAAGGGTTGCGCTTGCGCGTGCGGCGCAACTATTTCAGCAGAGTTGCGGTTGCGGTTGCGGCGCTACAAAAATCGTTGCGCGTGCCCACCACTGCAGATATACGTTAAATGCAAAGGTGGGCAGTTGCGCCGCAAAAAGTTGCGGCGCAACTTGCGGCGCAACATTTTTGGTTGCGCTTGCGCTTGCGGCGCAACTTTTTGAAAAGGGTTGCGCTTGCGCGTGCGGCGCAACTATTTCAGCAGAGTTGCGGTTGCGGTTGCGGCGCTACAAAAATCGTTGCGCGTGCCCACCACTGTATATATATATATATATATATATATATATATATATATATATATATATATATATATATATATATATATATATAATTAATACCAAATATTTCTAAGTTTCCCATTAAATGATGATTTTCTTAGAATCCTTTTACTTTTGAAATACCCTCAATGGGTAACTAAGAAAAACTATATTGACTACTGCTCTTTGAACGATATGCCCATAAGACATTTGTAGGGAGTCAGAGCACAGGGTAAAAAAAAAGCAAAAGATTTATAGTATTTTATTCTATTGTAAGGCAATACATACCCTTTCAGAAGAAAAAGATATAAAGCATAAACTAAAAATAAAGAGCAAAGTTCCTTTACAAAAACGGAAAATATTGCCTATTCTTAGCCTTCGCATTTTATTTTGAAATCTTTTTTGCTGTGGTAAATTTCAAAACAAGGTACAATACACAAAGGAGGACTTCCAGGGCATGATTTACAACAGTAACTAGTTTGTTTTCTCTTGCAGTGGCCCTTGCCTTTTCCTTTACATTGAGCTGGCATAATTAAACATACCACACAATTGGGTTTGTGGCCTTTTTTACAATTGGCAATAAAATGCTTTTCTTTCAATCTAGTTTGCATGTAATTTTGTGAAACTCTGTGTCCTCTTTTCAAGCATTTTTTTATTACATACCCATCTAAAAGGCCATCAATAATCACCTCTCTAAACTGTTTCTGACTCAATTTTTTGTTTGGGTTCTGAATATTGAAACATATTCTTGAATTTATTAGTGCTATTTCAATAACAAAGTGCCAAATTGTTTTGTACCATTTCTTAGCTTTCCTTTGGAAAGGATAAGTTGCACACAACTGATCGAATCTGTCCACCCCACCCATATATATCCTTTTTAGACTTGATGGTTACTTTTGTTGTACCACAGTCTCCTACAGTTGCTATCATATTTACCTTGCCGCTATCTTGCCATGTACAAGCCACCATGGTATTCTCTTCATTCACCCAAACTGCTGGTAGATCACTCCGCTTCTGCTTTATCATTTTCAAGTCAGCTGGCAGCCCTTTGCGATTAGCTCTAACTTGACCATCAATAGTGTGCCCATAATTGAACAATTGTCATTAAAAATTTTAAAAATAACTATTTAACTTACCTACAATAGGAGAAATTACTGTCTGCTTAAAAAAAACATTGAAAAAGCATTTGCAAATGACTTGAAGCAACTGACCTCAGCCAGGATTACAACACAACTGGGGTATGCATGCGCAACTTTCTGAAGCTATTATATGTCAGTATCACAAAATTCACTAATTGGTAACTTTTAGAAGTCTTGAGAAAAGTGTAGAATGATGTAGTACATACGACTTTTTTTCCTGTGTTTAGTGGTCAAAAGTCGAATATGGCAGTTAATGTTAGAAAAAAATTATTCGACTACGTATACAAATGATCTTTTTCAGTTAATGATGTCTCCTGTAATAACAATATACATATAATTGCCAGAAAATTAATCAAACAGTATGCCAGTATTATAGGTGAAGTGGCTATGTTGGCCCTAATTTTGTATTAACTTCAGTGTATAATACGTAAGATTGTACTTGTATGTTAGGTTAAGTGGGTTTGGATTGTGACTGATCCACAATAAGGATTTTTTGTTTGTTTTTTGTGGAGTCAGGCACCGCTAAGGCAGTAATATAATGTTGTTTACTGAGGTGACGTGTATGTATATATATGTATATAGTCTAAAAGTCACTAAAGAGTAAATATCACTAAATCTAAGCTGAATGTCAAGACGAAGCCATAAACAACCAACGGGGGGTTCGTATTGCTTCGGTCTGGCCTAGACATGTTTTTTCCTATCTGACCTAATCTTTGGTGCTGAGTAAAATTAGGTGATGAATCTAAGGTAACAAATCGGGTAGGAAGTTGTTCGTACTTAAGTATAGTTAGGGGTAATGTCTATAGCTTCTAAATTGGTAATGTAAGAGAGAGTTAGGTAGGCTGTTGTGGGACACAGGAATAAAACGGTAGGCTTCAAGGAATACCTAATTCAACGCACCGGTAAGTGCTTTTGAGTGTTTGCTAGAACCTAAGTAACCTAACTGGGGTGTCTACCCCACGCTATCACATTTGGCGACGAGGATGGGATTTGGCTCATTTGGTTAAATTTTGTTCAGTGGGTTAAATTTGGCTCATTGGGTTAATTTGGCTTATTGGGTTCAAGTGGTTGTTTGGAAAATTGGATGCAGACTAGTGGGTCGTCCGATTTGGTTTGTTTGTGTGGGGAAGCTACCGTACTATAGCGTAGGTCCCGCCGCCCTAATTCTAAAACTAATTCCTACTCAGCCCTAACTCTAAAACTAATTCCTACTCAGCCCTAACTCTAAAACTAATTCTTACTCAGCCCTAACTCTAATACAATTCACTATTCAGCCCTAACTCTAATAAAATTCACTATTCAGTAACTAGACCAAATTTAACCTAACCTAACCTACTTCACGTGAGTTGGTCTAATTCGGTTTTGCTCTAGCATGTCGGTGATTGGCCATATAAGCCCCTACGAAGACAATGGGGAGGACTTCGAAGCTTATGCCACTAGGGTGAGGTTGTTTTTCGAGGCAAATTCCATTCCGGATGCTAAGAAAGTACCTACCTTTTTAACTATAATAGGCCCTAAAACGTTTGGTTTAGTTATGGACCTAGTTTCTCCTAAAGCACCGGAAACTTGCACCTATAATGAATTGGTACAGGCCCTAACCGATCACTACAAACCCCGAGTAGTTCTCATCTATGAACGTTTCAAATTTTATTCAAGGCATCAGATGGGAAATGAAAGCATTGCAGAGTTTGTTGCAGGAATAAAAAGCCATAGCCGTACGTGTAAATTTGGGGACAAATTAGATGAAATGCTAAGAGATAGGTTTGTAATGGGTCTCAAAGAGGAGTCTACCCAGAGAGCCCTATTAGCCATACAGGACCTAACTTTTAGTCAGGCTGTAGAAATAGCTACGGCTAGAGAAGCAGCTGCTAAAGATGTTAGAGCTTTTGGAAATCATAGTAGTAAAGCCCAACACGTAAATAGCTTTAAATCTTCTAGGCCTGGCAGACCTAACGAGCCTACTAGACAGGCAAATAAAAGGTATGAGGCGAATATGACTAAGCCTACTAATTCTACTAAGCCTTCCAAGCCATGTACAGGGTGTGGAAAACACCATTGGAAGAAAGATTGCCCTTTTAAAGAAGCAGTTTGCCGAAACTGTAGTAAAATAGGCCACATAGCTAAAGTGTGTTTTTCAAATAAAACAAAGGGTGAAAATTCTAATTTTAACATTTCTAGTATAAATCCTCAAAAGGGAAATACTTCGAACATTGGAGTGGAGTACCTATTCTATGAGCAGCAAAGTGGGGAAAATACAGGCCCATATATTGTAGAGGTAGGCCTAGATGGAATTACAGTTCCTCTAGAATTGGATACGGGTGCTGCCCGGACGGTCATGTCCAAGGTAGTTTTTGATAAGATTTTCAAAAACACACCTAAACTACATGCATCTAAAACGATTTTGAAGAAGTACGGTGACATACAAATACCTATTTGTGGAGAAGCATACGTCACAGTTACACTTAACCAGAAAACTTTGTCTCATCCCTTAACCCTTTTAGTGGTGGATGAGCAAGGGCCTACTCTACTAGGCCGTGATTGGATTGATGCTTTGGAAATGCCAATTGACAAAATCTTGCCAAGGGGTCAGGCAGATGTGCATACACTTTCATATCCATCTGACATAGACTCATTGTTAAGGGAGTTTTCTTCTATTTTTGGGCCTGAAGTAGGCAACCTAAAAGGCCATCAGGTCTGCATAGAAGTAGATCCTAATGTAACTCCGAAATTTTGTAAGGCTCGTTCAATTGCGCATCCACTGCGGGAGAAGGTAGATTTAGAAATTGACAGGCTGCTAAAAGATAAAATTATTGAACCAGTCACACACGCTAAGTGGGCTGCCCCAGTAGTTCCTGTACTAAAACCGGACAAGTCCGTGCGGTTATGCGGGGATTACCGTTTAACAGCAAATAGAGCCGTCCTTCTAGATTGCTATCCTATACCCAAGCCTGATGAATTATTTAGCTCTCTTGCTGGGGGAAAATATTTCACAAAACTCGATATGTCCCAAGCCTATGCTCAACTAAGTTTAGATGAAAACTCTAAAGAATTAACTATCATAAATACGCACCGAGGCCTATATAAGTACAATAGGCTATGCTATGGAATAGCATCGGCTCCAGGTATTTTTCAGAGGACAATGGACCAAGTTCTAGGTCACATTCCAGGGGTACTTTGCTTTCTAGATGATGTCCTCATTTCAGGTTCGACTAAAAAAGAACACCTAACTAGATTAACCACGGTTCTAAAAAGACTCCGGGATGCTGGACTTAAGCTAAAGAGAGAAAAGTGTTCATGGGTCACTAACGAGGTTTCATATTTAGGGTTCCGCATAGATGCCTCAGGCATTCATCCAACGGTGGATAAACTAGAAGCAATAGAAAAGGCACCACCTCCACAAAACATCACACAGTTACAAGCTTATTTAGGTCTCCTAAATTTTTATAGGAAATTTTTGCCTAATGCATCGACTTTCCTTGAACCCCTAAATAAGCTATTACGATCTGGGGAACAGTGGAGATGGGAGAAAACTCAAAAGGAAGCATTTGAGGCTTCCAAGGACGTACTACTAAAGTCCACTCTCCTAGTGCATTATGATCCTAAACTTCCTCTCGTAGTTTCAGCAGACAGCAGTTCTTATGGAATTGGGGCAGTGTTATCTCACCACATTGATGGTGTAGATAGGCCTATCTGTTTTGCTTCTAGAACACTAACTGAGACGGAAAGACGATATGCACAAGTGGAACGTGAAGCATTAGCCTTAGTATTTGCAGTAAAAAAATTTCATTTCTATCTATGGGGTCATGAATTTAAACTAATTACTGACCATAAGCCTCTTTTAGGTTTATTTTCACCTAATAAAAATATTCCAGTTATGGCCTCAGGTAGGATTCAACGATGGGCACTGATTCTACAAGCCTATAAATTTGACTTAGTACATCGGTCAGGTAAACTTCTAGGTACGGCTGATGCGCTAAGTAGGTTGCCCTTAGAAAATCCAAATGATTGTGTACCTATACCTACAGAATGGGTTCACTTGGTGGAGTTTTTGGAATCCACTCCAGTATCTGCAGTACAAATAGAGCAGTGGACAAAATCAGACCCTATTCTGTCTAGGGTCATCCATTTCTGCTCAGTTGGTTGGCCTACTAAGGTTGAGAGTGAATTACAGCCTTTTATTCAGCGTCAGTCTGGCCTCTCTATTCAAAATGGCTGTCTCTTATGGGGCCACAGAGTGATTATTCCAAATAAAGGCAGGTCGAATTTAGTGAAGGAACTTCACGCTGAACACATGGGCGCAACAAAAATGAAAGAGCTGGCGAGAGCTTATTTCTGGTGGCTGGTTTAGATGGAGAACTCGAATCATTGGTTCGTTCCTGTCAAAGCTGCCTAGAGAACAGAGATCTCCCAAGGAAAAGTCCACTTCATCCTTGGGAATGGCCTACTATACCGTGGCATAGGATCCATGTTGACTATGCAGGTCCTATAAATAATATTTATTTCCTAGTCATGGTGGACGCCTACTCTAAGTGGGTGGAAATTTTTCCAACCACTTCCACGACTTCGGGTGTAACGATTCGCTTACTCCGTTCAGTTTTCGCTCGATGGGGTTTACCCGTAGTCCTGGTTTCCGACAATGGTACTTGTTTTACCAGTGAGGAATTTCGTTCCTTCGTCCACCTAAATGGCATTAGACATGTCCGGTCTAGTGTTTTCCACCCATCTACTAACGGTCTCGCGGAAAACATGGTCCGTACTTTCAAGTCGGCCTTGCGTCATTCTCGTGGGGAGGAAATGCAAGTGGTGTTGGATAAATTTTTGTTTAAATATCGAATAACACCACACACCACGACAGGGTGTCTCCCTCTAAACTTCTGATTGGCCGGGGAATTCGTTCAGTTTTTGATTTGTTACGTCCAAACGAAATGTTACAACAACGAGTTTTACGCCATCAGGAAAAACAGAAGTTGTACCACGACACTAAAAGAGGGAGAGTTCTAGAAGCGAAACCTAATGATCCAGTTGTGATTCGCAACTATGGGGCTGGACCAAAATGGGTTCCTGCAACTGTGCAGGAGAGAACGGGCCCTGTTTCCTTCAAGTGCCAACTAGAAGATGGTCGTTCTATTAAACGCCATCAGGACCAGATATGGGAACGGGAAGTGCAGAAGGACCAGAGTCTTCCGGAAGAGAGAACTGATCCTCCGGAAAATGGTTCAACTTGCCCGCCTATACAGGTTGCACCTGATCCTACTACATCAACCCCGCTCCGCAGGTCGTCTAGGGTCCCTCATCCCCCTGACAGACTAAACTTGTAGGGGAGGAGTGAGGTGACGTGTATGTATATATATGTATATAGTCTAAAAGTCACTAAAGAGTAAATATCACTAAATCTAAGCTGAATGGCAAGACGAAGCCATAAACAACCAACGGGGGGTTCGTATTGCTTCGGTCTGGCCTAGACATGTTTTTTCCTATCTGACCTAATCTTTGGTGCTGAGTAAAATTAGGTGATGAATCTAAGGTAACAAATCGGGTAGGAAGTTGTTCGTACTTAAGTATAGTTAGGGGTAATGTCTATAGCTTCTAAATTGGTAATGTAAGAGAGAGTTAGGTAGGCTGTTGTGGGACACAGGAATAAAACGGTAGGCTTCAAGGAATACCTAATTCAACGCACCGGTAAGTGCTTTTGAGTGTTTGCTAGAACCTAAGTAACCTAACTGGGGTGTCTACCCCACGCTATCACATTTACTAAATAACATTCTGCACAGGATGGTTGGACAAAACTAAGGTGAGCTTGCTGCTTTTGTCATAGTTCTAATATATTTCGTAATATATTAGAATATGTCATATTTCTAATTCTAATATATATGTATGATAATTTCAAGTAAAATACGATATTTTGAGATGGAGGACAGCACAACCCTGCATCAAAGCAGAATAGGTTTAGGTTGCATTCTTTCACAAACTCGAAGTCAATCAGATCTGTGGTAGATAGGAACACAGAAACATGAGTTTGTGACGTCAAATGTAAACAAAACTCGGGTCCACTCTTGTCTCGGGTTACTTCTTAGTTCAATAGCTAAAGGCTAAGACATTCATTTGGATACTCAATACAGTGTAGAAGGACTCCTTCTTCAGGTCTTTATCATGAATTCAGCCGACAATAAGTGTAACAGCTTGGGGTTAGGTACCCCGCTAAATTACTAGGTTTCTAAACAACATATAAAAGCACTTACCGGTGCATTGAATCAGATATTCCTTAGGGCCTACCATAGATTTCCTGCGTCCCACAAAGCAGCCTACCTAACTCTCTAACTTACTAATTTATAAGCTTTAGACGTTACCCCTAACTATTATTAGTTCTACTAACTTTCTACCCCATTTGTCACCTTAGAAACATCACCAAATTAAACTTAGCACCAACGATTTAGATATTAATCACCATGCTCTAGGCCAGCCAGAAACTAACGAACAGACGCGTTGCTTCGTTTATCCCTTCATGTTGCCATTCACCTTTCTTTTAGCGATATTTCCCTTTAGTGACTAGAGTTTAGACTATATATATATATATATATATATATATATATATATATATATATATGCTGACCATACGTACCGTTTTGAACGGGACAGTACCGTTTGTTTTATATTTCCTGGCCGTCCCGTCGTTTTAATAAAAATGTCAATTTTGTCCCGTTTTTAATAAAAACTATAAATATACTTTAATATTGGTCAATCATAAATTATTATTCATAACCATCCCAATGTCCCGTTTTTGTCTCAAGGAAATATGGTCAGCCTCTATATATATATATAATTTTTTTTTAACTGCAAACAACACACAGTATAATTAATGTAAAGAACGACGCTTGTATAGAAGAACGTCCCGCACAAGATGAGGAGAAAGAACGACAAATGAAAAATGAGGTAACCACCCGGGAATCGAACCCGGGATCTTCCGATTGCCGGTCAGATATGCTAAACACTACACCATGGGCCTCGATTAATCAGAAGTCGTAATTCTCCAACATACGAGCAGAAACCAATGCCCTGAGGGGGCACCTTCCGCATGTCGCACATACAGGGCGTCCCAAAAAAATGTATACACACTTTAAATAATTATAAAGGCAGTGTTTATTAAAATACATTTCATTTTCAAAATGTAATAGAATCTACAGACATTATTTAATTGCTTTGTCAACGCCTGTTTTCAAACTGACGTCCGTTCTGGTCCAGGCACTGCTGATAACGCGAAGCAATGGAATCGCAAACATCACGAAACATTTCGTTTGGTATTTGTGTGCATTCTCGTTCAATGGCTGCTCTCAATTCAGCGACTGTTGTATGTTTTATAGCGTAGACTTTGTCTTTTAAGTATCCCCATAAAAAAAAGTCTAGTGGTGTGAGGTCTGGTGAACGCGGAGGGTATTCTACGAAACCCCTTCGTCCAATCCACATCCACATCGTGCCAAGTACCACTCGCAATACTCCACTCTTCGGTCCGGATCATCTTCATTAATAGCATGAACTAATCTTGGAATGTAACTTTTCCATTGACAGCGCTTCAAAATGCGTTGGACAGACGATTCTGAAATTCCTACCTCACGACTCGCTTGCCGTACAGATTTTCTTGGACTTTGGTGATACGTTTCCAGTACTCTTTCTCGCTTTGTGGGGCTTGTCGATGTCCGTGGTCTTCCGGAACGCTTCTTGTGGACATTCTGAACAGTTCCATCGGCTTCAAACTTATCTCTAATTCGAGTGATGGTAAGTCGCGTTGGTGGATCTGTTTGAAACTCCCTCCTAAACTGTCTTTGCACGTCAACTGCGTTTTCACACTTCCAGTAGCATTTTAGAATGAATTTCCTTTGTTCAAAGCTTAGTCTGACTGCCATTATTAATTCTAATGGGTTTAACTTGGAAAGAAAGAAACATCAATTGAGCTATCAGCTGTTAAAGTGTGTATACATTTTTTTGGGACGCCCTGTATATACATTTTAACTGCAAACAACACAGTATAATTAATGTAAAGAATGACGCTTGTATAGAAGAACGTCCCGCACAAGATGAGGAGAAAGAACGTTCTTTACATTAATTATACTGTGTGTTGTTTGCAGTTAAAATGTATATATGTGCAACATGCGAGAGGTGCCCCCTCAGGGCATTGGTTTCTGCTCGTATGTAGGAGAATTACGACTTCTGATTAATCGAGGCCCATGGTGTAGTGGTTAGCATATCTGACCGGCAATCGCAAGATCCCGGGTTCGATTCCGGGTGGTTACCTCATTTTTCATTTGTTCGTTCTTTCTCCATCTTGTGCGGGACGTTCTTCTATACAAACGTCGTTCTTTACATATATATATATATATATATATATATATATATATACACCCCCGCAAGGGGGTTCTAAGCTCGTGCTCTTGAGTGCTCTTTGTGCTCGTTTGTACGTGCTTGTTCCTGGAGGTTTCACGTGCGCCCTCCCGTCCCTAGCACCCAAGGATGATGGGGCTCGACCCTGCAGTCCTTGTCATCCTTGGTCTTTTTCCACTTCGACTGTCCCCTCCACCCTTTCTTTTTCCTCTGTCTTTCCTCTCACTTTTTCTTTGTTTTTCCGCTGAGATATGCCCTTTAAATAGAGGCGAATCGGTTCTTCCTGAACTAAAAAAAAAAAAAAAAATATATATATACACACACACACACGTCACCTCATATATGTATGATAATTTCAAGTAAAATACGATAATTTTGGCATGCTCGGTACGATATTTTGAGACGGAGGACAAGCACAAGTGACGGTGAAGGGGCCGCACAGCCCTGCATCAAAGCACAATAGGTTTAGGTTGTATTCTTTCACAAACTTGAAGTCAGTCAGACCTGTGGTAGATAGGAACAGAGAAACATGTTTGTGACGTCAAATGTAAACAAAACTCGGGTCCACTCTTTGCTCGGGTTACTTCGTTCAATAGCTAAAGGCTAAGACATTCATTTGGATACTCAATGCAGTGTAGAACGACTCCTTCTTCAGGTCTTTATCATGAATTCAGCCGATACCAAGATTGAATAAGGTCTACACTGTAGCCTAGGTTTGAGCTCGCCATGGCGTGGTTCATAACCGCTGGATCGCGACCCAAAATTGGGTCATTAAATTGTCATTTATCATTTATTTGTTATCCCCAATTATTTTACCATTGGCGGTATCCTATTTTGGCGTCCCAAATTATTCAATCAACAAGTTAGGTCAACTGTACACCCTTGACGATTGGTGAGGTTAAGTCGTTATATTTTCATTTTAACAAAAATATCAAGACTTAACAATTGTCAAGAGTGTACAGTTGACCTAACGGTAATTATATAGAAAACGGCGCAACTTGAAGTATGATGTAAAAAACATTTTATTAGGTCAATTTCGATGTGCTGAAGCCAAATCTGTTAACCATTTGGTGTGCAAATGCTTCAAATTAGAGTAAATGTTTTACTCTTATTTTGAAGCATTTGCCTAAAAAATGGCTAACAAGAACATGAAAACTAACCTAACAACCTAACCTAACCTAACCTAAGAGTAAAATAACCACACGTTGGGCACGACAACTCAGAAAGCAAAACACCATGTTTTTGGAAAAATAGAATTGCTTCATCATTTTCGTAACACTTTACAATAGCTTCAATGTATCTAACAGAACACCCTTCACACTCCATTGCTATACAAACATTAAAAGGGCGCATTTTAAAAGGGTTATAAAATTGCTTCTGTTAAGAACTACTTTGACTCACGGAGCAAAATTATTGGAACCAAAACATAAATGATGGGCAAATGAATGAACTTCAAAAATTTGTAATTTTATTTATAATCTGTAAAAATGTAATTTGCACACCAAATGGTTAACAGATTTGGCTTCAGCACATCGAAATTGACCTAATAAAATGTTTTTTACATCATACTTCGGGTTGCGCCATTTTCTATATAATAACCAACCTAACCAAGCAGTCAGTTAACCTAATTAATATAAACAAGTAATTTGAAAGTGTTGGAGTGTTGTTTATTTTTGGGTAGTTGAATAATTTGGGATGCTAAAATAGGATATTGCTTTGCTGTTATTTATTTTATCATCAGTGATGGTGCATAAGTTGGCCATAAATTATTCTTGAAAAAATACTTGGCCATAAATTATAAATAGGTAAAGTAAAATGATTTTTACACATTTAATGTAATGCCTTATGGTACTTTTCCATTATCTGCTCCCTTGAAACCTACAGGAAAATTATTGAATGTTCAGTTAGGTCAACTGTTTGCCCTTGATGATTGGTTTGGTTGCTATGGAAAAAATAGGTCCTGCTCCAACCAGAGTAGCTTAATCACAACCTAGGCTACGTTGGAGATGGAAGACCTAGGCCAAAGATGAACCAGCCTAACTATTTGCCCATAAACAGGATTTCCATACTCTTTTGTTAAATAATTACAGCTGAAATATCAGCTTATTTAACCTAAATTTAATAACTGAAGGGAAATTTATGAACTTCTTACCTTGAAACTTTGAGTTTTATTTCTTGACACCAATAATAAACATTTTTATTCCGGCTTCTTTCGTCTTGCCTTTTTTCTTTCGTCCCCTGTTAATATGCTTATTCAGCTTATCCCGAACTTCTTTTTCTTCTTCCCAAAACCGTGTTGCCATTTCTGGCTATGGGATTTTTTTTTCTTTTCATCTCATATTTGTTTCTTCATTGGTGTCTTTTTAATTTTTCTCAGCAAGAGTTCAAGTTCTCCTTCTGAGTTATTTTTTATTGTTATTATTTTTTTTAATGTCAATATGGCTTATCCAAGAGTAGGTGGGTCTTCCATTTCGGTACTCCCAAATTTTCCATACATTGGGGCCAGCCAGAAAGGAAAAATTGCATGTGAAACCCAATTTTTTCTTTAATATTTGTTAACCCATCTTAGATTACCTATAATTTGTTTTATTTGTTACTCCATTTTTGTTTTTCCTCACTTTTTAATATAAAGTGTAGCATTTTATAAAGTCCTCACCCTTTCTAAAATGAAAGGGTGTTGCATTTTAATTTATTTTCCATAGGAAATATTACAATACTCCAGCCCTTATTTTTTGTTGTAACATCTGCCTAGCTCGTAGAGCAGTTGAATGTTGTGGTATAGGTTATTGTAGTAGTAGGACTAGTTACATCATTTATTGAACAGGTTAGGTTTGGTATAGTTTGGGTCAAATTTTGATCATCATCAGAATCTATTATAGATTCATGTTCATGATCATTTTTGTTAATAGTAGTTGGTCCTACTTCTAGGGGGTATAAGTGTGATACATCTCTTATAGTTTCACCTGAAGCAGTTTTAAGTTTTACAACCCTGGTTAATCCATCTTCCCCAGTTTTTAGTTCTAAAACTCTACCTAATGGCCAACACTGTCTTGGTGTATTTTGTCTAAATAGAACTACATCTCCTACCCTGATTTCATTAACCCAGTCTTTGTTTTGTATATATTTGTCTTTCTCTCAACCCAACAAGGTATTCATCACTCCATTGCTTTTTAAATTTTGTTTTTATATTTATTTGTGATAATCTATTTTGCAAATCATGATTATTATCACTCTAAGGTGGATCATCCAAGGAGATATTGTAATCAGGTAGAAGCAGGGCCGGATTTACTTGCTTGTGGGCCCTAGGCCAAACCTTATCAGTACCCCCCCCAAAAACATATTATATATATATACGGTATATCGTAATATTGTAATGTAAAAAAAAAAGAATTACAACATAATGTAACACATCAATAATTTTATTCAAATTAGTTTTATATCATGTACAACTTATTCTTACACAAAGGAATAATAGAAAAAAATAGTCAAATTGAAGCATAATAAATTTTGCAATAAGAATTACAACATAATGTAATACATTACACATTAATAATTTTTAATCAAATTAGTTCCATATCAAGTACATCAAAGTAAATCAAGTTCCATATCATGTACATCTTACACATAGGAATAATGGAAAAATACAATGAAACTGAAGCATAATAAATTTTGCAAGCACAACTATGTGAAGTTCAAAATGACTTTTTCCTGCTTTTTTCTATGGCAAATTTGTCAATGATACTGTTTGTGTCAAGGGATTGTAGGAGGTCCCCAGTGGGCCCCCAGTTACTGGTGGGCCCTAGGCCAATGGCCTATGTTGCCTATTGGAAAATCCGGCCCTGGGTAGAAGGGGGTATAAAGGTTATGCACATTTCTTCTGGATGTAGTAAACTTTATACTTGGGGTGTGACAGCCCTCCGGTCCCGAGTCGTGGGATTCTAGAGGAACTGGCTGCCAGTTCCTTTAGGTTCTCTCTCTCTTTCGGGAGGGTGGGTGAAGTATTTTAACAATCCCGTCCCGTGGGTTACTAGGACCCCATCCCATCCCTACTCTGTCCTTTTAGCTTACGTTAAGGTTGTTCTCCTCTGACTGCAAAAAAAAAAAAGGAAGTATCGAGTCTTTTTCTCTTCTTTTACTATTAGGACCCTACTGCTACCTCATGCGTGGGAAGAGAGGCTTTGGAACCTCTATAAATAACATCATTTAATGCTCGTAGGCTGAGAGAGACTGGGATGGAGGGGTCCCAGGCATAGGGGCGCGATGAATGGAGTGTGGCTAGTGCCCCGTTAAGCCCATTCCTAACGCGTAATGGCCTGACCAGCCCCCTGTGACCATTCTTTGGTGACCAATTGATGGTGCTTGGCTGTACTGCTCTGAGGTGAGAGAGCTTTACTGCCCAGCTGGCTGCCAGGCCAGCGTAAAGTCTCGGGCGTAGCCTCTGGGTGTGGTGGGATATCACTTGAACACTGGATTCTAAGAGTCTGGCCGCTTGTGAGTGACTAGTAAGACTTAGTAAGGGGCTGCATCTCGCTGTCGCTCCTGGTGGAAAATTCGTGATGCCTGCGTCGCGAGTGTTTGTCAGTTGGTAGCTGCAACACGTTTGGGACAGTCTGGCTCTGGGGAGACCTTTGGTCGGTGCGTCAGCAGCAAGAGGTGTAGTCTTCTGGAAGGGATGAACGTCACTTGCAAATAGGTGGATGCGTCTACGCGCAGGATGAATCCCCCCCCCTTTTATATACTGGTCAGAACGTTTTTGATAGTTTTCATTGCTAGAATGCTTTATCTTATTCAGAGTATTCAGAAGAAAAAGAAAATATGGCAGGGCCAGCTAAATTGAAAGGAGAATGCTTTAAATATAAAGTTAATCATTGGTGCGTTGACTTCCCTGAAGGTAGTATCAGCGATATCACATCCCTTAGTGTATGTTTGTTTTGTAAACTTAGAGACAACCACGAAAAAGAAGTTAAAGCACAAAAAGAATTAGTAAAAAAGCTTGAAGCTAGGGTCGTAGCACTGGAAATCCAACCCAGTGGACAAGATCAAACTAAAAACACACCAGCAGATTTAAACTGTAAGATTAAGCATCTAGAACAAAGCGTGGCATGCTTGGAAAACACAGTGACTATTCAGGAAAATAGAACGGAGGAACAAGAATTCAAATTGGTAAAAAATAAAAGACAACCAAAACAAAAGGATTTGGAACCCATTACTATCAGGAATAAGTTTCACTTACTTGCTGATGAGGAGGATGAATCCTTTTTAATTGGGGATTCTATGGTTAGGAGTCAAGGGGACTTTTTTGGAGCAAGACGCGTGACCAAGAGAAAACTCCGATGTTTTCCGGGTGCCACAAGCCAGATAGTTAATAGGGAATTAGGCAAAATTAATATCAAGAATAAGAGTTGCCCTATCATTGTCCATGTTGGTGGCAATGACGTTTTTCTGGGAGGGACAGGAGGGCAGACAGAGTCCATTATAAAAGAATTCAAGAACCTAACTGACAAGATAAGGGATAGGACAGACATGGGTATGGTAGTAGGAATTCTCCCTTGAATGCGTGCTAGTGACTATACTCTAAGTAAAGCCATTGGCATAAATAAAAGAGTTAAACGTATGTGTGAGTGTAAAGGCCTAAAGTTTGTCGATTTTTGGCCTACATTCTACGGAAATGGGGAATACTTTGGTTCAGATGGGATACATTTTAACGAGAAGGGGAAAAAGAAGTATGGTGATTTACTGAACATTAATTTGTATATTCTTTTCAAACTAGGACCCCCCAAACCAGCAATTGATCCTGCTCCCCCAACAGTTAAACCTACTCCCCCAACAGTTAAACCTACTCCCCCAACAGTTAAACCTACTCCCCCAACAGTTAAACCTACTCCCCCAACAGTTAAACCTACTCCCCCAGCAGGTAGTCCCCCCTCCCCCAGCAGGTAGTCCCCCTCCCCCAGCAGGTAGTCCCTCTCCAACAGCAGTTAGTCCCCCTACCCCAGTAGTTAGTTCAACTGCGTCGGGAAATGACTCAGGCCAGTTAGGAAAAACCACGACTTAAAATCACTCAAAACTGTGCTCTTCAATGCTAGGTCAATTAGAAACAAACTAATGGAATTTATAGCGCTTGTCAAAACTGAGAACTTTGATATCATTGGAATAACGGAATCCTGGATTCATTCTGAATCAAAGGATTTTGTAGGAGAATTTGAAATGGTAGGTTACAAAATGTTTCACAAAGATAGGAATGGAAGGGAAGGTGGCGGTGTACTTTTGTATGCTCGGGACTCCCTGCACCCGGTAAACAGTAATATCGTATCTGCTCATGAAATGTTGGGAATTGATCTAAACCTAAATAATAAAGTAGTGCAGCTACTTCTAGTATATAGACCACCTCACTACCCCGTGGATAAGGATATAAACTTGTATAACAAATTAAGCAGAATAGTGAATAATAAGATCAGTGTGATTTTTGGTGATTTTAATTGTGGTAATGTAAATTGGGAAAACAAAATAGCTGATGCTGAGGGCTCAAGACTGTTGGAATTTGCTGATGATAACTTATTAAGTCAATGGGTTGATGGGCCTACTAGGGGTAATAATAAACTAGACCTCATATTCATGAACGAAGATGACCTAGTCTCTAACCTGACTATTGGTGAAAATTTAAGTAACAGCGATCATAATTTGATTAGGTTTGACCTCAGGGTTCCAGTTAATACACGCAAAAAGACTCGTGAAAGACTGGATTTCTCGAGAGCTAATTTTGAAAGCTTCCGAAGTAGTTTAGACACACTTGAAGTTCTAATAAGTGAGGATGTCAATGTCACTTGGAGCTCATATAGGGATCAATTTAGAATATTACAGAACACTTTTATACCCACTAAAATGGTTTCCTTCTCAACAAAGTCACCAAAGTGGTTTAACAAAGAAATTAGGAGGGCTATTACGGGAAGAAATAGAGCCTACAAACTACTTAAGTCACATTTCAACCACACTAATTCAGAAAACTATATAAACCTACGTAGGAGGGTTAAGTCCTTAATTAGATCAGCCAAATGTGATGAAGAAGCTAGAGTTGCCTCACTCTGTAAAGTTAACCCTAAAGAATTTTTTGCCCACGTAAATAGCAGAAAGCCAATTAAAAACTCTGTAGGCCCCTTAAAAGATAGAAATGGCGTACTGAAGTTTGGTGATAAAGATATAGCTAATACGTTAAACGAGTTCTTCGTTACAGTCTTCATGGAGGAAGACACAATGGAAGTGCCAAGTCCTCGGATTACATATGATGGTGACAATCCCGTAGAGACCATAAGTTTTACGAGAAATGAGGTACAGCAATTAATTGACAAGATGAATAAATACAAATCACCTGGTCCTGACTTATTTCTTCCGAAGGTATTAAAAGAGGTTAGCCACAATGTTGTTGATGACTTAGTAACCATATTCAAACAATCAATCGAGTTAGGGAAAGTTCCAACCAACTGGAAGTTAGCAAATGTAACACCTATCTTTAAAAAAGGTGATAGGGAAAATCTGTGTAATTATCGCCCAATCAGTTCAACATCAGTTGTCGGCAAACTGTTGGAATCCATCATTACAAAACGTATTGTGTATCACCTTGAATCTAACAATCTAATTTTTTATTCTCAACATGGATTTAGGCGACATAGATCCTGTCTGACAAACCTGTTAGAGTTTTTCCATAATATGCATACTAGGGTGGTCCAAAATGTTAAAGCATCGACTAAGTTCTCTCCACAAGGTTGATTTTATGCCTCTTGGTGTGGACAGTATTTGTGCAAAGTTTCACATTATTCGGTTAATATTTAGGGGTCGCCCCACTTGCCCCCTTTTTGAAAATTTGGGAAAATATATAGACAACTGAATAACTAAATTTTTTTTTGGTTCTCAAAGAATATGAAAGAAAACAGTAAGACAATAGGACATGATAATGGGTGTATCTTCATTATTTCTTCTGCATCAGAGTCGCCTTGGATGGTATTGGTATCTGTTTTCGGTGGGCGGCTACGAGTTGTAGGAGGTACTGCTTCTGGTCCTCGTTTCGTGTCAAAGTGTCATTGTGCGAGAGCAATACCTCGCTCGGCAGCATCATTGACGACTTTCATCTTTAAGGCGCGATCTCTAAGTTCCCTGTAGTTCTTGTCATTTGGCCATTCCCGTGGATCTTTTTGAAGTAACTGGCACGCTTCCTCCTTACCTCCAACTTTCAAGGCATCAAAGAGGGTCAATGTCCTTTTCGTGATGAAGGATGCCACATCATTTTCAACACCAGCTTCCGCCATGTCGATTTGTCAGGGGCAGCCATTCTTTTGGGGATGTTGGAGGTGTTGAACCATTCTCCTTTTGGTATCAGGATCGATCCTATTATCGAAGAAGGCCAGTCCAATCAGATGCTCCGACAAGTACCACAGGTGGCGTCTTAGAGCTATCTTCGCCGCTTGTGCAGCTCCTCCGTGTGGATATTTTTCCAGAAGATGCAGCATTTTGAGATCATTGAGAGGAGCTTGTGTCCCCATTGGCGCTTCATGCCAGTACTTGACGTAAATCAGACTGACAAATAAAGCCAGCTGAGTCACGTTTTGTTCTTCGCGTGCTGTGAGCTTGAATTGATAGTGAAAGAGGTAGATTTTGAGCGCATAAATCGCCTTCGCCATCCATCTCGCGTGGTGCATGGGACCCGGAGCTCGGATAAAGAGTTGACCACCAGTCTTTCCCCCCAGGAAGAGCAAAGATAGTTCAAGGAACTCCTTGTAGTCGTCACGAGGTTGGCTTGCCTGAAGAGCGTTAGGTAAGTAAGTGAGCATCTCTTTTCTCATCTCTTGGAGTTGAGGGTTCTCGAACAAGCTGTCCGATGCTGAGACAAATGCTTCGTGGGAGAGAGATGGCCATTCCTTTTGAAATCGCTTAAAAAGGCCTGTTTCAGGACTTCCTGTTGAGCCAAATATTGAGGCAAAGACATCAGCAAGTACGACTTCAAGTATATGATGTCGACAACCGATCCAAACTAGCTCGTGACCCAATGCTTCTTCAATCCTGACACAGGCTCCGCGATGTAAACCCGTGTTTGACGCAGTGGTATCGAAGACGAGACCTCTCACATGCTGTTCCACGTTCCATAATTTCATAGTTTGAAGGCATGCCTGGGCCTGTGCTTCTCCAGTTCCTTGTTTCATCTTTGGGACACCAAGCAGCTTCTCCTGTCCATTGAATGTTATAAGGATTGCTATCTGATGCACATTCGTCTTCTTCCCTTCAATGCCGGGGAGAAGCTTTCCGTCCCAATGGAGAAGGACAGGGTCTTCTAGAGAGAATGATTCTAGGTCTTCTCGAGCTGCCTGTTCTCGCCCACTTTCTCTGTAGCGATGAATAGAGCTCCGAGAGCACGTCATCCCAGACAGATCATGCCCCGCGGCCTGTAATACAGCTCCAGTTACAAAAACAGCATTCTGGTCAGAAAGATTGGTGCGATCCATTGCTCCAATGACTTCTGGAGATTGGAAAATGTTCGTAACCTTGTTCTTGGGACGCTTTGGTGCCGGAGCTTCAGACGAAGAAGGAATCGGAACCGATGGTCTATAGTCGTCGTCGTCTTGCGAAAAAAGGGAAGAAGAAGAAGAGGAAAGATCAATTGATGACACTCCTGCTTCTTCCAAATCTTTCTGTGTTGCTTCATGCCTTGCCTTCCTCTTGGCTTCCTTCTCCATTCTGGATCGCTTTCTGTCCTCTTGTGTAGTCGTTTCCTTATCAATGCTAGCCATGCTGCAAGAATTGACGTCCTTGCGCTGCATGGACAGGAAATTTCGGTCCTCAACATTGACGATTGTGCTCATGGCATCACTGGTTGCGATGTCAAACAGTTCCTGGATGTCCGCTTTGAAGATGTCTTCATTCATTCTATCGCTGGCACGTTGCCTGGTCCTGTGCTTCTTGAGTGTTTTGTAGCGGTCTAAAAGCTTTGAAAGCTTACTAGTAGGGCAGCTAAACAAGTTGAAGTGGACAATCCGGACAAAAGCACCAAACTTTCCCTACTTGTATATTTTGGACCAACAATTAAAAATATCCCCGGAACCACCTTCAGAGACCATTACTTGGCCGCCATATTGGATTTCAAGATGGCCACCATAGACAAAATGGAATTTCTGATATAAGTTTCAATAGAGAATTCCCTTGGCATGTTTGGCATCAAACTATATGTTTTTTGGCATGATCAGATCAATAAAACAACTTTTAAGCTGATCAGAAGTATGTTTACTGCAGAAATCACACTTCGTACAACATATACAGTGAAAATCGTGAATATTTTAATACAAAAACCATGTTCAAGAAAACCATGTTTAAGAAAAATCAACGAAACTATAACAATTGAAGATTTTACCCACCAAAAAGTAGACCTTTAGCTCTATAACTGAATGTGGGAGAGGAAAATTGGCAAAATATGTGCATTTTAAAAAATGAAATTCTACAAAGGTGAAAATGCTACCCTTTCATATTTGCATAATTTTCATGCATTATTCGTGGTTCTTTAGAAAACTTGTATTAACAACGTTTGTAGAGTAAGGGCAGGGCTATTAAATGGGCACCATAAAATGGAAATATCTTGGCATTTAGCATTGCAATGCCTACTGTCCCAACTCACCCCCTGTCCCGAACTGTCCAAACTCACCCCGCTCGACGCTATATGTTAAACTGCACAGTTGCAGCTACACAGTTCTGTACACTTCCACCTGGCCTTCTTGCAAGCACACCTGGTGCCACATCCACTCTTGCTCTTGCAGCCGCATTTGACCAATTCGCTGCAAGCTTTAGATGCTACTGGTCTTGTGGTCCAAACTGGTGTCCATGACTGGGACTCTTCGCTAAAGGTCCATCCCCATCCTTCAGGAGTTGGAAGATTCTGTTCACTTCTCTCACAGGTCGACCATATTCCTCCCTGGTATGTGACCCTCCTGGTGTGTTGGAGAAGAGCATCCTGAGTTGGTGGGATAGTCTCCATAGCTTTTCCCTTCTGACAGAACATGACCTTTCTTGCCTCATCTACACGTTCAATGTCACTGGTGTTGTCATAGAGGACAACTGTGTACCGTTCAAGAAGCTTGAAGTGGGGAGTTTCGGCATCAACATCTGCAAATGGATTTCGTGCCATGAATGTGAATGCTTGTGTTACCTCAGGGTAATGGTGCCATGCTGCCCATGCCGTATTCTTGCCCCTTCCATAAAAGGATGATGTTGTATCACATCCCGTGAAGCAGTGAAACAGTGGTAGGGATGTGCATCTCTCTTCACCCAAAGAGGCACAGATTGTGTTAATATGATGGTAAGTGAAGTTTTTCCCAGTGCCAAAACCAACCCAAATATTTACTTCAGATCTTATGGACGTCAAGTGATGGAATTTTTCTATTAGAATGACAATAACATCCGTGTCTACAGTTCTGATCATGCAGTTAATGTGCCCTTCCTTTATTGCATCTTGAAGATGAATGAACAGTCTAGTGTCTGCCTCCTCATGGTCGCATCTTGGCATTGTGCGGTCGGCCCCATTGATGATGACTTCATGTCCTGATGTAATAACAACTTCTTTGTTGTTAGGAACTTCCATTGCAGCAACCTTGTCTGATAGGAAAGCGAACAGTTCTTGCTTGTTTCTAGAGTCTCGAAGGAAGTCATGCCAATTTAGGGGTAATTTGGTTTTTCCTTCAACCTTTCTTCTGATTCCTTTTCCCCGTTTTTCTCTGGTAGTCTCTTTTAAGGTGCTTGCAGTGTAGGTATCCCAGATGATGTCAATTCGCTGGCAAGTTTCTAACTGTTTGATGAGATAAGGGACGAATACATGATCTGCATACTCTTCAAAGTTGGTAACACCTGCAGTAGACAGCAAATGGACGATGGCAGCTCCATCAAGAAGTTTCACATCAAAAGGATCTGGAGGGTTGTCCTTGTTTTCAAATGTAATGATTTTCAGTAGGTCAGACTTTTTCCCAAACCGCAATTTCCCAACATCAGATAGGGAAGAAGGAAAGGGGTGATTCTCGTGTTGGAAGAATGCATCCATGTCACTATGCCGATGTTGCATAACAATATACAGATGAGAGAATAGAGCAACATCGTTCTTCAGTAGTTGGATTCCCCCAACATTCCGTACCTGAGATTTCGGCCGAGGACATCTGAAGAGGGCAAGCGAGTTCTTCTTGATCGGTGTATGAATTGACCTTGTACAATCTGTGACAACTTCTTTGTAGTATCGGCTATATTGCTCCTTACCCAAATCCTTTATAGTTCTCACTGTATGGACCACAGATTCATCCATGACATTCCTTGTGTCTAAGGCCAGTAACTAATTCCCATTATCACAAAATGGATTTCCCATATCACAGAAGACTTCAACGAGATTAGAAACATGATCCTTGAATCTTCTCTGTGTAGATAGTCCTTCTTCGTGGTGGAAGTTGTTGTCTTCAGTTTCTGGAAGGTTTTCGTCTTCATATTCAGTAATCAATCTGGCTTGTTCTGGCCCTGCTACCATCCACTTCTTGAATGCCACTGGATTCTCAGTCAGACCCACCGCGCCTCCTGAACCTTTGACTTTCTCATTGTTTTGTTCATGCGCTTGGTCTAAAGGCATGGCTGAGAATCTCTTCTTGGTCTTGTGTACTACCCAGTGTCCATTTCGTGAAAACTCATTCATAACTGGCTGAGGGATATTCTTCATGTCCCGGATGTGGAGTGGAAGCCAACGTGCATAATTCTGGTGGTCAAGAGCAAAGAACCAGGGAACTACTTTCTTCAAGCTTTCTACATACAATGGAAAGTCTCCTGCACGATGTGATCGTATGAATATGAGGCCGTCTATCTCCATCTGAAGAATTGTCTCCCAGTATTGGAATGTTGGACTGACCTGAACCATCTTCTTCTTCCACTCTTCCTTTGTCTTGTCATCATAGGGACCAACAGTTTCCATAAAGGCTTCATGCTGCAGCTTTGCCAATGTCAAAGCTGTTACCTGGTGAGCATGTCTGGTTCTTGTAAGATGAGAGGCTTTAAGAAATGAGTCAACAGTTCCTGCCGAAGCAATGCCTGCTTGTGTCAAGGCATTTGTCCACCCAGATCCCTCTAGATAATCTCCATACGTTCTCCACATGGCCATCTCTGTATGTAGACCTCCAAACATGACGATGACCTTGTCTTCTCCGTGGGTGTCTGGCCACTTCCACTGAATGAATTTACCAAGGGCATATAGGGGTGCATCGAATGCAACAACTGGTACAGTGCCCGCGAAAAGTATCCGATCACTCAAGAAAATACAATATTTTCCCTTGATATTCAGAGACACGTAATTCACTTTCTATTTGTTCTAGTGACATCTGGTAACTTTGAGGTTGCTCGCTGATATGAGAGCTATCCAACGCATTCTCAAATTAGTGTTCTGGTAGCCTTCGTTGCGGGTGGCTGTGTCTCAAATTTGTCAGATTTCACTGTTTGTGTAAATTTCTTGATATTTTTTTTTTTTTACAGAAAGTGGTGTAAATAAAATTTATATATAATGTGTGCTAAAAAACAACTTAAGAGTGATTGTCGAGGTGCTATTGTTGCTTTGCATGCATGTGGGAAATCACAGAGACAGATAGCTAAGGAATTAAACATATCCCAAAGTACCGTTAATTTATGGGTTTCACGGGCTAAGAACAATGGTGGCCTAACCACGCCAGTCCCTAAAAAACGATCTGGCAGACCGAGAAAAACAAATTCGCGAACAGACAAACTTATGAAACGTTTAGTATTGAAAAACCCAACAATAACTGCGAAAGAAATAAAATTTAATATGAATAATTTGTTATCTGGTGTTTCTGAACGAACTATCCAGGAGCGGCTCCAAAAAGAACTCGGATTACCATCTTGCCATGCTACTAAGAAACCGTTCATTAATGAAAAAATGCGTAAAAAAACGTGTCGCATTTTGTAAAAAATACATTCATTGGACTGTTGATGACTGGAAGAAGGTTTTATTTAGCGATGAGTCGACATTTTTGACATTCAGAAGTTGTCCAAAAAAGGTTCGCCGGCCTATTGGCTCAAATAGGATGGACCCTAAATACACCCTAAAGACAATGAAACACCCTCCAAGTGTGATGGTTTGGGGTTGTTTCGGTTACTATGGGCGTGGAAACTTATATTTTCTTCCGAAGAACACAACTATGAATGGTGCACGGTATTTAGCAATGCTACAGGATAAACTTCCAATGGCAATGGCAATCCAAAGGACAAAAACATACATGCATGATGGTGCACCATGTCACAGGGCCAAAATAGTGACAAAATGGATTACTGACAATAAATTTGATATTTTGGATTGGCCTGGCAATAGTCCAGATCTCAATCCGATAGAAAATCTGTGGCTAATAATAAAAAATAAGGTTGAATGCCACGACACTGGCTCAGTCAAAAAATTACAAGAGGCCATCAAAAAGGTATGGTGCAAGGAAATATCAGTGGAAGTTTGTCAAAACTTGATTAAATCCATGCCAAAACGTCTAGAACAAGTCATCCAAACCAAAGGACAGATGACAAAATACTAATATAAGGTTAGTATACATTTAAACATTGTTTTTTATGTAAAAAATACAAATTTCAAGGGTGATCGGATACTTTTCGCGGGCACTGTATTTGCCCGGGGTTAAGGAATTCAGTAGCAGACCGAACAACATTCATTCCATGCTTGATCATCGCTGGAGTAGCGGCCTTTTCATGGAATAAGGGAAGGAGGTAGGAAAGGGTTTTCATTTGATCTTCATCTTGTTCTTGCCTTGTAGCGTGGTATGCTGACCATGATATAACATCACCCTTCCCTATCGTGTCTTTCTCCAAGATCCTGAACGCTTCTTTCATCCACTCCTTTTCCTGGAAACATGCTTCATGGTAGTGTCCCTCAATAGGGTCAGACACATTAGACAACTTCAGGACTTCTACCTTGGTTTTGTCCATTGCAACAGCTGGTACAATTGAGTAGGACATGAGTAACTCCAAGTCCTTTGAACCTAGAGAAGGTAGCACAAGATCACCTTGTTTGGTTCCACAGTTTGAGACAGTTGGGAACTGAAACAGACTAATCCCTGTACCATGAAATGATCCAACGGCAGTTGAACTAGATGGGTTGTAATCCAGATTGTCAAGTGCCCCAACAATAAATGGTCCATGACAAAACTGAGCTGGTACAACCACTCCTTTGGTCTTGAAGTTCTGGCACACTGCTGTTGCAAGTTGGCTTTCGACTTGAAGAATTCGGTCATAACTCACACTGAGACCCAATTCATATAGTTGTGTAATTAATGATTTTGACCGAATTTCAGTATGAATTTTCAGACCAAGATACAGAGGCAATGGTGGTTCTCTTTCCAAAGAATGGCGAACCTTAGATGATAATGTATGCTTGTTCCTAAAATTAAAAAGGATAAGTTGCGAGACAGAGTTGCAGGGGAGTCTTCTGGTGTTTGGTCCTTCACGTCAGCACCATTTGTGATCATAGATATAGGGTCATTCCATGTCAAGTCAGCCACCTAAAACACACACCCCTTTCAATTTTGCTCATACTTGGCACAATAGCAGATATACATGCCAAACTTAAATTCCCAAATTATTAGAGCTGACTGACCTTTGGTTACTGAGATACAAGGTCACAAAGTTGTGACATTTTGACCTTTTTTTGCGTTAAATGACTATTTTCAAAACGGTGTAACTAAAAATCTATTAAAGCTAAAGCATTGATTTTGGTCTCATTTTAAAGCTCTTTAGTAGCCCCCTTGTTTATTGTCTCTTGTTAAATATCTCTACTGTGAAAAATAAAAAAATCCCTTCAAAAGTTGACCTTTGACCTTGAATAAAAAAAAATACCTTCTAAAAAATTCAATTTTTTTTTACATTAATACCTTGAGTCATGTACAACAAAATCCCAAGAAGCTGTAAGTGGCTGATAACTAGTTCAATGTATAAAAAATAATGAATTCAAGCAACATTTTGAAAAAAGTCATTTTATACAAAAATTGTCAAAAAGTCATGACTTTGTGACCTTGTATGTCAGTAACCATTTTTGTCTAAGGTCAGCTCAATCTCTTACAAATACAACCCATATCTACATACTATCTGCAGCCTTCTACAAACAAGCAAATGCTTATTTTTAAATATTTGTTCTTTACCCACCTCACCTGTATGTTGTGCATGTATGTGATGGTTTTCAGTAGTTGACAAGATTCTTGTGGGCCACCCAATTTATTGTGATTTCTAGAAGAGAAAACAATTTTTAATGTATACCTAGATAGCTACCTAATTAACAAATACAAGTAACATATTAAAATGTACATACAATATGTATAGGTATAGTGCTCATTGATTTCCATTTATCACAACTTAAAATGTATGCAGTGTATATATAGTTACATGACCATTTTAATTTTGAATTCTTACCTTTCTGTGCTGTAGATCTGCCAAAGCTTTGGATGCCTTCAAAGTAACTTCTTTGCAAATCCTGTATGTTCATCCATTAGTAGTAGATGCCTCAACTTGTGTTAGAATATCTGAATATGGTAAGATTAATTCATCTGGTCGACCAGGATACACAAATGATGGGTTTGGGCCATGAGGATGAAGGAATGTGACTTTTACTTCTCTATTCTCTGGTATCTTTTCCAGCATATGCCACCCACCAATGGCCATCATATGCAGCAGTAACAAAACCATGTATTTTCTCCTCAGTCACAACTTCTTCCTTTTCAGTAACTTTCTCAATATTTGAATAATCTGATAATGAATAATGTTTAACCTTAAGAGAAGTCAATGAAACTGGCTGTAAATGGTGTAATTTCTGTGTACCAGCAATAGTCCTTGCAGTTGAGTGTCTTTCTTGGAGAAGTTGGCTTTCCTCTTCATGCTCTTTATTGGTTGAAAAATGACATTTTATATTTACAATATTTTCACTTGCAAATGTATATAACTGTTCTGCAGTAAGGATCTGTTCATCATAAGGTCGTTGTAGACTAGCTTTTGCAGAGCTCTAATCTCTTAACTGTGCCTCCAACACCATCACAGGGTCCCTTTCCATGACTTGTTGCAAAAAAATTCCATTCTGCCTCAATTCCAAAATCATCTCTGTGATGGCAAAGATTCAAAAAGTTTTTGCAGTTCTTATACTGTCCTGCACACCCATCTGAAAAGTAAATTATTTTGTGGATGGAACCGATGGATGAGATATTATCTTTTAGGAATTTTATCAGATGCTTTTGAAACAAATGTACAGCAACTGTGTTATGGATGTTACACTCTGAAATAATAACAAAGCTAAGGTGAGCAATCTCATCTTCCTTTTTATAGTAAATAACAAATGGATGTAGAGTAGCCATCTCATTGTTCCAGTGAAAGCTCTGAACCTCATCTTGAAGAATAAAGGAATAATTTTCAGCAAAATCACACACAGCAAGGTCCTCACCATCTTTCAAAGACATTTTTGTTTCACGGTAATAAGTTGCTTGCATCTTTGTCTTGAAGTCATGTATCTGGTATTCTTTCAGTTGGTTACAGAATTGGTCAATATATTCATCTGTATTCAGTTCTACTGATTCAAGATTTGACCGATCTGTATTGGTCCACTTTTTAAAATTTATGATATCAATGAAGTTGTTTGTAAATATGTCCAGTAGTCTGTTTTTTAAATCTGATGGATCTCCACATTGTTCACATTGTCTGAGGCAGCATTTCTGTGAGGCAGGATTGCATTCCATAAAGGCAACACAATGACGTACATTCTTAATAGGTGTGTCATCATTTGCAGTTAGTTTTTCTAATTCAGCTCCTACAAACATAAGTTTGCCATTCTGATGAATTGTACAGACACATACTGAGTGAGTTCCTGTTGCTCCAGCAATAACACACTACTTTGGACGCAATTCTGCAAATTTACTGAATCCCACCTTAACCAAAGGATTTCTTTCTTTGAAAATATGATAGGCTTCTTTTAAATTGCAAAGTAAAAGATGCTTTTGCAAATGTATCCTTCCTCTTTCATTGTCAATGATACTACAATAGTCTTTCTTTCCTGGCATTGTTCTACTGATGTCTTCTGAAAGATAAAATGCTTTAATAGCGTTAACAGTATCCTGTTTAATTCTTTTCCCACCCTTTGGATTTGGGTCTGAAAGGACACCTTTTTCTTCAACTATTTTTTTAGCAATAGATGCTGTATGCCTTGTTGTGTTAAATTCTGAAGCAATTTTCCTAATGCTCCAACTTTTGGGCAATACAGTGAGGATTTTTATTTTATCACTTCTTTTAGTATTTTCATTTTTGAATTTTTCCTTGAGTTGATTTATTATTTCTAAACAGTCTACATCTCCAGATGGCTCCTTAAATTGTGAGTCAGAAATCTCTTTTCCTGCAACTGTTTCCATTCTCTTCTTAACTGTCTCTGTCACCTTGCTTAGTTTTTTAGCTCCATATGACTTTTGCTCTACAAGCTTTCTCTTTTTTATGGGTGATTCACCAATTGAAACAAAAGAAGCATTCAAAGTACACATCTCATGGTTTTGCTCTGAAGTTGATGCATCACTATTGTCAACATTTTCAATTTTCTCAAGATCTTCAGGTGGTTCACTACTACAAGAAGAATATCCTTTCTCAGGCAAGGACTCAAGATGTTCTCTACACTGCTTACAAAGTCTGTGATGTAGTGTTAAGTGCAGATCGGGAAACTTATTTACAAGTTCCTGTGGTACAATTCTCAAACTCTTCTTTCGACACTGACCTTTGTGACGCAGCAAAGGATCAGCACACTTCTGTTTCAGTTTTAAATGTTCCATGTTTGTACTCTGAAATCACAAAAGCACAAAGAAAATCCTGAAAAGAAAACAATGAACAATTAATGAATTATTAAATAAATTTTTATACATGTATTTAGTAAAAATAAATTAACTTTAACTTGAAGTCACGAGTCAACCATGTAAAGTTGACAGTACTTATATACTAGTTGGGCCTTTGGATCAGCGCTACTCCAGTAGATTTGGGGCTATCGAGGGGTTTAACCCTGGTTGTCTTTTAAAAGACTTCTTTTGGCACAGGTCACAAAAAGGTTTTTGAACTAATAATGTTAAGTTGAACTAAGTCTTCACTGACACTATATCAGAACAGAACTTTTAAATAAATGAACTGACAAAAAAAATCTAAAATTGAAGAATGATGCCAACTTCATTTATTTTTTATACAATGAACTAGTTATCAGCCACTTACAGCTTCTTGGGATTTTGTTGTACATGACTCAAGGTATTAATGTAAAAAAATTGAATTTTTTAGAAGGTATTTTTTTTTTATTCAAGGTCAAAGGTCAACTTTTGAAGGGATTTTTTTATTTTTCACAGTAGAGATATTTAACAAGAGACAATAAACAAGGGGCTACTAAAGAGCTTTAAAATGAGACCAAAATCAATGCTCTAGCTTTAATAGTTTTTTAGTTACACCATTTTGAAAATAGTCATTTAACGCAAAAAAGGTCAAAATGTCACAACTTTGTGACCTTGTATCTCAGTACCCAAAGGTCAGTCAGCTCTAATAATTTGGGAATTTAAGTTTGGCATGTATATCTGCTATTGTGCCAAGTATGAGCAAAATTGAAAGGGGTGAATGCAAAAAGTGCCATTTTGTGGCTGAGTTGACATGGAATGACCCTATAAGGGTTTTCAAGGTTGTAGGTACCGATTCGTGTTGACAACCAGATGGAAAGGCACCTGCAAACTTGAATCCAGTAAAGTTGACGATTTCCTTGCGTATGATTCTAGCAGCTTTTGCAAGAATCATAGTATCTCCTTCAAAATTCTGTCTATTTGTCTCTCTGAGCATTTCCTGAATTCCCTGCTGAAAAACTAAGATTTTGTTCTTGCCATCACTCACTTCCTGGGCATATGGGAAATACTCCAGAATCTTCTCTCTGAATCGTCCTCTGTTCATTTCCTTATTAATACCTAAGTCCCGAAGTCTTTTTTGATACAGATCAAATAGCACAGAAAACTTCATTTGAAAGATTCCTTCTTCCACGCAATTTTCTACATGATTAACGACCTCAACTATTTATTGCCTTTGCTTTCATCAAGTTTTCTTCATAGCCTTCTTCCTTGCTCTGTTTTTGTCTCAAAAGTGAGCGGTAACGGTTCTGATAAAATGTCAAGCATTGCAGATGATACTTGGCTTCAATGGCCATGATATCACCACCTCCTATTCTAGACATTAGTTCTGTGTCACTGAGTTCTGTAGCCATCATTCGTAAATTGACGTCAGCGCCAAATGTACTGAATTCGTGAAGATGCCCATGTGTTTGTTGACAAAACACAAAAGTTGCTTTGTCCATAGGATGCCGCTGAACCCGCTTCCCCGTAGATGAACTGGTTTCACCTTCATCCGCCCTTTCTCTCTTTTTTGTAGCCCTTTCAAGCTTTTCTTTACTAAATTTAACATGGCATGACTTGTGCCACACAGCTTTATTCTGAACCAAATCTTCAACAGTCACCTCTTCATTGAAAAGAAGAGGAACTGGTAGTCTTCCAAGATTCTTGAATGCGTTGACATTCTCCATAAATGTTGCATATGCTTCAGTTTTTTTACCACTCACAGCATTGAGTGGACATTTAAGAGTTTCACCTTTGCTCTCTTGACAAACCATGCATTTGCTCCAATCCATGTTCACAAATCACCTGCAAAACAGAAAAGCACATATTATATAGTTATATTATTAAATATTTTACATTAAATAAACATTTAAGGGTAATTCTGATTATTTTATAGCAATCATGGCATCAAAATATGTAGGTTTAAGGACTATTTATTTACAATTACTCCTCACAATAGTTTGTTGATTTCTAGCTGGCAGCCATCTTGGATTTCCAAAATGGCAGCCAAGATAGGGTTGTGCGTCTTGGTTCCGGGGAAAAATTGGTAGCTAAGGTCCTGAACAACATTTGAGCCAAGTTTGGTGCTTTTGTCCAGAATGTCCACTTACTTCAAAAATCAGGGTCTAAGCTACTGCACTATACGGACACAGGAGTCGATCCGTTGAGTTGGGATCCGCGCTTGGGTCCAGACTTCAATCACCCTCTGGCATGCCTGGTTCAGACTGTCGGAGGTGGTTTGCTTTTGATTGATGTGGTGGTATTGCCCCAAGAGGAGGGCGTCAAGGCATGTAGGGAGCCTTGACGTGGATAAAGTTCCAGTTGCCATCCCTAGAAGCCAAACTTTTGGAATTGATCGAGTTTGAGCCATTGGACCTACGGAAGAAAAAGTACATTATATAATATATATATTCAGAGTGGGGCGACCTCTAAATATTCACCAATCACGCTGCAAATTTGCACAGACCATGTGGACACTAAATGGACAAAAACCACACTTGTGGAGACTATCTAAGACAATTTTGAAATTTCTCCCTATGGATTTGGACCACCCTAATGCATACACTGTACGATGCAAGTAGGGCAATAGATATAGTGTATCTCGACTTTCAAAAAGCCTTTGACAAAGTCCCTCACACTAGATTGATAGCTAAAGTCAAAGGACTAGGAATCACTGGGCTCGTTTCCAACTGGATTGAGGATTGGTTAAAAGATAGAAAGCAGAGAGTAGTAATAAATGGAGTGGCTTCGGAGTGGGTGCCCATCACCAGTGGTGTCCCACAGGGTTCCGTGCTGGGTCCTTTACTTTTTATCATTTATATTAATGATATAGACATCAGGCTTCTAAGTGCAATCTCCAAATTTGCAGACGATACAAAATTAGGAAGTAGTGTAGGTACTGAGGAGGGCGTAAGAACGCTTCAGAATGATCTTGACAGGTTGGGCGAATGGTCTGCTACTTGGCAGATGCCATTCAACTTGGACAAATGTAAGGTAATGCACATAGGTTATAAAAACCCAAAGACTGATTACTTTCTCTTGGGAAGGAACTTGACTGAGACCGATCTAGAGAAAGACTTGGGAGTCTACATCAGCAATGATCTGAAACCATCGAAGCACTGTGCAGAAGTCGAAAAGAGGGCCTTAAAATTATTAGGTTATATTAAAAGAGTTCCAGTTTCGGAACAAGGAGACTGTAATGTCTCTTTATAGTTCTCTAGTCAGACCTCGACTGGAATACTGTGCGCAGTTTTGGTCTCCATCCCTCAGGAAGGATATAGAAAGGTTAGAAAGAGTACAAGCAAGGGCTACAAAATTGATCCCTTCAATGAGAATGCAAAGCTACCAATGGAGATTGGAGCGCCTAAATCTGTTTAGCTTAGAGACGAGAAGGTTGCGAGGTCAGCTTATTCAAGTCTTTAAGATGCTCAAAGGAATAGACAGGGTAGATTACAGAAACTTATTCTCACTTAATGCCAATCCGACAAGAAATAATGGGTTTAAACTGGAACTAAAGACATTTAGGACCTCTGTCTGCGGAAATTTCTTTTCCTATAAAATAGCTAATATCTGGAACCAACTTCCCTCAGAGGTTGTTTCCAGTCAAAATGTAAATGTGTTTAAAAATAGGCTAGACAAAGTACTGAACACTCTCATAGGTTAAGATTAAAACATAAGAAAACTCTACAGGAGTTCACTTGCACGGTGTCTCTGTGAGCAAGCTAAATATAGAGATATTTATATATTCTCCACTTTCCTGTAAAATTTCCTTGGCTACTTTTCCAGGGTCAAGGTATTTTCTTCAACCTTTTTCCATACCTGCCTCTGGCAGGGAGGGAGCGGAGGGTGGGGAGAGAGCCTTCTACTTTTCTATCCAGTTTTCTACTACTGCTAGGATAGTTGAAAGAAAAATAAACTTTTAATAACAGGAACCTCCCAGAGTGGACCAAAAGGTCTTTGAGGCTTCCTCTTGTCCTTGTAACTCCTTGTAACTTCTCCCTTAATCAAATGATTTGGGGTGAGAGGCTCTACATCATTAATATTATCCCCTACATAAGTAAGAGGTCTGTTATTGACAACATTCTCAATTTCATTAATGAGAGTGAGAAGTTCAAAGAATTCAATTTGTTTTTTACCTATTGATTTCTTTAGGCAATTCTTTGTTTGGATATTCCTTTCCCAGATTGCTCCATACCATGGTGATGCAACAGGGATGTATTTCCATTTTATTTTGTTATTTTGTAGATATGTTATGGTATGTGAATTTTGTAATATGTCATTTATTTGGTTTTCACCAGCCTTGAAATAGGTTGCATTATCTGTCCAAACAATTTTGGGTACAGAATGCTTAGCACAAAATCTTCTAAAGCTATAGACAAATGATTCTGCGGAGAGATCACTCACTATGTCTAAGCTGACTGCTCTAGAAGATGAACATGTGTAAAGTATGATGTACATTTTTGTTCTGTTGTTCCCAGACCAACAGTCAAACTTCCTGTATAGTCTATGCCAACTGTTTCAAAAGGCCTATTAAAGGTGACTCTCTCTGTTGGCAAATCAGGAGGATTGGTCTTCCTAAAAGATCTAGAATGAATCCTTTTGCAGGTGACACAGTTATTCAAAACTGTCTTCACAGTCATTCTGCCTTTGGGTATCCAATACAACTTTCTAATGGCATTTAATGTTTGTGGAATGCCCATGTGATAAAGTTCATTGTGCTTCTCTCTAATAATTAGGGTTGTCATGTGATGGAACCTAGGAAGAAGAAGGGGTTGTTTACTGTTATATGTGATTTGTTTAATCTACCCTTACTTACTTACTTCGTAGCCCCCGGGTTCTCTTATGCGAACCCGGTGGCACTCAGGTATCCCGCTACCACCGTGGGACGGGTCCATAGGTCTCGTAGAGAGGTAATGTTGGAGTTGTGTCTTTGTTGAGAGAGAGTGTGGCAGTGTAAGAGTAGGTGTTCTGTGTCCTCAGGGTGGAGGTAGCATTTTTGACAGGTGGAGGTGTCAGCTAGGTGGAGTCTGTGTCTGTATTGTTGGAGGGAGGGGTGGTGGCCTGAACGGAGCCTGGCCAGAGTAACACTTGTTTTCCTTGGGAGGGTTTGTTCGCTCTGATGGACTACAGGGGGAGTATTGTGAAGGACAGTGTTGTGTGGTTGGTCGAGTAGGTATTTCCGGGTAAATTCTGTGTGGAGATGTTTAATGGGGTTGATGTTTAGGGGAGGAGGGGGGATATTGTTCAGTAGCTGCGAATAGTGAGCAGCAGGAGTACGTTTTTTGTTGCGGGGTGGGGGATCGTGTAATGTGAGATGGTGACAGGGGTGGTCTGGGGCCAGTGCTCTGGAGAAGAATTGAGTCCCTGTCATGTTCATGTGGTGTTCAATGGGGAGTATTTTCGTATCTGCATGTAGATGTGGGATGGGTGTGGTTCGGAGGCAGCCAGTAATGCTTCTGAGACCTCTGTTTTGTGTGGTCTGTATCTTTTTCTGGTTTATGTGGGAGATGGATGGGGACCAGGCGGGGGCAGCGTAAGTTAGGGTAGTACGTACAAACTGTTTGTATAGGATACTAAGGGATTCCTTCTGCTGACCGAATGTTGTGGAGGTGAGTGTTCTGAGAGCGTTGAGTTTTTTTGTTGCTTTGGAGCAAATGTTTGATATGTGAGGGGAAAAGGACATGTGTGTGTCTAGGGTGAGGCCGAGGATTGTTGGGGTTTTGTTTAGAGGTAGGGGATGTCCCATGAGGGTGACTCTCAGGTGTGCTTGGGATTCGTGGTGGTCTGAGGTTAGGAGGGTGATGGAGGATTTTTGATGGGATGCTGACATCCTATTATTAGTCAGCCAGAGTTCCAGATTGGTAATCTACTGCTGGATCAGGCATGTGGCGGTGTTACGGTTATGGTGTTGTGCTGTTATGGTCAGGTCATCTGCATAGGAGGAAACGTGGACATGGGGGGAGAGAGAGGTTGTGGGAGGTCATACATGAAAAGGTTGAAGAGGATTGGAGAGAGTATGGAGCCCTGTGGGACGCCATTGTATAGTCTGTAGGTTTTGGATGAGTGTTGTTTGTGTATGACTTTGCCAAGTCGGCCTGCAATGAGATTAGTAAGCCATTTCTTGTCATTGGTGGGGATGTCGAGATCAATAATCTTTTGTGCAAGAATGTGGCGTGGGACCGTGTCGAAAGCTTTGTTGATGTTGATGGCAACAAGGACTGTGCGGGCAGGGGGGGATTGTTGGTTGAAGCCATCTAACTATGATGATCTAAGATGTGTTGGGTTAGGTTTGTAAGAAGCGTTGTGGTGGAGTGGGTGGACCTGAAGCCGTGTTGGGTTTGTGAAAATGTAATGTGTGGTTGTATGCGTCTTAATATCAGTTTTTCGAGGACTTTGGAAATGGTTGAGAGAAGGGAGATTGGCCGGTATGAAGCAGGTAGGTTGGGGGGTTTATTGGGTTTCAGTATCGGGATGATGTGTGCCAGCTTCCAGGTAGAGGGTATGACATTGTGAAGCCAGGAGTAATTGAATATGTTTGTGAGGGCTGCAAGAGCAATTGGACCAAGGTGTTTGAGATGTATGTTTGAAATGTGGTCTGGGCCTTTGGCATGAGAGTTTTTAAGGGATTTTATGGCTGCAGCTGTGCCTTGGGGTGTAAATGGATGTGGTTGTTGTGGGTCGGCCAAGAGTTTCTGTATGTTTTTGAGGATTTTTCTATTATTGGGAACAGTGATTTTGTGGCTAATTTTTGAGTAGTGGTGCATGAGTAGGTTGCAGTGTTTTTGTGGGGATGGAATTTGGTTACCCTTACATCTTAATAAGCCATCTTTGTCAATGTAAAGATTCAGGTTTATTACCACAGAGGGTACTTTGTTCATTTGCTTACCAATTGTTAGAAAATCTATTTCATTTTTGTATTCTGTTTGTTGTATGTGGTTAATCCAATATTTGGTAGCTAGACTTGTATACATTTCATTATCATTATTTCTTTGTTTATTTATTTTCTTTAAACAGTTGTGAATGAATCTGAGACAGTAAGATGTTACCTTTACAAGTTTGCTAAAGTCAGAATAATTGTTATAATCTAATAGTGGCTCAACTTTATTTGTAGTTATCATGTTAAGTTTTACATTAATTTGTCCTGCTAGCCACATTGTTTCATCCTGAATGAATTCAGGTCCATGAAACCAATTTTTGTTGGATTTTAGTAATTTACAGGATAATCCTCTTGTAAGAAAGTCTGCAGGATTTTGTTTTGTTGGAATGTATCTGAAGGTTATGTCCAAATTTTGTCTAGCTTCTTTAATGTGTCTCAATCTGTTACGGACAAAGATGTTTTTTGAGTTTAACTCATCAGAGTTGATCCATGCCAAGCAGATTTGACTGTCAAGCCAAATATATGTAGTTGTGATGTTTACATCATAATAGACTTCATGGAGAAATACTGTTATTTTTACAGCTAGATAACCCGCAAGTAGTTCAAGCTGAGGAATAGTTTTCTTTTGTTTTAAGGGTGTTACTTTCCCCTTGGCATAGATCAAATGGCTGCCATCCTCACCTACAAGGTAAGCGCAACAGCCATACACCTTTTCACTGGCATCACCAAATACATGCAAGGTTTGAGGTGTATCTCTGTGTCCACAAACTCTGGGAATATTTATGTTTTGTAATTTATTGAGATCTTTAGCTAACCTTTTCCAGCTATCTTGTTGTTTATTGGTTATAGGATCATCCCAGTCTACTTTCTGTTTCCAAAATTCTTGTAAAAGAACCCTGGATCTGATAGTAGAAGGAAGGAGTAAACCCATAGGATCAAATATTTTTGAACTTTCGGATAAGATCTTTCTTTTGTGTTAGCTGTTGTATCTAAGGTGTAGCCTTTTGTGCAGAGTGAGTCATGAACTTTAGAATCTGAGTTCAAATCCCAGATCATGCCTAATGTTTTCACCCTGTTTGTTGGTTCTGTTAATCCTTTGTCTTCTGATTTTATTTTTTGATTTAGTCTCTCATTATTTGTGATCCACTCTCTTAATTCAAAATTACCTTCTTTCATTATTTTATCTGCTTTTATGTAAACTTCATTTAATTCTGACTCTGTTTTGGTTGATCCTACAAGGTTATCTACATAGAAGTGATCTTTCAAGAACTGAACAGTTAAATCATTTTCATCATACAAATTTAAGTGATGTTTGATGGTTAAAGCCAGTAAACTAGGACTTGCATTTGCTCCAAACAAAACCACATTAAATTTAAATGTTTTAAACCCTTTATTTAAGTCATATGGATCATTAAACCACAAGAATCTTAGTTGATCTTTGTCATAGTTATTTTTCAGATGAATTCTCAAAAAAGCTTTGCTTATATCACTTTGAACTGCATAGTCATCTAATCTAAATCTTAGAAGGATTTTTACAAGGTCTGAAATAAGATTAGGCCCCTCTATGAGACAGTCATTCAAGCTATGCTTATTGCCATCTTTAAGACTACAGTTATACACAACTCTAAGTTTTGTTGTGGGTGCATCCTTTCTATAGACTCCTGTGTGAGTAAGATAATGGCAGTTGTCTTTTTTAAAGGGGTGATCTTTAACTTCTTCAATGAAGCCTTTTTCCAACTGGTCCTTGAAAACATCATCATACATTTTAATTCTCTTGTCATTTTTTAATCTTTTCATCAAATTATAGAGATGACCTTTAGCTACCTTTAGATTATCATTTAATTTTGGACTATTGATCTTCCAAGGTAGTTCAATTGAATAATGGCCATTTTCATACATGATGGTGTTTTCAAAATTTTCAGCCATTAATTGATTTTCATCTGTTCACTGTATGATCACCATCTTGCACCCCCACTGACTCTAATAGCCAGAGCTGTTGTACACCTTTATCTAATTCTTCAGTTGTTAATGATTTATTTAATATTTCAGTATTTATGTCATTATTTGAGTTGTGTAAGACCTTGTCATAATAGGGCAAGTTTGTTAGTCATATATTTTTATTTTTCATTGTTATTTTATATTTATCTATGTGTCCCAGTGGAGCTATACCCCAGTGAGTATCTAGAGCAATCCCATCTCCTATTCTGACTATGCCCTTCTGAATTAAGTGAATATAATCAGCTCCAATTAACATTTGAACATTATCTATTGTATCATCATTTAAATTTCTATCTGCAATTTTATATTGCTTTTTAAGTTGTTGTATTACTTCTTTTAAATTTGGTATTTTAAATTTTTGTTGACCAACTTGTTCAATGACTACTGCTTCTATGTTTGTTGTTTTATTCTCTGTGGGTATATCCAGATCTAAATTGACTGTACTATATTTTTCTTTCTGTTCATTTTCTTTGACAAATGATGTTATACACAATTCTTGTTCATTTTTATGAGTTTGTAGGCCTAATTGATTAACTAATGATTGATCTACAAATGTTTGTTGGGAACAAGAATCTATTAGACATCTTATAGGAGTTGTCCCACCTTTTTATTTTTTAAATCCAAGGTTATTGTAGGTAGGAGTACACTAGAATTTTTATTGACATTATTTATTGATATATGTCCATTAAATGTTTTTTCATTTTTCTTTGGTTTTGTTTATTTGAATTTTTAAATGAATCACAAAGACAAGAGACATGATTTAAACTTCCACAATTAACACATTTGAATCTTATTTTTGTTTTGCAGTCTTTGTTAGTATGTCCTGCAGCTGTGCATTTAGTACAAAGGTTTAACTGAGAACACCTGTTTATCCGGGATTCTAAGTCTACATATTTAGTACATCGTGTGCTATTGATCATCAGCCGAACAAAATTTACACTTACGTACAAATTCTGTCGTAACATTAAAATTTCGTAGTGTAGGAGTTAGACCTATCACTTTTTGTTCTGATTTGTCTTTTGTTGTTTTGGTTGTGGTTGTTTTGTTTGAATTTTCTTTGTTTGGTTTTTGTGAATCAATCTTTGAAGATTTGTACATTGACAAAACATTTGGAAATTCATTCCTTATTTCATCAAGGGTAGGGTATGTATTTCCCGTTATTCTTTGGAAAATATCCCTAATTTGGGTAGGTAAACAATCAAATATTATGGCTTGGATAAACCATGCTGATTTCTCTAGATCTATATCATTATTTTGTAGATGACCTAACATGCATTCAATTTCACAATAGAAATTGTACAGATCCTGATGGTTATCCTTGGCTGGTTTTATATTTTTTAATTTTATTGCTAAATCATTTACTATTTCTTTATTTAGGAAATTTCTTTCTAGTAATTTGAGAGCTATTTTATATGAACTGCCATTGCCGGTAAGGCATCAACCAGTTTTAGGGCTGGGCCCTTTAAATAATTAAGCAGATAACTGAATTTGTCAACATCAGATATATAATCTTTGTTGCCAATTAAACTATCAAATTTTTCTAGAAAAGACTGAAATTTTGTTCGATCACCCTCAAATATTGGTACTTGTAATGTTGGTAACTTGGCTTTTAGTTGTTTATTGTCATCATTAGAAATGGATACATTTCTGAAGGCCTCAATCAAACTTTGATTTGTAGCCTCTAAATTATTTGGTAGATTATCTAAAGCAGCATATAATTCATTTATGTGAGAATCTATTTCAAAAATATTCTGTTCTTGTTCACACAAAAGTGCTGTATATGTCTCTTCACCAACATTTAACGCATCAGTTTCTGTAACAATTTCCTCGTCTATAATTATTATTTCCTGTTTAATTCTATTTAAACCACCCAAAATAGTATCATAATCCCTTTTATTTGGATTTTCTTTGCTATTAAAGGTAGTTAAAAGCCTGGTAATGACTCCCTTCCTTGCTGATCTCTTCCTTTTTAATGATTTAATCTTTGCCTCAATTGCTTCACATTCAGCCATATTTTGTTTATTTTATTTTTCCAAAATTAAGTCCCCAAAATCCTAAAACCCTTTCAACTCTATAAATAAGCTTTATTTTGGTTAAATAGGCTAGGCTTCTGATTACCCTTATTCTAGAATTTTACCACATTTATGACCAAATGATAAGTTTTGAAGCATTTGAATTATTTCTTATTTTTATTTTTAGTTAGGGCTTCGTAATTTATTATTATTTATATGTAGTAAGTATTTGAAAAAGCCAAACATGGAATAAATTCTGTTCAGATGTCAAAATGTTTGATAAGGCGTAATTTTATTTTTTTTTGTTTGTTTTAATTTTATTTTATTTTATTCAAGGTTAAGGTTTTCACAGCAAATAACCCTTCCCCACACGGGCCACCATTTAGATATGGAAAAAATAGGTCCTGCTCCAACCAGAGTAGCCTAAACACAACCTAGGCTACGTTGGAGATGGAAGACCTAGGCCAAAGATGAACCAGCCTAACTATTTGTCCATAAACAGGACTTCCATACTCTTTTGTTAAACAATTACAGCTGAAATGTCAGCTTATTTAACCTAAATTTAATAACCGAAGGGAAATTTATGAACTTCTTACCTTGAAACTGTTATGAATTTTATCTCTTGACACCACTAAAACATTTTTATTCCGGCTTTTTCGTCTGCTTTCTTTCGTCTGTTATTGCTTATTCTGCTTATCCCGATCTTTTTCTTCTTCTTCAAAACCGTGTTGCTATTTCTAGCCATGGGATCTTTTTTTTTTTCATCCCATATTTGTTTCTTCGTTGGTGTCTTTTTAATTTTTCTCAGCAAGAGTTCAAGTTCTCCTTCTGAGTTATTTTTTATTGTTATTATTTTTTTTAATGTCAATATGGCTTATCCAAGAGTAAGTGGGTCTTCCATTTCGGTACTCCCAAATTTTCCACAGTTGCCTTGATATTTTCGTTAGTTTTAACAAAATTATCATGACTTAACCTAACTAATCATCAATGGTGTTTAGTATCAAGGGTGTATGTTAATTGACATTTAAACGTGTAAAAATCATTTTACTTTATTTATAATTTATAGTTAAGTATTTTTTTCAAGAATAATTTCCAGCCAACTTCTGTACCATTGCCTTATTATCTATAGTATTACAGGTGAATGGTTTGAAGACATGGGTCACCAAGGTAGTTCTGTAGCCAGAATTTTAGTCTCAGCCCAAAAAGGTTAAGAACCACTGCCCTAGGCTAATGTAGGCCCAAAATTGCTGTGACTGAAGGGGTAAAAGTTCAAAGCATTATTTTCCTAGTTAGTTTAAATCTGTTTAGAAAGAATCCGAGTTCCATTTCTTGTGCAAATGAGTAATTTTTGAGATCTTCATATTTGATGGAGATGAGAATATCTTGAAAATCAACTCATTTTCACAAGGGAACTAAACCTAACCTAACCAAACAAAATATAAAGATTCCTAACTTGGCAATCATGACTCAGGGTGGATGCAAATCAGCGATAGTACAAAGGAAGTGGTGCGAAACTGCTTGGGTTATTATGTTCCAAGAAGAGGAGGTACCAAGCAAAATGCTTTCACCTAAGATATCTCTTATTTCTAGCTTGGAGAACCCAGGCCTTAGTCTTTCCACAGCTGTTCTAGATTGTGTGTGTGTGTGTGTGTGTGTGTGTGTGTGTGTGTGCAAAGTTTTCACTGTGATTAACACAATTATGGATGTAACTAGTTGACCAGTCTTTGGATAATCTTAAGGAAAGGTCCCAGTTCTTAATACGTAGTACAGAGATTTAACATATTAATAATATGAAAGATTATATTTTTCTCAGTAAAATGCACCCCTGCATTTTTATTTTTATTAAGGATAAGTAATTTTAATTAACGTTTTTAAAGTGGATGGCATTTCTTGCGCCTGGCAGCATTGTGTGCAAATTAGATAAGTGTTGACCTTAAGGATAATCTTGGTTTGAAAAGTCATTTGCGAGTTAGCTATGGATTGTGAATGTTGTGACTACACTATTTTAAAGCTGTTTTCCAAATTTAATTCAGATTTATAAAAATTGATAGCCTTTCTGGTTCAGCATAAACTACTTTTAAGAGAAAGAAAGTGCCCAAAGTGTAACAAGACTTGTAAAATAGATTTCAATAGAAAAGCCTTTAGGTGTTGCTCTGAAAAAAAAAGTTTGCGTAACAAAAAAGTTTATCGCTGCGATTTTCAGGAATCTTTATTTAAAAACACATTTTTTTTCAAAGCTAAATTAGACAGTAAATGTACAGTATTACACAGTATTACACCCGTCTCCCTTTCGAGGTGAAATTTATGTTTTTCCTATGGTTTTTGATGTGTTTTGAATGAATCTGACCTTCAAAACTGTTGGGAATGACTCGTTTTTGAGCCCCCCCCCCCCCAGCCAGCAATGTGGGGGAAATCACAGAAAAAGAGTCATTTCTAACGGTTTTGAAGGTCAGATTCATTCAAAACACATCAAAAACCATAGGAAAAACAAATTTCACCTTCAAAATTGACTTGACCTGACTACTAAACTTGACCTGACTACTAAACTTGACCTGACTACTAAACTTGACCTGACTACTAAACTTGACCTGACTACTAAACTTGACCTGACTACTAAACTTGACCTGACTACTAAACTTGACCTGACTACTAAACTTGACCTGACTACTAAACTTGACCTGACTACTAAACTTGACCTGACTACTAAACTTGACCTGACTACTAAACTTGACCTGACTACTAAACTTGACCTGACTACTAAACTTGACCTGACTACTAAACTTGACCTGACTACTAAACTTGACCTGACTACTAAACTTGACCTGACTACTAAACTTGACCTGACTACTAAACTTGACCTGACTACTAAACTTGACCTGACTACTAAACTTGACCTGACTACTAAACTTGACCTGACTACTAAACTTGACCTGACTACTAAACTTGACCTGACTACTAAACTTGACCTGACTACTAAACTTGACCTGACTACTAAACTTGACCTGACTACTAAACGTGACCTGACTACTAAACGTGACCTGACTACTAAACGTGACCTGACTACTAAACGTGACCTGACTACTAAACGTGACCTGACTACTAAACGTGACCTGACTACTAAACGTGACCTGACTACTAAACGTGACCTGACTACTAAACGTGACCTGACTACTAAACGTGACCTGACTACTAAACGTGACCTGACTACTAAACGTGACCTGACTACTAAACGTGACCTGACTACTAAACGTGACCTGACTACTAAACGTGACCTGACTACTAAACGTGACCTGACTACTAAACGTGACCTGACTACTAAACGTGACCTGACTACTAAACGTGACCTGACTACTAAACGTGACCTGACTACTAAACGTGACCTGACTACTAAACGTGACCTGACTACTAAACGTGACCTGACTACTAAACGTGACCTGACTACTAAACGTGACCTGACTACTAAACGTGACCTGACTACTAAACGTGACCTGACTACTAAACGTGACCTGACTACTAAACGTGACCTGACTACTAAACGTGACCTGACTACTAAACGTGACCTGACTACTAAACGTGACCTGACTACTAAACGTGACCTGACTACTAAACGTGACCTGACTACTAAACGTGACCTGACTACTAAACGTGACCTGACTACTAAACGTGACCTGACTACTAAACGTGACCTGACTACTAAACGTGACCTGACTACTAAACGTGACCTGACTACTAAACGTGACCTGACTACTAAACGTGACCTGACTACTAAACGTGACCTGACTACTAAACGTGACCTGACTACTAAACGTGACCTGACTACTAAACGTGACCTGACTACTAAACGTGACCTGACTACTAAACGTGACCTGACTACTAAACGTGACCTGACTACTAAACGTGACCTGACTACTAAACGTGACCTGACTACTAAACGTGACCTGACTACTAAACGTGACCTGACTACTAAACGTGACCTGACTACTAAACGTGACCTGACTACTAAACGTGACCTGACTACTAAACGTGACCTGACTACTAAACGTGACCTGACTACTAAACAACTTTCTTTTCTTCATTTTAAGCATAATGTAACTTTTTCTACAATGCCATAGTTTCTGGTCTTGACGATATGTGCACTCCATTTTACAATGTGGACACTTCACTACTGTCAGTAGAACACCATGAGCATGCAGAAACCACTTTTTTCTAAATTTTCATGGAAAGTGACAATACAGCAGTAATAATGAAATGAACACACAAACGAATGTATGAACATACAAACGAACGTACGAACACACTAGATACACACCAAAAAAACATTTATATCTCGAAAATGAAGCATTTGCGATGGAAATGCTATAGAAGAAAAGTGTCTTAGAATTAAAAAATCTACCTAATGAACATATAATAATTGCTGGACGTTAGACGGGTGTAATAGTAGAATAATACCAATTATACCCCTTACGAGTGTTATACTTCGTGAAATACTTCTGCTATAATAACTTTAACTTGCAAACCATTACCAAGGAATTAGATATTTCACAACCTACATTTGTAGATTGAGCAAATTTTTGCAGAGAGGTCTGTATAAGCTATACTTTTTGATTCCAGGTGGGGAAATTGTATAATCCAGGATATTAATGGGTAGGTAACATTTATATACACATTAGGTTAGGTTATATTTGTTGAGGGGGTCGGGGAAAGTCATAAACGAGTGATTTGTGACTGAAACGGATGTCAAATTCAAATAAATCAAAGAAATATATCGGAAAACATGTTTTATATCCAAAAAACTTCCTGGGACGCTTCCTTAAGATTTACCCAATCTTTTTCAAGGAAACATGGCAAACAGTTATTTGGTTTATTTTAATTTCAATTTTAATTTATATCTCCAAAACTGCATTTGTACAAAAAATACTATTCATTCAAGAAATCTTGGTTTTTGTTGTAGATTAACCCATCAAATCTTCGCATCGCGGAAAATGACGCTTCGTTCGTTCCATAGATCTTCGCATCGCTGTAAGAGACGCGTAACGTCATTAATACGTAATTCACATATTATGTTATCATTGGTTAATTTTCAATATGTGGGCGGTTCTTCGACCATTTCTGACCAATTGTAAGTAAAAATTAGTCAGCTGAGATTAGAAAATTGTAAGAAAACTGACCTCTAATTGGTTCAGGGTCGTACAGTCCCAAGATCCTAAGCAAAGTGACCGCTAATTGGTCTCGCGTCTCGCTGCTCTCGCAGTCTGTTTCAGTTCAGCTTGCTCGTTTTTCACGTTACGCTGTGTATTTGTTTGTGGGTATTTATTTTATTTCTTTATATACAATAATATACAATAATATACAATAATGTCTCTTGCTGGAAGTGAAAGTGATAGCTGGGCAAAACTCGAGCACTACTGGAGAGATCTAAGTCTCAAAAGAAAGAGGAGTAATTCACCCGATCCCGCTTAGCGAGACTAGAAAAAATAAAAATAAGGTATGCTATTTATTTATATAAATATCTATTTTATAAATTTTATAAATGTACAAGAGTACCTACTGTTATTTGTTATTTATCTTATTTATCTTATTTATTTTATTTATCTACTTTATAGAACGAGGAGTAATTCATCCGATCCCACTTACGAAGATGACAAAATAAAAATAAGGTATGCTATTTATTTATATAAATAATATCTATTTTATAAATGTATTTTATAAATTTTATAAATGTACAAGAGTACCTACTGTTATTTATGTTGTTTATGTTATTTATCTTATTTATCTACTTTATCTACTTTATAGAACGAGGAGTAATTCATCCGATCCCACTTACCAAGACGAAAAAATAAAAATAAGGTATGCTATTTATTTATATAAATAATATCTATTTTATAAATGTATTTTATAAATTTTATAAATGTACAAGAGTACCTACTGTTATTTATGTTATTTATCTTACTTATCTTACCTTATTTATCTACTTTATAAATATATATACAAGGTACCGTATCAATATTGCGAATGGCCTAATGGTGAGTCATCTCTGAAACCATCCATTTATTGAATATTTGGGCAGTGAAACTCGTTTTCTTTCAGATACGCAAGTTACCCATGAAATTTGGAGCTAAAGGACGTAAAGAAAACAATTTTTAATGGGGAACTACACTGGTTAAGAGGCCTTCAAAACTTAAAACTCTGTTCACTTTTTTTTTTTCCCCAACTTCAACGCATTACTTTGGTCTTTATAATTATTTTAGGAGAATTTAATAAACATAATATTGAAGTACATTTCTTTCTCATTAAAATGATGCATAATAATATATATCTAGCAAGAACAATCCGATCATTGCAAAAAAAAAACTGGAAAGGTATGCAATTCCAGGAATTTCCAGGAATATTTATGCATCGTTTGAATAGGCCGTGATGGGTTAAGCCTATATAATTTTTAAATAGAGATGATGCTTATGTATTAAGATATTAAGCTGAACCTTAACCACTGAACACTTACAAATGTGTGAATTTAATTCAGTAACTATAACCTAATATCAATAAAATATATTTCCTTTTAGGTAGTAAAGTTAGTAAATTTGCACATGATGCAAAAGTAGTTGCCTTAGTTAAATACAGAACATTTGGTAATTATTTATTTTACCTATAAAGGTCTATTTTGATATGAGAATAGGTTTTTCTGGTGTGTTTTATTCAAATCTGACCTTCATTTCTTCAGTGAATGAGTGAATTTTGAACCAAAATACACCAGAAAAACCTATTCTCATAATATAACCAACCTAACCTGTGTGAGCAATCTAGCTGAGTACCTTTCAATCCTGAAATTTTGACAGAGCACCGCATTGACTTACATGTTTGGACTTTTTGTTTGTGATCTGATGGTTACAGATGAAGGCATGTGTGTCTCCTATAAATTAAAGAGTTTCCACTAGGGCATGGTTAATCAATAATTTTTTGGAAAAAGTGAAGAAGAATGAAATTTTCTAATTAAGCAATGATTAACTGATTAAAAATGATTAAAAATTAAATACTTCTGAAAAGAGTAAGAAAGCTTTATTTTTTCTGTTGCGTGAGATAAGACTGAAGAAAACATTGGATCAATGAAAGAAAACCACCCGCAAACAGGTTGGGGTGGCTTTCTTTCATTGATACAATTTGGTGGTGGCTTTTATCATTGATCTGTAAGTTATTTAGGTTAGGTTAAGTTGTGATATTTTAGTTAGTTTAAATGAAAATATCATGACAACCTAACCAATCATCAAGGGCATACAGTAATAAATAATAAACAATTCCTCATGAAGGTGTTTTTACTTATGGTACATTCTTCAATGATTTTGAGGGTGGCATTGTTTACTTGATCACTTTTTGGATTGGCATTGTTTACTGGAAACTTTTGGGGGTGGCTTTGTTTTAGTTCAAGAAATCAGGCATGGGTGGATTAAAAAGTTTATACACGCAAAAAAGTGCCAAATTCAAATGATACATTACAAAATTTAAGGTAAGATGGTGAAATTATGAGGAAAATTCATCATTTTCTAAAAATATTTTTTGATTAATTAATGATTAAATTCAAAATAATGATTAACTGATTAATCAGAACCATGCCCTAGTTTCCACACTCAGGACACACTTGGGAATTGGGCAAAATACTGTGTACCCCCTGAAAATACTAATTGCCTTGTCATCATTAGTATGCACCCAGTGAATTACGTCAAAATACAATAACTCTCAATCAGAGCATGTACCTGGTTCCATTTTCAATTTGTCACTGGTTGGCATGGAAGAAATTTGAAATCAACATGTGTGAAGTAGTTCCTATTATCTGCGCATATGCTGAACATGTTAAATCATGGCAGACACAGATAATGTCAGGGATATCCATATGCACCAGTATCAGTGAACATATTGCGCAATTGAAAGTAGTGCTACCGCTGTTATATTTGGAATCCATATAAAAAACTGATTATTTATGATATGCAAATATAGGTTAAAACATAAATTCTGCTTAATTAGAAAATGGATGATAGATAATAGAATAACCTCAAGGTAATGTGAAATAGTTTTAGAAATGTTGCAAAATACACGTGGCAACAGGTTCACACATGTTTTATCATGATACAGAATGACTTAGGCCAGTGGTGTTTTTCATACAATTACAATGCCCTCCCTGTGATATTATAGTAATTGAAAAAACATGGAGCCCATGAAAGAGCATATTTGACATGTGATCCTGTATGAGTTCCATAAAGGATCTAACACTAGTGAATCTGCAAGAAACATTCAGAGTTTATGGAAATGATGATGAGAGTGAATGAATGTGTAGGAGATGGTTTGAGAAGTTCAGAAATGGAGACTTCAGTCTGAAAGATTACACTAGGCAACAAATTTCAACTTTTTTTTGTTACAGACACGTGAACTACTGATTCCTACTAAAGCGCTGATGCTGATTTCAGATCTGATATCAAAATTTCTCTATCACGTCCAGATTTTGTGTAACTGAAAACCCCTATTTTTCATTTTTTTTCTCACCCGCTTCTATTACGAAAGCCGTCTAAGCTACTTTTCCGTGCCACGTTTTATGTTAAGCATACTTAAATAATTAGTGAACAGGGATGTCTTTCCTCCTTTATTCTGGCTTAAGACAGACAGCGGAATTCCGCTGGCGGAGTTACCACCCCTGCGCCCAACCATCCACCCAAAGCGCGTTAGTATTTTGTTGTTACTACTGAAAGGCAAATTCCTGTTCTTAAGTGAAACTTTGGTGTGTCCTCTTCCTTTGTCGCTTGTAGGATGACGAGCTCTCCTTCTGCAGGAACCAACAATAATCTCCCATCATATTTGGGTTGAAATTACCTTGGTATCTGTTTTCCATAACTGAGATCTGTTGGTGGAAGCGCTCACCATGCTCGTCACTTACAGCCCCAAGGTTGGCCGGGAAGAAGTCAAGATGAGAATGTAAAAAATGAATTTTCAAAGACATTCTGCATCCCATTATTTCATAAGATTTAAGCATGTTTTCTACGAGTTTACGGTGGTTTTCAGCTTTGTGGTTTCCAAGAAAATTTTTGACAACTTCAACGAAAGATGTCCATGCTCCTAGTTCATTCTCATTTAGGTTAGATGGAAACGATGAGTCGTGGATGACACTGCGGATCTGTGGTCCAGTGAAAACTCCAGCTTCTAGCTTAGCATCTGTCAATATTCCTTTGAATTTATCCTTTAAATATTGGAAACCACTACCTTGATGATCCATACCCTTCACGAAATTTTTCATAAGGCCAAGTTTAATGTGAAGTGGTGGAAGATGTACTTTCTGAGGGTCAATAAGTGCTGGGTGTTTCACATTGTATTTACCAACAACATGTTCAGTTCTAGATGGCCAATCATGTTTTTTGTAGTGGTTCTTGTCATCTCTGCTGTTCCATAGACACAAAAAGCACATATGCTTTGTGTAGCCCAACTGTAACCCAAGAAGTAATGATCCAACTTTAAGGTCGCCACAAATATTCCATGTGTGGTCCTTATATTTGATGAGTCTTAGCAGCAGTTTCATCGATTCATAAGTCTCATTAAGGCCAGTGGCATGTGCTACAGGTATTGAAGGTTTTCATTGCCGTTGTGCAGTAATACAGCTTTAAGGCTAGCTTTACTAGAGTCAATGAACAGTCTCCATTCTTTTGGATCATAGCGACAGCCAATCCTTGCATCAGACCACTGATATCGTGGCAGAAACAAACGTTTTCTTCCTGTAAGTAAAATGATGAAAACTGCAAATGGCGATGGCGGAAATGGGAAACTTTGGTGTTTGGTTGGAGAAGATTAAATTCTTGAAGTCTTGAACCAAGCAACTCTGCCTTTTCTTTTGGTAATTCCAAATCGCACACTAAGTCATTTAACTCCGCTTGACTTAACAAATGTGGGGAAATATTTGCATCTGGAACATATATGCCATTCCCTGTTTCTATATCACTAGCAGAATCTTCAGATGAACTGCTGTCTGTTATCGTTGCTGGTGGAACTGGTGGTGGATTTGTTTCATCATGTGGTACTGGTTTCATTGCTGATTCGCAGTTTGGGTACGTGATCTTTGATTTGTTTTTCTTTGTGAAACCAGCAATCTTTGTCAAACAAAAATAACAATCATTGAAGTGATTTTTTGGCTCACGCCAAACCATGGGGACTGAGAATGGCATAGCTTTTCTTTTACCATTCATCCAAGCTATTAACATTGCATTGCACTGTGCACAGCAAATATGTGGTGCCCAGTCCCTCTGTTTGTCTCCTAACTTACAGTCAAAATAACACTTGTAGGCAAGTTTAATCTTTGTTGTTATGTTTCTACGTTGTGGCTTAGGTGTATATTGTCCACAGACAAAGCAGAAGTTGTCTGGGTGATTTACACAAGCACGTCTATTTGATGCCATTTTGAATTACCATACAATATCTGAAAAAACGTAGAAAGTAATTATTACGATGTGCAAAATAAAAAGAAATACACACCGTAGTACAAAACAAATGCTATAAAAACACACAAGTCACCACAACCTGTCACTTGCTCATCAGCAGAGAGCTTCAACAACCGTTCTGCTTGACTGTCACGTAGCGACTGACCATTGGGCCGTTGCCCGTTACTATATCTTGACTCAGTGTTGCCAACTCGGGATAAATTTTATTTATCAAAATTGTTCGAATTTGTATATAGTTGGCAAAAAAAATTGCTTTAACCTTGAAAAGCAAGTTTCATATTACTGGCATTAAGCCGATTAAAACTAAAATCTGGATGTGGTAGAAAATTTTACTAAAAGTGATTTGCATTTTACACAAAATCTAGACATGATAGAAAAAATCTAATTATAGATTTGAAATCAGCATACCGAAATTAGCTAGGAGCACCTATTTGGTCTTCTGTAACAAAATCTTTGTTGCCTAGTGTTATCAATGAACAGGATGACCAAATGAGTTAGATGAAGAGTTGCTGAAAGCAACAGTGGAGGAAAACCCATTTTGGTAATTGTAAGAGAACTTGGCCTGCAACCTGACATTAGCCATATGACCATTGATTGTCATTTGAAGCTGTTTGGAAAAGTAGTGAAGGTTGGAAAATGGGTTCTGCATGATTTTGTTACAAGTGAATCTTCAACATTGAATTGATATTTGCACATCACTGCATTCTCGGCAACTGCAGGCACCATTTTTGAATCAGATTGTCACTGGGGATGAAAAATGGGCCCTCTATAACAATATTAAGCATCAATATCAGTGGCTTAGCCATGAAACAAAGCCTGAACCTCAGGCAAGGAATGGACCCCATCCAAAGAAAATTTTGGTGTGTGTTTGGTGGGATATGCAAGGAATTATTCATTTTGAGCTTCTGCTAGATAACCAAACAATCATAGCTGAAGTTGACTGCCAACAACTCCAATGACTGAAGATGGCATTACAAGAAAAATGTCTTGCATTAATTAAGCGCAGAAGTGTTCTATTCTACCAGGATAACGCGTGCCCTCACACTGCTCAAATCACCACTGCTTAATTGGAGGCATTTGGTTGAGAAAAAATGTCTCATCTACCTTATTCTCTGGACATTGCTCCTTCAGACTACCATTTATTCAGAAGTCTGCAATACCAACTAGATGGACAAAAGTTGCAATCCAGGGAAGCTATCAAAAATGAAGTGATCGCTTTTTTTAACTCTAAACCAAGGGATTTCTTCGAATGTGGCATAAAAAAAACTGTTCTATAGGTCAGAGGTGGTTATAGAAAAAGAAGTGAATTATATTGATGATTAATTTGTCATTGTCATTTAATTTTTGTTCTGAATGAACTAAAAAAAAATTGAACAGAATATATGTTACAACCTTATAGTTGAAGGCTCCTGTAGGGGTAAATTGAATATTAACCTAACATTCTTATATAGTAGCTTATAAAAAGATTTTGATAGATTAGTGGCCTAGTTGAGTAAATGGCTATTATGCAGCTAAAGGGCATCGTGGCTTTATAAACATACACTACCCTTTTCAACTTGAGAAATATATGTACATCATACTACAAATAATTATATATTAGTGAAATATTTTATTGTGAAGTTTAAGGAAATTATGTTTGCCAATAGCAGCAAATTCATATTTTTTCTACCATGATCAGTATGGCAGACATCAACCAAGCGACAAATGCTCTCATGACATCCAGCCAATCAAATTTAAACCTGCCTCTATCCCAGGTTTAAAATTGTGCCATTTCTCAGTCTAGATTCCAACATGGTTAGGTTAGGCTGCTTTAATTGATGATAATTATTGTTTTTTCTGCATTATTTGGTGATAATTCTTCTTTTTTTTCTGCTATTTTTTCATGCTTTGTGCAGTGGTACTGGTACTTGTCTATCCAAAACACCTTAAAACTGGTGTTTTTTCATAATTCCACAGCTATTGACAATATCTACTACACAGCATGAAAAAAACAAAAATTATCACCAAACTCAGTGATGCCTTTTAGCTGCATAATTATTGAGTAAATGGCAGATGAAATTGAAATAAAAACGTTAGTTATAAGATGCATGAAAACTGGTTAGAGGATTTAAGACAGGAAAAAGATCTTGGCATTATTGGTTGTAGTGATCCAAAATTTTCTAAGCAGTGCTTAGAGGCTAGAAATAAGGCAAATAAAATGCTAAGTATTATTAAGAGGAATGTTAGTTACAAGAGTAATGAAATCATCTAGAAATTATATAATTCTTATGTTAGGCTTCACTTAGAATACTCAATTCAAGCTTGGTCCCCTCACATTAGACATGATATTGATATGCTTGAAGGTGTGCAACATAGGGCAACCAAGCTTATCTCTAAGAAGATTGGAATATAGGGAAAGATTAAAGGAACTGGGTATGTTTAGTTTTGAGAGACATTGTATGAGGGGGAGATACAGTGTAGATGTTCAAAATGTTTTCAGGTTTGGACAATTTAGATGTACATAACTCTTTCTCATTAGAGGCTGATGGAATAACTCAAGGGCATAATAAGAAAATTAGAAAGCAGAGTTGTAGACTTGATCTATAAAAATACTTTTTCAGTCATAGAGTAGTAGATTTTTGGAATGATTTGCCCATCATATGGGCAAATCATTCCAAAAATCTACTACTCTATGACTGAAAAAGTAGCTCATTAGTTAATTCTAAGAAAAATTTAGAAACTTTCATGAGTGAAAGAGATAGTTTGTAGATTGTATATAATGTATATTCTTTGCCTCAGTTATATAGGCTACTATGGTGGTAATAAATGGTTGTATGTTGGTTAGTTGACTTGAGTTTGACATCTTGCAAGATTTTATTATTAAAAAATGTAGCTCATGACTTGGATTACCTCAATAGGCCCGAGTGGCTTCCTGTTTTCCAAAGGAAGTGTAATGTAAAGTGAGTGGAGTAGTTCACTTACACCCAGACACCTGTGTAAGTCACTGTCATTCAATTGCCAGTGATGAAAAAGCTTGTCTTCCCTTTTTCCTTTCTAGACAATTAATTTTCAATTTTTGGGTGAAAACACCTTTTAAAAAATTGCAAGTGGCTTTAAAACTTGGTAAAATTTCTCTTGTGCCAAGTTTGGTGTAGAAGGCCCTGGAGTCTGGTCTGGCATAATTTTGGGATTTTTTCCAGATGTGGGGCAATGTAGGGCAATGAAGTTTATCCTTACCTTAACCCTTTGAGGACCAAAGGACATATTTGTCCCAATGAAAATAACAATATAAATTGTACAATGATGCAACGTTTATACAAATACATCTACATGTTTATATTGGTATCATTTAGTTGTTAGAAAATTAACCCAAAAATGGGTCATTTAAGTGACAATAGGTACAACATATCTAATTATAAGTAATAAAACTTACACTTTTGAGTTCAAAGAAATGTATACTGGTCATCAAAGGGTTAAGAGGAATACAGGGAAAACTTGGGTATGTTTGGTTTTGAGAGATGATGTTTGAGGGGATATATACTGGTAATACAGATGTTCAAAATATCTTAATGTTTGGACAATTCAGATGTAACTTTTTCTTACTAGAGTCTGATTAAACTCAGAGTATAATAAGAAAATTAGAAAACAGACTCATAGAGTGGCTCAACAAAAAATACTTTTTAATTCATATTATAGTAGATTTTTGGAATGACTGTCCATATGATATGGTAATATTGTGTCATGGAATAGTATATTATTTTTAGGTAAATATTCCATGTCCTTCAGACTAATAAACTGTTAACTAAAGAAAACCAGTTTTGTTAAAGAAGGTAATTTTTTCCATCACTCATTTGATGTCATTAGTTTCAAAATGGAAAAAGGTGAACATGAATGTGATTTGGAAGGATTAAATTGGAACATTAAAGATGAAGTTGATATCAAAGAAGAAGAAGTTGATTCCAATGAAACTAATTACTGCAAAGAAGATACAGTTGGCCACAGAAACATCTGTGATGAATGGAAGGTAAAGAATAGATAAGAGTAATTCGTTTTCTTATTTTTAATTGGATTGCTATTCATGCCCAAGAAAAGGAAAATATAATTGAGGGGTTGAAGTGTTTTTATACAAATGCACAGAGTCTCAGGAATAAGAAAAATTAATTATTTAGTTATATGACTAGTGGAAATCTGGATATAGTCTTTATTATTAAGGCTTGGATTAGTGATAGAGTATTCATGGCACAAGAGCAGAGTATCAGTTAAGTAGTTATACAGTAGACCCTCACATTAATGTACACTTTTGGGTGAGTGTGTGGTCACTAAAGTGAAATTTCCGCTAAAGTGAAGTATGGAAAACCCCCACTTTAACATACTGGGGAGCGTTAAAGTGAAGTATGGATGATCCCCACTTTACCGGACTATGGGACATTAAAGTGGGGTTTTCCGTAACCAAAATACTTCAGTACAGTTACACATGTATGTATAGCCCTCGAATCTCCACATTCAACACATAGCATGAAAATGCATACATAGACTTAACTACTTAATGAACACATGCACATGTAAATATTTATTTTTATATACTCACCATATATAGTCAATCCTCCAAAATATCATTGGGAACTGACTGCAACCTCATCCAAGGGCTGGTTCCAATAATATTCCGGTGGTGTCACCTTCACTTTAATGACTCAGAGTCTGCTAAAGTGAAGTTTGGTGATGCTAACAAACTTTTTTTAGCGTAAATCTTGACTTTAATGACCTGTATTACATTAAACTGAATGTTAATGACCAGACAGCGATTTAGTCTGTCCAAGTGAAGTTTCCGCTAATGTGAAGGTCGTTAATGAAAGAGATTACTGTCCAATATATATTTCTCAGAGAATAGACAGACAGAGGGGTGATTTGGTGTCTTATACATTAAGAATGATTTAATTTCTTTTCAGAATGGTATTATTAAATTAGACAACAGGGTAGAATCAATTTGGGTTGATATCTGTGTATCAAGTAGAGAGTATATTTGGATATGTGCATTTTACAGACCTCCAAACCAAACACAGAAAGTTAGTGATAGTATGTTTCAGGAAATAAACAAAGGTTGCAGTGCTAGAACATTATGGGAAATTTCAATCTGCCTCATATAGACTGGAGCCTTTCAGAAGGAAATATTAAGGAAGATAACTTCTTCATTGAGTGCTGTAATGATAGCTTTCCTAGTACTCTTTATAAACAAACCAATTAGAGATCAAGCAATCTTAGATTTAGTTCTGTCCTTTGAAAAAACTATATAGCACTACGGGTTGATTGCCTGATATCTCTCATCCATTGGAAATTTCCAGCAGATTTCAGTGGAGAGTTAATGCCAAATACCCTATGTTTTTTTGTTAGAGTTGTATATGTGGAGGTTTTCAAAGGACCTTGTTAGGTTGTGTTTTTATTGATTAATGTTAAATTTATTTGCCTTTGGTATTTTAGCAGCCTAATGGTAAAGAAAGAAATTACCTTACCTTAAATTATTTCATTGGGTCACGCTTCTGGTTGTAGGGTGCAACAATCCTTCAATGTAGGGCCACTACACAAGGAGTTAATTTGATTTAATTAATATAGGCAGTCACTATAGGAATACCTCAAAATTTGTCGTTAATTCATTCCAGAATAACATGATGAAATACAAAATGACAAAATTTGAGGTAGATTATAACATTTTTCAATGAGAAAACATTTTACTGTATTATGTTATTGAACAGATTAATTAATCAAATTCTACTTGTTTTTCTGCAAAATATAATGTATATTGTGTTGGTAAACATTTGAATTTTATCAATTTTGATTTTTTTTTTTTTTTTTTCAAATTTCTTAAAAAAAAATGACATCTGCGAATATTGATGATGGATTGCGAAACTCAGGTAGTAAAAGATTGATGATGAATCTGCGAAATGACAAAATTTAAAACAATGAATTTTGAGGTATTCCTGTATATTTAAATTCATGAAGGTGTATACCTATCTTTTTGAGTTATTAGGTTTATATTACTTGTTATTCACTCAGAACTTATAGGAAGAAAGTACACCTTCCTTGCTTAAAAGCATTGCTTAACATAAGCAGTTCTCAGTGTCACAAATATAAATCTTTCTCTTAGGAATTCACTGATTTTACAAAGTTTGTCAACTTCTCTTGAAGTAATTTTCATTAGTCAGCAATAGAAAATTTTGATATAAAAATAATTCATTTTTCTTGTTATGTGGACTCATTGCCTCCATATTGGGTTCTATGTAGGCCTATGTAATTATTTTCATTCCCAATATGCTATGTCACCAATCCTTAGGCAATTTTGTAGATATTTAATTAAATGAATTAATAATTTGTATTTAATTAAAAAGTAAAGGTACCACATATGATACCATATTGTAAGCATATGTAGTTTTTCCATATGTCCAATGATTATGATGATGTTATAAGGGAACTTGCAATAGGAGAGTCATTTGGGAATAGTGACCATTTGATCATAGATTTTAAGATAGAATTAAATAGGGAACTAGTCAACAATGGACATTCATTTTCTTGCTTCTCAAGGGGTGACTACAGTAAATTTAGGGAGTTGTTAGGTTCAGTAAAGTGGGCTAATGAATTTGCCAATAAAAATGCTATTGATATGTGGTCAAGATGCAAAGAAATTTTAAAGGATATACAATGTAGATTGTATTCCTTTTAGAAGTAGCCTATTAGGAAACCTTTGTGATGAAATAGGAAAATAGCTAAAATGATTAACCCTTTCGCTCATGAATTATGACATAAAGTAAAAAAATTTGCCTTTATGTGTGTTTATATAAGAATCAATATGGTTTATTTTTCAGCTACACAATTGTCTACCCAATGAGTGAAAGGGTTAAAAATAAGAAAAGTTCATTCAGGGAATTTAAAAGCAGTAATAAATAGCCTTGTTGACTTGGATAATTATAGGCAGGTAAGAAATCTGCTAAATAGTCTGATTAGGAAGAGCAAAAGGCATAATGAAATAAATCTAGCCACAAATAGCAATAAAGATCTAAAAGAAATTCTTTAGTTTTTATAAATACAATAACAAAAATCACAATAGGATTGATCCAATAGAATATGATGATAGGATATTTGAAAATGATGAGGATGTTGTTGGTATTTTTAAAGATTATTTGAGCTATGTTTTTACTGAAGAAAATTTGATCAACTATGATCTTAATTCTTTAGATTCTGTAAACTCAGGCATTCTTCATGAGATTTGTATAAAGAAGGATGATATTAGGCAAGTGATTCATAAAATGAAGTCAAAGCTGCTAGATAACATACATGAGGATTCGCAGAAAAGGGGAGAATAGTGTATCTGAGACACTATTTTGTTTGCTAGTTCTGTTAATTATGCAGAGGTACCAGATGAATAGGAAAAAAGCAAATGTAGTACCCATTTACAAAAAGGGTAGAAAATTATTGGTTTGTAAGTTTAACATCATTGGTAGGAAAGCTACTAGAAAGAATTATAAAGAATAATAATTAAGATCATTTGGAAAATTTTAATCTTATTCAAGTTCCCAACATGAATTTAGATAAGAAAAATCTTTTGTCTAATCTCTTAATCATTTTAGAATTTGTAACTGAACTGGTAGATAATTGACATGTAGATCGTATTTATTTAGATTTTTGTAAGGCATTTGACAACATTCCACATAGGAGACTTCTTATATAAATTAAAAGCTCATTGGGGAGAAAACTGGTTGGAAGATGAAGAACAAAGAGTAATTCTAAATGGTCATGAATCTGGGTGGCAGAAAATGAAAAGTGATGAAAGATACCAGATATTAAAAATATTTTCAGGTTTGGACAGTTCAGATGTGAGTAACTTCTTCAAATTAGAAACTGATGGAAAAACTTGAGCATAATAAGAAAATTAGAAAATGGACTTGACTGGATCTATATAAATACTTTTCAGTCATGGAGTAGTAGATTTTTGGATTGACTTGCCATATGATGTGGTTAATAGTAGCTGCTTAGTTAGTTTTTAAGAAAAGATTGGATGCTTTCATGAATGGAAGAGACAGTGTGAGGATTGTAAATAGTGTATATTCTTAGCTTAAGTTATGTAGATTACTGTACTTTGGTAGCTCTGTAAATAGTTATGTTAATTATATAGCTAATTTGAGATTGACATTTTGCACAATTTTATTATAAAATATAGTTTATGACTTGGATAACTTTGATAGGCCCAAGTGGCTTCATGCTTTCCAAATGAAGTTTGTCTGATTCTTTTAAATGAAGAGAGATTACTCATTAAAATTATATTGGTAATTTATTTATTAAAACATTAAGTTGATGAATTTAATAGCTAACTATAAGGCAGTTTGTTTTAACTTTGAAGGAAGTTAAAATCAGAATTTAATTATGATAAAAACAAAACCTTTTTCAGAGTGATCAGATCAAAGATGAATGGATGAAAGATATTTATGTTAAAGAAGAAACAGACTTCACTGATTATGAATTTGACATTAAGGTAAGTATATTTGTATTCTATTTGAGTCCACTTTTGTTAAAATAAGCCATTATGATACTTATCTGCTTGGCTTGGCAATAAATGAGTCAAAACAGTTGACACTCCAGGTTGTCATTCTCTACCACAGTAGTGAGCAGGGGTTGTGAAGTTCTTCCCAAAACCTAGATTCAAGCAATAGGTTTGGACTAGGGTCCCAAGTTTCCTTATTAATAGCCCATCTGTCTTTTGGTCCCATTTTAGTATTTGAGGGGTCCCACGTCGTAAAGTACATAAGTGCCAAAATTAAAATGTCAGAAATTGCCTCCATAGTTCAGCAATATTCTGGCAATAGTATATCTGTTATTAATTGAGCTAGAGCGTTCATATTTGGCTAAATTAGAGTTCTAAGTATGCTAATGAAGATGATGATGAGTTTTTGGAATAGATTTTCATATTTTATATGTATTTTTTAAAAATTTTTGATTTTCTTATGCCGAACTTTGGGTGAACTTTTGGCTGGAGAGAGAGGTGAAAAAAGTAGTTCGCTTCATAAGGTTTTCAACCATACTTCTAGTGTCGTAAGGTCATTATAACCTAAACCATGCGACCCCTCATTTGTTGCGGGCCAATCCCTCATATTTTTTTCTCAGTGTCCCTCCCAGTAATTGGTTAAGTTTTCCTGTTCATTCTTTTTAACCAATCCAGCAGGGATTGGTTATTGCTAGGGTTTTCAAGCTTTATCTGGTTCTCCAGAGTTTTGCTAAATGCATATTGTTTAAATCTAAGAATTTTCTCTCTCCCCCCACAGAAGTCTAGTTAAATATTAAAAGTGTTATATAGTTAACAAGTATTCAAGTTATTAAGTATTTAACAATACATTCTCTGGACCCGGTTTCACTTCTGGAAGATACAACATACAGGGGTTGGACAAAATAATATGAACACCTTGATAAATGGCAGTTTTTATTCTTAATATGGAGTTGGTCCTCCTTTAGCGACAATAACAGCTGCAATGCGTCGGGGAATTGATTCATGCAGCTTTTGGACAGTGGCTAGAGGAATCCTGAGCCATTCTTCGAGCAAACCCTGCTCCAGTTCCGCCAAAGACGCCGGCGGTAGGAATTGGCTTCTGACCTGCTGCTCCAACTGACACCATAGATGCTTGATAATGTTAAGATCCGGGGATTGTGGAGGCCAATCCAAGCGTTCTACGTCACTAACATGCTCTTCAAACAAGTTTTTAACAACCCCAGTAGTGTGGATTGGTGCATTATCATCCTGGAAGACGGCGCTGCCATTCGGAAACAGCGTTTGGACCATGGGATGGACCTGGTCAGCCAATATTGACAGATAGACCTGGGCGTTAACCCTACCATGCAGTACTACAGCTGGGCCAAGAGTATTCCATGCTATTGCTGCCCAAACCATCACAGATCCGCCTCCATGCTTAATGGTTGGGGTCAGGCAGTCGGGGTCATAAGCATCTTTAGGCTGTCTCCAGACGTAAACTTGACCGGAACATGGAAATAGCTAAAGGAGGATTCGTCGGAGTAGACTACATTCTTCCACCGGTCCATTGACCAATTCTTATGGTCATTACACCGTTTTCTGTGCTGCTCAATGTTGATGTGCGAAAGGAAGGGTTTGGCAATTGCAGCCCTCCCATGGTATCCAGCTCCATGGAGCTCGCGACGTACAGTTCTGGTCGATACCGGGCTTGCAAGATGCTGGTTAAGCTCTGCAGTCACTTTTGGAGCTGTGGTCTTATGGTTCTTTGTCACAATGCGCTTTAGCACCCAGCAGTCTCGATCACACAGCTTCTTCTTGCATCCACTATTGCATTTGTCGGTGCTTGTCTTTCCATGGTTTTGGTATGCAGACATGACCATAGAGACAGTTCCTCTGGATACATTGAACATCTGAGTGGTTTTCATCACCGATGCACCAGCCATCTGCGCTCCGACAATTTGCCCTCTTTGGAAGTCTGACAGGTCTTTCATAACTGCAAATTCATAATTCACTCAGATCTGTAAAAACAACGTGAGGGCTATAACATGACGTGTACACTCTCTGTTACCCATTTAAATAGGTTTGCCAGTCATTTGACCGTTTACTTTGTGTCTGAGGAGTCTGTAAAGATAACCAGTGAAATCGGCGGGTGTTCATATTATTTTGTCGAACCCCTGTAAATTACTGTTGGAAAGCCTATTAAGGTATTTTATTTGTTAGTCTTATGATTCTTTATCAGAGTTTACTGGACACTATAATTGCCCAGAGTTTTGTTAATAATTAAGATAATTATTTGATAATGATTGGTATGCATTTAAATTGTAAATAAGTATTGGCATGAGTTAGATATTTAGCCTGCTTAAGAATTAGATACCTAACCTATAGTTATTGTCAGTTTGCAGTGCTTGCTTAAGCCTTGGATTTCTGTTAACCCAATCCTGTTCTTTTGTGATTCACTCTTGCATCTAGCTATAGAGCCCATTATCATCACTACAGGATACCAGTCACCTTATTCCAGAGATTTACTTGTTGCTCATGCTTATTTTTATATTGCTTACAGACTGCTTAAATTATGTGGGATTATGTTTGTCATGATTGTTAATGTCATTCATATTTACTTCTATTACTTTATTTTCAAGTTGTTTATTTTGATTCTATATTCATTCAATAATCAATCTATTCTTACCAATGATTAATGGTGGTCATGTTTTCAGTTCTGATTTGTGTATTAATTATCTGTTAGTTCATTATTAATGATTGACTGTACCTGGGCGTGTAACTAATAATTTTGTGTTATCTAGGTAACCAGTTGGGACCAGTTGGAACCAGTAGGAAATCTACCAGCTAACTCAACTAGTCCAGAATACATCCTGTTGGCATTGTGGATCCAACCTAGTTGGACCTACAAAGTCCATTGGGGTTGTGTCAGCTACAGTTGGGCACTCTGGGACAGCCGTGGCAATCAGGCTCGTAAACCAAAAAGACTAGTATCTAGCCTTTTAGTGAGAAATCTGGCCACAGGGTCAAGTTTGGAGTGTAACTGGGCTGGGATAAAGTTCACGTACTTTAACAAACCATTTTTCTGCGCTTGTCTCCCGCTACTTTCCTTTATTTTTCTGCTGAACCTCACTAATTGTTTTGTTTTTCCCAGAGTTTTCCAGATTAACTGTAATATTGCAAGTGTTTGTGGCATTTATACTTTTATACTAAAACTTGTATTTATTCCAGTCACAACAAAAGGGATAAAACATTGGTCACTTCATTTTTGTCAGGTGTGCCTTAGAATTCTGGTTCCTTTGTTGGGCCCTGAGTGATTGGGATTGTTCCTGTGGAAAGATCAGAACTACATTATAAGTGGTTGGTGGTGAAGTACAGTTGGCATAAGATCCAGAACCTATTGTATACCTGTGTCCATCATCATACTAAGAAATTGGGGGCAAGAAAAGCTAATACCCACAAAGATCTTGCCAGATACCTGAGAATACTGACCCCTTGCCTGGACAATTTATTGTCACAAACCCGGAAACTTAAAAGGGTGCTAGATGGCTTGAAGATTCTTGATACTTGGGGGACTATGGCCTACTCAGCCACTGCAGCACCATACAACTAAAAGAATTAAAACATTTTTCTGCCACTAACAAAGATTTTTAATGCATCTATTTCTGAGGGGTGCGTACCAGATAATTTCAAGTTAGCAAATGTAACACCTATTTTTAAGAAAGGCGAATAAGGTGCAGTGGGAAATTATAGGCCAATCAGTTTAACACCTGTTGTAGGTAAGATACTGGAATCAATAATTAGGGATCGTATAGTCGAACACTTGGCATTGCATAACTTGATTAGAAATATATGCAGCATGGTTTTCAGCGAAAAAAATCTTGCTTAACTAATCCTTTGGAATTTTTTCAAAGCATGGTTGAAGTTTACAATTGTCATTGGGCAGTAGATGTAGTGTATTTAGATTTTCAAAAAGCATTTGACACTGTACCTCACAAAAGACTCATTGAAAATCAGGAAAACTCATGGAATCAGGGGTGTAGTAATAAAGTCGATAGAAGAGTGGTTGTGAGGCAGGAAACAGAGGGTGGTCGTTAATGGAGCAGAGTCATCTTGGGCTAATGTCGTGAGTGGCATTCCTCAGGGTTCTGTATTGGGCCCCTTGCTTTTTCTTATATATATATATTAATGATTCAGAAGTCAGCTGAGTCAGTACAGTTTCAAAGTTTGCAGATGATATTAAGTTCAGTGGTAGGGCAATTAACCCTCTAACGCCGACTGGGTCAAATATGTACTGTTTCAAATACATGCATTTAGACTTAACCCTACAAAAACATTCAGCGTTAAAGGGTTAATGATGAAGATAGGGGTAAAATCCAGGAAGATCTGATCAAAATTGTTGATTGGTCAGTCACATGGCAAATGAGATTTAATGTCAATAAATGCAAAATTTTACATATAGGTTCACGTAATGGTAATTTTGCATATAGTATGTCAGGGAAGGAGTTGGCATGCATAGAACAGGAAAGAGAGTTTGGAGTTGTTATCACTGGTGATTTAAAAGTGGTGAAACAAAGTACAGCAGCAGTCAATAAGGCGAACAAGGTGCTAGGTTTAATAGCTAGGAATTTTGAGTACAAATTGCGCAATATTATTGTTCTCTTTATAAATCATTAGTTAGACCCCATTTGGAGTACGTGATCCAATTTTGGAATCCACATATGCGTAAAGATATGGATAAAATTGAAAGCGCTCAAAGATGAGCAACTAAGATGATTCTGTTGCTTAAGTCGAAGTCGTATGAGGATAGGCTTAATGAGTTAAAATTTACTATACTCGAGACTAGGAGGCTAAGGGGTGATCTAATCCAGGTTTGTAAAAGTATAAAGGGGTTTGATAACATAAATAGAGAGAGCTTTTTTGAAATATCACAATATAATAGAACTAGAAATAACGGGTGTAAGTTGACAAGTAGAAGCTTCAAGACAGCAGTTGGCAAAATTTGTTTACACATAGAATAGTAAATAGCTGGAATAGTTTGCCGATAGAAATAATTAGTAGCGTGTTCATAAATATGTTTAAAAATCTATTAGATGCATATGTTGATAGATTGGGTATAGTTTAAAGTAGTAAAATTAAGGTTTTTGTGGTTCAGAACCCACATAAAATTGTAGGTCCCCTCCACCACCATGAAGGACATGCACAACACACAACTACAACCACAATTAGGTAGACCAGCCATGAGTGGATCCTAGGGTCTTTGCTGGTCTGTAACATTCTAACATTATAATGAATATACAAAATACAATGATCCAACTATGAGGTGGTGTGCCATCTATCACTAACATAAGTAAAGCTATCACCAGGAAGAGTACACATGGATGAAAGGGTTAAATTATTATCTTCACAGAAGGCTTTTAAGTGGTTGCTAAACAAAGAAGTATCATTAAGCACATAAGCATTAACGTCATGTTGTAAGCATGTTGTATCCAACTCATCAATAATACTAATGACCTGCTCCAATTTAATGAGGTAAGCATCTTCATTATTAACTGCCTGAAAAGGCATATAGATACACAGAATTACAAATTTTTTATTGTCTACACAAATTTTTAGCCAAGTTAGCCAGTTCAAACCAAGTTTTAATTCGCTAATATATTTCCCATACCCCAACCTCCATAGAATAGCTACCCCGCCAGGTGGGTAGCATGCAAGGAGACCATCTTGTTTATCTCTGGTGGCCTCCCCTATCCCATGGAAGTTACTGGACAGGCTATTCAGGTCCTTTAAGTGGTGATTCCATAGCCATGTTTCCTGCAGACAGAGAATATCAGCATCTTCTAACAGCTTATCAATTATGATCTGCCTGTGTTTGCTGTTATTGCCTAAGCTTAGGCCTCTACAGTTATAAGTGATTAGCTTCAATCTTGCAATTAGGAAAATGCAGGAGTTTTGCCAGCCATCTCTACATGTTGAATTCCACTTATACCAGGCACAGCAATGACAGCATTAGACCTAGCTGGATTTTCCTGCACAGTACGACACATGATTCTCCATAATTACCCTCTCCAGCACTTGTGAGAGGGGTTGCAGATGTTTTTCTTCTGTTCTTCTCATAGAACTGCCATACTGCTGGATCCATAAATACCCCTGGACATGACTCCAGATTCCTGGGATCTTGGGAGCATTGCTCCAGTAAATTTGACCATGAGAAAAAGTAAATTTGGGTTTGAGTTTTGTTCATCCGCTAGACATTATGCAATTTTTTTGCGTATACGTTCTTGTACAAACCAATTTTTTTAAATTACAAATTTAGTTATTTTAAGTTTAGTTGGTAATTCCATATTTAACAATTATTTTTATTTTTTGTTAAGCTTCAGTGTTTTGATAATTAAAATTTTATTAAAACGTATATTTTTTTAATATAAAATTATCAGGATTGGACTATGTTCCATTGATCTCGGCCAGGTTTGATAAATTGGCCAGATAATTACTTGTGCGGTTTTAAGTAATCCACCATGACTCTAGAATTGAAAAGTTTAGTTAAGTTTAAACTTACTTTTACTTACTTTAACTTACCTACTTTTACTTACTCTTCCTTACTTTTACTAAGTTTAAAGCACTTTTACTTACTTTCATTGTACTATATTTACTTACTTTTACTCACTTTTACCATACTATATTTACTAACTTTTACTTATTTTGTATTTTTTCAGGTAGTCAATAATCAATAATGGATCCTAATATTGATGAAGTTGGAGAGAAAAGTGAGGGTGTTAAAAGGGGTTACTTTTGTGGTCAATGCAAGAACAAATATTCAAAGAAGCAAAACTGGGAGGAACATTTTAATTCCAAAAAAAATATTTGTTACAATACAAGAGGTCCCAGAGTTTGGGCCCACAGCTTAGATATTGCAGTAAAGAAATACCAGGATGAAGTGCAGCAAAGAGATACGGCAAAGCAGTCATTTAGTTTGTTCACAAAATGTGCTAGTGCTAGACCTCAGAAAAATGAACCAACTTCATCAACTGCTAATCTAGAAAATGAAACTTTTTCACTAGATGTTTCACAGACTGAAGAAAGTGCTTCTCCTCCACCTAAGAAACAAAAGGTAAGTGAGGAATCTGCGCATCAGACTAAGAAAACTGCTTTAGAGGAATTTGAAAATTCCCAAATCCAGAAGACATTGAATGCAATTTTGCGCCTAACAAAAGAAACTCACCAAGCTGTTGTGGTTAATAAAGAGAAGAGTCAAAATATGCCTTCAAGTTCAAGTGTTGCATCCAAATCTAATAAAGCAAAAAGCAACAAATTTGACATTTCCATAGCCCATTTAAGCAAGTGTAAATCAATACATTGCTGCTGCAATGAATAAATAAACTTAAGGTGAGTTATAAACTGTACATTATTGTATTATTATGTTTAGCTAAAACAATTTGTAATTGGTATGTCATCAATTCAAGAGTTTACTATCATTAACCTATCTAGTGGTGTAAGGGGAAAAAAAGTAAATTCAGAGCTGTGCTCCAGTAAATTTTTTCAAATCTGGAGTCATGCCCCTGGATCATCACAGACTGCTATAACTTGAAAGGAAGTACGTAGTCAATCTCGAGTCAGTTTTCCTACATATAACCTGAAGGTTCACTTTATCTTCCACAAATGCCTGCAGTTCTTCAGCCATAAGATCAGATTGACATCTTGAGACAAAATGTACCTGTACCCCTATGATACCCTGCCATTCTCTGCCAGCCTTTGCCACAGGCTGTATCCCTCTAGCTGGTGCATGAGTGGGACCACCACCATTAGCTGGCTCCCTCTAGCTGGTGCATGAGTGGGACCACCACCATTAGCTGGCTACTGCAGTGGTTGCAGTTCTTGGAGGGGTCACTCACTTCTGGCCCCTCCTTACCACCATTGTTCAAGATGCCTCCTCATCATGACCCCTGACTGCATTCCCAGCATCCTGATTCACCAAGGCCCCTTGGGGTACCCCCCAAGGGGCCTTGGTGAGATGGTATTGAGCTGGCAATGTAGCAGTGTCTGGATTCAGGGATCCAGGATAAGACTGAAAAGCAGAGGGCTTTGCACTCATGGATCCAGGATGAGGCTGAGTGGCAGAGGGCTCTGCACTCGTGGATCCAGGATGAGGCTGAGTGGCAGAGGGCTCTGCACTCGTGGATCCAGGATGAGGCTGAGTGGCAGAGGGCTCTGCACTCGTGGATCCAGGATGAGGCTGAGTGGCAGAGGGCTCTGCACTCGTGGATCCAGGATGAGGCTGAGTGGCAGAGGGCTCTGCACTCGTGGATCCAGGATGAGGCTGAGTGGCAGAGGGCTCTGCACTCGTGGATCCAGGATGAGGCTGAGTGGCAGAGGGCTCTGCACTCGTGGATCCAGGATGAGGCTGAGTGGCAGAGGGCTCTGCACTCGTGGATCCAGGATGAGGCTGAGTGGCAGAGGGCTCTGCACTCGTGGATCCAGGATGAGGCTGAGTGGCAGAGGGCTCTGCACTCGTGGATCCAGGATGAGGCTGAGTGGCAGAGGGCTCTGCACTCGTGGATCCAGGATGAGGCTGAGTGGCAGAGGGCTCTGCACTCGTGGATCCAGGATGAGGCTGAGTGGCAGAGGGCTCTGCACTCGTGGATCCAGGATGAGGCTGAGTGGCAGAGCGCTCTGCACTCGTGGATCCAGGATGAGGCTGAGTGGCAGAGCGCTCTGCACTCGTGGATCCAGGATGAGGCTGAGTGGCAGAGGGCTCTGCACTCGTGGATCCAGGATGAGGCTGAGTGGCAGAGGGCTCTGCACTCGTGGATCCAGGATGAGGCTGAGTGGCAGAGGGCTCTGCACTCGTGGATCCAGGATGAGGCTGAGTGGCAGAGGGCTCTGCACTCGTGGATCCAGGATGAGGCTGAGTGGCAGAGGGCTCTGCACTCGTGGATCCAGGATGAGGCTGAGTGGCAGAGGGCTCTGCACTCGTGGATCCAGGATGAGGCTGAGTGGCAGAGGGCTCTGCACTCGTGGATCCAGGATGAGGCTGAGTGGCAGAGGGCTCTGCACTCGTGGATCCAGGATGAGGCTGAGTGGCAGAGGGCTCTGCACTCGTGGATCCAGGATGAGGCTGAGTGCCAGAGCGCTCTGCACTCGTGGATCCAGGATGAGGCTGAGTGGCAGAGGGCTCTGCACTCGTGGATCCAGGATGAGGCTGAGTGGCAGAGGGCTCTGCACTCGTGGATCCAGGATGAGGCTGAGTGGCAGAGGGCTCTGCACTCGTGGATCCAGGATGAGGCTGAGTGGCAGAGGGCTCTGCACTCGTGGATCCAGGATGAGGCTGAGTGGCAGAGGGCTCTGCACTCGTGGATCCAGGATGAGGCTGAGTGGCAGAGGGCTCTGCACTCGTGGATCCAGGATGAGGCTGAGTGGCAGAGGGCTCTGCACTCGTGGATCCAGGATGAGGCTGAGTGGCAGAGGGCTCTGCACTCGTGGATCCAGGATGAGGCTGAGTGGCAGAGGGCTCTGCACTCGTGGATCCAGGATGAGGCTGAGTGGCAGAGGGCTCTGCACTCGTGGATCCAGGATGAGGCTGAGTGGCAGAGGGCTCTGCACTCGTGGATCCAGGATGAGGCTGAGTGGCAGAGGGCTCTGCACTCGTGGATCCAGGATGAGGCTGAGTGGCAGAGGGCTCTGCACTCGTGGATCCAGGATGAGGCTGAGTGGCAGAGGGCTCTGCACTCGTGGATCCAGGATGAGGCTGAGTGGCAGAGGGCTCTGCACTCGTGGATCCAGGATGAGGCTGAGTGGCAGAGGGCTCTGCACTCGTGGATCCAGGATGAGGCTGAGTGGCAGAGGGCTCTGCACTCGTGGATCCAGGATGAGGCTGAGTGGCAGAGGGCTCTGCACTCGTGGATCCAGGATGAGGCTGAGTGGCAGAGGGCTCTGCACTCGTGGATCCAGGATGAGGCTGAGTGGCAGAGGGCTCTGCACTCGTGGATCCAGGATGAGGCTGAGTGGCAGAGGGCTCTGCACTCGTGGATCCAGGATGAGGCTGAGTGGCAGAGGGCTCTGCACTCGTGGATCCAGGATGAGGCTGAGTGGCAGAGGGCTCTGCACTCGTGGATCCAGGATGAGGCTGAGTGGCAGAGGGCTCTGCACTCGTGGATCCAGGATGAGGCTGAGTGGCAGAGGGCTCTGCACTCGTGGATCCAGGATGAGGCTGAGTGGCAGAGGGCTCTGCACTCGTGGATCCAGGATGAGGCTGAGTGGCAGAGGGCTCTGCACTCGTGGATCCAGGATGAGGCTGAGTGGCAGAGGGCTCTGCACTCGTGGATCCAGGATGAGGCTGAGTGGCAGAGGGCTCTGCACTCGTGGATCCAGGATGAGGCTGAGTGGCAGAGGGCTCTGCACTCGTGGATCCAGGATGAGGCTGAGTGGCAGAGGGCTCTGCACTCGTGGATCCAGGATGAGGCTGAGTGGCAGAGGGCTCTGCACTCGTGGATCCAGGATGAGGCTGAGTGGCAGAGGGCTCTGCACTCGTGGATCCAGGATGAGGCTGAGTGGCAGAGGGCTCTGCACTCGTGGATCCAGGATGAGGCTGAGTGGCAGAGGGCTCTGCACTCGTGGATCCAGGATGAGGCTGAGTGGCAGAGGGCTCTGCACTCGTGGATCCAGGATGAGGCTGAGTGGCAGAGGGCTCTGCACTCGTGGATCCAGGATGAGGCTGAGTGGCAGAGGGCTCTGCACTCGTGGATCCAGGATGAGGCTGAGTGGCAGAGGGCTCTGCACTCGTGGATCCAGGATGAGGCTGAGTGGCAGAGGGCTCTGCACTCGTGGATCCAGGATGAGGCTGAGTGGCAGAGGGCTCTGCACTCGTGGATCCAGGATGAGGCTGAGTGGCAGAGGGCTCTGCACTCGTGGATCCAGGATGAGGCTGAGTGGCAGAGGGCTCTGCACTCATGGTTCCAGGATGAGGCTGAGTGGCAGAGTGCTCTGCACTCATGGTTCCAGGATGAGGCTGAATGAGACCCAAATAATGAATATTTGTTTCAACTATATCATTACTATTTCAGAGACTGTAGGTCTTGATAAATTTTACTTTATTGAAGGAAAAATTTGCCACAATATTAGTTCACATACGTTTATTTTAGTTTAGAGTAGATTTAGTTCATTTTTCAGTTCTTTGTTCACACAATGTCCATTGCCACTGTAATAGAAAAGTAATAGACTATTATCTATTACTTTGCATTCTATTACTATTATATTGCAGCCAAAAAATTATGATCTATTACTATTACTTGAAAAATCCTGTAATCTACAGAAGCTAAGGCTAACAAAGACACTAAGATCCACTCTAAGGTTAGCCCGAGAGAAAGGAAAGAGTAGGGGGTTAAGAGAGGAGAAGAGAATAAGGGGTTAAGTAAGGAGGAACACCTATCACTCATGGGTTAACATTCATTCAGAAAAAGAGTAAAAAGACTCACCATCATCATCCGCCAGCAACTGCTGACCAGTCAGAAAAATAGTCTGAGAAAATAGGAGAGGGGTGAAAGATGAAAAGAAGTAAAATAAGAATGCTTACAAACCATGCAAACAGTCTTAACTCACTGTCATACCATGCAAACTACAAACATGCAAGAAAAGAGAGTTACAGACGTGCAAAGTAAGGAGAGGATAAGAAAAAAAAAGTAGGTAAAGTTAAACAAAAAGTGGGTTAGTTTACACTGAGCTACATCTATGTTCGTGTTAGTCTAATATATTTTTTTTTTTTTTTTTTTTTTTTGCTGGCATCACACACTGGCATATGATGATGATTTACAGATCTACAAAAGCTAAGGCTAACAAAGACCTTAAGATCCACTCTAAGGTTAGCCCGAGAGAAAGGAAAGGGTAGGGGTTTAAGAGAAGAAAATAAGGGGTTAAGTTAGGAGGAACACCTATCCCTTGTGGGTTAACATTCATTCAGAAAAAGAGAGAAAAGACTCACCATCATCATCCGCCGGCCACTGCTGACAAGTCAGAAAAATAGTTGGAGAGAATAGGAAAGGGGTGAAAGATGAAAAGAAGTAAAATAAGAATGCTTACAAACCATGCAAACACAGTCTTAACTCACTGTCATACCATGCAAACTACAAACATGCAAGAAAGAGTTACAGACATGCAAAGTAAGGAGAGGATAAGGAAGAAAAAAAAAGTAGGTGAAGTTAAACAAAAAGTGGGTTCATGTTAGTCTAATTTTTTTTTATAAATTTTTAATAATTTTATTGCTGGCATCACAAGCTGGCATTTATCATCAACAGACTCATCCTTGACCACCACCACCAGAGCTCCTGTTGCTAATTGTTTTTTTTTTTTAAATAACGTTAATATTTTTAAAATGTGTCTCAAGATGGTTCTTAAACACATTAACGCTGGTAGAGTTCATGATGGGTGCGGGAAGATTATTCCATTTATCAATTACTTTAAACGTAAAGAAGTTTTTAGGGATATTAGTAATGAAACGTCTGCCATGCAACTTAAATCTGTTGTTATGAGTATTACTATTATCGAAAGTGAACAATTTGTCAAAATTTACGTTATTGATATTATTAACGATTTTGAAAACTTCAATACGCTCCCCCCTTAATCTCCTAGTTTCAAGTGAATACAGGTCTAACTCTTTAATCCTATCTTCATAAGGTTTGTTGCGCAATGATGGAATTAGTTTTGTGGCACGACGGTGAACCCTTTCTAACCTATTACTATCCTCACACAAATACGGGTACCAAAACTGAATGGCATATTCTAAATGAGGCCTGACTAAGGACTTGTAAAGGGGCAATATAATATCCTTTGATTTAAATTCAAAATTACGTGCTATGAAGCCTAACATCCTATTAGCTTTTGTGCAAGACTCCAGGCACTGGTTCCTAACCTTTAAATCCTTAGATACATGTATGCCTAAATCTACTTCCTCATCAATGCTTGCCAACTCCCTATTATCCATTGTGTATGTGTAATTATTGTTACGAGAACCTACATGCAAAACTTTACATTTGTCTGTTAAATTGCATCTGCCACTTATCTGTCCACTCCATAATCCTATTTACATCGTCTTGGAGCATATTTCTATTGTCCTCATTAACAACCTTACTGCCTATTTTAGTATCATCTGCAAATTTTGACACACTACTAGTCAATCCTACATCTATGTCGTTAATGTAAATTATGAATAGCAATGGGCCTAACACTAAACCCTGTAGGACACCGCTACCTACATCCAACCACCCTGATTCATTACCATTAACTACCACCCTCTGCCTCCAAGCACAAAGCCATTCTTCTAACCCAGAGGTTCTGAAACGGGGGGTAATTTGGCTATTTCCAGGGGTAATAGAGCAATTCTTAATATGGTAAAAATACAACTTGTAGCTAAAAAACAGTTGCACCCATCACATTAAAGGTAATTTCAGTTATTTTCAGTAATTAATTTTTCCACTTTCTTTACAACTTCGGCATTGCAAGTTTGTGTGGGGTAATGAGATTAGTTGAGATCAGGAAAAGGGGTAACTGTTCTAACCAGTTAGCTACCTGACCATGTATACTGTGCGCTTTGACCTTCACAATTAATCTCCTATGTGGAACTGTATCGAATGCCTTTTTAAAATCCAAATAAATAATGTGAGCTGCTCTATGCCTATCGTATTCACGCACTATTTCGTTATAAAATTCTAACAAATTAGTTAAACAAGATCATGGCATTGAAACCCATGCTGACTACTATTAATCAAATCTCTACTTTCTAAGTGATCGATGATACGATCCTGAACTACGGATTCCAAAAGTTTACCAACAATTGACGTTAAGCTAATGGGCCTATAATTGCTAGCTACTGCAGTCGCCTTTTTTAAAAATAGGTGTGACATTAGCTAATTCAAAGTCTTCAGGAATAGTCCCCCTTTCAAGCGACTGATTAAAAATCTTCATTGAGGGGCCTATGATAATGTCTCAAATGTCTAGGATAAAAAATGTCAGGGCCTGGAGCCTTGCTAACTTTTAGCCTATTGATATAATACACAATCTCACCCTCGTAAACAGTTATTTCATCCAAAATAGTATCGCTACTAAATGGAATGATATCGTCCACGTCAGGGACATTATTTGTTTTCTACGGTAAAAACTGTCCCAAAAAGGTTATTGAAAATACCTGCCATTACCTGAGCATCAGAAGCCAAAGTACCATTAACATCTACTAGAGGGCCTATGTTATCTTTTATCGCCTTACGATTATTAACATATTCAAAAAACTTTTGGATTATGTTTACTATCCGCAGCTATAAGTATCTCTAAATTACGCTTAGCATTCCTAACTGATCTTTTAACCTGTCGTCTAAGCTCAATATATGTATTAAAGTTAGCTGCCATGCCATTGCGCTTATTAAGTGTATACGTTCTATTACGCTCATTTATGAACTCACCTATTTCCCTAGTCCAGCACTTGGACCTACCATGATTTCTAGCATGCTTGGGCCTACAAGGAATAAACTCTTTCACTATTCCTAAAACTTTCTTTAAACGCCACCCAATGCAAATTTGTCATTACCCATAAATAAGTTATCCTAGTCCACTACTCTCATCCTATCCACGAAACTATCAAAATTAGCCCTACGAAAATCAGGGACTTCTATTATGTTACTATCCTAAGTGTTTTCTATCAATAACTTAAACCTAAGAATTTGACAATCACTACATCCTAAACTATCGACTATATTTTCGCTGTTCGTCATCACCAAATCTAAAATATTGTCACCGCCGTTGGTTCGGTAAATATGTCATAAAAAATTATCCTCCATGAACTCAATCAATCTCAAACCCTCCTCATTATCAGTAAAAATCTCATAATTAACATTAGGGCAGTTAAAGTCTCAGACAATTATACTATTCCGATTGTCAATAAAGTTACCAAGAAGTGAGTAAAATCTAGTATCTGTATCGAGGGGTTGAATGGGAGGTCTATAAACAACAACAAAATTAAAACTAATACTATGTGCCCCAACTTCAACACATATCGCATTAATTGCTGCCAGAAAATCTAACTTAACCTCGATAGCCCTAAGGGAATTACGAATGTACAGCAAAATGCCACCACCAAACCTATGTAACCTATCATTAGTAAAGAGTTTAAAACCCGGTGTATATCAAGTTCCCCCAACAAGTCCCGAGTCATGGTATTTAACCAAGTTTCAGTGATTAGCAACCATATCGTAGTTGCCAGAATAAATTATCGCTTTAAATTCATTTAAATTATTTCTAATACTACGTGTGTTACAATAAAAGACAAGTTATTTTTTACCATGGACCCGCGTTTTAAACTATTTTTCACGTCCAGCCCGCGTTCCCCGGACCCACAACATTTAAAGAAGGCTTCGACCTATTCAGCTTTTGCACATTTTTGTCTGTTAACCTACCTAGCCTAGCATTACCTATTTCATTAAAATGCACCCCCATCTTTTATAAAAAGGTTAGGATCACTGAATTTGGACCACAGCTTTACGAAGGGTACCTTTTCCTCAGCACAAATCTCTTCTAATTTATTATTCAAAAATATTGTTTTTGACGTAATCCGAAGACCCAACCCGTGCAAAGTGGCAGGGCTATGTTCTCTCTTTAATTTGGCACCAGAACCAACTCTCTAACTCAATTAGAACCAGAGATATAAGCATTTGAAAATTGTCCCTATGCATTCAGCCCCCAAATTTGGGCCCCCATATCTTGGGTCCCAAGGCCCGGGCAGACAAAAAAAAATTTTCTGAGTATATCTGCCCTAGGCCTACTTGCAAAAAATTTTTCGGGATAATTGGTGATGATCAACCCCAGAGGTGTTTCATTTGACTTAGAATGACCCATACATAATTATTCATATTAAATGGCTAATGCCTGTTCTGGGTTGGTAGAAATTAGTTTAAAACCTCATATGCATCCTGACACATAATAGAACTTGCACAGCTCCATATAGTGAAACATTGAGGGCCTTGTGTGACCTTTAACCTCTCTGCTGTTCCGTGCATTAGTTTCTCTTCACACGAAGGTCAAGCTGGTGGCCCCACCTCTAGGTCTGGCTTGGTGGAGGAGCGAGTTGCTTTGTTGTGCTCTCCACCATACATAGCCAGGTACACCTGGCTTATCTGGTACCATCCTGAGCCAGGCATCTAGTCTTCTCTTGAAGACTTCAACTTTGATCCCTGTAATGTTTCTGAGGTCTTTTGGAAGCTGGTTAAGAAGTCTTGGTCCCCTGACAACCAAGCTATTTTCCTTCAGTGTTGAGGAGGTCCCTTGTCGGGCCTTTAATTTGGGAACACTATATATACATGCTGCTTTTCCTATTTTCCAGTGTTGTTTGAATGATAATTGTGTTTAGCTTTAGGTTTGGTACCAGTTTTTTGATCATTTTCCATATGTAGATTATGGTGTACCTCTCCCTCTCTCCTTCTTTCCAGGGAGTACAGATTTAGTTTATGTAGTCTTTCCCAGTAGTTGAGTTCTTTGCAGCCATCAATCTTGGCTGTGAAATGTGTCTGTGTTTCTTCTAGTTTATTAGTTTCTTCCTTTTTATATGGGGATGTCAAAACTGAGCAGTATTCAAGTTTTGGTATAATCAGTGTTTTTAGCAGGGGAATCATTACTGTCCTGTCCCTTCTTTTGAATGTTCTTAGTACCTGTCCTGCGACCTTTTGCTTTATTTATCACACTCTGATTTTGTGTTTCAAATCAGTCATTATTACCCCCAGATCGATTGCTTTGTGCTTCTCTGAATTTCCTGTCTGTCTGGAGCATAATACGGTCTGTTTAAGTTCCTCTTTTCTACCATATCTCAAGAGCTGAAATTTCTCGGTGTTAAGTGTTGTGTTGTCTTCTGACCATTTGTATATTTCGTTTGTGTACCTCTGCAAGGCCTCCATTTCATTTACATTGCTGATCTTTGTATCATCTACAAAGGATGTTACTATACTGTTGCTGTTTACTCCGCTGTCTATGTCTGTTAGCATGTTAATGAACAGGAGTGGGATCAATACTGTCCATTGTGGTACTGAGCTGCATACTTCTGATTCTGGTGATGATATACCTTGAATTTTGATGATCTGTAGAGTTCTCTGAGGAAGTTGTAGATCCATTTTCCCACTTTGCATGTTATTCCCATATATTTAATTTTATGTGCTATTATACCATTGCTGCGGTGGCTGAATAGGCCACAGTCCCCTGAGTATCAAGAATCTTCAAGCCACCCAGCATCCTTTTTTAGTTTCGGGTTTGTGACAATAAATTGTCCAGGCAAGGGGGCAGTATTCTCTGGTATCCAGCAAGATCTTTGCGAGTATTAGTTTTTCTTACCCCCAACTTCTTAGCATGATGGTGGACACACGTATACAATAGGTTCTTGATCTTATGCCAACTGTACTTCACCACTAATCACTTATAATCTAGTTCTCATCTTTCCATAGGAACAATCCTAATCACTCAGGGCCCAACAAAGGAACCAGAATTCTAAAGCACACCTGACAAAAATGAAGTAGCTGATGTTTTAGCCCTTTTATTGCAACTGGAATAAATACAAGTTTTAGTATAAAAGTATAAATGTCCCAAACACTGGCAATATTACAGTTAATCTGGAAAACTCTGGACAAACAAAACAATTAGTGAGGTTCAGCAGAAAAATAAAGGAAAGTAGTGGGAGACAAGCGCAGAAAAATGGTTTGTTAAAGTACGTGAACTTTATCCCAGCCCAGTTACACTGGGCTGGGATACTACTATGGTTTACAAGCCTGATTGCAGTGGCAGTCCTGGAGTGGCCAACTGTAGCTGACACAACCCCAATGGACTTTGTAGGTCCAACTAGGTTCGATCCACAATGCCAACAAGATGTATCTGGACTAGTTGAGCTAGCTGGTAGATTTCCTGCTGGTTCCAACTGGTCCCAACTGGTTGCCTAGATAACACAAAATTATTAGTTATATGCACAGGGTACAGTCAATCAATAATAATGAATTAACAGATAATTAATAAACAAACTGGAATCGCAACTTCTTAATTAATCACTGGAAAGAATAAATTGCTCAGAATAAATACAAATAATGTCAAACAGAAAAGTAATACATACAAATAACATTGACAGTGATGACAAACAAATCCCATATTATTTGATCAACCCTTAAGCCAGTAGTTCTGAACATTTTGATGTTCATGGCACACTTTTGAGGCAAAAAATATTGTGCGGCATGGTACTTAAAATATATATAGAAAAATACTAGTACAAGATGTAAAATAATACTTTAAAATCCTTATAACTAACTTTCCTTTAACTTACCTTATTTAATTATTCACTATTGTTAATGAGATACTTGAGCTTGGTGTTTTTTTGTTATTTCATCAATGTTTGGGCATATGTATGATAGGCAAACTCTCATATCATCTTCAATGGAGCAAAGTCTTTCTCTTTTTTTCATTTAATGGTTGTAAAAATCCCAATTCACAGAGATATGAAGTAGAAAACTGCATCAAAACAGCTAAAGCTTTTTCTGAAATTTCAGGATATTCATTCAATGGAAATCCAGGAAGTATCTAGAGAAGATTCTGCATGTTTGATCTTCAGACTGTGATCAGTTGAAATGTATGGCAACTCTTCTTGTTCAGATATTTTCAAATCAAAATTAGTGGAAATGAGAATGAATGGGTTCCTGATCCAATCATATTTTTCTGTATTTAATGATGGAAAATATCATTGCATATTCCCTTCCAACATTGTTAAATGATCAACTATGAGGGGAATTATTTCTTTGGAATGAGTTTCAGAGATCAGAGGAAACATTTCAAAATTACCATTTTTAATTACATTTTTCCAAATGACTATTTTTTCCTGAAATGCTGTTAACTTATCAGTAGACATAAGAATGTTTTCATTTTTCCCCTGCATACTGGTGCTCAGACTATTAAGCTGTTTGAATATCTCTGCTAAATATGCCAGTTTGGTGCACCAAATCTCACAACTAAGATATTCACAAAATTTTTTGTTTCCTTCTCCTTCAAAAAAAGTTAGCAGCTCTTTTTTCAGCTCATATATGCAACATAAAACCTTCCCTCTTGACAACTATCGAACTTCAGTATGTAAAATTAAATATTCGTATTGTGCATCCATATCTTTGCAAAGGTTTTCAAACAGGCGTGTTTTTAATGGCCTCATCTTCACAAAATTAACCATTTTGACAACTTGATCTAGTACATTTTTTAACTTCCCTATGTAAAAAGCAATGAGTAAATATGGCATTTGGATTTTCCTTTTTTACAAGTGTAGTGAATCCTTTGATTGATCTGATTATGGATGGAGCCCCATCTGTAGAAATACCAACACATGACTTCAAGGACAATTTCCATTTTGCTAAATAGCTAGTCAGAGTATCAAAGATGTCTCAACCTCTTATGGTTCCTGGAAGTTCCTTGCAACAAAAGAATTAACTATATTATTTTCGTCAATAAAATGAATAAATGCCAAAAGGTGTGTTCTGCCACTAATATCAGCTGATTCATCAACTTGCAAAGCAAAATCTGAATTTTGAAGTTTATTACATATGTTTTCTTCTATGCTAGCTGATAAATCTTTTATCCTGCTATGAACAGTATCATTAGAAACAGGAATTTTCATAATTTCTTTTTCTGCTTCGCTACCAAACATTCTCTTAACAATTTTACAGCACACAGGTATAATAAGTGACTCCACTATAGTATGTGGCTTCATTTCTTGTGCAATAGCTTCTGAGATTTCCTGAGAAGCTATTTGAGTTTTATCAGACAATTTTATGATTTTTTCAAAATTAGTTGCTTGTTTTGATTGCTGGCATAATCATCTTTTGAGATAGTTTGTCTTTTCCCTGATCATTTGGATGCTTAGATGTGAAATGTCTTTTTAATTTGCTAGGAACCATGCTTTCATTCGCCAGTTTTTCACCACACATGACACACAATGGGAGAGCACAATTTTCATTGCCATACCAAGAAAAACCAAAACTCAAATAACTCATCATAATGGCGATGAACAGTTTTGGAAATCTTCCTCTGTTTATTTATCTGGGTGTTTTTCAAAGCGTTATTTTCGTTATTATTGTTTTCACAACCATCATTGCTGCATTTTCTTATAATAAATTTATCCATTTCGAGGGTGCTGCAATTATCAATGAATAGATTTAGAATAGTACTGCAAAACCACTTGTCACAAAATAGGAAGAAAGCAGACAGAGAGCCACAGCCCACAGTACTGTTAACTTAAGGTGCCGTACATCTATATATAATAATAAATAATTATAAATATATGTACAATATATATATATATAATGATTATAATTATATCCTAAAAAGTAATTATAGACCTAATAGTTTGGGAGTTAACAAAATAATCTGTAATAGCAAATTACTATTCTGTTTTTATGCAGTTTACTAGGTAACTGGCAACTAGATTTATGAAGGTTTTCGGACTTTCTCATGAAATAACATGACATCCACTGGGCTTTAAGAATTATCTTTTAAATCCTTAAAAAATTAATATTATATATAAACACACACAAATACCTTTAATTATAATACGAAAATTATATTTTTCATAAATATTTAATTATGTTTATTATTATTTCATCAGCATCATTTTCTGTAATATAATAATCAAAATTATTTTTGCAGTTTATTAAAGTTCCCCAGAAATATTTTTTTTTGGTGGTTGAAACATTTTCTTTGGTTATTCAAAATGGGACCACTTGGAAATTTAGACCGAAACTTAGTTTGTTCTGGATGAGACTGGTTTGAGACTAAATATTTAGCTGAGACTAAATTTTCACATCAAAATACCAGTAGAAATATAATTGCTGTCACTGTTTCGTGGCACACCTCAGAAGGCTTCGCGGCACACTGGTTCAGAACCACTGCCCTAAGCAGTGCCAAAACCAAGCATAGGCAACAAGCAAATCTCTGGAAGAAAGTGACTGGTATCCTATAGTGATGATAATGGGTTCTATAGCTAGTTGCAAGAATGAATCACAAACGCACAGGATTGGGTTAACAGGAATCCAAGGCTCAAGCAAGCACTGCAAACTGGCAGTACCTACAGTTGGGTGTCTAATTCTAAACAGGCTAAATATATAACACATGCCTATACTTATTTACAATTTGAATGCATACCAATCATTATCTAACAATTATCTTAATCATTAACAACACACTAGGCAATTTTAATGTCTAGTAAACTCTGATAAAGAATCATAAGACTATAACAAATAAAATACCTTAATAGGCTTTCCAACAGTGATTTATGTTGTCGGCAAACTGTTGGAATCCATCATTACAAAACATATTGTGTATCACCTTGAATCTAACAATCTAATTTTTTTTTCTCAACATGGATTTAGGCGACATAGATCCTGTCTGACAAACCTGTTAGAGTTTTTCCATAATATGCATACACTGTACGATGCAAGTAGGGCAATAGATATAGTGTATCTCGACTTTCAAAAAGCCTTTGACAAAGTCCCTCATGCTAGATTGATAGCTAAAGTCAAAGGACTAGGAATCACCGGGCTCGTTTCCAACTGGATTGAGGATTGGTTAAAAGATAGAAAGCAGAGAGTGGTAATAAATGGAGTGGCTTCGGAGTGTGCGCCCGTCACCAGTGGTGTCCCACAGGGTTCCATTCTGGGTCCTTTACTTTTTATCATCTATATTAACGATATAGACATCGGGCTTCTAAGTGCAATCTCCAAATTTGCAGACGATACGAAATTAGGTAGTAGTGTAGGTACTGAGGAGGGTGTAAGAATGCTTCAGAACGATCTTGACAGGTTGGGCGAATGGTCTGCTACTTGGCAGATGCCATTCAACTTGGACAAATGTAAGGTAATGCACATAGGTTATAAAAACCCAAAGACCGATTACTCTCTCTTGGGAAGGAACTTGACTGAGACCGATCTAGAGAAAGACTTGGGAGTCTATATCAGCAACGATCTGAAACCGTCGAAGCACTGTGCAGAAGTCGAAAAGAGGGCCTTAAAATTATTAGGTTATATTAAAAGACAGTTCCAGTTTCGGAACAAGGAGACTGTAATGTCTCTCTATAATTCTCTAGTCAGACCTCAACTGGAATACTGTGCGCAGTTTTGGTCTCCATCCCTCAGGAAGGATATAGAAAGGTTAGAAAGAGTACAAGCAAGGGCTACAAAATTGATCCCTTCAATGAGAATGCAAAGCTACCAACGGAGATTGGAGCGCCTAAATCTGTTTAGCTTAGAGAGGAGGAGGTTGCGAGGTCAGCTTATTCAAGTCTTCAAGATGCTCAAAGGAATAGACAGGGTAGATTACAGAAACTTATTCTCATTTAATGCCAATCCGACAAGAAATAATGGGTTTAAACTGGAACTAAAGACATTTAGGACCTCTGTCTGCGGAAATTTCTTTTCGTATAAAATAGTTAATATCTGGAACCAACTTCCCTCAGAGGTTGTTTCCAGTCAAAGTGTAAATGTGTTTAAAAATAGGCTAGACAAAGTACTGAATACTCTCATAGTTTAAGATTAAAACATAAGAAAACTGCAGGAGTTCACTTGCATGGTGTCTCTGTGAGCAAGTAAATATAGAGCTATTTATATATTTTCCACTTTCCTGTAAAATTTCCTTGGCTACTTTTCCAGGGTCAAGGTATTTTTTTCAACCTTTTTCCGTACCTGCCTCTGGCAGGGAGGGAGCGGAGGGTGGGGAGAGAGCCTTCTACTTTTCTATCTAGTTTTCTACTACTGCTAGGATAGTTGAAAGAAAAATACCTTGTTTTATAACAGGAACCTCCCAGAGTGGACCGAAAGGTCTTTGAGGCTTCCTCTTGTCCTTGTAACTCCTTGTAACACACACACACACACACACACACACTCTCTCTCTCTCTCTCTCTGTCGGAACGGGAGCTGCTTGGCGTTGATCTGAACGTGGGAGGGACGAACTATAGGTTAATCTTGGTGTACAGACCTCCGCATCTCCTCCTCGAGGACGATACAGCCCTGTACACCGAACTCAGTAGCATGCTAGGGGATAGGGTGTGTGTAGTTTTAGGAGACTTCAACTGTCGCGGCATAAAGTGGGAAAAGAGGACTGCCGATGCTGAAGGGAGGAGGCTAGTTGACTTTGCTGATGAGAACTTCCTCACTCAGTGGGTCAACAAGCCTACACGAGGCGAAAGCGTTCTAGACTTAGTATTCACGACCGAAGACAACCTCGTCACTGGCCTCACCATTGACGAATCGTTGGGCGGGAGTGATCACGGTCTTATTAGGTTCCGTGTGTGCGTCCCTCGGGTGAAGCGTAGTAACTCGAGAGGCAGTAAGCTCGATCTCCGGCGGGCGAACTTTGTTAGCCTCAGGGATAGCGTAGGAGAGATGGGGTTAGAGGTTGGCGGCGATGTTGAGGGAGTGTGGAGTGCATTCCGGGATGAGTTTATGGTGCTGCAGTCTGCTGCCATACCCTCAAAACCGGTCACCCCTGCTTCAACGCAGCCTAAGTGGTTCAATCGTGGCATCGCTTCGGCTATCCGAAATAGGAAAGTAGCGTATAGGAGGGCAAAGGCCAATCATTCCCACGAGAACACTGAAGCGTATGTCCGCCTGTGTAGGGAAGTGAAGGTGAAGGTTAGGCTAGCGAAACGTAACGAAGAACTACGGGTGGCAAGCCTCTGCAAGGGGAACCCTAAGGAGTTCTTCAGTTATGTTAATAGTAGAAAGCCCATTAGAAGCATGATAGGTCCTTTAAAGGACGGAAGCGGCATTCTGTGGACCTCCGATGCGGACATCGCTAATGTGCTTAATGAGTACTTTGTGGGAGTGTTCACCAGGGAGGATACCCGCGTCATCCCCGAGCCAGCTGTGAGGCACGAAGGTGCTGGCCTGGATAGTGTTAGATGTACCGCGACAGTCGTTGCTCATAGAATAGACAAACTGAGCGCGTTTAAGGCTCCTGGGCCAGACCAGTTTCTCCCCAGTGTTTTGCAAGAAGTGCGCGACCAGGTGGCTCCCCACCTGGCTACAGTCTTCAACAAATCGTTGGAGATGGGCCAGGTGCCTGGTGACTGGAGGGAGGCCAACGTGACCCCTATCTTTAAGAAAGGGGATCACGAAAGTCCAGGGAACTATCGTCCTATTAGTCTCACTTCATGTAGGTAAATTATTAGAAAGGATAATAGCTGATAGAATCGTTGACCATTTGGATTCCTACAAGCTGCTTGGGGACTCCCAACATGGGTTTAGACGGCATAGGTCGTGTCTCACCAACTTGCTCGAGTTTTTCCACGTCATGTTGAGTGAGTACGATAAGAGTAGGGCGATTGATATACTTTATCTCGACTTTCAGAAAGCCTTTGATAAGGTACCTCACCGCCGGCTAATGGCGAAAGTGCGCGCTGGGTATCGGTGGGGAAATAGGTAGGTGGATTGAAAATTGGCTGAGGAATAGGCGGCAGAGGGTGGTAATTAAAGGGGCTAGTTCGGGTTGGGCCTCGGTCACTAGTGGGGTTCCTCAGGGTTCCGTTTTGGGGCCACTGTTGTTTATCATTTACATAAATGATATCGATGGTGGCATCGTCAGTCGGATCGCCAAATTCGCTGATGACACCAAGCTTGGGGCCAATGTGTTGGACGCCCGAAGCGATCGAGGAACTGCGTGCGGACCTAGGTAGGATAGGAGAGTGGTCCGAAAAATGGCAAATGCCGTTTAACTTGGGTAAATGCAAAGTGATGCACATTGGCTACGCCAATCCCAAGTCGGACTACTCGATGTTGGGCAGTAATATCGAGGTGACTGATTTAGAAAAGGACTTGGGTGTGCTAATTAGCAGCGACCTTAAGTTTACAAAACAGTGTGTAGAGGTGGAAAAGAAAGCCCAGAAACTATTGGGTTATATCAGGAGGCAATTTCAGTTTCGGAACAAGGAGATTGTGCTCACTGTACAATTCCCTTGTTCGGCCGTACTGGAGTATGCTGTGCAGTTCTGGTCGGCCACCCTCAGGAAAGATATTGAGAGGCTGGAGCGAGTGCAGGCGAGGGCCACAAAGTTAATCCCTTCCGTTAAGCATATGGGCTACAATCGACGGTTACGCGCCCTGAACTTGTTTTCGCTTGAAACTCGGAGGCTGCGCGGTCAACTGATTGAGGTTTTCAAGCTCTTACGAGGGTTCAAACGATATCGATTTTAAAGTATGTTTAGTTTAAATGATAACCCAACTCGCAACAATGTTGGAAGTTGGATTTGAAACGGTTTAGGATTAGTTGTGTGTGGGAATTACTTTACGTATAAGATCTGTGACACATGGAACAGGTTACCTTCGGAAGTTGTGAACAGTTCCTCTGTGGATCAGTTCAAGAAGGTTAGACAAAATCTTGCACACTATTTGAGTGTGTAAAGACATTTAGGACCTCAGTCTGCGGAAATTTCTTTTCCTATAAAATAGTTAATATCTGGAACCAACTTCCCTCAGAGGTTGTTTCCAGTCAAAGTGTAAATCTGTTTAAAAATAGGCTAGACAAAGTACTGAACACACTCATAGTTTAAGATTAAAACCTCAGAAAACTCTGCAGGAGTTCGCTTGCTCGGTGTCTCTGTGAGCAAGCTAAATATAGAGCTATTTATATATTCTCCACTTTCCTGTAAAATTTCCTTGGCTACTTTTCCAGGGTCAAGGTATTTTCTTCAACCTTTTTCCGTACCTGCCTCTGGCAGGGAGGGAGCGGAGGGTGGGGAGAGAGCCTTCTACTTTTCTATCCAGTTTTCTACTACTGCTAGGATAGTTGAAAGACAAAATTTTCCCTGGCACCCGTTGCCATTGGTACCTCCTCGGTATGGGCTGCAAGGCCTTTTGAGGTACTTCTTTTCCTTGTAACACTCTCTCTTCTCTCTCTCTCTCTCTCTCTCTCTCTCTCTCTCTCTCAACTGAAGGGTGCATTGAAGTACAGGTGGGTGACCCTCCTCCTACGTTGGAGGGGGCTCAGTCTCCTGTGGAAGTTGCCCCCTCGTTTGTGAGGGGCTCTTCAACTCCCAACAGCCCTGGCTGTTTGGGAAACGGGTTGTGCTAGGGGGCGGTCAGAATAGGGGAGGCTCCCTCTGTGCAATGCTTTTTAATGCTAGGTCAATCAGGAACAAGTTTGGCGAGCTCCGGGCGCTCTTAGCATCAGAATACCAGGATATCGTTGCTATCACCGAGTCCTGGATTCATACTGATCGTAGGGACTACGTTGGGGAGTTCGAAATTCCCGGGTATAGAATGTTTTGCAAAGACCGCACCCGTGGGGAGGGGGGTGGGGTACTAATATATCAGAGACACGTTGAGTCCGGTTGACTGCCAGTTCCGGTCGGAACGGGAGCTGCTTGGCGTCGATCTGAACGTGGGAGGGATGAACTATAGGTTAATCTTGGTGTACAGACCTCCGCATCTCCTCCTCAGAGGATACAGCCCTGTACACCAACTCAGTAGCCTGCTAGGGGATAGGGTGTGTGTAGTTTTAGGAGACTTCAACTGTCACGGCATAAAGTGGGAAAACAGGACTGCCGATGCTGAAGGGAGGAGGCTAGTTGACATTGCTGATGAGAACTTCCTCACTCAGTGGGTCAATGAGCCTACACGGCGGAGCGTTCTAGACTTAGTATTCACGACCGAAGACAACCTTGTCACTGGCCTCACCGTTGACGAATCGTTGGGCGGGAGTGATCATGGTCTTATTAGGTTCTGTGTGTGCGTCCCTCAGGTGAAGCGTAGTAACTCGAGAGGCAGTAAGCTCGATCTCCGGTGGGCAAACTTTGTTAGCCTCAGGGATAGTGTAGGAGAGATGGGGTTAGAGGTTGGCGGTGATGTTGAGGGAGTGTGGAGTGCATTCCGGGACGAGTTTATGGTGCTGCAGTCTGCTGCTATACCCTCAAAACCAGTCACCCCTGCTTCAACGCAGCCTAAGTGGTTCAATCGTGACATCGCTTTGGCTATCCAAAATAGGAAAGTAGCGTATAGGAGGGTGAAGTCCAATCGTTCCCACGAGAACACTGAAGCGTATGTCCGCCTGTGTAGGGAAGTGAAGGCGAAGGTTAGGCTAGCAAAATGTAACGAAGAACTACGGGTGGCAAGCCTCTGCAAGGGGAACCCTAAAGAATTCTTCAGTTATGTTAATAGTAGAAAGCCCATTAGAAGCATGATAGGTCTGTTAAAGGACGGAAGCGGCGTTCTGCGGACCTCCGATGAGGACATCGCTAATGTGCTTAATGAGTACTTTGCGGCAGTGTTCACCAGGGAGGATACCCGCGTCATCCCCGAGCCAGGTGTGAGGCACGAAGGTGCTGGCCTGGATAGTGTTAGATACCGCGACAGTTGTTGCCGATAGAATAGACAAACTGAGCACGTTTAAGGCTCCTGGGCCAGACCAGTTTCTCCCCAGAGTGTTGCGAGAAGTGCGCGACCAGGTGGCTCCCCACCTGGCTACAGTCTTCAACAAATTGTTGGAGATGGGCCAGGTGCCTGGTGACTGGAGGGAAGCCAACGTGTCCCCTATCTTTAAGAAAGGGGATCACGAAAGTCCAGGGAACTATCGTCCCATTAGTCTCACTTCAGTTGTAGGTAAATTATTAGAAGGGATAATAGCTGATAGGATCATTGACCATTTGGATTCCTATGAGCTGCTTGGGAACTCCCAACATGGGTTTAGATGGCATAGGTCGTGTCTCACCAACTTGCTCGAGTTTTTCCACATCATGTTGAGTGAGTATGATAAGAGTAGGGCAATTGATATACTTTATCTCGACTTTCAGAAAGCCTTTGATAAGGTACCTCACCGCCGGCTAATGGTGAAAGTGCGTGCGCTGGGTATTGGTGGGGAAATAGGTAGGTGGATTGAAAACTGGCTGAGGAATAGGCGGCAGAGGGTTGTAATTAAAGGGGCTAGTTCGGGTTGGGCCTCGGTCACTAGTGGGGTTCCTCAGGGTTCCGTTTTGGGGCCACTGTTGTTTATCATTTACATAAATGATATCGACGGTGGCATCGTCAGTCGGATCGCCAAATTCGCTGATGACACCAAGCTTGGGGCCAATGTTGGGACGCCCGAAGCGATCGAGGAACTGCATGCGGACCTAGGTAGGATAGGAGAGTGGTCCGAAAAATGGCAAATGCCGTTTAACTTGGGTAAATGCAAAGTGATGCACATTGGCTACGCCAATCCCAAGTCGGACTACTCACTGTTGGGTAGTAATATCGAGGTGACTGATTTAGAAAAGGACTTGGGTGTGCTAATTAGCAGCGACCTTAAGTTTACGAAACAGTGTGTAGAGGTGGAAAAGAATGCCCAGAAACTATTGGGTTATATCAGGAGGCAATTTCAGTTTCGGAACAAGGAGATTGTGCTCTCACTGTACAATTCCCTTGTTCAGCCGCACCTGGAGTATGCTGTGCAGTTCTGGTTGCCCACCCTCAGGAAAGATATTGAGAGGCTGGAGCAAGTGCAGGCGAGGGCCACAAAGTTAATCCATTCCGTTAGGCATATGGGTTACAATCGACGGTTATGCGCCCTGAACTTGTTTTCGCTTGAAACTCGGAGGCTGTGTGGTCAACTGATCGAGGTTTTCAACCACAACTTAAAATCAATCAAAACTGTGTTCTTCAATGCTAGGTCAATTAGAAACAAACTAATGGAATTTATAGCGCTTGTCAAAACTGAGAACTTTGATATCATTGGAATAACGGAATCCTGGATTCATTCTGAATCAAGGGATTTTGTAGGAGAATTTGAAATGGTAGGTTACAAAATGTTTCACAAAGATTGGAAGGGAAGGCGGTGGTGTACTTTTGTATGCTCGGGACTCCCTGCACCCGGTAAACAGTAATATCGTATCTGCTCATGAAATGTTGGGAATTGATCTAAACCTAAATAATAAAGTAGTGCAGCTACTTCTAGTATATAGACCACCTCACTACCCCGTTGTTAAGGATATAAACTTGTATAACAAATTAAGCAGAATAGTGAATAATAAGATCTGTGTGATTTTTGGTGATTTTAATTGTGGTAATGTAAATTGGGAAAACAAAACAGTTGATGCTGAGGGCTCAAGACTATTGGAATTTGCCAATGATAACTTAAGTCAATGGGTTGATGGGCCTACAAGGGGTAATAATAAACTAGACCTCATATTCACGAATGAAGATGACCTAGTCTCTAACCTGACTATTGGTGAAAATTTAAATAACAGTGATCATAATTTGATTAGGTTTGACCTCAGGGTTCCAGTTAATACATGCAAAAAGACTCGTGAAAGACTGGATTTCTCAAGAGCAAATTTTGAAAGCTTCCGAAGTAGTTTAGACACACTTGAAGTTCTAATAAGTGAGGATATCAATGTCACCTGGAGCTCATATAGGGATCAATTTAGAATATTACAGAACACTTTTATAGCCACTAAAATGGTTTCCTTGTCAACAAAGTCACCAAAATGGTTTAACAATGAAATTAGGAGGGCTATTATGGAAGAAATAGAGCCTACAAACTACTTAAGTTGCATTACAACCACATTCAGAAAACTATATAAACCTGCGTTGGAGGGTTAAGTCCTTAATTAGATCAGCCAAACGTGAAGAAGCAGCTAGAGTTGCCTCACTCTGTAAAGTTAACCCTAAAGAATTTTTTGCCCATGTTAAGAGCAGAAAGCCAATTAAAAATTCTGTAGGCCCTTTAAAAGATAGAAATGGCGTACTGAAATTCAGTGATAAAGATATAGCTAATATGTTAAACGAGTTCTTCATTAGTCTTAACGGAGGAAGACACAATAGAAGTGCCAAATCCTCAGATTACATATGACGGTGACCAGCCCGTAGAGACCATAAGTTTTACGAGAAATGAGGTACAGCAATTAATTGGTAAGATGAACAAATACAAATCACCTGGCCCTGACTTATTTCTTCAGAAGTTGTGAACAGTTCCTCTGTGGATCACTTTAAGGAAAGGGTAGACCAAATCTTGCACACTATTTGAGGGTGTAGAAAATTTTCCCTGGCACCTGTTGCCATTGGTACCTCCTTGGTATGGGCTGCAAGGCCTTTTGAGGTACACACACACACACACACTCTCTCTCTCTCTCTCTCTCTCTCTCTCTCTCTCTCTCTCTCCTCTCTCTCTCTTCTCTCTCTCTCTCTCTCTCTCTCTCTCTCTCTCCTCTCTCTCTCTCTCTCTCGCAGGGGGTATAAAGGTTATGCACATTTCTTCTGGATGTAGTAAACTTTTATACTTGGGGTGTGACAGCCCTCCGGTCCCGAGTCGTGGGATTCTAGAGGAACTGGCTGCCAGCTCCTTTAGGTTCTCTCTCTCTTTTCGGAGGGCGGGTAAAGTATTTTGCACAATCCCGTCCCGTGGGTTACTAGGACCCCATCCCATCCCTACTCTGTCCTTTTAGATTACGTTAAGGTTGTTCTCCTCACTGCAAAAAAAAAAAAAAAACTTTCTTTTAGTATTAAGTCTTTTTCTCTTCTTTTACTATTAGGACCTACTGCTACCTCATGCGTGGGAAGAGAGCTTTGGAACCTCTATAAATAACACCATTTAACGCTCGTAGGTTGTGAGAGACTGGGATGGAGGGGTCCCAGGCGTAGGGCGCGAGAATGGAGTGTGGCTAGTGCCCCGTTAAGCCCATTCCTAACGCGTAATGGCTTGACCAGCCCCCTGCGACCGTTCTTTGGTGACCAATTGATGGTGCTTGGCTGTATGCTCTGAGGTGAGAGGGCTTACTGCCCAGCTGGCTGCCAGGCCAGCGTAAAGTCTCGGGCGTAGCCTCTGGGTCTGGTGGGAATCCCTTGAACACTGGATTCTAAGAGTCTGGCCCACTTGTGAGTGACTAGTAAGACTTAGTAAGGGGCTGCATCTCGCTGTCGCTCCTGGCGGAAAATCCGTGACGCTTGCGTCGCGAGTGTTTGTCATTGGTAGCTGCGACACGTTGGGACGGTCCGGCCCTGGGGAGACCTTTGGTCGGTGCGGCAGCAGGAGAGAGGTGTAGGTCTTCGGAAGGAATGAACGTCACTTGCGAAAAGGCGGGTGCGGCTACGCGCGGGATTAATTCACCCCCCCTCTCTTTTTATACTGGTCATAACGTTTTGGATAGTTTTCATTGCTAGAACGCTTTATCTTATTCAGAGTATTCAGAAAAAACAAAAAAAAAGAGGGAAAATAGGCAGGGCCAGCTAAATTGAAAGCAGAATGCTTTAAATGTAAAGTTAATCATTGGTGCGTAGACTTCCCAGAGGGTAATATCAGCGATATCACATCCCTTAGTGTATGTTTGTTTTGTAAACTTAGAGACAACCACGGAAAAGGAAGTTAAAGAGCTAAAGGAATTAGTAAAAAGCTTGAAGCTAGGGTCGTAGCACTGGAAATCAACCCAGTGGACAAGATCAAATTAAAAACACACAGCAGATTCAAACTGTAAGATTAAGTATCAAGAACAAAGAGAGAGGGCTCAAAGAAGGGGCTGATAGAGAAGGGTGGGAAGGGATCGATAGAGAAGGGTGGAAGGGGCCTGCTGATGGCCCAAAGAAACCGAAGGATGTAGCTACCTGTCGGGGTGGGTCGGGTGGTGTAACTGCGTGTATGGGTGGCGACGGGTTCGAAAGGTCTCGGGCAAGAAGGCTGCGAAGCCGAAGCCTGAGACCCCAGTTGCCCCTGTCAAGACCTCTAACCGCTTTAGTCTCCTGTGCTCGAAGGAGGAAGACACCGTTTTGATGGGGACTCGCAGATCAGGGGCCAGGAGAAGTACTTTGCTTCTGCAAACCGGGATGGGAGGAAGGTAAGGTGCTTACCTGGGCGGGGAACGGCGCACTTAAGGAAGGAGGTAGAGAAGGTGCGCGTGGATAGTCGGAGGACTGCGATCGTTGTCCACGCTGGTGGCAATGACCTGTTCCTCAAAGGCGGTGGGGTAGGTCTTACAGAAGGGATCATCACCGAGATCATGTCTCTTGCGGATGATCTAAAACTGAAGACAGACAGGGGAATGTTAATGGGTATTTTACCGCGAATGAATGTCAGTGACCACGCTCAGTAAGGTCATTGGCATCAACGAGAGGGTACAAGACTTGTGCGTTCCGCTGGGCGTGAAGTTTATTGACCCCTTCGATGCATTTTCGGGTAGGTGGGACCTTTACCAGAGGGATGGTGTCCACCTCAATGACAAGGGTAAAGGTGTGCTAGGCGCGCTGCTCGACCGGCACCTATACAGAATGGTGAGGTCGAGTCCTGGGAGAGATGATGGGCCCCCACCGGGGAGAGATGAGGATGAGCCGGTGGCGGACGTACCTTCGACTGAAGGGTGCGCGAAGTACAGTGGGTGACCCTCCTCCTACGTTGGAGGGGGCTCAGTCTCCTGTGGAAGTTGCCCCCTCGTTAGTGAGGGGCTCTTCAACTCCCGACAGCCTGGCTGTTCGGGAAACGGGTCGTGCTAGGGGGCGGTCAGAATAGGGAAGGCTCCCTCCGTGCAATGCTTTTTAATGCTAGGTCAATTAGGAACAAGTTTCGCGAGCTACGGGCGCTCTTAGCATCAGAATACCAGGATATCGTTGCTATCACCGAGTCCTGGATTCATACTGATCGTAGGGACTACGTTGGGGAGTTCGAAATTCCCGGGTATAGAATGTTTCGCAAAGACCGCACCCGTGGGGAGGGGGGTGGGGTACTAATATACGTCAGAGACACGTTGAGTCCGGTTGACTGCCAGTTCCGGTCGGAACGGGAGCTGCTTGGCGTCGATCTGAACGTGGGAGGGACGAACTATAGGTTAATCTTGGTGTACAGACCTCCGCATCTCCTCCTCGAGGAGGATACAGCCCTGTACACCGAACTCAGTAGCCTGCTAGGGGATAGGGTGTGTGTAGTTTTAGGAGACTTCAACTGTCGCGGCATAAAGTGGGAAAACAGGACTGCCGATGCTGAAGGGAGGAGGCTAGTTGACTTTGCTGATGAGAACTTCCTCACTCAGTGGGTCAACGAGCCTACACGAGGCGAAAGCGTTCTAGACTTAGTATTCACGACCGAAGACAACCTCGTCACTGGCCTCACCGTTGACGAATCGTTGGGCGGGAGTGATCACGGTATTATTAGTTCCGTGTGTGCGTCCCTCGGGTGAAGCGTAGTAACTCGAGAGGCAGTAAGCTCGATCTCCGGCGGGCGAACTTTGTTAGCCTCAGGGATAGCGTAGAGAGATGGGGTTAGAGGTTGGCGGCGATGTTGAGGGAGTGTGGAGTGCATTCCGGGATGAGTTTATGGTGCTGCAGTCTGCTGCCATACCCTCAAAACTGGTCACCCCTGCTTCAACGCAGCCTAAGTGGTTCAATCGTGGCATCGCTTCGGCTATCCGAAATAGGAAAGTAGTGTATAGGAGGGCGAAGGCCAATCGTTCCCACGAGAACACTGAAGCGTATGTCCGCCTGTGTAGGGAAGTGAAGGCGAAGGTTAGGCTAGCGAAACGTAACGAAGAACTACGGGTGGCAAGCCTCTGCAAGAGGAACCCTAAGGAGTTCTTCAGTTATGTTAATAGTAGAAAGCCTATTAGAAGCATGATAGGTCCTTTAAAGGACGGAAGCGGCGTTCTGCGGACCTCCGACGCGGACATCGCTAATGTGCTTAATGAGTACTTTGCGGGAGTGTTCACCAGGGAGGATACCCGCGTCATCCCCGAGCCAGCTGTGAGGCACGAAGGTGCTGACCTGGATAGTGTTAGATGTACCGCGACAGTCGTTGCTCATAGAATAGACAAACTGAGCGCGTTTAAGGCTCCTGGGCCAGACCAGTTTCTCCCCAGTGTTTTGCGAGAAGTGCGCGACCAGGTGGCTCCCCACCTGGCTACAGTCTTCAACAAATCGTTGGAGATGGGCCAGGTGCCTGGTGACTGGAGAGAGGCCAACGTGACCCCTATCTTTAAGAAAGGGGATCACGAAAGTCCAGGGAACTATCGTCCTATTAGTCTCACTTCAGTTGTAGGTAAATTATTAGAAAGGATAATAGCTGATAGAATCGTTGACCATTTGGATTCCTACAAGCTGCTTGGGGACTCCCAACATGGGTTTAGACGGCATAGGTCGTGTCTCACCAACTTGCTCGAGTTTTTCCACGTCATGTTGAGTGAGTACGATAAGAGTAGGGCGATTGATATACTTTATCTCGACTTTCAGAAAGCCTTTGATAAGGTACCTCACCGCCGGCTAATGGCGAAAGTGCGCGCGCTGGGTATCGGTGGGGAAATAGGTAGGTGGATTGAAAACTGGCTAAGGAATAGGCGGCAGAGGGTGGTAATTAAAGGGGCTAGTTCGGGTTGGGCCTCGGTCACTAGTGGGGTTCCTCAGGGTTCCGTTTGGGGCCACTGTTGTTTACCATTTACATAAATGATATCGACGGTGGCATCGTCAGTCGGATCGCCAAATTCGCTGATGACACCAAGCTTGGGGCCAATGTTGGGACGCCCGAAGCGATCGAGGAACTGCGTGCGGACCTAGGTAGGATAGGAGAGTGGTCCGAAAAATGGCAAATGCCGTTTAACTTGGGTAAATGCAAAGTGATGCACATTGGCTACGCCAATCCCAAGTCGGACTACTCGATGTTGGGCAGTAATATCGAGGTGACTGATTTAGAAAAGGACTTGGGTGTGCTAATTAGCAGCGACCTTAAGTTTACGAAACAGTGTGTAGAGATGGAAAAGAAAGCCCAGAAACTATTGGGTTATATCAGGAGGCAATTTCAGTTTCGGAACAAGGAGATTGTGCTCTCACTGTACAATTCCCTTGTTCGGCCGTACCTGGAGTATGCTGTGCAGTTCTGGTCGCCCACCCTCAGGAAAGATATTGAGAGGCTGGAGCGAGTGCAGGCGAGGGCCACAAAGTTATCCCTTCCGTTAGGCATATGGGCTACAATCGACGGTTACGCGCCCTGAACTTGTTTTCGCTTGAAACTCGGAGGCTGCGCGGTCAACTGATCGAGGTTTTCAAGCTCTTACGAGGGTTCAACGATGTCGATTTTAGAAGTATGTTTAGTTTAAATGATAACCCAACTCGCAACAATGGTTGGAAGTTGGATTTGAAACGGTTTAGGACTAGTGTGTGTGGGAATTACGTTACGTATAAGATCTGTGACACATGGAACAGGTTACCTTCGGAAGTTGTGAACAGTTCCTCTGTGGATCAGTTCAAGAAAAGGTTAGACGAAATCTTGCACACTATTTGAGTGTGTAAAGACATTTAGGACCTCAGTCTGCGGAAATTTCTTTTCCTGTAAAATAGTTGATATCTGGAACCAACTTCCCTCAGAGGATGTTTCCAGTCAAAGTGTAAATCTGTTTAAAAATAGGCTAGACAAAGTACAGAACACACTCATAGTTTAAGATTAAAACCTCAGAAAACTCTGCAGGAGTTCGCTTGCTCGGTGTCTCTGTGAGCAAGCTAAATATAGAGCTATTTATATATTCTCCACTTTCCTGTAAAATTTCCTTGGCTACTTTTCCAGGGTCAAGGTATTTTCTTCAACCTTTTTCCGTACCTGCCTCTGGCAGGGAGGGAGCGGAGGGTGGGGAGAGAGCCTTCTACTTTTCTATCCAGTTTTCTACTACTGCTAGCATAGTTGAAAGACAAAATTTTCCCTGGCACCCGTTGCCATTGGTACCTCCTCGGTATGGGCCGCAAGGCCTTTTGAGGTACTTCTTTTCCTTGTAACTTCCTTGTAACTCTCTTCTCTCTCTTCTCTCTCTTCTCTCTCTCTCTCTCTCTCTTCTCTCTCTTCTCTCTCTTCTCTCTCTTCTCTCTCTTCTCTCTCTCTTCTCTCTCTTCTCTCTCCTCTCTCTCTCTCTCTCTTCTCTCTCTCTCCTTTTTCTTCTCCTCTCTTTTCTTCCTTTTTCTCTCTATTCTCCTCTCTCTTCTCTCTCTTCTCTCTTCTTCTTCTCTTCTTCTCTCTTCTCTCTCTTCTCTTCCTCTCTTCTCTCTCTCTTCTCTTCTCTTCTTCTCTCTCTTCTTCTCTTTCTCTTCTTTCTCTCTCCCTCTTCTCTCTCTCTCTCTTCTCTCTCCTTCTCTCTCTTCTCTCTCTTTCTCTCTCTCTTCTCTCTCTCTCTCTCTCTTTCTTCTCTCTCTTCTCTCTTTCTTCTCTTCTCTCTCTTCTCTCTCTTCTCTCGCTCTTTCTCTCTCTCTCTCTCTCTCTCTTCTTCTCTCTCTCTCTCTCTCTCTCTCTCTCTCTCTCTGTGTGTGTGTGCGTGCGCGCGCGCATGCAAAGAGGGAAAAAGGGAGAGAGAAGAACCAGACAAAGATACAGATGCAAGCCATCCCTCAGCTCATTTGGTCATATTGACATCACTAAAAATATAGGTTTTCTGCAAATCCTTTATAGTACATAGACAAAATTTTATGGGGCAGAGAGAAGTTCTTAGAAATAAACAGATGTAAAACTAATTATCTATAAATTGTTCATTATAAAAAAATTTAATCAGAACAGACTTAGAGGTAAAAAGCAATGGTAAGCAAAGTATGGTGTAGAAACCACTATAGAATTAAAAAAAAAAAAAATTTTATCAATGATAAAATATTTATATTCTTTGTTGCATGGAAAATATAAAGCATAAATATTATGGCTCTAGCTGAATAATTTGTTCATAAAATTTGTGTTCCAACTAAATTTTACATAACTCTTGCAGAAACCCAAACTGAAGCAGGACTCCAAAGCAAAATTGGAGCCTGATAAAATCAAGTCTGATGTCCTTCATAAACAAACAGAAAAAGCCTCTGCACCAGCTGCAAATAATAATATTAATTTTGAGAATAATGAGAACCACAAAGACCAATTTACTGGCAAGAATATATTCAAGTGTTGTATTTGCTCTTACCAGACAGAGTTCAAACAAAATCTTAAAATTCACTTAAGAATTCATACTAAAATAAAACCTTTTAAGTGCAAGATATGCTCTTATAGTGCAGCACAGGAAAATAAGCTTCAAGTACATTTAAAAGTGCATACTAGAGGAAAACTTTTTAAATGTGGTATTTGTTCTTACACTACAGCATGGAAAAATACTCTTGAAAAGCATTTAAAAGTTCATACTGGAGAAAAACCTTTCAAGTGTGAGATATGCACCTACACTGCATCACGGAAAGATAACCTCAGAAAGCATTTGAAAGTCCATACTGGAAAAGCTTTTAAATGTGGTATTTGTTCGTACACAACATCATGGAAAAATAGCCTTCAAAAGCATTTAAAAGTTCATACTGGAGAAAAACCTTTTAAATGTGATATTTGTTCTTACACAACATCATGGAAAAATAGCCTTCAAAATCATTTAAAAGTTCATATTGGAGAAAAACCTTTTAAATGTGATATTTGTTCTTACACAACATCATGGAAAAATAGCCTTCAAAATCATTTAAAAGTTCATACTGGAGAAAAACCTTTTAAATGTGATATTTGTTCCTACACTACAGCATGGAAAAATAACCTTCAAATGCATTTAAGAGTACATACTGGAGAAAAACCTTATAAATGTGATATTTGTTCTTATACTACAGCATGGAAAAATACTCTTCAACAGCATTTAAAAGTTCATACTGGAGAAAAACCTTTTAAGTGTGAAATATGCACCTACACTGCAGCACGGAAAGGTAACCTCAGAAAGCATTTGGAAGTTCATACAATAAACCAAGAAAGAGAAAAACATTTTAAGTGTGAGATATGCACCTACACTACGGCACGGAAGAATGCTCTTCAACAACACTTAAGAGTACATACTGGAGAAAAACCTTTTAAATGTGATATTTGTTCTTACACAACATCATGGAAATATACCCTTCAACGGCATTTAAAAGTTCATACTGGAGAAAAGCCTTTTAAGTGTGAGAAATGCACCTACACTGCAGCTCAGAAAGATAACCTCCAAAAGCATTTGAAAGTTCATGCTGGAGTAAAACCTTTTAAATGTGATATTTGTTCTTATACTACAACATGGAAAAGTGCTCTTCAACAGCATTTAAAAGTTCATACTGGAGAAAAACCTTATAAATGTGATATTTGTTCTTATACTACAGCATGGAAAAATACTCTTCAACAGCATTTAAAAGTTCATACTGGAGAAAAACCTTTCAAACCTCCCTGTTGTTTACCCACCATATAAATTATTGAAAGGAATAATCGCAGATCACATATACAACCACCTTATATCAAACAATTACCAAGAAGAAGAATAAAAGGGATGTAGGAGGGGGTGCCTAGGAACCAAGGATCAATTGTTAATTAACTAAACTATCATTGAAGATTGCAAGAAGAGAAAGAAATCTGTGTATGGCCTGGATAGACTATCAGAAAGCCTTTGACAGTGTACCCCACTCATGGATATTAGAATGTATGAGGTTATACAATACTGACAACAATATAATAGACTTTCTTAATAGGAGAATGGAACAATGGAAAACAAACATAACACTAACCCATGAGAAGGGTCAAACCAAACTAGAAGATATTCACATCCAAAGGAGTATTTACCAGGGTAACAGTTTGTCACCCTGCTATCTTGCTTCATCCTGGACCTGTTCAGTAAACTCTCTAAAAAAAATTAAGGGCTACAATCTGTCACAGGGAAGATTGAAAGACCAATCTCAGACAATAAATCGCTGATTGTTCATGGCTGACTTAAAGCTGTATGCAGATACCAAAGAGAATCTGACTGACCTGCTGGATATTGTCCATGGTTTTTCCATGGATATACAGATGCAGTTTGGACTTGATAAGTGCTCAAAGTGCATTATTAGAAGAGGAAAAAAAGTGAGAGCTGAGAACTTGGTACTGGCTGAAAATGTGGTAATTGGAGACCTTGGTGAAGATGCCACCTATAAGTACCTGGGAATAGAAGAAAACAAACATTGAGCATGGAAAAATGAGGAGAAAAGCCTCCACTGAATATATTAGAAGAGTAAAAAAAATGTAAAACAGAACTAACCACCAAAAACAAAATAACAGCAATTAATTAGCAATCCCAGACATGGTTGTTGGAGGGGGGGTCTGGGGTGTCCTGAACCCCCCAGTCAATCTTTGTGTTGGGTCCATTTTGCCTCACTTTGTCAGGTCTATCACATCATGTCAATGAGAGAAAAATTAAAAAGGGAGGAAAACAGGATTAGAAGACAAAACTGTGAACTGAAATTATTTTAAAATTAATTTTATTTCACCATTTGTATGGTTGTATATACCTGTGCAGTTGTCTTGTCTTGTATGCATCTGATTTTAAATATATAAAATATCTTGTCGGGGTCCAAACACCTGGACCCCCCAGAGACTACTTATCCTCTACGCCCATGATCCCAGACATCCAATATAGCTGTGGAATAATAGATTGGCCACAGTGTGAAATTAATAGACTTGATGAAAAAGCTAGAAAAATTTTGACCACAAATTTATAGAAACCAATGCCATAACAGACTGTATTTACCCAGAAAACAAGGAGAAGCAGGATTAACTACCATAGTTAGTACTGGCTGGTACCTGATCAGTGCCATTAACCCCCATATAAGCTTGGTACCTGAACATCGTGGAAAAAAATAGTCAGCAAACTTCAATTACCAAACTAGCCAAACATTTTGCACCAACAAGCATTCAGGAAGAAAGAGAAGTCCCAGAAAACCCAGCAACTGTAATAGCATGAAACAGCAGGAAAGCGTACACTATAGAAAAACAAAAAGAATACTAGGAACAGTGGAGACAGTGCTAGGGTGGGAAGATTCACAACCAAAAGAGAGAGAGAGACTATATAGATTAAAAAAGATCACTGGAATGGTTAAATAAGGTACCTTGAGTTTTGTTGGAGAATGAATTGTGATGGGTGCACAAGACCAAGTGCTATACACAAATGGTTTTAAAAAGATGGCTGGAATCTCGCTGAACAATAAATGCAGATTCTGCCAACAGGAAGTGGAGGATGTAGGACACCTAATATCAGGTTGCAGAACACTGGTGGGGGATTGGTGTTACACAAACAGACATAATAAGATCTGCAGGCTCATTCATTGGCACCTCTGCAAAAAGCACCAAATCCCAAGTCACCAAAGGATCCTGGGAACATCTCCACCAGTAGTAGGAAATAGTAACTATTTTTTATGACGCTATCATACCAGCAGGAACATACATAGAAAATAGAGCAGTGAAACCAGACATAATGGTGTGGGAAAACAAGCTGAAACTGCCTTAATAATAGAGGTAAGTGTTCCAAATGACTACAGAATTAACAGAGCAGAAAGGGAAAAAGGCATAAAATATCAAGACTTAAAGAATTACTTAAAAAGAACATGGAAGCGCCATGTGATAGATATTAAACCTGTTCTAATCAGAGCAACAGGAGTAATAAAAAATAACCTAAAGAACTACTTGGACACTATGAATACATCAGTGATGACAGGTGAAATACAGATAGAAGCATTAAGGGGAACAGTAAACATCTTGAAGAGAACCCTGGGGAGCAACCTGCACAGATGAACCCCACCCTTGGAAGGAACTTGGGTGGAGCCAGTGTGATAAATAATATGAAACTGTGACAAACTTTTTAAATGTGGGGTGTTTAAAGATAGCTATAACATCTCTTCTAATGGGAGTAACACATGCCATAAAGAACAACCTCAACAGTTGTTTACAGCAGTATTTGAAACATGCACCCAATTTTTGTCCAAGTTGTAGAGAATCCTTAGGAGCAACACAGATATGAGAGGCACTCATTAAATTCTGAAGGAGAAACTTTAGTATCAGTGATTAATGGTCTGTAATTTCACACAAAATACAAACTTCATGGAAGTGAGATTTCTTGTCCCACAGGATTTTAAGATTTTTATATGCATTTTTTATTAGACTGCAATAATAAGCTAATTTCAAATGTAATCATTCACGCAAACTTAGAAACAGAAGCTTCATTTTTGTTTTATTGCTTATATCCAACAGAGGTTTTGTATAACTGTAATGTCAACTGTATAAATCAGCATATTTTAAATGTGAAATGTAATACTCAAGAATGTAATACTCTTGTTCTTTCTTATATAAAGTACCGCACTCTTGTATAGGAGAAATTCTGCTAACAATGCTTTAAACCAGGGGTCACCAACCTGGGCAATAGTGCCCACTAGTGGGCTCACGTTAAAGGTAATTAAACATTTATTTCATTATTTATTGTATCGATTATGTTGATTCATTCTTTTTGATCTAAGGTGGGTGATAAGCTTTTTTAATTTTCAAAAAATCTAAAAGTGGGCGGTGAACAAAAAAAAAGTTTGGGGACCCCTGCTTTAAACAGTGTCTTTCTCATCTAAAAGTGAGCAATAAGGTTATTTGATGCTGATTTCCATGATCATTATTTAAAGAGCTAAAACTACTGAAGCTCAAAGATGTAACCAAACTGGCACATTTTGTTTTCATTTATGAGTGTAAGAATAAGATCCTAAATTTGCATTGGATAAATAAATATTTTGTAACTTGTCAAGAAATCCACTTGTATCAGACTAGAAATAGATCAAAGCACATTAAACTTCAATTTAGATTGTCTTCATTTCAAAAATTGTCCATTTTCATTGGACTGAAACTCTTGAATGATTAATTTAAATGATGATATAAAAAATATTTTGAATATAAATTCATTAAAAAACAAGTTGAAATCTCTATTAATAATGGAATACTAATAAAAATCTAGGATTAAATATACATTATTATCAGTAGAGGATTCAAGGGCGACCAAGCTCCCTCATAGAAAAAAATATAATGAAACCATCATTTGTAATATTTATAATGAGAAAACTAAAGAGGCTTGTCGGTTATAACCCATCATTTTTGCAAGCCTTTCACAAACAGATTTTACTCAATAAAACAATATCTTTGAGTAGACATGGACTTTTATTCAATGAATATTAGATAATAAATGATGGGTTAGGTTAGGTTTCTGTTGTTGTATTATATGAAAAATTAAGTAAATGATGGGTTATTAACCTATAAGATCCAAACTAAAATGCCACAGCAACCATCATTTTTATGAGTCCTATCTCATTTTGAAAATTGGAGTATTCCTCTAAAATTCTCTTAAACTTCAAATTTGCCAAATTATAATTTGATTGGTCAGAGATGGTCAGTATTGATTATACTACATCTTCAGTACTGTAACTTAAATATGAATTGTATCTTGAATAAAAATATAAAAGTATCTTGTATTTTTTGAAGTGTTAATGATTAAGGATTAAGTTATGAAAGTCTTTGTTTACATAAAACTAATTTTAAATAGTTGTTAGTTTGATGTAAACCAAGGGTTCCCAACCTTTTTATGCCAATGTACCATGTTTTGCCATCATGCATTTCTAAGTACCACCATTTAAGGAAAGAAGAAAGTTGTATGTACCACCTAACCAAAAACCATAGGGAGGGAACTGTGATGTTTATTCTTGAATTTTGGGCCATATCTATGAAGTTATATTTATTCTAATGATATTCATTGATATTTGTACTGAATCAAAATCTTGACTGAGGCCTTGCATGTTATTGTTGAATAATATGAAATCTACTTGGTTTGCAAATTGGATAGCATGCAAACTTAGTCAGAAAGGTTGCAGGTTATTCATCTTTATAACTAATTTTACTTTTGGGAACATTGTGATTAAAATAATTAGCAATTAGCAATTAGCAAGCTGCATATTTATAACCTTCTTGCATACCACTTAAAAGAGTTCTCTGTACCAAAGGTTGGGAATTGCTGATTTAAGTGACTTAAAATTCTATTTTGCTTATTATTTCTAGTGTCTAGAACTGAACTGATTAGAGAAGTATCTTTTATCTAGAAAAGTATCTTAGATATGTATTTTGTGTTTTTGATACACAATAAGTCATTATCTTTTATTTTGCATCTAAGATACATTTCTTAAGATATCCTGCCCATCTCTTTGATTGAACTGTGGGCCCCCTACCCTAAGTAACTCCATCCCATGGAGAAATCCTGAATCTGCCAATGATTCCTGTATTACCTATTCATTTCTATTGTTCAGTTTTGAGTGAAATGCACATTTGTTTATAACTAATTCATTTCTGGTGTCTAACATCCAATTCTTTGTATTGCATCATATCTTCAATATTGACCTTGTACAGTATGTATCATAGCTATACTAATAATTTAAGGTTAATATACATATGCTATATTTCCACAATTAGTTCTTTGTGTATTAATCATAATTTGAACATGGTGTATATAGTGTTGTGTGTGCTACTGCTGCAGCTACTCATTTGGAAAAGTAGCGCATCCACTACTTTTGAAAAATATTCAAAATTAGAATAATAATTCCCCACTATGTATGTGTAAATTGTGTAAGTATTAGAAAATAGCATCAATCTACATATCTGTAAATCACAAATTCAGTAGCTAATTTGTTGCTTTCAATTACTGAGCAGTTGTATGAGGAAGAAAAGGTGTACACTGTGTAGAACAATAGAACATGAATAAAGCAGTCAAAAGGAAGAAACTAATATCCCGTTACAGCTTCTCTCATGGTGGGATAATAAAAAATTGCATTGATTCAATTCACAGTTCTTTTATTTGATTGTTGATAATGTAGGAGTAAGTGTGACTAGTAGAACTGGAATTTCATGCTTCTTTCTAACCACACCCTAGTGAAAATAAAAATGGTCAAATGCGCATTATTTATTTTTAATAAAATAAGTGTGATTGTGTGTGTGTGCAGCAGCATCAGGAACTCAATGCTGCCCAAGCTAAATATAGCCCATTCCAGCTGATAATGCAGGCAGACTTCCAAGCACCACCACATCATTGTTAATGCCCCAGATTTAAATTTTAATTGCTTTTATTTATTGTAATATTATTACCTTGTAAACTAAAATTAACAAAATAAACAAAAATTGTTTTTATTCACTTTAAAAGTAGAGTAGCAGTTGGAATTCCTCTAAAATGCAGCTCTCCTACTGCTTTTGCTACTTTTCCTTAAAAGCAGCAGTGCTACAGCTACAAAAAAAAAGTGCTGCTACTCCCAACACTATCATTCAATGATTCATTCGTCAGCCAGACTCCTTACTGAGCAGATGCATTCCCTGGGCTCTCTGATATTGTTTCTACTTTTGGATATTGCCAATAAATTTACTGTTGGAAAGTTCTGAATTTTATATACTTGCATTTATATTCGCATTGATATAGTTAAGTAACTGAATATTAGTGGTTTTTAGTGATTTAGAAGTTTTCATAGCATGCTGGCTTAATTTCTACAGATCTACAGAAGCTGAGGCTAACAAAGACCCTAAGATCCACTCTAAGGTTAGCCAGAGAGAAAGGAGAGAGGAGGGAGTTAACGCCTTATTCTCCTCTTTTAAATAAGTAGCAAAACCTATCATTTGTGGGTTAACATTCATTCAGAAAAAGGGAAAGAAAGACTCCCCATCATCATCCATTTGTCAGCCAGACTCTGTACTGAACAGATACATTTCCTGAGCTCAGATCTACTTTTGCATATTGCTAAGAATTTTACTTTTGGAAAGTTTTGAATTTTATATATTTGCATTTATATTCACATTGTTATAGTTAAGTAACTGAATATTAGTGGTTTTTGGGGATTTAGAAGTTTTCATAGCATGCTGGCTTAATTTAACTTAAACTTGTGATGGTTATAAACTAATTTTTAACTGCGCGATGCCATCGCAGAAAGTGTCGTGTGTTAGGTGTCGGGTAAACTGGTGGTATTCAGAATTTAAAGATTATAATGGCAGTCCTATGGCAATGTTCCCTCTAATTTTTTTTAGTCCGTGTGCGCAAGAAATTTTCGTTGTGCATACATTTAGATTCATGGTGAAAAATTGTGCAAACTTTTCTGAGCGCTATTATCTTCAAAATTAAATATATATAAATTAGTGATGTAGGTCACATCCGCATCCGCATCCGCGGAACATCCGCACCTTTTCTCGCATCCGCATCCGCACTTTGGACTGCGGATGTCGTGCGGATGTGGACCGTTGAGATAAAATGTCATTAATAAGCGGAAATTATCAAATTCTACTATATTAATAGAACTAGTTCATTGTGCGCAAAAGTGATGCAAGCGACAAGACGAGAGGCTGTTCTTGTATGAAGTTACTCTCTTGCAACCTACTTAGATCCACGTTACAAAGCTGTTATTTTCACCTAGTACATTAGAACGAGTTAAATCATCACTTGGCAAAGCAGTTGAAGAGCTTCAATCTCTTGAATCTGTCGCTTCGCCACCCACCAAAAGAAAAAAAGTTTCAGTGACAGAACCAACACCTTCAACAAGCAAATCTATCACAGAATCTGTCTCAGTTTCTTGAGTCAAGCAGCAATGACGAGACCTACGCGATGTCAAAAGATGTAGTAAAAATGATCGAGAGCTATCACCAAGAAAAATGCCTGGCTGCATGTGACAATCCTATTAGTTGTGGAAAAATACGCAGAATATCTATCCATACTTGAGTAAACTTGCAAGGAAACATTTAGCCTGTCCTCTAACAAACGTACCAAGCGAGAGATTATTTAGCAGTGCTGGATTAATATATGATGAAAAGAGAAACAGACTGGCAGCAGAAAAGGCAGAAAAATTAATGTTCCTTAAGCATAACCTTCCTATAATTAAGTTGAACATTAAACGATGAACATCTTAGTTTACTTATTTTAATTACTCATTATAAATATGCCTAATAAAACTTTAAACTTAATATAAATAGTTATCAAGCTAATTAAAGATCTCTTTCTATAAGGGTGGAGGTTGGGGAAAGAGGTCGGGGGTGCATTTGAGTTGGGTTCATGTCCGCATCCTGGTAACACAATTATGGTTTCTAATTGTGGCTGAAACTCAACAAAATATAACGAATTTATTTGCAGATGAATTCACTAATTGATTTCTATATTAGTTAGATGCTTGATATTATTTTATATGTTCAGAGAAAAGTACAGCAATTATTGTACAATTAATCAATTATACTACATTATAGCTACAGCTCTCTCTATATAATAACTTATTATATACGTTAAACACAACAAATCTCGAATATATCCTAAAAAATAACGAAAATGTAGACATCCGCATCCGCGGATGTTGAAATCAAACATCCTCATCCGCATCCGCATCCGCGGATGTGAAAAAAATGACATCCGCTACATCACTAATATAAATATTAAATACTTAATAAATATTATTTCCATAAGGTGATAGCTTGATCATTAGGGTACTATTAAATGGATATTAAAAAACTGTTTACAATATTAGATATTCTTAAAAAAGAAAATATTTTATCCATTCTAAAAATATGAATAAAATAAAAAATAGTAAAATAAAATTCAACAAAATAAAGAAATAAAATATCATAAAAATAATATTAATTGAAAATTACTATTTTAGTTATCATTTCTCAAAACAATTTTTAGCATTTAGCAATTTAAAATAGACTATCAAGATTAGTACAGGATTTTATCCATTCACAAAATAGGAATAAAATAAAAAATAGTAAAATTCAATAAAATAAAATATACCGTAATCAAAATAACATTAAATGAAAGTGCCTTTCATTTAAGTATGATTATGATTTCTCCCTACGATCTTTAGCATTTGCCCATTCCAAATAAACTCAATGAAGATTAATACATCCATCATCATTCAGGTAACTTTTAATTCGCATGAGCATGTCCAAATGATTTTCTTTCAAGCGGTTTCTTAATTTGTTCTTTATTGAATTCATTAAACTGAAATTTTTGAAATTACTTCATTTACTGTTGTGAATCATGATACGCTTGAGCCTGTGCGCATTTTATTTTGCTGTGTGCGCGGGTTTCACAACGCGTATACACGCGCACATGCGCACACCTTAGAGGGAACATTGTCCTATGGTGATTACTGAGAGATCAGTTTGTTTCTTTTGTGAGTTAATGGAGGAAATAGTTGACATAAAATGCAGTGTACGTGAGGTAATGGAAAGACTTGCAACACTTGATGAGGGCAGGGATAGGGCTATGGTTGATGAAAGCTGAACCAATACTAATGCTGAAGATGTTAGTAATTTGAAGGGTGAGGTGCGTAACCTAGTTTCTAGTTTAGGTAGCTTGTCAGGAAGGTTGGATAGAGTTGAGGAAGGGGTTAAGGTTGGTCCAAGTTTAGTAGATGGGGAGGGATTTAGAGAAGTTAAGGGTGGAGCTAGGCCATGTACGTTAGGTGATAGGAATCCCCCCCCCCCCCCCCCCTCTCAAGGTTTCGAACCCTTTTGCCCATTTGGAAAGGGACATGAATGAGGGGAAACTATTTTAATTGGGGACTCTCTAGTGCACCATATGGACAAAACGTTCATTGAATGGCATCCAACCAAGAAGAGGAGGGTCTGTCTACCAGGGGCCAGGGTTGACAGAGTTAGAGACGAAGTGGATAGGATTGATGTTGTCTCCTGTTACTCGATGTTGGTGATGATGGTAGGAGGCAACGACTCATATAGGCCCAATATGAGAGTGCCTGACCTTTTGGAGAGAGATAGGGGTTAATTAGGTCCCTGAAGGTGAGGTCAGATAGGTCTTTAGTTCTAGGTATTACCCCTAGGCACGGTTTGGGTCTTAGGATTACATCAAAAACAATATTTTTTAATAATAAATTAGAAGAATTTTTGTGGTGAGGAAAATGTACCCTTCGTAAAGCTGTGGTCCGAATTCAGTGATCCTAGCATTTTTATAAAAGATGGGGGTGCATTTTAATGAAATTGGTAATGCTAGGCTAGGTAGGTTAATTGACAAAAACGTATGAAAGCTGTATAGGTCAAAGCCTTCTTTAAATGTTGTGGGTCCGGGGAACGTGGGCCCGACGTGAAAAATAGTTTAAAATGCTGGCCTGTGGTAAAAAATAACTTAAACGTCTTTTATTGTCATGCACGTACTATTAGAAATAAATTAAACAAATTTAAGGTGATAATTTATTCTGGCAACTATGATATAGTTGCTATCACTGAAATGTGGTTAAATACCATGACTCAGGACTTGTTAGGGGAACTTGATGTACCAGGTTTTAAACTCTCTACTAATGATAGGTTACATAGGATTGGTGGTGGTGGTGTTTTCTGTGCATTTGTAATTCCCTTAAGGCTATCGAGGTTAAGATAGATTTTCTGGTAGCAATTAATGCGATATGCATTGAAGTTAGGGCACATAGTATTAGTTTTAATTTTGTTGTTTATAGACCTCCCATTCAACTCCTCGATACCAATACTAGATTTTACTCACTTTTGGTAACTTTATTGACAGTTGGAATATTATAATTGTCAGAGACTTTAACTGCCCTAATGTTAATTATGAGACTTTTACTGGTAATGAGGAGGATTTGAGATTGATTGAGTTCATGGAAGATAATTTTTTATGACAGATGGTTACCGAACCAATGTGCAGTGACAATATTTTAGATTTGGTGATGATGAATGGCGAAAATATAGTCGAAGGTTTAGAAGTAGGCGAGAGTTTAGGATGTAGTGATCATCAAATTCTTGGTTTAAGTTATTGATAGAAAACACTAAGGATAGTAATGTAATAGAAGTCCCTGATTTTCGTAGGGCTAATTTTGATAGTTTTGCAGATAGGATGAGAGTAGTGGACTGGGATAACGGATGATACTAAAATAGGCAGTAAGGTTGTTAATGAGGATGATAGAAATAGGTTCCAAAACGATGTAAATAGGATTATGGAGTGGATGGATAAGTGGCAGATGCAATTTAACGCTGACAAATGTAAAGTTTTGCATATAGGTTCTTGTAACAATAATTACATGTACACAATTGATAATAGACAGCAAGTATTGACGAGGAAGTAGATTTAGGCGTATGCATAACAGGATTTAAAAGTTAGGAACCAGTACCTGGAGTCTTGCGCAAAAGCTAATAGGATGTTAGGCTTTATAGCATGTAATTTCGAATTTAAATCGAAGGATATTATATTGCCCCTTTACAAGTCCCTAGTCAGGCCTCATTTAGAATATGCCATTCAGTTTTGGTGCCTGTATTTGCATGACGATATTGATAGGTTAGAAAGGGTTCAGTGTCGTGCCACGAAACTTAATTCTGTCATTGCGCAACAAGTAGGCTGACCATATTTCCTTGAGACAAAAACGGGACATTGGGATGGCAAAAAAGGGACGGGGTTATGTAATATTCTGTATTCATGAAAAAGTAAGTACATAAACATATTGAGCTTACAATTATTCTTCAGTGACAGAACCCATACAAAAATTTAGGTAGACGTAGTACTGTCCCGTTCAAAACGGTACGTATGGTCAGCCTAGCAACAAGCCTTATGAAGATAGGATTAAAGAGTTAGACTTGCATTCACTCAAAACTAGGAAATTAAGGGGGGAGCTTATTGAAGTTTTCAAAATTGTTAATAACATTGATGATGTAAATTTTGACAAACTGTTCACTTTCGATATTAGCAATACTCGTATTAACGGATTTAAGTTGCATGGCAGATGTTTCATTACTAATATTGCTAAAAACTTCTTTATGTTTCAAGTAATTGATAAATGGAATAATCTTCCTGCATCAGTCATTAACTCTACCAGTGTTAATGTGTTTAAAAACTGTCTAGACAGACATTTTAAAAATATTAATGTTATTTAAAATAAAAAAACAATTGGCAACAGGAGCTCTGGGGGTCGTAATTGGGGATGAGTCTGTTGATGTCTAATGCCAGCGTGTGACATGCCAGCGTGTGATACGCCAGCAAAAATTATTTAAAAAAAAAAAAAAAAAAAAATAGACTAACACGAATGTAGATGTAGCTCATAGCGTAAACTAACCCACTTTTTGTTTAAGTTTACCTACTTTTTTTTTTTTCTTATCCTCTCCTTACTTGCATGTCTGTAGTTTGCATGGTATGACAGTGAGTTAAGACTGTGTTTGCATGGTTTGTAAGCATTCTTATTTTACTTTTCATCTTTCACCCCTTTCCTATTCTCTTTGACTATTTTTTAGACTTGTTGGCAGTGGCCAGCGGATGATGATGATGATGATTCTTTTTTCTCTTTTTCTGAATGAATGTTAACCCATGAGTGATAGGTGTTGCTACTTACTTAACCCCTTATTTTCTTCTCTTAACCCCCTACTCTTTCCCTTCTCTGAAGCTAACCTTAGAGTGGATCTTAGGGTCTTTGTTAGCCTTAGCTTCTGTAGATCTGCCAGCCACCGCTGACAAGTCGGAAAATTAGTCAAAGATAATAGGAAAGGGGTGAAAGATGAAAAGAAGTAAAATAAGAATGCTTACAAACCATGCTAACACAGTCTTAACTCAAACACTGTCATACCATGTAAACTACAGACATGCAAGTAAAGAGAGGATAAGAAAAAAAAAAAAAGTAGGAAGAGTATAACAAAAAGTGAGTTAGTTTATGCTATGAGCTACATCTACATTTGTGTTAGTCTAATTTTTTTTTAATATAATTTTATTACAGACATATCACTCGCTGGCATGTCACAAGCTGGCATTAATCGTCAATGGTTTTTAAACATATTAACACTGGTAGAGTGCATGATGGATGCATGAAGATTATTCCATTTATCAGTTTTTAACGATGTTAGTAATGAAACATCTTCCACGCAACTTAAATCCATTATTATGAGTATTGCTACTATTGAAAGTGAACAGTTTGTCAAAATTTTTCATAAATTTTATTAATGATTTTGAAAACTTCAATAAGCTACCCCCTTAATCTCCTAGTTTTGAGTGAATACAGGTCTAACTCATTAATCCTATCTTTGTAAGACTTGTTGCACAATGACGGAATTAGTTTTGTGGCACGATGCTGAACCCTTTCCAACCTATCGATATTCTCACACAAATATGGACACCAGAACTGAATGACATATTCCTAATGAGGCCTGACTAGAGACTTTAAAGGAGGAATATAATATTCTTTGATTTAAATTTGAAATTACGCACTATGAAGCCTAACATCCTATTAGCTTTTGTGCAAGACTCCAGGTACTGGTTACTGGTTCCTAACTTTTAAATCCTTAGATATGCATACGCCTAAATCTACTTCCTTATCAAGGCTCACTAACTGTCTATTATCAATTGTGTACATGTAATTATTGTTACGAGAACCTATATGCAGAACTTTATATTTGTCTACGTTAAATTGCCTCTGCCACTTATCTGTCCACTCCGTAATCCTATTTAGATCGTCTTGGAGCCTATTTCTATCATCCATGTTAAGAACTTTACCACCTGTTTTAGTATCATCTGTGAATTTTGACACGTTGCTGGTCTAGCCTACATCTATATCATTAATGTAGATTACGAATAGCAATGGGCCTAACACTAAACCCTGAGGGAAACTGTTACCTACATCCAACCACCCTGATTCACACCATTAACAACGACCCTCTGTTTCTTAGCACAAAGCCATTCCTCTAACCAGTTAGCTACCTGACCATGTATACCATGTGCTTTAACCATCACATTGCTATCTGATTTTTTGTCTCAAATTTGGCATCATCAGTCATTATTACCCCCAAGTTGACTGCTTTTGTGCTTCTCTGAATTACCTGTCTATCTGGAGGATAGTATGCAATCTGTTTAATTTCCTCATTTCTACCATATCTCAAGATCTGAAATTTCTCAGTGTTAAATATCATGTCTTCTGACCATTTGTATATTTTGTTCGTGTCCCTCTACAAGGCCTCCACTTCATTTGCATTGCTGATTTTTCTGCTGATCTTTGTATCATCTGCAAGTATATTTACAGTATATATAAATATATATATAAATAATTATTTATATATATATATATACACACACACACACACACACACACACACACACACACACACACACACACAGTAGTGCTCATAAGTATTCATACAGAAATATTTTGTACCATGCTTAGGATAGTTATAAAAAATTTACCATCAGATTGGAAAAAAATTTAACAAATAAAAAAAAATTTGGTTAACTCCAACATATGATTTAAAACATCAAAGGATTTGAGGAAAATTAAAAAAAAGTTAAAATGCTAAAAGTTTTTGTACATTTATTTATTTTGTTTGTCCACATGAGGTTTGAAGGATTTAAAATTTTTTTTAGTAGTTGGCTGTTTATTAATTAGAGACTGTAGGCAATTCTAAATTCTAGAATTTTCTCTGTGAATCTTCATGGAAAATTGTTGACTACAAGCCATTAATAATGAATGAGTCATCATGGTAAAGAGATGTCTCCAGATCTTAAGTGATCTCTTATTGCTACACACAAGTCTGGAAAGAGTTACAGGAAAAGAGAAGAACTTCAAATTCCATTTATGATGGTTGCTGTAGTTATAAAAAAAAGGAAAGGCTTTGGAAAAATAAAAATTCTACCAAGGTGTGGATGACCTTGCAAGATTTCATAGCATACAGTTAGATGGGTCGAAAGAATGGCTGCTGCAAATCCATGAGTGACTGCAGGTGATATTTTGGTTCTCAGTGTCAAGATCATTGTTTGTTGCTTCTTTGAATTGCTTCAGTGATGGGAAATGAACCAGCAAACCTGTCTTGATGTGTCTTGCAAACAGTGTTAATTTTCATTGAAATGATAAGCACCTCTTCTAAAAGCAGGAGACCCATGTTTCCCTTTCCTTGTAGCTCTCTGTTAAGGCCATTTAAATGCAAGGTAATATCCATCATGAAGTAAAATGTCTATAGCCATGGATGATCTGTAAACTCTGCATTTTCACAGCCCTTTTCTGATATAAACACCTTTGTTGGGGTGAGCTTTGAAATTTATAACCCCCAATGAAAATCACCTGAAGCAGCAGGCATTTTGACACAGGACCAGTGGATCAACTAAGGAAAATGAAACACAAGGGTGCTTTAGTATCCAAATCTTGCATTATAATAATCTGTACAAAACACAAAAATAGCAGTACTATGTACAATAGGGGGGGTTGAAACATACAAAAAATCGAGTTTCTCCAATTCCACAGTATGCACGTAGTTGGAAATAATGATCTCAACATCTTGTAAAAAAAAAATGAGTGACCCCCCCCCCCATTTTAATCTCTCCACAGATATAAACCCCAAATGTGACAATCATGCATTATATTAAGTCTTATTAAGTAGATTAGATTAATTTGGATAGATTGAATAGATTATATAGATTAATTTAGATAGATTAGATGAATTATATAAATTATTGTCACTTTTTTTGTTTAGTTTCAGACTGTTATTTTCAGATTGTTCATGATTGAATGAGTTATGATTTAATTCTGAATGAGTTATATTAAATTCAGATTGAATGATTCAATTGCTAGAATTTAATAATTAGTTTCTTGTTATTAATGCTACTAGGCCTAAATAAGTGAAATCATGGCAACAAGAAGCAAAATGCACAATTCAACATTTGGTCAACCTGCAGAATTTCCACCTTCAATGACTCCTTTAAAGGCTGATGTAGTTAGGCATTATTTATTGGTAAGAAAATAAGAAGAACTGATTTCAAAAGGTTCTAGAACAGCAAAAGAATGTTACAGAATTGTCACTAAAGATGTGGAAGCCATTTGGGAGAAGTTTTCCTTTCCACATATAGGATTTGAAGGAATAGCTATAAAAGTTGAACGATTGATAGAATCTGCAGCAAAGCTAAATAAAGTACCATTAAAACAAAGAAACAACAGTTTTCAGCAGAAGGTGGAGACATTTGATGAAATGTTTGATATTTGCACTTGTACTTGTTACAATAAAAAAATCAGTTGAACAGATTGCAGATGTGATATTAGAGTTCCAATGATTGAGTGGGAGTCTTTTGTGGGGCAGAAACAGAGAAAAAACCAACTAGGACCAATTGACAGAGTAATGACTTCCGCAAGAAAAAGGACTCTCAATAGAGTTAAAGGATTAGAAAGAAGAGCTAAGATAAGCCTAGATATGAATGTCGCCTCAACCAGCAAACTGGACCCTTTACATATTATGGAAGATGAGAGCATGGAAATTGATGATGACAGCGATGATATTGACTTTCTTCTGGATTTTGAGCTGAGAGAAAACCATCAGAACAGAATTATTTATGATAACTTAACAATAACAGCAGATAGATACTGTGTAAGTTACAGAGCTACTGCAGCTATAGTAAATGCAGCTTTGAAGGATAGGGGAATATTAGACGAAACCAATATGTTGGATAGGAAAAAAGTGGAAAGAGAAAGAATACGTGTGGGTAAAAAGAACATGATCAAAGTGAAATCAGAGAACACACAGCTTGAAGGCATTGGATTTGATGGTAGAAAAGATCAAACTAAGACAAAGAAGGGAATGGAGTACGAAGAACATTATGTAATAGTCAAAGAACCTGGTGATGTTTACATGGATCATATAGCTCCAGATAATGGAACTGCTTGTTGTATTGCAGATGAAATAACTTTTATAGTTGATTCTAATAGCAAAGAATCCCTCAAAGCTTTGCTATGCTTACTGGCCATGATCAAGTGTGTTTATCACCTCAATATTACACTCCATATGATTGTAAAGCACTACACTGCCAGTTCACGTCTGTGAGGAAGCACTAGTAGCTGTATCACACAAGTGGAAAAATGTTATTTCTCACTAAATAACACTAAATTTTCAGTTAAAAATGAGAGTAGCGCAGTGACTGTGAACAAAACTTGTGGGTCAAGCGGTAAACAAATGTGTGAGACATCTAGTGGCTGTGTTGCAAAGCTCCAAGTCATCTTCACGTTATTCCGAGAGATTTGCGTTAATTTTTTTTTTTTATTTACCTCGCATTATTGTAAAAACGTCTAGTTCAAACATGCGTAAAATTCGAGGTAGCTGTATTACCATTATCAAAGGGTATTATGTCTATGACTGTAGGGATATTTGTTACATCTTCATTTGCTTGTTTTCAGAAATTAGCACTTTGTCATAATTTTCCGATGGCCCCAAGACACACTTTACTGGATTCCTATTGTTGATGTATTGAAAGAATCGCTAAGGGTTGTCTTTGCCATCACGAGCTATGGAGATTTCAAAATTGCGCTTGGACCTTTTTATTACACTTTTTGCTTCACACCTTAGAGATATGTAGTTTCGTAACCACAAATTGTCTTCTTCACACTTATGTAGCCTATAAGCCCTATCTCTACTTTTTATAATATCCCCGACTCAAGAAGTAAACCACAAGGGCTTGTTTACTTTCGCATGCTTAATCTTGTACAGTACACATTCCTAAGTTATAGTCCTAAATACTGTTTCAAATGATTTCCACATTGAAGGTGGTGACCTGATAATTGATTCAGATGAGGATACTGAAATCCCAGAGTTACAGCCTGACTTGAGTGTTGTGAGAGATGGTAGTGTCAGGAGATTTATGGTGCCCAAAATCAATAATGAAGCTTGAGGGTATCTCAGAATGATAAACTTAAATTCACATGACATTCATGAGCCCCCTATCATAGCATCTCTAACTAGTGAAGAACTCATAAACCTTAGAAAGGAAGCACTCAAACTCACCAGCATTATCATGATGAGGCTGTAGAGAGGCACATTAAACTTGTAATAGAGACTTCCTCAACTGTGGTAGGATTTGAACGTTGTGATGGCATTATTCAACAAAAGATAAAATCAAGAAAACTGATGAAAGTGTTCAGTGTAAAAATACAATATTCTGAAGATGTCTAGATGATTATTTTTTATTACTTTGTTTAATGAATGATATTTTAAGTTGATTTATAATATTTTCAGTAGAAAATTGTACATATTTACCACAAATTGTATAAAAAAATTGCGAAAAAAAAGGCTGAAAATTGCAATTTTTGGCCAAAAATAATATAAATATTGATTTTTTGATGCATTATTGAGCCTGTAGCCCTCTGCAAATGTTTTAATCTGCTTCAGAGGTAAAAAATATATAAACAGTTTTTAAATTGTCTTTCTATCATGTCCAGAACCTGAGATAGGTCATTGGATTAAAATTTTAGTCTTGCGCATATACGATTTGTATAAATTGGCTGGTAACAGTTAGTTTTGTATACAACCACCCAAAATCTATTTTAAAGTTTAATCCTGGACAAAAGACAACTATCTAGACCCCTATCTAGACTATGTAGATCTCCACCCTAATTTGTACAAGTTGGACTCAAGATAATTTTCATAAATACTAAATAGAAAACAAAACTTGAACAAAAATAAACATTTTAATTTTAGAAAATAATTATTGATTCTTTAATTTATTATGGTAAGTGTGACCTTCCTAATGAGAGAGAACTTACTTACATAACCTTCATATAATTGTTTCAAGCAAAATCAAATGGAATATACAGTCAGGATTAACCTGACTTCACTTGACTAGGTCACTAACTGAAGAAACTGAAATAAAATCCCTGGAATGAATCAGAAAAACATCAAGGTGGAGATATGAACGTTTAGTCAATTTTATACAAACAAATATATAAACTGAAATAAATATGGTTAGATACACTTACCCCAAGTGGGGTTTTATAAATAAATACTTTCTTCAGCAAGTGTAATTAATGTTCAAATTTAATTGCATCTTGAATGATATTTGAAATATAAATTTCCCTGAATGAGTAAATATTCAATCACTTATTGATGATAAAAACTATTTCCATAAAATGCTGAAAATAACAAAACAATGATGATACAACCCTGAAAAGTAATGTCGCCTAATAATGCTAATGACAAGTAATATCACAAACTCCTCCACACCTTTACCCCTCTAAGTATTCCCCATTAGAATTGATATATTCTGTGCTCTGGCAGGCAGGAAGTGTATCTCTGTGGTAAAAGTCTGTCCTCTGCTGACAGTGATGTTCTTGTTGCATTTTGAAGATTTTTATCTGAGGTAAAGTGCATTCCTTGGAGATGGCCTTTCATGGGGCTGAGGAGGTGACAGTCTGAGGGAGCAAGGTCAGGGCTGTATGGTGAATAGGTGATAACTGTGCACTAGAAGCTGGCAAGTAGTTTGGATGTTAGGAAAGTCATGTGTGGGCAAGTGTTGTGAAGAAGAAAAATGTTATACTTCACTTGTGGCTTCTTCCAGATGGCATTTCTTAGTTTCTGTAATGACTCACAATGCTTTTTAGCATTGACAGTGGTGCTTAGCTCCTGAAAATCTCGTAGCAAAGCTTTTTACAGTTCAGAACATGATCATGATGAATTTCTATGCCTTAAACTACTTTGGGCAAGGGGAAGTGGAATGGTGCCATTCCTTTGGACTGTTCTTTGGTCTCTGACTGGAAGAATGGGATCAGTGACAATTCAGTCTAGAAATGCAGTCACACTGTGTATAATGCTGTAATGAGTCCTGACATATTTGCACTTGACAGGTTTTCTACTACTAATAAATTCAGATGGGTTCTTCAGAATCCACGGTAGTCCAACTCATAGAATGATTTCCTACCGGTGCCCTTACATTAAACTAAGCTGTAATCTCATGAATTGTGATGCACATATCTACTTTTGCAAGCTCATTTACTTGGGCCTTATTGCTGTCTGTCACTGCAGTCAATGGCTGACCACTCCAATCTTCATTGACATATTTCTTCTGGACATCTTTGAATTTTTGCACCCATTCATGAATACTGCTCTGACTCATTATCTCACTACCAATCAGTTTTTGCAACCAGCACTGAATATCCAGCCTAGCAATGCCTTTGAAAATCAAATGATAGTTCCCTGTTGTAACAGGTGTTCTTCCTGCTAAAACTTCACCCATCATGAGATATATTTTCCCATTTGGGTAGCATTGGTGTATGACCACTGTGCAACTTTAAAAAAAAAGTTCCTCAAAACTTTGCAGGTATACCCTTCATAGTTTGATATTAAGTCTTATCTGACATGATAATAAAATCCTCCCACTCTCACCCCATAAAAGACAAAAAAAAGACATATTTTGCATTTTCTTATCTTTATATTTATAATATATTGCAGACTTATGGAATGCGTAAATATGATGTACCATAATATTAGGCTTTGACACAGATTACTCACCCATTAAAATCCTTCCTTGACCATGTGATAGCGTGGGGTAGACACCCTAGTTAGATTACTTAGGTTCTAGCAAACAATCAAAGGCACTTACTGGTGCGTTGAATTAGATATTCCTTTGGGAGCCTACCATTAGATTCCTGTGTCCCACAAACAGCCTACCTAACTCTTACATTACTAATTTAGAAGCTATAGACATTACCCCTAACTATACTTAAGTACGGACAACTTCCTACCCCATTTGTCACCTTAGAAACACCACCTAATTACACTCAGCTTAGCTTTAGTGACATTTCCCCTTTAGTGACTTTTAGACTATATACATATATATACACACACGTCACCTCACCCTCTTTAACAATTCGTTATTATGTTGCACAACTTTTATTACGGTACTGCCTTAAGGTCTTGTCTAGAGTTACTTCGTAGTTCAATAGCCAAAGGCTGAGACATTAATTTGGATACTCAATACACTGCAGAAGGACCCTTATTTCAGGCCTTTATCATGAATTCAGCCCACAATAAGATTATTGAATAAGGTCTACACTAGCCTAGGTTTGAGCTCGCCAAGGCCAGTGGTTCTTAAACGCTGGGTCGCGACCCAAAATTAGGTCATTAAATTGTCATTTATCACTTATTTGTTGTCCCTAATTATTTTACTACTGGCAATATCCTATTTTGGCATCAAATTATTCAACCAACCAGTTAGGTTTTAATATATAGCCTAACCTAACCTAACCTAACCTAACCTAACCTAAAATTTCAAAATTCCTCGAAAGCCTGTAATGTATTCTTGTTAAAAAATAGTTTATGTTTGGATAATTGAATAATTTTGGATGCCAGAATAGGATATTGCCTTAGTTATTTATTTTATTATCAGCGATAGTGCATAAGTTGGCCGTGAATTAATTGCTCTTAAAAAAATACTTGCCCGTAAATTATAAATAGATAAAGTAAATGATTTTTGGTTAATATTGGATTTTACTCCTAGTCACAAGCAGTTGAACAAGTACTATATTGGGTAATTATGTATATAGACACCTTCAGTCATTTTACATACCAAAACACATTTTTCTAGTAGTATTTGATGTGATTTGTTCGAATCTGACCTCCATTTCCCTCAGAAATGAGATCCAACAAAGTTATAGTACTTTGAAGTTTGGCTCATTTTCAAGGGAAATGGAGATCAAAATCTTAGCAAAACACATCAAATATTACTAGAAAAATGTATTTTGGTATTAATTAACCTAACCTTACCTAACCTTACCTAACCTAACCTTACCTAACCTTACCTAACCTAACCCTAAAACTAACTGAGGTGACGTGTGTGTGTGTGTGTGTGTACATATGTATATTATCTAAAAATCACTAAAAGGGAAATATCACTAAATCTAAGCTGAATGGCAACAGCAAGGCATAAATGAACCAATGCGGTTGTTCGTATTGTTTTGGGCTAGCCTAGAGATGCTTTTTCCTATCTGACCTAATCGTTGGTGCTGAGTGTAATTAGGTGGTGTTTCCAAGGTGACAAATGGGGTAGAAAGTTGTCAGTACTTAAGTATAGTTAGGGGTAATGTCTATAGCTTCTAAATTAGTAATGTAAGAGAGAGTTAGGTAGGCTGTTTGTGGGACATAGGAATCTATGGTAGGCTCCAAAAGGAATATCTAATTCAATGCACCAGTAAGTGCCTTCGATTGTTTGCTAGAACCTAAGTAACCTATCACGAACATGACCACACTGAATCTAATTACAAAAACAAAAGGTAATATTTTACTATCAGTCCAGCCTCTGGAAACTGAAAATAAAGTTTACCATAAGACTCTCTACATTTTTTAAACAACTTTTATTAAGTACAATATGAAGGCAAATGCCGATTAAAGCTATAAAATTAATGTTTAGAAATTTTTTTTTTGAGCGATAAAATCGCGGATCATGTTTTTGGGAGTGATAAAATGGCTGATCCCACAAAGGTTAGGAAAGTACCGCTAACAAAATTGGGGGGTTTGATCTGAACTCATAAGATTTTAGTGTTACGATGGCGTTGGTTTGCGATGGTTGTAATTATTCACTGTGTTTAACTTCATGCAATTTTTTTGATGAAGAAGAGGCTGCATTTAATTTTTATGTAGAACACCGTGTATTGCTAAAAGAATTTATTTGCCCTAAGAAAAACAAGGAAGGTATTGTTTGTGGTAATAAGTGTGTGTTCGATAAAAACAGAAAAGCATTCCATTGCCATAGGTAAGAGTAGTACCTAAAATTAGATTAGGTTAGGTTAGTATAGTTTTACAGTATATATAATATATACAGTGTTTGTTTTACTACATATATATAAATGTGTATGTATATTAGTGATGTAGGTCACATCCGCGGAACATCCGCACATTTTCTCACATCCGCGTCCGCATCCGCACTTTGGACTGCGGATGTCATGCGGATGTGGCCCATTGAGATAAAACGTCATTAATAAGCGGAAATTATCAAATTCTACTATATTAATAGAACTAGTTCATTGTGCGCAAAAGTGATGCAAGCGACAAGACGAGAGGCTGTTCTTGTATGAAGTTACTCTCTTGCAACCTACTTAGATCCACGTTACAAAGCTAAGTTATTTTCACCTAGTACATTAGAACGAGTTAAATCATCACTTGGCAAAGCAGTTGAAGAGCTTCAATCTCTTGAATCTGTCGCTTCGCCACCCACCAAAAGAATAAAAGTTTCAGTGACAGAACCAACACCTTCAACAAGCAAATCTATCACAGAATCTCTCTCTCAGTTTCTTGAGTCAAGCAGCAATGACGAGACCTACGCGATGTCAAAAGATGTAGTAAAAATGATCGAGAGCTATCACCAAGAAAAACGCCTGGCTGCATGTGACAATCCTATTAGTTGGTGGAAAAATACGCAGAATATCTATCCATGCAAACTCGAGGCACCCCTTACACAAATCATGATGTCTCCCATATTTTCGACTTTTGTCATAACTCGCGTAAAGCCACCTTATACCATACTTGAGTAAACTTGCAAGGAAACATTTAGCCTGTCCTCCAACAAACGTACCAAGTGAGAGATTATTTAGCAGTGCTGGATTAATATATGATGAAAAGAGAAACAGACTGGCAGCAGAAAAGGCAGAAAAATTAATGTTCCTTAAGCATAACCTTCCTATAATTAAGTTTGAACATTAAACGATGAACATCTTAGTTTACTTTATTTTAATTACTCATAAATATGCCTAATAAAACTTTAAACTTAATATAAATAGTTATCAAGCTAATTAAAGATCTCTTTCTATAAGGGTGGAGGTTGGGGAAAGTGGTCGGTGGGGGTGCATTTGAGTTGCGTTCACGTCCCGCATCCTGGTAACACAATTATGGTTTCTAATTGTGGCTGAAACTCAACAAAATATAACGAATTTATTTGCAGACGAATTCACTGATTGATTTCTATATTAGTTAGATGCTTGATATTATTTTATATGTTCAGAGAAAAGTACAGCAATTATTGTACAATTAATCAATTATACTACATTATAGCTACAGCTCTCTATATATAATAACTTATTATATACGTTAAACACAACAAATCTCGAATATATCCTAAAAAATAACGAAAATGTAGACATCCGCATCCGCGGATGTTTAAATCAAACATCCTCATCCGCATCCACATCCGCGGATGTGAAAACAATGACATCCGCTACATCACTAATGTATATACCTTTTAGGTCACTCATGTTGGCCATTTCTACAATTTCCATAATTTATATACCGGTATCAATAGATTTGTTTTTACATTGCGAATGCGCCATAGATAGTCTCTACTGAAGGAATTACCCGCATTTTAGGGTATTTTTTCACACTTATACCCCAAAACAAACTTCGTATCCTAACTTAGTTTTGCGCCAGTTCCCTCACTTGAGACCAGGGCTGCCATTGCTAGGTTTTTCAACACTTTCCTAAGTTTCTTGGTTTTAATTTTAAAAATTTCATGAAATCTGGGTTTTTTAGGCTTAAAGTAAGGCAAATAAAATGTACTGAATTTTAGCACTCTAAATAAAATATGATGCAACAACACTTTGTTTGGTAATATCATAAATCATTTTTTGAAATGCTATGACAGTAAAGCTGCATGTTTGTAAGGAGGATGTCAGATGCGCAAAACGCAAAAATTCTCAACTCTAGGGTTACCATCTGGTATTATTACTAACGAAATCTGAGCAAATTTGGTAATGAAAAAGCAATTTTGTATTTAAAAATTTATTTGGTATTCTGGTAATGAAATGAGCTAAATTTGGTAATGCATAAATAAGAATGTGAGAAAAATTGAGTTCCATTAATTAAACATTGCATTCCATAAACATGTTAGAAGCATGTTACAACAAATCACTGCTTAAACATTTCGATCAATTTTACTAATTATTCAGTTCTGAGTATTTCTACATACTGATAGAAATTTGTTAAAACAATACTGATGTTTAAAGCAAATCGCAGTTATAAATTTACTGTTTAACTGACTTTGGAGCTTACTCTGAATAATTGTAGACAAATCAAACATGTTGCAGTTTATTATTTGGCAGCATTAGTCATGGGCGGGCATTAACCTGCATTGCGCGTGCGTGCAATTTTTGCTTGATTTATATTTTGTGTCATAGTAAATTGCATTGAAATTTGAATGAATATATATATATCTAAATACAATTTGGCAATAAATTGCTTCATTTGGTACTAAATTTTTAAAAAAAATGGTATTGGTGCTCCAGTATTGGTGATGTGGGTTTTTTTGAGGATGATCTAGGTTTTTTAGTGTACGATCTGGGTTTTCTTTCATTAAGTCAATGGCAGCCCTGCTTGAGACTATCCAAATCGCATTCCTGGTGTAATAACGAATCTATTGATCTATAAATTATGGGAATTGAAGAGACTGGAGTGATAGTATAGTAAAAAATTGCCCTCATATATCATATTTTCATGGTCACCAGGGAAATATTGGTAGGGTAGGAAAAAAAATGCAGCAAAAATGTCATAATATTCATATCTACATAATTTGGTAAGGATGCATCTGCGAACATAGTGACTTATATCAAAATGATGAGAAAATTATGCTTTAATATTTTATAAATATATTTGCTTTTGATATTCTGATGGTCACAATACTCATATTATCTCTATATTGAATTGCCATTGAAAACTGACTAAAAAAATATATATTTTGTGCAAATTTGGGTAATTATTCGTTTTAGTGCTCCCTCTCCTTTCTGGACCAAAACACATTTTCCTGGTGTTTTTTTGGTATGATTTGTTCAAATCTGAACTTTGTTTCTTTGGGAAATGAGCTGTTTTTGAGAAATTTTCAAATCTAAAATTTCTCAAAAATGCTCATATTCCAAAGAAATGAAGGCTAAATTTAAACAAAAAACACCAGGAAAATGTTTTACCTAAACTTAACCTAACCTCACTTAACCTTACTTAACCTCACCTAACCTAACCTAACAACCTGCATTTTTTTGCAATTTCTTACCTTAAATAGCAGTGTTGTCTTGAATACAAATTTAGGTGATAGATCCTATAGCTCAACACAAGTGTTGTGGGATATAGGGAGGCAGCATCTTGGGTTAGGGAATACTCTGTCCTTACACACCCCATTTAAAGAGATTCCTCTGCTGAGCGGTGTCCCCCATACTACTGTGAGGTATTGAAAAACTCGATCTTCACTTGCCCCACAAACACCTTTAACCGCTTAACGGATTATCACGAATTAACTCAGTTCCATTTTCTGTTCTTTTTTAGAACTTCACGAGTTTACTCGCTAATAAATTATCTTCCGATTTTGGACATTTTGGTCTAAAACGAAAATGCTCGTGTGTCTTGTTTCATTTTGAAGCAAGTTCAAGTTAATTCGGTACCTCTTACGCCCGGCAGTAACGTTTGGCGCAGAAAAAACGGACAACTGACACAGTTTTAATTAGTGCATAATTGCTATCTGCGGTGGTGGGAGTCTCAATATGCCTCAAAATGAAATGTTGGGTGAAAAAAATTGATCCAGTAAGGGGTTAAATGAGAGAGCCAAAATGGGTGCACACACATTTCTACATTACTGTACAGTCTTTACAGCCACACCTACACTTCTCCCCCTAAGTATATATATTGTAATGTATATGGTTGTAAAAGTGACTTGGTCCGCAATTGATATGGACCATGACTTTATTTGGTTGGCAAGGTACTGGTATTGATGGGTACTGTAATGAAATTGACTGGATTCTTTCGATCTGATATATTTGCATGTCAGTTATAAATAGATAGAGAGTGTAACATATTTGTGGATAGTAGTCTATTATGACTTTGATCCTCTGGATTGAGAGATTCTATCTTTAGTTTTAAATTGATAATTAATTAGTTTTGTAAAAATTGGCCGAAGTGGCCCCTAGTGTGCCCACTATAAAAATTTCTTATGTTCACATCCAGACACCTGTGTAAGTCAGTCATTCAATTGCCAGTACTGAAAAAGCTTGTCTTCCCTTTTTCCTTTCTAAACAATTTATTTTCCATTTTTGGGTGAAAACACCTTTTAAAACCTCATTGCAAGTGGCTTTAAAACTCGGTGCAATTTCTCTTGTGCCAAGTTTGGTGTAGAGGCCCCTGGGGTCTGGTCTGGCATGGCATAAGTTTGGGATTTTTTCCAGATGGGGTGCAATGTAGGGCAACTGAACTTATCCTTAGCTGAAGAAAATTGGAATACAGGGAAAACTTGGCTATGTTTGGTTTTGAGAAATGTTGTTTGAGAGGAGATATAATACACTAACAGATGTTGAAAATGTTTTAATGTTGGGACAATTCGGATGTAACTTTTTCTTACTAGAGTCTGATTAAATTCAGTGCACAATAAGAAAATTAGAAAACAGACTCGTAGAGTGGCTCAACAAAAAATACTTTTTCAGTTGTATAATAGTGGATTTTTGGAGTGACTGTCCATATGATGTGGTAATATAGATAGTGTCATGGAATGGTATATTATTTTTAGATAAATATTTCATGTTCTTCAGAATAATAAACTGTTAACTAAAGAAAACCAGTTTTGTTAAAGAAGGTAATTTTTTCCATCACTCATTTGATGTCATTAGTTTCAAAATGGAAAAAGGTGAACATGAATGTGATTTGGAAGGATTAAATTGGAACATTGAAGATGAAGTTGATATCAAAGAAGAAGTTGATTCCAATGAAACAAATTACTGCAAAGAAGATACAGTTGGCCACAGAAACATCTATGATGAATGGAAGGTAAAGAATAGATAAGAGTAATTGGTTTTCTTATTTTTAATTGGATTGCTATTCATGCCCAAGAAAAAGAAAATATAACTGAGGGGTTGAAGTGTTTTTATACTAATGCACAGTTCTTAGGAATAAGAAAAATTAATTATTTAGTTACATGAGTAGTGAAAATCTGGATATGGTGTTTATTATTAAGGCTTGGATTAGTGATATAGTGATACAATATTCATGGCACAAGAGCAGAGTATGAGTTAAATAGTTATACAATGTATATTTATCAGAGAATAGACAGACAGGGGGGTGATTTGGTCTTATACATTAAGAATGATTTAATTTCACTTCAGAATGGTATTATTAAATTAGACAACAAGGTAGAATCAATTTGGGTTGATATCTGTGTATCAAGTAGAGTATATTTGGGTAGGTACATTTTACAGACCTCCAAACACAGAAAGTTAATGATAGTATGTTTCAGGAAATAAACAAAGGTTGTAGTGCTAGAACATTATGGGAGATTTCAATCTGCCTCATGTAGACTGGAGCCATTTAGAAGGAAATAATAGGGAAGGTAACTTCTTCATTGAGTGATGTAATGATTGCTTTCTAATACATTTTATAAACAAACCAACTAGAGACCAAGCACTCTTAGATTTGGTTCAGTCCTTTGAATAAAACTATATAGGTAGGGCTATGGGTTGAGTGCCTGATACCTCTCATCCATTGGAAATTTGCAGCAGATTTCAGTGGAGAGTTAATGACAAACACACTACATTTTTTATACAAAATAATTCATTTTTCTTATTATATGGACCCAATGCCTCCATATTAGGTCCTATATATGGCAATTATTTTCATTCCCAATAGGCTATGTTGCCAATCCTGAGTCAATTTTGTAGATATTTAATAAAATTAATTAAAAATTTGTATTTAATTAAGTAAAGGTATCACATACGATACCATATTGTAAGCATATATAGTTTTTCCATATGTCCAATAATTATGATGATGTTATTAGGGAACTTGCAATAGGAAGAGTCATTTGGGAATAGTGACCATTTGATCATAAATTTTAAGATAGAATTAAATAGGGAACGAATCAACAATGGACATTGTTTCTTGCTTTTCAAGGGGTGATTACAGAAAATTTAGGGAGTTGTTAGGTTCAGTAAAGTGGGATAATGAATTTGCTAATAAAAATGCTATTGACATGTGGTCAAGTTTCAAAGAAATTTTAGAGGATATATAATGTAGATTGTATTCCTTTCGGAAGTAGCCTATTAGGAAACCTTTGTGATGGAATAGAGAAATAGCTAAAATGATTAAAAATAAGAAAAGGTCATTCAGGGAATTTAAAAGCAGTAATAGCCTTGTTGACTTGGATAATTATAGGCAGGTAAGAAATATGCTAAATAGTTTGATAAGGAAGAGCAAAAGGCATAGCGAAATATATCTAGTTGGAAATAGCAATAAAGATCCAAAGAAATTCTTTAGTTTTTATATATACAATAATAAAAATCACAATAGGATTGATCCAATAGAACGTGATGAGAGGATATTTGAAAATGATCAGGATGTTGTCGGTATTTTTAAAGATTATTTCAGCTCTATATTTACTGAAGAAAATTTGAACTACTATGATTTAAATTTTTTGGATTCTGTAAACAGGCATTCTTCATAAAATTTGTATAAAGAAGGATGATATTGGGGAAGTCATTCGTACAGTGAAGTCAAAGCTGCTAGATAACATATACACGAGGATTCTCAGATAAGGGGAGGATAGTGTATCTGAGACACTATTGTGTTTGCTAGTTCAGTTAATGAAGCAGAGGTACGAGATGAATAGAAAAAAGCAAATGTAGTAGCTACCCATTTACAAAAAGGGTAGTAAGGAGGAGGTAGGAAATTATAGGACTAAGTTTAACATCATTGGTAGGAAAGATACTAGAAAGAATTATAAATAATAATTAAGATCATTTGAAAAACTTTAATCTTATTTCAAGTTCCCAACATGAATTTAGATAAGGAAAATCTTTTGTCTAATCTCTTAAACATTTTAGAGTTTGTAACTGAACTGCTAGATAATTGACATGATGTAGATGATATTTATTTGGATTTTAGTAAGGCATTTGACAACATTCCACATACGAGACTACTTTAATAAATTAAAAGCTCATGGGATATTGGGATAAGTTCTAAATTGGGTAGAAAACAGAGAGTAATTCTATGAATCTGGGTGGCAAAAAATAAAAAGTGATAAAAGATGATCCTAGATATTCCAAATATTTCCAGGTTTGGACAGTTTAGATTTGAGTAACTACTTCAAATTAGAGGCTGATGGAAAAACTTGAGGGCATAACAAGAAAATTAGAAAATGGATTTGTTGACTGGATCTGTGAAAATACTTTTCAGTCATGGAGTAGTAGATTTTTGGAATGACTTGCCATATGATGTGGTTAATAGTAGCTCCTTAGTTAGTTTTAAGAAAAGATTGGATGCTTTCATGAATGAAAGAGACAGTGTGTTGTAGAGTGCAAATAGTGTATATTCTTAGCTTAAGTTATGTTGGCTACCATACTTAAGCAGCTCTGTAAATAGCTATGTTAATTAACTGACTTGAGATTGATATTTTGCACAATTTTATTATAAAATATAGCTTATGACTTGGATAACTTTGATAGGCCCAAGTGGCTTCATGTTTTCCTAATGAAATGTAATGTAATAACCTTTTTGAAGTTTGTCTGATTCTTTTAAATAAATGGAGATTATTCATTAAGATTATATTGGTAATTTATTTATCAAAACATTAAGTTGATGAATTTAATAACTAACTAAGGCAGTGTGTTTTAACTTTGAAGTAAGTTAAAATCAGAATTTAATTATTAAAAGTGATGAAAACAACCTTTTTCAGAGTGATCAGATCAAAGATGAATGGGTGAAAGATATTTCTGTTAAAGAAGAAACAGACTTCACTGATTATGAATTTGACATTAAGGTAAGTATATTTGTATTCTATTTGAGTACACTTTTGTTAAAAATTCAGGGATGGGGAGTCGGCCAAAAACAACTGACTCCCAACTCCTGAGTCGGTATTTTTAAAAACTGACTCCGACTCCTGACTCTTTCCTTATCATGCTGATCTACAACCTTATAAATATTGGGATGTTTGTTTCGTAGATGGTGTTTCAAGTTTGAGGCTCTAGTTGGAGCATTAGCATGTTTCCCAGTGTAAGCACTAATTTTTGCATTACACTCTTTACCATCCTTTTCTACTTGACAAATAAAAATACTTTCATCCTCATTTAGCTTAAAATATTGAAAGACTGCTGATTTTCTACTAGGCCCACGACTCATTACTAATAGGGGCTAATTAAATTAATAATTAATATATTGCTAATTTTTATATGGTACCTAGTATCCAAAAATAGAAATATGAAATTCATTTGCTAAGATTTACCAGAACAATAAATCAAATGTGGAAATGTGAATCTAGAATTAGTTCAGGAAGATATTTATTTAGGGCAGAGTAGTATTCTGGTAAATTGTTGGCATATAGAAATTGAATCAAAGAGTCGGGAGTCGGTCGTTTTACCGACTCCCGACTCCGACTCCCGACTCTTCAAAAAAGCCCCGACTCTGACTCCCTACCTCTGGTTAAAATAAGCCATTATGATACTTATCTGCTTGGCTTGGCAATAAATGAGTCAAAACAGTTGACACTCCAGGTTGTCATTCTCTACTACAGTAGTGAGTGGCACCTTATGTTGCTGTCTGCCTTCCTATCTGACTGTGTGAACAAGTTCATAGAGATTTATGTATAGAATCTGTTATTTAATAATTATTTTATAGTTTCCTGTTTTCAGAATAGCCTAGCATGAAAAAGGGTAGTTAATCTGTAGTCTGTACTTTGAAATACCGTACCTCACAGTATGAGTAGTATAAAAGGTTTGAAATGAAGCTTCAGATTTTCTGAGGATGGTACATTAATAAGGTGTCATTGAAAGTTTATATTTGTATATTTCCTCTCTGAGCATTATAAATTTACCTTTGAAATATTTTGTTGGAGGAACCTACACCAGGGGTTGGCAACCAAAATAACAAGAGCAGCCATTTATTCAAATTTGGTAAAACTATTTTGCAAGATTCAATATGGTACTTTATATATATGCAGCAATACTCTGATTAATGCAGTTAATTCATCTGTAGAAAGTACTGCATTATGTGAATCAGTGTTGATCAGGGAATGTAATCATTGTGAAATAGTGTTTCATTCTCAGACGTCACTGGTAAAGAAAAATCTGAAAAAAAAGTCTTTTTGCGTGAAAGTGAACTAGTTTTAATTGTGAAACAACTGCAAATAATTTAGTTACGAATGTTTAATTTTTAGCTAAAAGTGCACTCATTATTACGTTCTTTTTTTAATCTGTCAAACCATTTGTGAGACTGTGACTAGCAACAGTAAAAGTTTCTTCATACGTTAGCACTTTCAAATGAATTGTCATCTTGCTATGCAGAATTCCTTTTTTATTACAATCTTTAAGGGAAACAGATAAAAGCTGTTTCCTATTTACCATTGTATACTGTATATTTAATTTTTAGTTAAAAATTAATAGCTTTAATTTCGGAAAAAATATGTTGATATTTTCAACATTTTTTAAAATCTAGAATTTTATTTAAATACATAGTAAATAATAAGTTTTCATCAAAAATGTTTGCTACAAAAATGTGCAAGAGCGAATCTGAAGCATCACTGTTCAGGGAATGGTGTCAAGGTTTTATCAGTGTTATGGCGAATCAGCATTGAACGAATCCGTGTTGTGTTGGGTATATTGTGTGTTGTGTGTATATATATATATATATATATATATATATATATATATATATATATAAACCTTTGGTTAGCTTCCACCTGAATTGTTTATTTTGACAAAGGTCATGCTTTTCACTCCACCTTAGACCTACAGTTTAACATGAAATCTGAACCACGCCCCACCAGCAGCCCAGTGTTTTAACCACCAAGCTACCCAGGGTACCCATTTATCTACCAACCACTTTCTTTATTGTGTGGAAAGATGAACAGCTGGATTTCGCTGTGTGCCAGCTGCCATCACTGGGTCTTGAACCCAGGGCTGATGGATTCATAGTCAGCGATGCTAACCACTACACCACCGAGGCACATTTATAAAGAAAGTATTGTATCTTGTGTTCAATGATTACCTATGGAAGGGTCAGTTCTGACTTACAGAAAAATTAACTTGTGTATTAAAGCCTTCTGGAACAGAACCCTTACATAAGTTGGGGACTATATATATATATAATATATCCCCGCAAGGGGGTTCTAAGCTCGTGCTCTTTGTGCTCGTTTGTACATGCTTGTTCCTGGAGGTTTCACGTGCGCCCTCCTGGCCCTAGCACCCAAGGATGATGGGGCTCGACCCTGCAGTCCTTGTCATCCTTGGTCTTTTTCCACTTCGACTGTCCCCTCCACCCTTTCTTTTTCCTGTCTTTCCTCTCACTTTTTCTTTGTTTTTCTGCCGAGATATGCCCTTTTAAATAGAGGCGAATCAGTTCTTCCCGAACTTAAAAAAAAAAAAATATATATATATATACACACACACACAACACACACACAGGGTGTTTCATAACATGTGGGACACACTTTCAGGATGGATTCAGGACCTGAAATCAATGAAAAAAGTTCATATAAACATATGCCGAAAATTGTCTTGTTTCTGAGTTACAGCCTGTTATGTGTTCCAGCAAGTATCTGCCTTACCTTTAAAGGAAGTGCTCAAAATGAACACCTTGCACTTGAATACACGCCTGAACACGCCTCATCATAGACTGCCTGATGCTTTCAAACATTCCAGGTATTGCTCGAATTTTCTGGCATCCTTGTTCTACACATTGGCAAAGCATTTCAATATTGTCAATGGGTGTTACATAAATGATGGATGTCAGATGACCCCACAGGTAAAAATTGAGTGGATTCAGTTCTGGTGAACAAGCAGGCCACATAATGGGTCCTCCATGGCCTATCCATTTATCATGGAAATGGTCATCCAAATAGTCTCTGGCTACTCAACTAAAATGAGTTGGAGCGCCATCATGCATAAACCACATACGATGTCAGACACCAAGAGGAACTTCATCTAGTAAATTGCTTAAATCATTCTTTAAAAAATTGGAATAGGATTCTACTGTTAATCTTCCAGGCAAAACAAAAGGACTGATTAAGTTGTTGGCAATAAGTCCTGCCCATACATTGATACTAAATTGTTACTGATGCCTTGACTGGATGATGGGATGTGGATTCTCTTAGGCCCAGTGATGAGTGTTGTGAAAATTGATCACGCCAATTCTCGTGAAGGCAGCCTCATCAGAAAACAACACAGAGGATAGAAAAAGAGGATCATGAGCCAGGGCTGGCCAAATTTTGGGTTTTTAGAAAAACCTAACCCATGTGTTTTTTCAGATTTTTTAACAAAAACCCAGAAAAAACAACTCAGTTGGGGTTTTTCATGTTTTTTTTCATAATGTTGTTGACAAATTGTAAATGTATACATTTTTACGATCTTGTATTGTATTCCTGCTTCCACTTTGCCTAAAATTAAAGGATAATACAAAGACTCACCATTAACAGCCATCAAAATAGATAAAATCAAAATTATGACTGGTTTTACTTGTCTGAATACCCATTAGGCCATTACCCTTCCCAAAAATACAAAGCAGACCAGGAATAAACTTGGCAAGCAAGTTAGCAACCCATTTGAGACAAATATTTCCAAGTACAGTACTCAGTTTGCTAGACAACCTTGAATGAAATGCATATGGAACACACATGTAATGAGTATGCTGTATGCAATACGCATATTTGGAGTCTACCTCAGTCCTCACTCTTCAGACTCTGAGTTGCTAAGTGTCACTATTGACTATTGTGTCTGACTTTGACTGGTAGTGTTGGTTGTGTTTGCTTCTGGAGAAAGAAACTAAATTGTGTTTGCAATGCAGTTTTCAAAATCAATGTAACTAGTTTACTTCTATCATATTTTTCCTCACACAGAAATTTAATCACAGAAGTCGTATCCAATATTGTATTAAAATGCCTAGGTTACCAGGTAGTGGTTGCAAGCAAGCAAGCAAGCAAGCAAGCAAGCGAGTTGCTTGAAGTGTCCCAAATAGGAAACTCCAGCAAAGTAAAGTGTGATCACTGTGGATTAGAGCTAACATCCAAGGTAGAGAATGTATAAGAGCACATCTCTGCAACTGTGACAATAGGAATCATCATGAAGATGATGGATCAAAAGGAGGCTCAAGTCATGCATCAACATCACCTGACTAAAGTCGAGAGTCTACAGCCTACAGCTTCACCAGTAGATTCTCCACTTCTCTCACCAACATCACCATCTATATCAAGCATCTTGCAGGCATCACAAGGAACATCTTCAAGATCAGAATTAGAGGTCATGTCTCCAACTCCAAAAAAAAGTTAAACTGGTCCAAAATAAGCTTTTTGGTTATGCCTGCAAGACCATAGAATCACAAGAGAAACATATTGACCTGCAAGTAGCGAAGTTCTTTTATGCTAACAGCATTGCTTTCAGAGCTGCTGAATCAAAGCAATATAAGGAAATGATGAACTCCTTGAGACCAGGTTATCACCCTCCATCAAGAAAGGATCTAGCAGGAAAGTTGCTGGATGAAGTTCATTCAACAATTGAGAATATGAAAAATGACTTGGGTGAATCTACAATCACACTCCTTCAGGATGGATGGTCATAAGTGCAAAATGATCCCATAATTGCATCATTAATTCACACTGGAAAAAGTTCCTACCTGGTAACTACTCATGACTGCGGTATTGAAAAGAAAACAGCGGAGTTCTGTTGTGAAATTGCAGCCAAGAGCATTGAGCAAGTAAAAAACACCTATGGAAAGGATGTAAGTAGCTGATAGTTTTTGTATTAAACATAATTTGCTAAACATAGGTACATTTAAATAACTAAACAAATAGTCGAGAGTATACTGTATTTCCTATGAGATAAACATTACAAAATGACTATATGTAGCCCAATCAACAACACATTGACATTAAATTGAAATTGCTCTATTAGCCTAAATGGTCAATACTCCATTACATTTTTCCAATACAATAGAACAGAAACCCAAATTGTGACTTTGTGTAACATCATTAATTTGGTTTTTCTTTTCTTCTTGGTATTTGCTTTATGCACTGATAATGAAAGCAAGATGGTACGGATGAAAGAATTCCTAGCTGAACAATTCCCTTTAGTTCTTACCTATGGATGCTCCACTCATTACCTGAATCTTGTTGAGAAGGTCTCTCCAAACACTGTACTCAAGCACATTGTCCAAGTTCAGAAGTATTTTCGTAACCACCACCAACCTCATGTATGTATTTGGCAGTCTTTCAGAGCAACCCATCCCAAATGTTTATATCGTAGATCATATTTCTTATTTTATATTCCAGGGATGTAGATAACAAAGGTAGGCAAAAAACAATTTTAACTAAAATAAATTTTATTAATTTCATATTCAATATTTTGAATTTGATACTGTAATTTTTAAAATGTGATCAGCATCACAAAAAACACATGCTTCTGATTCTTGTTCATAACTGATTAGAGTGTAAATTAATGATTTGGTATTTTCATTCAATTTTTTAGGCCTGGCTGAAAAAGAAAGGGGGATTTTTGCGCCAGATTCCCAATGATACTTGTTGGAATTCTCAGCAAGCATGTGTTGACATGTTTATAAAGAACTTATACAAGTACATGGAGATAGTGAATGAGCAATTGGTGGAAGAAAGCATCACCACCAATCTAAATAATGCTTCACTGTATCGCTCAGCTGTACATCTACAAGGACAACTGGACCTGGTTTCCAAAGCTCTAAATGAGGTAAGTAGTTGGAGACTAGTCCAAAAAATTGTTTGGTTATGCACATAGTGACATGCAATGATATGCTACTTGAAAACATATACCTAGCAGTATTTCAATGTACCAGGCATATTCATTTTAAATGCATAGGCTAGTAATTGTTACATGAAAGGTAACTACAAAACAATGGCTTTGTATAGTTTGAATGAATAAATAACATTTTTAATAGTGTTCTGCATTTTTCTTTCATCAATAGCTTCAGATTGATTCAGCAAACCTGTCGACAGCAGTGCAGGTGTGGAATGGTTTGTGCAAAGAAAAAAACTTGGAGCCCTACATAACTACTCTCAACAAAAGGAAACAACAAGCACTGGCGCCATTCTTCTGCATTGCTAATTTGATGGATCCTTTCAGAATGGGTGCAGGACTTTCTCAAGAAGAGGAAGACAGTGCGTAAGAGTGGATTGCAAGTAACGAACCAGATTTTCTGGTTGGGTTCATGGCCTTCAAAATTAAGGATGAATCTTACTTTCTTACTTGTCAATGCCTACAAAGAAAATCCTGCAAAATGGTGGACTTTGATGGGCAGGAGAACAGAAAAAGCTAAAAAACTACCAGTAGATTTCTGCCCCTTCTTCTATAGTCTCTTGAGCTGTCCTCCAAGCTCAGCAGCTATAGAAAGGATTTTCTCTACTTTTGGTATAGTCTGGACAAAACTTCGTAACAGATTGGGTGTCAAGAAGGCAGGAAAACTGGTAAAGGTGCACAAATACCTGCAAAATGCACACAAAAGTCCATCTCTTGCAGAAGAGGTCTTAGAGGAGAGTACAGACTTTGAGTGGTAGGGCAGCCACCAGAATAGTAGATAAGGCATCATGGACATCCAGTTCCTAGTCAATTTCATAGCAATGCTGATGTAATTGTCTGAGGTTTTTCTTATTTGATATTAGTTTTCTTTTTTGAATCTCAGGAAAAACGATTTATTTTGGTTAGGCTAAGGCCTTGGTTTAAATGTTAAGGGTGGTACATTGTTATTTAGGGTTTTCAGTACCTATTTAGTATATCCAAGAGTAGCATATCAGTCATTATGAAAGTTAATTACATTACATTGATGAATTTAAAAAACTCGTTTTATTTTCATCTTTCCTCGTTATATTTTGATCCTTTATCAGATAGCATTATATTTTTGAAACTAATTGGCAGTAAGTTGCTGAAAATATTTATATCTTGATTTGAAAGTACTAAAAAACATTTCTAAGTATTAGAATTTCCAAAATATTGAAAAAACCAAGTTCCTGAAAAAACCCAAACTGTATAGGGTTTTTTCAGACAGCTTTTTTGAAAAAACCCTTTGGGCCCAATCGTGCTAACCCTGTCATGAGCACACTGTTGAAGAAACCAAGTACAAAAAGCCTCTTGTGATGGGAAATCAGCTTCAGTAAGTACTTGTACTCTCTGAATGTGATATGGGTAAAGCTGTTGTTCCCATAAAATTCTCTACACGGTTGTGTATCTTACACCCCTTGCTGCTGCTATCCTTTAGGTGCTGGCACAATGTTCTTCCATATGTTTCGGGACCCACTCCTCCAACTCAACAGTTCGCTGATTGGTCTACCATCATCTGAAACTCGCTTGTTGAATGATCCTGTATCACCAAGATGCTCATCTATTCTCTGAAAGTTCTTATCTGGTAGATGGTGATTCGGAAACCTTTCCACATATAGATGTCTTGCTGTGGCTGCATTACACTCGGCAAGTCCATACATGAGATGCATGTCTGCCATTTCTCTGAATAAGCCTCCATTCTCACTTCAAATGCATACTATCACTGAATAGCACAAAAATTTCAGGGTTTTTTTCACTGGACTGCACTTATTCATGGTAAGAAGTTACGAATACAAACAGTGAAACGCTGTGATGCACCTCTGACTGACTAATGGCTCTACACTCAACAATATTGAAACATGTCATAGAATGTACAAAACATTACAGTCGGCAAGGCCATACATGAAATAAGTCTTGTACACACTCTCAAACATTGTCAGCAAGGAGTGGAGTGTTTGTAAACAGTTTGCAGAAAGAATTGCTGGAGCACAAAACAGGCTGTAACTCGGAAACAAAGTGATTTTGGGCATATGTTTATATAAACTTTTTTCATTGTTTTCAGCTACTGAATCCATCCTGAAAGTGCGTCCCACATGTTATGAAACACCCTGCGTATATATGTACATACAGGATCTTGCAAAAGTTGCACATCATAGAAATTTTCTTGCCAATTTTCTGCCACTATGCAACTTAAAAAAAAAAGTTCCTCAAAACTTTGCAGGTATACCCTTCATAGTTTGATATTAAGTCTTATCTGACAGGATAATAAAATTCTCCCACTCTCCCCCATAAAAGACAAAAAAAGATATATTTTGCATTTTCTTATCTTTATATTATAATATATTGCAGACTTATGGAATGCGTAAATATGATGTACCATAATATTAGGCTTTGACACAGATTACTTACTCATTAAAATCCTTCCTTGACCATCTGTGTGGGTGGAGAAGGGGTTTAGCAGCTGTTCTGACTTGCGCTGCTTCGCAAAATTCCCAAATTGTTAGTTTTTGTTTTTTTCATTTTGATGCATAACTACTTGGAAACACTTAGTCTTTTCTGAAAAAACTAGGCAACTATTCTTACCTTTCAAGTCCCATGAAAGGAAGAAACAAAAAATGAGATGTTGCACATCAAGATTTCAAAGCGGAAGGATGCACGCTTGCCTCATATGAGGCTTCCCATTGTCTGCCATTCTGGTTCTTATGATTCAGCCTGGCTAATAAGGGTTAATAGAGAAGGCAGTTCAGAGTCAAGCTACAGAAGCTAGATGGCATTGCTATCTTCCATTTATGGTGCAAATTCTGTCTGTCTCTGTGCAGAGAGGATAAAGAGGGAAAAGGGGAGAAACAAGAACCAGACATAGATACAGATGCTTGTAAAGCCAGCCCTTAGCTCATTTGGTCACATTGACATGACTGAAAATATAGATTTTCTGCAAATTCTTTAAGTACATAAAGACAACATTTTATGGTGCAGAGAAAAGTTCTTAGAAATGAACAGATGTAAAACTAATTATCTGTAAATTATTCATTATAAAAAAATTTAATCAGACCATGCCTAGAGGTAAAAAGCAATGGTAAGAAAAATACGGTGTAGAAATACCACTTCAGAATTTTAAAAAAATTATTTTTGTCAATGATAAAATATTTACATTCTTTGTTGCATGGAAAATATAAAGCATAAATATTATGGCCCTAGCTGACTAATTTGTTCATAAACTTTGTGTTACAACTAAATTAATTTTACATAACTCTTGCAGAAACCCAAACTGGAGCAGAACTCTGAAGCAAAATTGGAACCTGATAAAATCAAGTCTGATGTCCTTCATAAACAAACAGAAAAAGCCTCTGCACCAGCTGCAAATAATTTTGAGAATAATGAGAACCACAAAGACCAGTTTACTGGAAAGAATATATTCAAGTGTTGTATTTGCTCTTACCAGACAGAGTTCAAACAAAATCTTAAAATTCACTTAAGAATTCATACTAAAATAAAACCTTTTAAGTGCAAGATATGCTCTTACAGTGCAGCACAGAAAAATAAGCTTCAAGTGCATTTAAGAGTGCATACTAAAGGAAAACTTTTTAAATGTGGTATTTGTTCTTACACTACAGCAAGGAAAAGTGCTCTTAAAAAGCATTTAAGAGTTCATACTGGAGAAAAACCTTTTAAATGTGATATATGCGCCTACACTGCAGCATGGAAAGATTACCTCAGAAAGCATTTGAAAGTTCATAGTAGAGAAAAACGTTTTAAATGTGATATTTGTTCTTACACTACAGCATGGAAATATACTCTTGAAAAGCATTTAAGAATTCATACTGGAGAAAAACCTTTTAAGTGTGAGATATGCACCTACACTGCAGCACAGAAAGTTAGCCTCAGAAAGCATTTGAAAGTTCATAGTAGAGAAAAACGTTATAAATGTGATATTTGTTCTTACACTACAGCATGGAAATATACTCTTGAAAAGCATTTAAGAATTCATACTGGAGAAAAGCCTTTTAAGTGTGAGATTTGCACCTACACTGCAGCACAGAAAGTTAGCCTCAGCAAGCATTTGAAAGTTCATACTGGAGAAAAACCTTTTAAATGTGATATTTGTTCTTACACTACAGTATGGAAAAATACTCTAGAAAAGCATTTAAGAGTTCATACTGGAGAAAAACCTTTTAAGTGTGATATATGTGCCTACACTGCAGCACGGAAAGATAACCTCAGAAAGCATTTAAAAGTTCATACTGATTTAAAAGTTCATACTGGAGAAAAACCTTTTAAGTGTGAGATGTGCACCTACACTGCAGCATTGAAAGATAAGCTCAGAAGGCATTTGAAAGTTCATACTGGAGTAAAAGCTTTTAAATGTGATATTTGTTCTTATACTACAAAATGGAAAGATAACCTCAGAAAGCATTTGAATGTTCATACTAGAGTAAAAGTTTATAAATGTGATATTTGTTCTTACACTACAGCATGGAAAAATACTCTTCAAAAGCATTTAAAAGTTCATACTGGCGAAAAACCTTTTAAATGTGATATTTGTTCTTACACTGCAGCACAGAGAACTACTCTTCAACATCATTTAAGAGTTCATACTAGAGAAAAACCTTTTAAATGTGATATTTGTTCTTACACTGCAGCACAGAAAACTACTCTTCAACATCATTTAAGAGTTCATACTGGAGAAAAACCTTTTAAATGTGATAGTTGTTCTTACACTGCAGCACGTAAAAGTAGTCTTCAAGTGCATTTAAGAGTTCATTCTGGAGAACGAAACCTGAGAAGGTATGACACAATAAAATGGACTATTGAAGAAAAGAAAATAATTTTGCACTGCTTTGAATACTCAAGGTTTGAGAAGTGGAGCAGGCAGAAGAACATAATCCAAGCGGAGCAAATCAGGAACTCGAACTTACCTGAAGAGAAGAAAAATACCTCTGTCAAGAAACTACAATCATTAGCCTCACAAGTGCATAAGTACCTTACAGAGGAAGAAATTAGTAATATTAAACAAAGCGCTCTTAGGGAAGCAACTGAGGATTACATTGCCAGAGAAGGAGAAGAAAGAGAGGAAAAAATGAGAAGATTGTGGACAAGAGAAGAGAAATGGACACTGATATGGGCTACAAAGTATGCCAAAAAGAAACACGAGAGGCAGAAGGACATCACAAGGGAATGGAGAGAGATCTTCTTCCACTTTTGCCCGTGTAAGAGAGAGACTCCAGCTGCAAGGTTGACCACTCAGAAGCGCAACTTCATAACCCTGAGGGCATTTAGTGACCAAGAAATGGAATACATGAATGATGAAATAGATAAACTTATTCAAAATGAATCCAGCCCAATAATGAACCCTATCCCACGATTACAGTGCCTTGAAGCCACCCAAAATAGTGATGATGCATCCGGTAGTTCAGAGGACACACAAAACAGACAGCACACCAGCCAACATTTTGTAACCAATCCAATTCAGCAAGTAGGACTGGGTGGTTCACCACCCAGTTTGTCTGGATCCTCTGACTCATCATTCCCTTCCCCAGCCAGATTAAGAACCCCTTCCCCACCACCACCACGATTTGAAGATATGCACTTACAGCAAATGGAAATGGAGGAGGAGCTAGCAAATATAATTGAAAATGCTAAAACCATGAATATGGAAAGCTGGCCCTGACTGATCAAACTTTGTAAAAATAGAAAGTTTAAACAACTATTATGCAGAGTAAATGTTGCAGTTAATAGACTAGTTCCAGTCAATACAGACCTTACTGAACTTAACCAAGTAAATTACGCTGTTGGCCTATAGATGCAACAGAAACTTGTCCCAAACTTTAGGTCAAAGTACCCTAGCTAAAGGTGTAATCCAAAAACCCCCTCTTTGAAAAGTTAAATTAACTAAACAACTTACACAAGCCAGATGAGAATTGAACCAATTAAAGCAATATTTCCAAGCACCCACACAACAGGGAAAATTCAAAAAATAAATAGTGAAAATAAAGAGGAAGTATGATATGAGAGAGAATCAATTACATGACAAGGCGCTGGAATTGGAGGGAAAAATCCCAGCCATAGCCAATAGAATCAGGAATAAACAAAAGCAGATTGACATGAAAAACCATAACAAACAGTTTTCATCAAACCCTAGAGGCTTTTATCAAACTCTCATTAGGGAAAGAATAATAGTCCATGAACCACCAGATCAAACCCAGTTGGAGGCATACTGGAAACCCCTCTTTGAAACCCCTGAACAGCATAATCAGGATGCTGCTTGGATAGAGACCATCAGGGTGGCAAATGAGGGTAAACCAGAAATGGAGGAGTTATTTATAACGGCAGACAAGATAAGAAGGAAACGCAAAATTCTCCAACTTTATAAAACCTGGCCTAGACAAGCTCCAGAATTTCTGGCTGAAACAGGTCACGGCATTACACCACCATTATACTGCCACCTTTCACAGGATTTTGCAGGGAGTAGAAGAAACACCAAAATGGCTTACAAGTGGAGACACAACCCTCATCCCTGTATGAACACCTGGATGCTGGAGACTATCTGGAAAAAGAACAGAAAGGATGTAGAAGAAACTGCTTAGGCACAAAGGATCAGCTGCTCATCAACAAAACTATCCTGAAGACTGTAAAAAGAGAGGCAGAAACCTTGGTATGGCATGGATAGACTATCAGAAGGCATTTGATAGTGTCCCACACTCATGGATTTTGGAATGCCTTAAACTGTACAAAATCCACCCTACCATTATTAGCACTCTAACACACCAGATTACAAAATGGCAAACAAACATCAATCTTACCCATGAAAATGAAAAAATATCCATTCCTCATGTCAAGATTATGAGGGGTATATTCCAGGGGGACAGCTTATCACCCTTGCTATTCTGCCTCACTGTGGACCCCCTTAGCAAACTACTTAGCAATTATAACAAGGGCTACAACCTCAGTCAAACTATGCAAAGAAATCCTGACAGTGTACTGAACCATCTCCTGTTTATGATGATTTGAAGCTGTACGCAGACTCTGACCAAAACCTGGAATGCCTATTAAGGATCGTCCATACTTTCTCTGGTGACATCAAAATGAAGTTTGGATTGGACAAGTGTGCTAAGTGTACACTTAGAGGGGGTAGGAAAATACAAGCTCATAACATCAATTTAGGAAGAGACACTGAGATTAAAGACTTGGAAGAGGATAGTTCCTACAAATATTTTGGGATAGAAGAAAGTGGAAATATAGAACACTGGCAAATGCAAGAGAAAATCAGTGGAGAGTATGTACGAAGACTGAAAAAGATCTGCAAAACCCAACTTACATCAAAGAATAAAATAGCCATAAACCAACTTGCCATCCCTGTTATCAATTATAGGGTAGGGATCATAGACTGGCCACAATCAGAACTAAATAAACTGGATGTTAAGACCAGAAAGATCCTCACTCTAAACAGAACAACATACCAGAACCAGTGTCTTCCCAGATTGTACCTACCAAGAAAACTGGGAGGAATGGGATTGACTGAGGTTAACCAGCTGCACCGATCATCGACCATCAGCATTGGGCAGTATCTAAAAAGTTTGAGTAGTCCTACAATAGCTCTGGTCTGTGAACACCACAACACAAGGGTAACGCAACATACATGCATAACCAAACTGGCTCAGCCCTTTGGAGGCAATAATATGACAGAAGTAGAAACTGAAAGAGTACCAGCCACCTTAATAGCTAGGAAAAGTTGTAAAAGATTTGTCCAGGAACAACAGGCCAAGCATGCAGAAGAATGGGAACAACATCAAAGAGCTGGAAAATATTATCAAGAATTACAGAAGGATTATATCAACAAAGAAGGGTCATTGGAATGGTTAAGGAGAGGAGTTCTGCAATATGATGGAGAGTGACTAATAATGGGTGCCCAAGATCTTGCACTCGTAACAAATGCATTTAAAAAAATGGCTGGGATAAGTACTAATGATAGGTGTAGATTCTGTCATGTTGAAGTAGAAAGTGTTGGCCATCTAATATCAGGCTGCAGGGTGCTCCTGGCAGAGGGGTACTATACAGCCAGACACAATAAAATTTGTGAATATATTCACCAGAAGATTATGATAGCATTAGAATTAGAATGTAATTAAAATGTATGGGAACACACACCTGCACCAATTACTGGAAACAACCATTATACCATATACTATGACACAATAATTCCAACAGCCACTTTTATAGACAATTCTGCAGTAAAACTGGACATAGTTGTGTGGGACAAGAGGGAAAGGAGTGCCTTACTTATTGAGGTCAGTGTCCCAAATGATTATGGCCTTAACCCCTTCCCTACGATAATGAGCATGCGTTCGTCATGCTTAGTATCGGGTGAGACTCTGATGATGAGTAAGCATTCATCATGAATCTCCTTGGCCTTTATTCTATTTTAATTTGGTTGGAGTATGCTATGAGCTTTACTAGGCAATATTCAAAGTATTTGCTGCATCAGAATGATGTCATGACCAACTGACCAATAAAAATATTTTGTGGGTGGAGCTTCTGAAAAGATTACCATATATGCACATGTCCTTGTGGCTCGATGCATGAAACGTCAGTACCCAGTTAGTATTTGCATTTGTTTGTGTATTTTGCCATTTTTTATATTATATTTTTTATAATGTCATCTACGGATACTGATAATTCTGAAAACAAAAGAAATTTAAATATACAGGGTGTCTGAGAATTATCTGTACAATTTTTGGCTGTTATTAAAAGTCAACCATGAAGTGTAGAAATTCTAGTGTTGTCCCATTTTACAGAGAATCTCATTAAGTTTTTTCTGATACCAAGTTTTGACAAGTTTTTTAGAAATTCCAGTGTGTCTGAACATTATCTGTACAATTTCATCTTTTAATAAAATTCTTGATAACACACGTAAAATTCTTAAACAAGATTATTTAGAATCTGTATTTTCAAAAGTTTCTTTTATTAAAGTAACGTTGTTACAAACATTCGATATGCGCACCATTAGTGATTCACAAAACATCCAATCGATACTCCAAATGTTGCCATGTACGCTGCAGCATATCCACATCAATTCGCTCAATAGCAGCTGTGATTCTTGCTTTTAAATCATCAATGTCTGTCACCCGCGTACATTTCTAAAAAACTTGTCAAAACGTGGTATCAGAAAAAACTTAATGAGATTCTCTGTAAAATGGGACAACACTGGAATTTCTACACTTCATGGTTGACTTTTAATAACAGCCCAAAATTGTACAGATAATTCTCGGACACCCTGTATATGAATAATTTTTGTATTGTTAATATATAACAAGATACGCACAAAAAATTACAACTTTAAAAAAGTCGTATATTGCACCATACGTTGCTGAGGCAAAGTTGTGCGGAAGGGGTTAATAGAGCGGAAAGGGAGAAAATTACAAAATACCAGGCACTCATATATGATATAAAGAGAAACTGGAGATTGAAAGATGCTGCCATTCTCCCCATCATAGTTGGGGCAACAGGTATGATGAAAAACAACCTATCAACTTACCTGAACTCAATCCCAGGACAGCCCCAGGCCATAGAAATCCAAACGGGGGCATTAAAAGGAACAGTCACCCTCCTTAAATGAATGTTAGGACAAGTTCAGACATAGTTGAAGTGTTTGGCTTCAGGTGGAAGCCCCACTTCCAACTGTAAAAAATACATTAAAGAGTATAAACCAAAAGAGAAATCCCTGGGGATAGGGGATTTGAAAGAATACTTCCCACATTGTCCCAGCATGTCGTAAAAAGGCGACTAAAAATAAGGGACGGGTGTGGGGGAAACCACTCCCACCTGTATGTAGCTTTCCACAAACAAGAATGGGATGTAATGTATACTAAGGAAAGCTCACACACTGGCAGGACATCACCCAGGATAAAAAGGTCCCCTCAACCTGCTTACGCACCAGGGTGGGTGAGGTGAGCAGTGGTGCAACTTTTCTCAGTCCCAGAGGAGAAGATTCTTCACCAAAGGGATCAATGCGGGGGATCCCACCAGGTGAAGGTATTGACCCTGGACCCCAACTTTTCCATCAGACAATGAGCCCAACAAAAACATATGTCGGTATGACAATAAACTGGACCATTAGAGTAAAAAAAAGAACGTAATCCTAGCGGCAAATCAACGCTAAGCCAAGTTCAGATATAGTTGAAGTGTTTGGCTTTGGTGGAAGCCCCACTTACAGCTATTAAAAATACTAAAAGGAGTATAAACCAAAAAAGAGAAAAACCTTTTAAGTGTGATATATGCACCATTGCACCTACACTGCAGCATGAAAAAAAACTTGAACAGCATTTAAAAGTTCATACTGGAGATAAACTTTCACGTGGTCCCAGTGTGTTATAAAAGGTGACTAAAAATAAGGGATGGGTGCGGGGGAAACACCTTCCACCTGTATGAAGCTCTCCACAAACAAGATTGGGACAATGTCTACTAAGGAAAGCTCACACACTGGCAGGACATCACCCAGGATAAAAAGGTCCCTTCAACCCACTTACACACCAGGGTGGGTGAGGAGAGCAATGGTGCATTGGTGCAACTTTTCTCAGTCCTAGAGGAGAAGAAACTTCACCAAAGGGATCAATGCGGGGAATCCCACCAGGTCAAGGTATTGATCCTGGACCCCAACAGTTACATCAGACAATGAGCCCAACAAGAAACATATGTCAGTATGACACAATAAACTGGACCATTGGGGAAAAGAAAAGGACATAGTGGCAAATCAATGCTAGGCCAAGTTCAGATATAGCTGAAGTGTTTGGCTTCAGTGGAAGCCCCACTTACAGCTATTAAAAATTCTAAAAAAGAGTATAAACCAAAAAAGAGAGAAACCTTTTAAGTGTGAGATATACACCTACACTACAACATGGAAAGATAACCTCAGAAAGCATTTGAAAGTTCATGCTGGAGTAAAACCTTTTAAATATGATATTTGTTCTTACACTGCAATACTGGAAGATAAGCAGTGGTAGGCAACCTTTTTTGAAACTGGGTCAATTTGATTTATTGGTAATTTGATAATGGGTCAGTGTTCAGAATTTAAATCAAAATACGCTATTTTCAGGACATTTTAAAATAAAAAACACCATGTAATATTTATTATTTTATATATCCTACATATTACAATTGACCTGCAGGTCAGAGTGTTAGGGTAGGAAGATTCACAACTGAAATAGAAAAAGACTATATAGATAAAAAGATCACTGGAATGGTTAAATAGAGGTACCTTGAGTTTTGTTAGAGAATGAATTATGATGTGCACAAGACCAAGTGCTATACACAAATGGTTTTAAAAAGATGGCTGGAATCTCGCTGAATGATAAGTGCAGGTTTTGCCAACAGGAAGTGGAGGGTGTAGGACACCTAATATCAGGTTGCACAACACTGGTGGGGGATGGGTGTTACACAAACAGACATAATAAGATTTGCAGGCTCATTCATCGGCACCTCTACAAAAAGCACCAAATCACAGTCACCAAGGGATCCTGGGAACATACTCCTCCATCAGTAGTAGGAAACGAAATAGTAACTATTTTCTATGACACTATCATACCAGCAGGAACATACATAGAAATTAAAGCAGTGAAACCAGACATAATGGAGTGGGAAAAACAAGCTGAAACTGCCTTAGTAACAGAAGTGTTCCAAATGACTACAGAATTAACAGAGCAGAAATGGAAAAAGGCACAAAATATCAAGACTTAAGAATTACTTAAAAAGAACATGGAAGCTCCATGTTATAACCTGTTATAATCAGAGCAACAGGAGTAATAAAAAATAACCCAAAGAACTACTTGGACACTATGAATGCATCAGTGATGACAGGTGAAATGCAGATAGAAGCATTAAGGGGATCAGTAAATATCTTGGAGAGTCCTCAGGAGCAACCTGCACAGATGAGCCCCATCCTTGAAGTTCTAGGAAGGAACTTGAATGGAGCCAATGTGATAAATAATGTGAAACAATGTGACAAACTTTTTAAATGTGAGGTGTTTAAAGATAGCTATAACATCTCTTCTAATGGGAGTAACACATGCCATAAAGAACAACCTCAACAGTTATTTAGAGCAGTTTTTCAAACATACACCCAATTTTTGTTGAAGTTGTAGAGAATCCTCAGGAGCAACACAGATATTTGAGGCACTCATTAAATTCTGAAGGAGAAACTTCTGTATCAGTGATTAATGGTCTGTAATTTCACACAAAATACAAACTTCATGGAAGTGAGATTTTTTGTCCCATAGGATTTTAAGATTTTTATATGCATTTTTTATTAGACTGCAATAATAAGCTAATTTTAAATGTAATCATTCATGCAAATTTTTGTTTTATTGCTTATATCCAACAGGGGTTTTGTATAACTGTGTAATGTCAACTATATAAATCAGCATATTTTAAATGTAAAATGTAATACTCAAGAGAACATTGCTATTATGTTTAAATTTAGACATGTAGTCCCTAAATGGGTTTCATTCATTTTGTATCATACTCTTGTTCTTTCTTATATAAAGTACTGCACTCTTGTATAGGGAAATTCTGCTAACAATGCTTTAAACAGTATCTTTCTCATCTAAAAATGAGCAATAAGGTTATTTGATGCTGATTTCCATGATCATTATTTAAAGAGCTAAAACTACTAAAGCTCAAAGATGGAACCAAACTGGCACATTTTGTTTGCATTTACGAGTGTAAGAATAAAATCATTAACTTGCATTGGATGGATAAATATTTTGTAACTCATCAAGAAATCCACTTGTATCAGACTAGAAATAGATCAAAGCACATTAAACTTCAATTTAGATTGTCTTCATTTCAAAAATTGTCTATTTTCATTGGACTGAAACTCTTGAATGATTAATTTAAATGGTGATATAAAAAATATTTTGAATATAAATTCATTAAAAAAACAAGTTGAAATCTCTCTCAATAATGGAATACTAATAAAAATCTAGGATTAAATATACATTACTATCAGTAGAAAATTCAAGGGGGACCAAGCTCCCCCACAGAGAAAAAATATAATGAAACCATCATATGTAATATTTATGAGAAAACCAAAAGGGCTTGTGGGTTATAACCCATCATTTTTGCAAACCTTTCACAAACAGATTTCACTCAATAAAACAATATCTCTGAATAAACATGGACTTTATTCAATGAATATTAGATAATAAATGATGGGTTAGGTTAGGTTTCTGTTGTTGTATTATATGAAAAATAAAGTAAATGATGGGTTATAACCCACAAGATCCAAACTAAAATGCCACAGCAACCATCATTTTTACGAGTCCTATCTCATTTTGGAAACTGAAATCTTCCTCTAAAATTCTCTTAAACTTCAAATTTGCCAAATTATAATTTGATTGGTCAGAGATGGTCAGTATTGATTATACTACATCTTCAGTACTGTAACTTAGATATGAATTGTATCTTGAACAAAAATATAAAAGTGTCTTGTATTTTTTGAAGCATTAATCATTAAGGATTAAGTTATGGAAGTCTTTTTTCACATAAATCTAATTTTAGTTGTCATTTAAACTATAATGATTTAAACGATGGGTTCCCAACCTTTTTATGCCAATGTACCATGTTTTGCCATCATGTATTTCTAAGTACCACCATTTAAGGAGAGAAGAAAGGTGTATGTACCACCTAACCGAAAATCACTGTGGTGTTTATTCTTGAATTTTGGGCCTTATCTATAAAGTTATATTTATTCTAATGATATTCATTGATATTTGTACTGAATCAAAATCTTGACTGAGGCCTTGCATGTTATTGTTGAATAATATGAAATCTACCCGGTCTGCAAATTGGATAGTATGCAAACCCACAGTCAGAAAGGTTAGAGGTTATTCATCTTTACAACTAATATGAACATTGATTAAAATAATTATCAATTAGCAAGCTGCATATTTATAACCCTCTTGCATACCACTTAAGAGAGTTCTCTGTACCAAAGGTTGGGAATTTCCTATTTAAATAACTTGGTTCTCTTTTGCTTATTATTTCTAGTCTTCGGAACTGAACTGATTAGAGAAGTATCTTTGATATGTATTTTGTGTTTTTGATAAACAATATGCCAGTATCTTGTATTTTGTATCTAAAATACATTTTTTAAGGTATCTTGCCCATCTCTGATTGGTAAACCTGCGGCCCTCATCCAAACTCCATGGAGAAATCCTAAATCCACCACTGATTACTGTATTGTTCATTTGTTTTGTCTAATCTAGGATTAAATGTACATTACTTGTTTATTACTCGTGTCTATCATTCAATTCTTGGCACTGTATTGGTATCATGTCTTCAATAGTGACTGTCTGTATTGGTTTTATATCTATCATAACAACTTAAGATTAATATGTATTTCCACTATTAGTTCATTTGTGTATTGATCATAAATTGAATGACATTATTAATGATAACTATCTATGAAGTGATGTTTTGTCTTTAAGAGCTCAGTAAAGCCTAAAGCTTAAGGGTCAAATTAAATTAAATAATTCAATTTCAATTATTTATTTTATTAAAATTATTGCAACAACAAAAATTATAAAGTGTAAAACATATTTATTTTATAAATAAAATAAATAAATAAATCATTGATTCATAAAATAAACACTTTTAAGTAAAAGGAATGTTATTTTTTGCATGAGTCACTCTTTAAAGTTTTTGTATTTTAAACACTAAACATTATTTGCAACTTTAAATTGTTAGTTTTAATTTTTTTATGTAGGAAGGAGGGGCCAAGGGTGAAGGCTCACAAAAACGTCCCCCCCCCCTCACCCATAGAAAAGAAAAGAGCTGAAAATCAAGATCCAGAGTTTTTGAGATGTCTAGACAGCGTTTGAAAGATTGGAGGTCAAAGGCAAGGGGAAAGATGAATTGAGGAAGGTTGTTGCGGAGTTGACTGGTTGAGCAGCTGAAAGATTGAGAATACTGATTAACTCTTGCGTTAGAGAGTTGGACAGAAAAGGGATGAGAATGTGTTGAAAGTCTGATACTGCAAAAGCTTTCCCTAAAGGAGGAGCATGGTGGCTATTAACCTGGAAATCCTGGACAAATTCAGGGAATTTCAAAATTGGTCTGGAAAACCTGGGGAAATTTTGTTTTTGCTCTGGAAAAAGTAACATTCATCATTTAATTGGTTCACTTTGTTAAATAGCATCTTGGAGAATTGGTGATGACACCTCAGGTCACGTGTCATTATTAAAAGTATTGCAGAGAATGAAAAAAAGGGAACACAAAAAAAAAAAAAATTGTGCAGTAATACTAATCTGTATATACTATATAGTCTGGGCAGGAGCCAGGAAAGTATGCAACATATATGTATCATGCATGAATATGTACAGTACCATATTACTCTTGAGTTTCGTGAATATTTGTCTGGAAAACCTGGTAAACTCGATGAATTTAGAACTGATGAGCCACTAGCCACCATGAATGAATGAATGAATAACAGTGCTTCACCGGCGCTTCAACTACTAAGGTCATATTGCGCCGAAACTAAAGGAAAGAGAGGGCACAAGGGGATGGGGTAAGGGGGAATTTGAAGGAGCAACAGTTAAGGAAAAGTGAGAAAAAAGGAAAAACACCATGACCAGTAAAGGGAGGAAGAAATTACATCCAAGTCTTATTAAATAGAGAGTAGAAGGCCAGTTTGACGAAGAAAAGAGAGTCCTTAGGTACTGGCGTAGAGTCACCCAACAACATAGGAAGAGTAAGAGTGGAGGATAAAGGACAAAAAGGGAGGAACTGGGAGCGAGCATCGGCAAAGGCAAGACAAACCAAAAGCAAATGTGAAACAGAGAGAGGAATGCTGCATGGGCAGGAGGGGGCAACATCTCCCATCATAAGATGCCCATGCGTGAGGCGAGTATAACTGATGCGTAGACGCATCACATCAGAGCGATTTCTAACCGTTGGTCACGCTGGCAGGAGGAAGGCCACCGTCGAATCGTGGGCTTCAACGCCCTCAAGGAATTCCTGGTCACATCCTCCCACTGGTGCCGCTGCCACCGCCGAAGGAATGCCTCCCGGAAAACCCTCATAAGGTCCGACGCCGAGAGAGGCGTGTTAGGGTCGAAAGGCAGGGAGGACACCTCCCTTGCGCGGCGTCCGCCTGTTCATTGCCCGGAGTAGCAACGTAGGAAGGTACCCAACAGAAGGCGACTACCTTACGGCATGATGAAAGGACGACCAGCCAGTCCTGAATCTGCCGCACCAGTGGGTGCGGAGAGACAAGAGAGGACAGGGCCTCAAGAGCGCTACGGGGGTCGGAATAAATAATAAATGATGTAGAGGGGAGCTGAAAAAGGAGCCGAAAGGCCAAAAGAATTGCCGATAGTTTCGTTGTAAAGATGGAAGCCGCTAGTGGGGGGGAGGGATAATGATTTAGTTTCCGATGGGAAGATGGCCTTGCAGCTCACTCCAAGTGGAGAGCGAGAGCCGTCTGTGAACACTGGGATAAAATCAGCATGGGAAGAGGAATGGGATAAGAATAGTTGCCGAAGGGCGGATGGATGGAACTGGGACTATGGTACAGTAGAAAGGGGGATAGTTGGAGGTGGGAGAGGAGAGCACTCGCCCCTCCACCCAAAGAGAAGACAGGATGGGAGAGCATTCGCCCCTCCACCCAAAGAGAAAACAGGATGGGAGCCATTCGGAGACCAAACGGTTGGATCAAGTGGGGATGACGGTCAAAGCATACCGCAGTGGAACGATCGAAGAGGGATTGGAAGACTCGGGTGGAAGAGAACTGCCGAACACGAAAAAGGTATTTAAGACCCTCGAAGGTACGATGGGCATCCAATGGGAGATGGCCACTCTCTGCGTACAGGCTGATGATTGGAGAAGGTCGGAATGCACCAGTGCTGATGCGCACACCTGAGTAGCGAATCGGGTCCAGCATGCGGAGGCAGGAGCGGAGGAATAGGCCTGACAGCCATAATCCAACTTACTTTGGACCAGGGAGTGGTAGAACCGCCAAAGAGTATGGTGGTCAGCACCCGATTCAGTATGAGAGAGGAACTTAAGAAGGGTACAACTCTGAAGCAGGGCTGTGGAGTCGGTGATAAAATTTGCCGACTCCAACTCCGACTCCAGAAATCTGACTTGTATAATTACGACTCTGACTCCGATGGAATGTTAAGGCCAAATTGATTACGATTAGCTTTATTAGGCCAATGGAGATTCATAAACAAGGCATTTCGTCACCACCACATGACTCATCAGGTTACTTAGTGACTGTAACTATGCCTTAATGGCTTTTTTTCTCTTTATTAAAAAATTGCAATAAATCCCAAAATACAAACTGATTGAAGCTTAAACAAAATAAGGTTATTATTGGTTTAGCAAATTAATAAGATGTTTTTGTATTATTATAAACATTCGTAACAAAATGTACTAACCTAAACTGAATTTTTAAATTTCTTTATTATTAATTATGTTAATTAATTAATTATAATCCTTATTAATTATAAGCAACTATATATATTTATATATTATATATTATTTATATCTTATATATTAAAACATTAGGTTAAATCTATTTTATTCATAAAATTGAGCTAGGCCTAGGCTGCTATGGTTATAGTTGAAGGATTTGCACCAACTCCGACTCCATCCAACTATGCACTTCCGACTCTCCGACTCCACGACTCCGATCTGAAGGCACGAAGCCTTCAGAGACTTCAAATGGGGGATCCAGGAGAGGCTGGAATCAAGGAGAAGACGCAGAAGTCTAATTCTGGGCACAACAGGGACTGGTGATCCATAAAGAGAGAGAGAAGGAACGGCAGTGCAGCGTCGGCAAAAGTGCATTGCCACCGTTTTTGTATGGGCAAATCGGAACCCGTGGTCTGTGGCCCATTTGGAAACCGAACCCAGGGCCCACTGGAAGATACGTTCAAGGGAGCCGCAGCAATGTATGGCTAGTTCATCGATATAAAGGGTGGCCTTAATCCTCGGGGCAGAGCCGTCACCACGTCATCCATCGCCAAGGCGAAGCAAACGACGCTCAGGACGCTGCCCTGGGGGACTCCCTCCTCCTGCGAATGCACAGAAGAGAGGAGGTACGCACCTGAACTCGAAAGGAACGGGAAGTTAGAAAGTTGGAGATAAAGGAAGGGAGAAAACCTCGGAAGCCCAAAAGATAAAGTTTTCCGCAGATCCACCACCGCCAGGTGGTGTCATACGCTTTCTCTAAGTAAAAAAAGACGGCGTAAAGATGCTGTCACTCTGCAAACGAGAGACGGACCCCAGTTTCCAACTGAACTAAAATGTCAGTGGTACTACGGCCCCTGCGAAAACCGGTCTGTGTAGGGGAAAGCAAATTGTGGCATTCTAGGTGCCACATCAGTCGCCGGGAAACCATCTTCTCTAAAAGTCTTGAAAGGCAGTTAGTAAGGATTATTGGGCGGTAATTGAGATAAGATGTCGGATCCTTACCGGGTTTAGGAAAGGGGAGCACCACTGCTTCCCTCCAACAGGAGGGGAAGGTGCCCCCTACCCAGATCCAATTATAGAATGTGAGGAGAAAGAAACCGAAGGGTAGAGGTGGTGAAGCATTTCGAAATGAATGTCGTCAGGGCCCGGAGCAGAGTTGCCGCAAGAAGCTAACGCCGATTTCAGCTCTGACATAGAAAAAAGGCGGTTGTAGGAGAAATTATTGGGAGTCTGAAAAAGGTGAGGAGAGCGAAAGAGCAAACACTTAGGCGGAGGAAGGCAGTATCACGGTGGTCGTGTCGGGAGATGGAGGCTATGGTCAAGGCCAAGGTCTCGGCCACCGGAGTAGGAGAGGACACTGGGCGTCCGTCAATCATGAGGCCAGGAGAAGGGTGAGAAATAGATTTTCAGGAAATTTTCCGAATCTTGTCCCAGATTCGGGAGGAAGGGGTGAGGGAGGAGACGTACGCTCGCCAAGAAAAGCGGCGGGCTCCACGGACTGTGCGATGGGCCTGAGCTCGCGCACGTTTAAAGGCTATTGAATATGTTGGATGGATTACGTTGAAGACGACGAAAGGCCGACTTCTTAGCCTGAACAGCCAGAGTGCATGATGGGGTCCACCATGGAACCGAAAGGGCAGAGGTGCGGGTAAATGTAGATTTTGGAATAGAGGACAGAGCAGGACAGGTGATATGATCTGTGAGGTCGGTGGAGGCAGCATCGACAGTCGGGAAGTTACTCAGAGCGGCAGAGGTTCGACTTTTGGCGTAGAATAGAGGCCAGTCAGCTTTAGCGAGGGACCATCAGGAAGGAAGAGCGGAGGGGCTGAGAGTCCGGGACGTACGGAGGAGGAGGGGGAAATGATCGCTACCGTAAAGGTCTGGAGTGACAGCCCAGAAGTCAAGGAAAGCTGAAGGAAAAGTAAGCGAAAAATCTATGGAGGAAAATGTTCGGGTCTGGAAGTGGAAAGCTGTGGGCTGGCCGGTGTTGAGAAGACAGACAGTAGTAGTTGAAAGAAGGGAGACCACAACGCCGCCCCGCTGATTGGTGACAGTATCATCCCACAGGATGGCGCGCGTTGAAGTCTCCCAGAAGGAAGAAGCTGCAGGAGGAGAGTGGAAAGATCGTCAACAAAAAGTTCCTGTGATGGAGGGAGGGGGAGGGGGAGGGGCGGAGATATAAAGAGCAAACTGAATATAAGTGGTCTAGGAAAACCTGAGCCGCCACTGCCTGGAGAGGAGTGTTGAGGGGAATGGGAGTAGATGGCACATCAGAACTGATGAAGACTGCTGTGCCCTCACGGGGGGCTGCATCAAACGGAGGGGGGAAGAGTTATGATGAAAACCTTCGGATAGGACGCAAGGGGTGAACCCCAAGTTGGGTCTCCTGAAGGCAGACGCACACTGGGTCAAAATCCTGGATAAGGAGGAGGGAAGCAGGGCTGTGGAGTCGGCACATAAAAAACCGACTCCGACTCCAACTCCTCAATTTTTTGTCTATCCGACTCCGACTCCGAAGGTATATTAATTCTAAATCTGCTATGATGATAATTACACAAGAGGCATTTCATCACCACCACGTGAAGCATCATCATCATCTGTGGTCATTGTTACGGTAACTTTGTCTGTAGTAAAGAATCTTGTAAGTGGTGCTTGTCGTTCAGTAGATTTCTGATCTTTTGTTAACTTTGAAGTAGTTGGAAGGTTTTTATTACTATCTTTCTCAATGACAACTTCTAAAATTTTGGGATGGAAACACTGCAAATGTCTTTTCAAATTTGATGCTCTGGTTGGTGCATTTTTATCAGAGCCAGTAAAACCACTGATTTTTGCTTCACATAATTTTTCATCATCATCATCTTCTATCATACACTGACACACGAAATGTTTCCCATCTGTGGTTATTGTAAAATATTAAAAAACTGCAGACTTTGTTGGAAGTGTCTTTGCCATTGTGAAAGGGGTTTTAGACTTGAAAGTTAAAAACTTATGAAATTTAGAAAGAACTCGAAATTAAATAAGCATTAAAAATAAAAAATATCTGAAAAGAAAAAATGAATTAATGGCATTAGTGTCTGAAATGGAAAACATTGTGTTTATTATTTAAGTGGTTTAACCACCATAGCTGCCAGTGATATCACACACAAAAACATATTTTATTAAAATTTATATTGAGGTCGGAGTCGGTACATTTTTACCGACTCCGACTCCAGCACCACCAAAATTGACTCCGACTCCACAGCCCTGGGAGGAAGTCCTCCCAATTAGGGAGAAGGCCTCGGCAATTCCACTGAAGGATAGCATCCATCAAGAGCGGAATGCATGGGGAGTGAGAGATGTTATCGGGCGAGATTTAGAGACATGACCAGAAGGACGAGCTGACGAAGCAGGGGGGCGGGTTGAAGAAGGGGTGATTGAGGAACGGATGGAGGGGGGTTAGATTTCGGGGGGGGGGGGGGGAGAATGCGAGAATGAGGGTAGGAAGCAGGACGGGGTGAATCTAGTTTCCGAGATGAGGGTGGAGGAGAATATGCCGGGGGCATCGGGAGGTCAAGGAGAAAGCGGGGTGGAGATGAAGGTGCTAAGGGCATCGGGAGGTTACCGAGGGAGCGGGGCGGTAGAGGAGGAGGTGGGGGTTAGATGTCGGGTTGAATTTGAATTTCAGAGGCCGCATACCCACCATCAGGAATAGAGGAGGGAAGGGGACAGTCGCGAAGAGAAACGGGGGAATTTAGAGGAGACGGCAAAACGAAAGGGCTCTTTGAAGGCGGATGGGATACGAGGGTAGGAGGAAGAGAACTGGTGGAAGAGGGGACGAGGAAGAGAACTGGTGGAAGAGGGGACGAGGAAGAGAACTGGTGGAAGAGGGGACGAGGAAGAGAACTGGTGGAAGAGGGGACGAGGAAGAGAACTGGTGGAAGAGGGGACGAGGAAGAGAACTGGTGGAAGAGGGGACGAGGAAGAGAACTGGTGGAAGAGGGGACGAGGAAGAGAACTGGTGGAAGAGGGGACGAGGAGACGGAGGGCCTGAGCAAGGAAGCTTTGCAGAGCGACTTATACGCCGGGGGCTGGCAATGGGTCGTTTAACGGAAGAGCGAGGAGGGGAGGAGAGTCCAGAAGAGAGGGCGGTTTTGGCTATATATGCTGAAATGTCAGCAATGGTTTCAGGAGGGTGAATAAGCGGGTTAGTTGTTACTGAGGTGGAGCAGATGGGAACAGTGGAATTGGAAGTTCTAGGGGGACGGGCTGGAGGAACAGTGAACACATGGGGTGGAGACGACGAGAAGGAAGAGGATGAGATAGGGGGACGGGTGGACGAGTCCTGATCAGGTCTAGAATGATAGGGTGTGGAAGAGGACGGTACGGAGGTGGACGAAGTCCGGGACGGTCGGGAGGTAGTCGGGCAGGAGGAGCGTAGTGTTTGAACAAAAGTAAGGCCTGGGCGAATGAATCGGGAACTAACGCGGGCCCCCGCTTCCTGAAAACTGACCTTGTCTGACTCCTGGACCGACAGGACCTCACGCTCGAAGAGGTAGGTCGGACAGGAAGAGGCGGCGGCGGCGTGGCCTTCACAGTTGGCGCAGCGAGGAGGATTCGAGGAGGAACCATGTGTCGGGGACGCGCAGTTGACACAAACGCCAGGGAACTTCAGCACGTCTTACTGACGTGTCTGAACCTCTGTCCAGTAAAACATCGGTGTGGTCTGGGGATGTAACGACGGACCGGAAATTGAAGATAACTGCCCTAATTTTCTCGGGTAATTGGGAATGAGCAAAAGTCAGGATCAATAAAGGAGAGGGAATCCTTACCCCCTGAACCATACAGGGTGGGCGCAGTGGCGTATTAAGAAATTTTGGGCCCTGGGACCAAAATATTCTTGGGCCACTCAACAAGACAAATCGTCGAGTCGTAAATTAATAAAACTATTTCTAAATAAAACCATTTATTTCTAAATCAAATAATGTAAGTTTTACATATATATATACACCAAGCTGCTACAATTACACCAAACCAATTACCCAACTACCAGTCCACTACTACATCTACAAAAGTTGATCACAAAATCATCCACCACCAGTCTATAAAAGTGTTTTTGCGCGGCTTCATATCACTAAATTTTCCAATCAGAAGCTCCGTATTTAAATTCTGCACAATATCGTTTTCGATGCATAACAATGACAGACTGCAATTTCTTTTGGGTTAGCATTTGACGTTTAACATTTTTAATCATGCTCAAATGAGAAAAAGAACGCTCCGCAGTTGCATTTGACATCATCAAACACAAATAAATGCGATAAACAATGAAAGCATTTGGGAAAACAGCCCTCAGTTTGCGAATTTCCTGTAGTACTCCTAATGGGCGAGTGTCAGCTAAAGCGTTTTGTTTGACAAACAGTACAAAATGCTGAAACTCAAATGGGAAGCTGTCCTCAAAATCATTTGGGTAATGAACGAGCTAGGTTTTTTTTGCTGCTTTTGATGCTTCCTCTGAAGTTAGTTGAGAGATATTGTTGAGCATTCCAAATTTATCATTGATATCATTATAAACATCGGTCCCTAAAACAGCTGGGCCCTGGGGCCTGACCCCTCCCTAAATACGCCACTGGGTGGGCGGTAAACACGGGTCACTTTCTGAGAGGAGAGGCGGATGAGAAGATCAGATTCTGAGTATTCCAAAAGGCAGGGAGCATGTACTACACCCGTACAAGTGTTAAAGGAAGAGTTGGGGAGACAAACCAGGGTCGAGAGAGACGAAACCTTCTGGTGTTGGGCTCTGGAGGAAACCTCCACCACAAGAGACCCATCATTCTGGGGCCACAACGGGAAGTGAAGTCGTCGTAGACCTCAAAAACATCCCGCTGTGAGAGGGTGGAGGCGAAAGATCTGAGGACCAGAAACCGAGGGTAATCAGGGTCGGAGGCGTCAGCTCCCACAAGGGAGTCAAAAGACTTGCGGAAATAAGACACACGAGAAGTCTTTGAACGAGGAGGACGCGAGTGTTCCGCAGCCCGAGGGGGGTCAACCCCATCAGGATGCGGTCTTCCAGTGGTAGACGACTCGAGAGCCTGGTTGCCCACCACCCGAATGCTAAAAGTAGTAGTAGTCCGAGAATAAGAAGCAGAGGTTGTCAGCCGAGGAGTAGAGGAAGCCATAGCAAACAAAAGGAAAGCTTCATCCCCTGCGTGCATCCAGCCACCACCGACTCCAACAAGAGAAAGGCGAATTATGGGCATACACCGTCCCACCGCCAATAGACGTCACACGGGGGATACACCCATACCCAGTCCCCGTGCCTAAAAGGCAGCCACTCTCGTCCGACGCGCGGTGAAAGATGGCAGGGACAGGGCTTGGGTTTGGTTTAAGAACGACAATGGTGAAGGACAACCACCTCCCTCACCCAAGGTCCAAGGAAAGAGTCAAGTCAAGGTCCAAAACAAAGCCAAATGCGAAAAAAAAAAGCCAGAAAGATTCGGGGAAAGGAAGAGAAAGAAATAAATAAATAAATAAATAAATAGAAGCAGGAGATCAGACAGGTCCAATGGTCTACGAAGGCGCAGAGAGCCCTTACATCGAAGGAAGATGCATTCCCACATTGGCCACAGAGGGACGCGCCCTATAGCTTCGGACAAAGCAGAGGGCAGTAGCCACCATGAAGAGGCATGCAGTTAGAGCAGTAGTTCCGAAACGTTTTGATTCGTTACCCCATTTTCACATGGATACCTTCATAATGACCGCCCCCCCCCCCCTGACCTGTACCCAACGTAAAGCCAGTCCCAGTGTTGCCATGTGGTTTATTTATGCACTTTCTGTACTTTACGAGTACTTAGAGTACCAAATTATCACAATGGGGTAATTGACCTCTAGTTTGAGAAACGCTGAGTTAGAGAGTTGAGAAGAGCGGTGTCCGTTATAAGAGCGGTGTCCGTTATAAGAGCGACAGTAAAACGAGGGCGAGGCAACATTGCGGCGGAGAGAGAGGGATTGAAGACAGTCGATAAGAAGCCGAGAATTGTTGTTACTGAAAACCTTTGATTCCACTTGGTCAAGTAGAGCTGTGTGGGTTGAGCCACCCAACACACGAGAAGCGTACTAAACACGGGCAGACAAGATCCCTGTACAGAGAAAGCAACTGAGCAGGGGTGAAGAAACTGCAGAGCAGGTACAGCATACCGAACCTCTCTTTCAGAAAGAGAGTATATGTGATCTTAGGAAAGATCACGAGAAAATGAAACACCAAGAATATTAGAGTGAAGAGGAAGGATTGAGAACAGAACAGAGCCCAAAGAATACCACTATTATTAGCTTTAGGAGAAGAACAGTGATCATGTAGAACTGTAGCTCTAGATCGGCCAGAAAGGAAATCCGAGATGAAGGCATAGATAGGAGGAGAGAAAACGAAGGAGGACAGTTTGGAAATTAAGGATTTGTGCCAGACTGTCACAAAACCTTTTGATACGTCTACCGTGATAGTAAAGGTTTCACCGAAATAAGGAAAGAAGGATGACCGACAGTAAAAGAGATATGTAAGAAGATTGCCAGTAGAGCGTCCTTTGACGATCTGAAAGAAGATTGTGAGTAGAGTTGTGTAAGAATAAATTCAAAAACTTTATGAAAGCAAGAAATCAAGGCAATTGGACGATAGTTGGAAGGTTGAGAGCGGTTACCCTTCTTTGTGACAGGCTGAATGAAAGCGAACTTCCAGCAGGAAGGAAAAGTACCAGATGAGAGAGAAAAGACGAAAGAGTTTGCCTTGGCAGGGTGTCAGCACAGAAGCACAGTTCTTAAGAACAACAGGAGGAACACCATCAGGACCATACGCCTTCCTAGAGTTGACCCCAGATAGGGCAGAATAAACATTTTTAAGAGAGTTTCTAATTTCTGACATAATTAAGTCATAGGGAGGAGGAAATAGAGGAAACACCCCTGGAATCGTCCATGGTTGATTTGGAAGTGAAAAGTTCAAGTGTATCAGGAGAAGGGATGGCAACTGAGATTAGGAATGGAGAAGAGGAGTGAAAGAAGAAGTAGTAAGGAAGGTTGTTGCAGAGTTTATTGAATAGGTGCCAAAATGAGCGAGAAGAATTAGAATTGGATAGATTTTTACATTTTTGTCTGAAGGATTTTTTGGCGAGTTGAGGAACAGATTTTGCACGATTCCTGGCAGAAATATAAGCTAAGTGAGAGTTAGGGGTTTGATGGCCACGGTACCTTCTAAAAGCCGCCTCTTTCTTGTGGATCGTACTACCTAAGGGCCTTCCAATCGGTAGTGCCCAAGGTGTCTCTTGGGAGGATCCCAAGGCCAAACTGGAGCGATAGGACAGGAAACAGATATAAGATTGGTTGGAGTTGTGCAACCTGGAAAAAAGTTTTCCAAAGTAAGAAGAAGAAGAATGAGTGACGAGAAATAAATCCAGAATGTTGGGCCACTGTCCAAGGCGATCTGAGATAGGAGAAGGGTGCTGTACAATCTGCGCTGGGTCATTCAGAATCGAGAAGTTGTAAGCTAGTTGACTTGATTTTAAGGCATTTAAAATGACTGATATTAAACTACATGTTTAAAATATTCTCGGTATGTGGTGGCCACCGTGCAATTGCGATAGAAGCTATTACCTGTTTAGACGTTTTGTTAAGAGATGTTTCCCTTGATGAATTCAAAATTAGTTCGGCTATCGATGAATTAAAACGTCGGTGGGTAAAATTTTAGTTTATAAAAAAATTCAAAGGTCATTGGTAGGCTGACCATATTTCCTTGAGACAAAAACGGGACATTGGGATGGCAAAAAAGGGACGGGGTTATGTAATATTCTGTATTCATGAAAAAGTAAGTACATAAACCGGGACAAAATTGACATTTTTATTAAAACGACGGGACGGCCAGGAAATATAAAACAAACGGTACTGTCCCGTTCAAAACGGTACGTATGGTCAGCCTAGTCATTGGAGAATGAAGAATTAGTGACTTGGATGAATCCTATGATCGGTCGAAACAGACTGAGGAGCACATTTTGAGGGCAGAGCATTGCTTACCTGAAATCGCTTCTGCTAATCAATTTACGCGGTGGATTGTTTCTTCCCAAGGTAGTACTTCGAACTTGGGGTTAGGGCTGAGCATTTCCCGCTCTTTTCTTAATCCCGGGAAATGGGATTCAAAAACTTGCAATCTCGGGATCCTAAGAATTTCCCGGGATTAAAAAAAATTAAATAAGGTTGAAGTACTTGAATAAGTTAAATAACTGAACAGAAAATTTCCTTTTATTGAACAAAAACATGCTTTGATAAAAACTTTCTAGAGACTAATAAAACTGAAATTATTGATTTATTTGGATTATAACTTAAAATAATGCTTTAAAAAACACAGATGATCAATACTATTATCACTTAAAGATGTTCGGAGTTTTGTGATGAATAATCCTACATCAGAAAATGCTCTTTCCGACTCTATTGAAGTTGGAGGAATTTGTCGCCAGAACCTTAAATAAGAGGTTTAAATTTTCTGTTCTATTACCAGTGGCTTCATAAACATTAATTTCTTTTATGATGTTCTTTACGTCGTATCTCACCCGCAAATCTTGTTGCTCTGTGGTTCCCATTTCTTTCTGCATAGCTGCATCTAATTTTTCTTCGAAACGATCTTTGATTTGGAGATGAGTTAGAGGAAAAGACTTCGAGTTCTAGTGGTGTATCAAAAACCTGTTGGAATTCATTTACATCAGGACTTTCTGCTTCTACGTCCATCTCACTTTTTCTGAAAAGCCTGGCAAACCACTCTTTGGCAGGTGCAAAAAACTTCACTTTTCTGCGTGGAGGTCAAAATATGATGATAAAAACCTACTCTAATAGACAGAGTTTATTTCCACAACAGTTTCGATGCCCACTGGCATCCTCTTCGAATGGATACAGAAAAACGAATGAACCAAAAACAAGAGGGGAAACAGTCCAGGGACCATTGAGAAATTCACGCATAGGGTAGATCCCGTTCTCCCGACACCGGAAGGGCATTTTATTGCTACATTATTATTTATTATTACGAAGGAACAAAAGCGAGAAGGGAACAATCCAGGAACCATTAAGAAATTCGCACCTAGGTTAGATTCCGTTCTCCTGACACCGGAAGGACATTTTATTAAAGGGTTCCGCTTATAAGTATCTTCTTGTTCTATACATACAGATTCTATTATTTTGACATAATTACTACATTTATTATTACATTTACGTTTATAACATTTATTATTATTACCTTTACATTTATTATTACATTTATTTTATTACCTTTATTATTGCATTTACATTTATTTCCACATTTATTACTTTTATTATTACATTTACATTTATTACTATTACGTTTATTATTCCACTTACATTTTACCGAAAAAACGAATGAACCAAAAGCGAGTAAGGAAACAATCCAGAGACCTCTAAGAAATTCACACCAAGGTTAGATCCCATCCACCCGACGCCGTAAGGGATTTTTTTGACCAAGTATCTCATTAGAGGGTCCAGCTTATAAGGATCTTCGCACAAATTAAAATTATCCCCTTGTTCTATCCATACATATTCTATTCTTTTTCTTTTAACATAATGTGATAGCGTGGGGTAGACACCCCAGTTAGGTTACTTAGGTTCTAGCAAACAATCAAAAGCACTTACCGGTGCGTTGAATTAGGTATTCCTTGAAGCCTACCGTTTTATTCCTGTGTCCCACAACAGCCTACCTAACTCTCTCTTACATTACCAATTTAGAAGCTATAGACATTACCCCTAACTATACTTAAGTACGAACAACTTCCTACCCGATTTGTTACCTTAGATTCATCACCTAATTTTACTCAGCACCAAAGATTAGGTCAGATAGGAAAAAACATGTCTAGGCCAGACCGAAGCAATATGAACAGCCCGTTGGTTGTTTATGGCTTCGTCTTGCCATTCAGCTTAGATTTAGTGATATTTACTCTTTAGTGACTTTTAGACTATATACATATATATACATACACGTCACCTCACTCCTCCCCTACAAGTTTAGTCTGTCAGGGGGATGAGGGACCCTAGACGACCTGCGGAGCGGGGTTGATGTAGTAGGATCAGGTGCAACCTGTATAGGCGGGCAAGTTGAACCATTTTCCGGAGGATCAGTTCTCTCTTCCGGAAGACTCTGGTCCTTCTGCACTTCCCGTTCCCATATCTGGTCCTGATGGCGTTTAATAGAACGACCATCTTCTAGTTGGCACTTGAAGGAAACAGGGCCCGTTCTCTCCTGCACAGTTGCAGGAACCCATTTTGGTCCAGCCCCATAGTTGCGAATCACAACTGGATCATTAGGTTTCGCTTCTAGAACTCTCCCTCTTTTAGTGTCGTGGTACAACTTCTGTTTTTCCTGATGGCGTAAAACTCGTTGTTGTAACATTTCGTTTGGACGTAACAAATCAAAAACTGAACGAATTCCCCGGCCAATCAGAAGTTTAGAGGGAGACACCCCTGTCGTGGTGTGTGGTGTTATTCGATATTTAAACAAAAATTTATCCAACACCACTTGCATTTCCTCCCCACGAGAATGACGCAAGGCCGACTTGAAAGTACGGACCATGTTTTCCGCGAGACCGTTAGTAGATGGGTGGAAAACACTAGACCGGACATGTCTAATGCCATTTAGGTGGACGAAGGAACGAAATTCCTCACTGGTAAAACAAGTACCATTGTCGGAAACCAGGACTACGGGTAAACCCCATCGAGCGAAAACTGAACGGAGTAAGCGAATCGTTACACCCGAAGTCGTGGAAGTGGTTGGAAAAATTTCCACCCACTTAGAGTAGGCGTCCACCATGACTAGGAAATAAATATTATTTATAGGACCTGCATAGTCAACATGGATCCTATGCCACGGTATAGTAGGCCATTCCCAAGGATGAAGTGGACTTTTCCTTGGGAGATCTCTGTTCTCTAGGCAGCTTTGACAGGAACGAACCAATGATTCGAGTTCTCCATCTAAACCAGGCCACCAGAAATAAGCTCTCGCCAGCTCTTTCATTTTTGTTGCGCCCATGTGTTCAGCGTGAAGTTCCTTCACTAAATTCGACCTGCCTTTATTTTGAATAATCACTCTGTGGCCCCATAAGAGACAGCCATTTTGAATAGAGAGGCCAGACTGACGCTGAATAAAAGGCTGTAATTCACTCTCAACCTTAGTAGGCCAACCAACTGAGCAGAAATGGATGACCCTAGACAGAATAGGGTCTGATTTTGTCCACTGCTCTATTTGTACTGCAGATACTGGAGTGGATTCCAAAACTCCACCAAGTGAACCCATTCTGTAGGTATAGGTACACAATCATTTGGATTTTCTAAGGGCAACCTACTTAGCGCATCAGCCGTACCTAGAAGTTTACCTGACCGATGTACTAAGTCAAATTTATAGGCTTGTAGAATCAGTGCCCATCGTTGAATCCTACCTGAGGCCATAACTGGAATATTTTTATTAGGTGAAAATAAACCTAAAAGAGGCTTATGGTCAGTAATTAGTTTAAATTCATGACCCCATAGATAGAAATGAAATTTTTTTACTGCAAATACTAAGGCTAATGCTTCACGTTCCACTTGTGCATATCGTCTTTCCGTCTCAGTTAGTGTTCTAGAAGCAAAACAGATAGGCCTATCTACACCATCAATGTGGTGAGATAACACTGCCCCAATTCCATAAGAACTGCTGTCTGCTGAAACTACGAGAGGAAGTTTAGGATCATAATGCACTAGGAGAGTGGACTTTAGTAGTACGTCCTTGGAAGCCTCAAATGCTTCCTTTTGAGTTTTCTCCCATCTCCACTGTTCCCCAGATCGTAATAGCTTATTTAGGGGTTCAAGGAAAGTCGATGCATTAGGCAAAAATTTCCTATAAAAATTTAGGAGACCTAAATAAGCTTGTAACTGTGTGATGTTTTGTGGAGGTGGTGCCTTTTCTATTGCTTCTAGTTTATCCACCGTTGGATGAATGCCTGAGGCATCTATGCGGAACCCTAAATATGAAACCTCATTAGTGACCCATGAACACTTTTCTCTCTTTAGCTTAAGTCCAGCATCCCGGAGTCTTTTTAGAACCGTGGTTAATCTAGTTAGGTGTTCTTTTTTAGTCGAACCTGAAATGAGGACATCATCTAGAAAGCAAAGTACCCCTGGAATGTGACCTAGAACTTGGTCCATTGTCCTCTGAAAAATACCTGGAGCCGATGCTATTCCATAGCATAGCCTATTGTACTTATATAGGCCTCGGTGCGTATTTATGATAGTTAATTCTTTAGAGTTTTCATCTAAACTTAGTTGAGCATAGGCTTGGGACATATCGAGTTTTGTGAAATATTTTCCCCCAGCAAGAGAGCTAAATAATTCATCAGGCTTGGGTATAGGATAGCAATCTAGAAGGACGGCTCTATTTGCTGTTAAACGGTAATCCCCGCATAACCGCACGGACTTGTCCGGTTTTAGTACAGGAACTACTGGGGCAGCCCACTTAGCGTGTGTGACTGGTTCAATAATTTTATCTTTTAGCAGCCTGTCAATTTCTAAATCTACCTTCTCCCGCAGTGCATGCGCAATTGAACGAGCCTTACAAAATTTCGGAGTTACATTAGGATCTACTTCTATGCAGACCTGATGGCCTTTTAGGTTGCCTACTTCAGGCCCAAAAATAGAAGAAAACTCCCTTAACAATGAGTCTATGTCAGATGGATATGAAAGTGTATGCACATCTGCCTGACCCCTTGGCAAGATTTTGTCAATGGCATTTCCAAAGCATCAATCCAATCACGGCCTAGTAGAGTAGGCCCTTGCTCATCCACCACTAAAAGGGTTAAGGGATGAGACAAAGTTTTCTGGTTAAGTGTAACTGTGACGTATGCTTCTCCACAAATAGGTATTTGTATGTCACCGTACTTCTTCAAAATCGTTTTAGATGCATGTAGTTTAGGTGTGTTTTTGAAAATCTTATCAAAAACTACCTTGGACATGACCGTCCGGGCAGCACCCGTATCCAATTCTAGAGGAACTGTAATTCCATCTAGGCCTACCTCTACAATATATGGGCCTGTATTTTCCCCACTTTGCTGCTCATAGAATAGGTACTCCACTCCAATGTTCGAAGTATTTCCCTTTTGAGGATTTATACTAGAAATGTTAAAATTAGAATTTTCACCCTTTGTTTTCTTTGAAAAACACACTTTAGCTATGTGGCCTATTTTACTACAGTTTCGGCAAACTGCTTCTTTAAAAGGGCAATCTTTCTTCCAATGGTGTTTTCCACACCCTGTACATGGCTTGGAAGGCTTAGTAGAATTAGTAGGCTTAGTCATATTCGCCTCATACCTTTTATTTGCCTGTCTAGTAGGCTCGTTAGGTCTGCCAGGCCTAGAAGATTTAAAGCTATTTACGTGTTGGGCTTTACTACTATGATTTCCAAAAGCTCTAACATCTTTAGCAGCTGCTTCTCTAGCCGTAGCTATTTCTACAGCCTGACTAAAAGTTAGGTCCTGTATGGCTAATAGGGCTCTCTGGGTAGACTCCTCTTTGAGACCCATTACAAACCTATCTCTTAGCATTTCATCTAATTTGTCCCCAAATTTACACGTACGGCTATGGCTTTTTATTCCTGCAACAAACTCTGCAATGCTTTCATTTCCCGTCTGATGCCTTGAATAAAATTTGAAACGTTCATAGATGAGAACTACTCGGGGTTTGTAGTGATCGGTTAGGGCCTGTACCAATTCCTTATAGGTGCAAGTTTCCGGTGCTTTAGGAGAAACTAGGTCCATAACTAAACCAAACGTTTTAGGGCCTATTATAGTTAAAAAGGTAGGTACTTTCTTAGCATCCGGAATGGAATTTGCCTCGAAAACAACCTCACCCTAGTGGCATAAGCTTCGAAGTCCTCCCCATTGTCTTCGTAGGGGCTTATATGGCCAATCACCGACATGCTAGAGCAAAACCGAATTAGACCAACTCACGTGAAGTAGGTTAGGTTAGGTTTAAATTTGGTCTAGTTACTGAATAGTGAATTTTATTAGAGTTAGGGCTGAATAGTGAATTGTATTAGAGTTAGGGCTGAGTAAGAATTAGTTTTAGAGTTAGGGCTGAGTAGGAATTAGTTTTAGAGTTAGGGCTGAGTAGGAATTAGTTTTAGAATTTGGGCGGCGGGACCTACGCTATAGTACGGTAGCTTCCCCACAAACAAACCAAATCGGACGACCCACTAGTCTGCATCCAATTTTCCAACAACCACTTGAACCCAATAAGCCAAATTAACCCAATAAGCCAAATTAACCCAATGAGCCAAATTTAACCCAATGAACAAAATTTAACCAAATGAGCCAAATCCCATCCTCGTCGCCAAATGTGATGGCGTGGGGTAGACACCCCAGTTAGGTTACTTAGGTTCTAGCAAACAATCAAAAGCACTTACCGGTGCGTTGAATTAGGTATTCCTTGAAGCCTACCGTTTTATTCCTGTGTCCCACAACAGCCTACCTAACTCTCTCTTACATTACCAATTTAGAAGCTATAGACATTACCCCTAACTATACTTAAGTACGAACAACTTCCTACCCGATTTGTTACCTTAGATTCATCACCTAATTTTACTCAGCACCAAAGATTAGGTCAGATAGGAAAAAACATGTCTAGGCCAGACCGAAGCAATATGAACAGCCCGTTGGTTGTTTATGGCTTCGTCTTGCCATTCAGCTTAGATTTAGTGATATTTACTCTTTAGTGACTTTTAGACTATATACATATATATACATACACGTCACCTCACATAAGTATTACATTTATAAAGTAACTTAACTCGATTCCCGATCTATAGCATGATCATTTTGGCTGGCGTGATAAAAAAAATGTCATTATTAGTATTACAACTTCTGAAGGCATATTTGTTCTTCAATACGAGTTTCAATATTTCTTCCAGTTTTTCCTACGTATACTAAATCACAACTTTTACAGGGAATGCTGTAGACACGGGCTTGTTCCTGTTTTGCAACGTTATTCGTAACCAATTTACTTTTTACAGTAGACGAATATTTGAACGCCAAAGTAAACTTAAAATCTTTCGTCAAAGGTTTTACACTTTCTAAACCGGCAATGTAAGGCAAACTCGCATATTGTTTTTGGTTAACTAAAGGTTCCCGAGGGGCATAAAAAGATTTCCTGGCTTTAAAATACGCTTTTCTGATAAACCACTCAGGATATTTTAAATCTTTAAAAATGTTCCAAATCTTTGAATTTTCCGGGTCCAGCAAATGTGGGCTACAAATCCTGAGTGCTCTCAGAAACATGGAAGAAATAATTGAGCTTTTTTTAACACCATCACGATATGAAAAATAATCACTACGAATTACAGTGAGTAGGTTTTCTATAGATCATGAAATTGGGCTTTCCGCTTTTGTTAATGATCAAAACATCTGAAAAAGGTAATTGTTTGTCGTTCTCCCATTCATATTTAAATTTAATAGAGGGAACAAGATTATTTAATGACTGAAAGAAAGTGTCAAAGTTGTTCCAGTGGTCAGGCCAAAATGAGAAAATAATATCTACATAACGAAACCAAATTAGATTATTGGGACATATTGTTTGCAACAATTCCGACTCCTAATATTCCATGTATAATGTACTCAATGTTGGGGATAAAGGGAACCTCATTCCCATACCAAAACGTTGCAAATAAAATTCTTCACCGAAGGAGAAGGCATTATTGGTGACACAGTTTTAGCAATTCTAAAAATACAGGTGTGAGCATGCCGCGTTTTCTACGTTACATGTTGGAAATTTTCTGTCTAAAAAAAACTAAGTACATCATCAATGGGAACTTTCGTAAACAATGACTCAACGTCGAAACTGATCATTCTTCCCCGCTTTTAATTTGTGCGAAGGTACTTATAAGCGGGACCCTTTAATAAAATGCTCCTCCGGTGTTGGGAGAACGGGATCTATCCTGTGTGTGAATTTCTCAATGGTCCCTGGACTGTTTTCCCTCTTGTTTTTGGTTCATTCGTTTTTCTGTATTCACCCGAAGAGGATGCTCAGTGGGCATCGAAACTGTTGTGGAAATAAACTCTGTCTATTAGAGTGGGTTTTTATTTTCATTCTTTGGCAGTTTTTTGCAATGTTAATTTAGAAGGCAGTGAAAAATTAGGACAAGTTGAATTAAATGCTATTATAGGATTGTTTAAATATTTATATAATCCTACGAGCTTCTTATTACGTCTCTCTTGAAGTCTTTTTTTCCACTAATTGTTTTCAGGTGGTAGAAAAACAATTTTTCTGTTCTCTGAACTCATTTACAATAAAAGCAAATACACCTTCTGCAGTGAGCACTGTTGCATCCCTGCTACCAAGTTTCTCCAATCCAATTTTAACCGGTTCTAAAGATGAGATAATAACATTTATATATTCAAATTCTTCATCTGAAATATCCATGCCCTTTCCAATCCCAAGGTCAATCAATGCTCGCGAAATTGGTTTTCTTAGTTGTAGAAATCTTTCCAACGTTACTGTTAAACTATTGCATCTTGTTTGTGAATCAAGTTGTAGATGAAGTTCTTTGTTATGCTCGTCTTACATATTTTTGTAAGATTTCGTTTTTTAAGGACGATCTACGAAATAATTTCACAATTTTTCTCATTTTTGTAATAGTGCTTGTAATTGCAAAAAAAACTTTTTTCTACGTGAAGGTCAAAATATGAAAATAAAAACCCACTCTAATAGACAGAGTTTATTCCCACAACAGTTTCGATGCCCACTGGCATTCTCCTCGGGTGGATACAGAAAAACGAATGAACCAAAACAAGAGGGAAAACAGTCCAGGGACCGTTAAGAAATTCGCACCTAGGTTAGATCCCGTTCTCCCGACACCGGAAGGCCATTTTATTACAGGGTCCTCCCGCTTATAAGTACATTCCCACAAATTAAAACTATCTTCTTGTTCTATACACACAGATTCTAATATTTTGACATAATTACTGCATTTATTATTGCATTTACATTTTTTTTAACATTTATTATTATTACCTTTACACTAATTATTAAATTTATAATATTACCTTTATTATTACATCTGTTGCATTTATATTTATTTCCACATTTATTACTTCCATTATTACATTTACATTTACGTTTATTATTCCATTTACATTTTAACGAAAAAAAATCGAATGTAGTCATTTGATTTTTTTTTTTTTTTTTTTTTTTTGTAAAATGTAAATGGAATAATAAACGTAATTGTAATAATGGAAGTAATAAATGTGGGAATAAATATAAATGCAACAGATGTAATAATAAAGGTAATATTATAAATTTAATAATTAGTGTAAAGGTAATAATAATAAATGTTAAAAAAAATGTAAATGCAATAATAAATGCAGTAATTATGTCAAAATATTAGAATCTGTGTGTATAGAACAAGAAGATAGTTTTAATTTGTGGGAATGTACTTATAAGCGGGAGGACCCTGTAATAAAATGGCCTTCCGGTGTCGGGAGAACGGGATCTAACCTAGGTGCGAATTTCTTAACGGTCCCTGGACTGTTTTCCCTCTTGTTTTGGTTCATTCGTTTTTCTTGTATCCACCCGAGGAGGATGCCAGTGGGCATCGAAACTGTTGTGGAAATAAACTCTGTCTATTAGAGTGGGTTTTTATTTTCATATAGTGCTAGCAATGTGTATACCTTAAAACCTTCAAACTCAAAGCGATAAGATAGTTACCCATTAGTCATTACCCGATCAATTTTCAGTTATTTTTTTCAGTAGGAAGAAAATGATATTCCATCCCATATTCAAGCGAAAACGGTTTTCAAAGTTTGAAAAACAGATGAACGAAAACTTCAATTGTGGAAACCCTTTGCATAAAATAATAGACCTCATAATAAGACTTTTTAAAAGTCTCCCCTGAAAATAGAATACCGGGAAATCCCAGGATCGATGACAGTTTTCCCGAGAAATGAGCTGTCTACTTTATCTCCAAGATCCCGGGATCCCGGATGCCCAGTCTTACATGGGGGCTCCTCTCAGTATTAAGTGCCCCACATTCGAATGGAGTCCACTGGAAATAACCCACTTTTGGGACCTCTCTAATAGTTTTGTCCAGTCAAAACCGATATTTCTGATGCTCAGAAATTCAATTATTTAATGGGACAAGTGAAATCGGAACCGCTAGAATTATTAGACGGATTACTACCATGGATGCGAATTATAAGGAAGTCATTAAGCTTTTCAGAGAAACATTTGGTGATCTAAAACGTATTATTCAGTAACATTTCCGTGCTCCTTAATTTAAAGTTAGAAAAAATATTAACAAATACTAATTAAAGAAGTAGGTATTTTAACAAGATGTAATGCATTTTATACGTTCACAAACTGTCAGTGAAATTATAAAGTATATGAATGTACATTCCGCATTGTTCCTCCCTTTGCTTTGTCCGGAGCTATAGGGCGCATCCCTCTGTGGCCAATGTGGAAATGCATCTTCCTTCGATGTAAGGGTTCTCCGCCTTCGTAGACCATTGGACCCGGCTGATCTCCTGCTTATATTTCTTTCTTTCTCTCTTTTCCCCCAATCCTTCTGCCTTTTTTTCCCTCGCATTTGGCTTTGTTTTCGACCTTGACTTGACTCTTTCCTTGGACCTTGGGTGAGGGAGGTGATTGTCCTTCACCCTTGTCGCTCTTAAACCAAACCCAAGTCCTGTCTCTGCCATCTTTCACCGCCCGTTGGATGAGAGTGGCCGCCTTTTAGGCACGGGGACGGTATGAGTGTATCTCCCCTGCGTGACATCTATTGGCGGTGGGACCGAGTGTGCCCACGATTCACCTTTCCCTTGTTGGAGTCGGTGGTGGCTGGATGCACGCGGGGGATGAATCTTCCCTTTTGTTAGCCATGGCTGCTGCTTCTCAGCTTACGACCTCTGCTTCTAATTCTCGGACTACTACTCTTAGCAGTCGGGTGGTTGACAACCAGGCCCTCGAGTCCTTTACCATTGGAAGACCGCATCCTGATAGGGTTGACCCTCTTCTTGTTGCGGAACACGTCGCGTCCCCCTCGCTCAAAGCTTTCTCGTATGTCTTATGTCCGCAAGTCTTTTAACCCCTTTGTAGGGGCTGACGATTCCGACCCTGATTACCCTCGGTTTCTTGGGCTTAGTTCTTCCGCCTCTCCCCCCTCTCACAGCGGGATGTTTTTGAGGTCTACGAGAACTTCACTTCCCGTTGTGGCGATCCCCGACAGATGTGGCCCCAGAACGATGGCTCTCTTGTGGTGGAAGTCTCCTCCTTCTTGACTCTGACTTCACCTCCCCTGGATTGTCTCCCCCACTTTACTTTTAACACTTGTACAGGGGTAGTGCATGCTCCCCGCCTTTTGGAATACTCAGAGTTGGATCTTCTCACCCGCCTCTCCTCTCAGAAGGTAACCCGTGGTTACCGCCCCCCCCCCCCGTATGGTTCAGGGGGAGGATTCTTGCTCGTTCCCTGTTACCCGAGAAAATTAGGGCCGGTTATCTTGAATATCCGGTCCGCCGCTATACCCCCAGACCATGCTGATGTTTTACTTGACAGAGGTTCGGACACGTCAGTAAGACATGCCGAAGTTCCCCTAGCGTTTGTGTTAACCGCCTCCCCGGCACATGGTTCCTCATCCTCGAA